>OU342784.1:4335000-4954285 GCA_910591435.1 Acronicta aceris
TATCAAATAGAGTTTGAATTTTGAAGATAATTTTAAATGTGAGGATATTCCTATTTCATTTGTTTTATTGTGTCATATTACTCCTTATTTTCAATTTTTTTTCATATATTTCGGGGATTCTTTTCAGTTAGAAGGGCCAAGTCAGGATTTTGTCAAGTCGCATTTGGACCTTCTCTTTTTTTAAAAAAAAACAATGCTCTATAACTATCTTTTTGTGATTTTTTTTGCATTTTGCATGCAACATCTATGAGAGCACCTTACGTCTAACGTCACCTTATGACGTAAATTCAGAATGTGAAGGCAAAATTTCAATCATGCGGGTAGGGTTCGCGGTGGCTTAGAGGTCAGAGCATCTGGTGTATCCAACCAGGAGAGGCAGGTTCGAATCTTACCCGCGATTGAATTTTTTTCATTACTAAAAAATAACTTAATGCTGTTTAAGTTGATTGGCATGTTAAAATTATTCTTATTAATGTAGGCTCGTTTGTTTTAAAGTATTTTGGTCAAAATTACTAGCAAGATTGGATTTAAACATACAACAAAGCCGCTATGGTTGTTTTTTCAAAAGGCTTCTTTCAGACTTTGTCTTACATTGTAACTCACATTATTTACTACTAAGTACTATGTCTGGACTTTAAAAGAGACCACAATTCTCGTGTTCTCTCGGTGTTTCTTCTCAGAGGTCGTCAGTTAGAAATGGCGGTTCCATCTAGTTAAAAAAATAAAAAATATTTACTTGTAAGTGTCATTAAGAGATCTGTTTACCGAAATAAATATCATTTATTTGTTTATTTATTCAACAGTTTAAGTGGCTTGAAACAATTTTTTTTTAATTCGTGATAGGCTTACGCTTGACCGCCAGTTTGCCTGATGTTAAGCAATACTGCGATCTACGATGGAGCGCGCTTGCCTAGAAGAAACCGATTCACTCGTGATTTCAAGACACCCAGATTATATCTATCAGGGAAGACGCACTCGGGAAGTGCATTCCTTATTTCCGCGATACGCATTATAAAAGTGGACTTAAAGCGTTTCGTTCGGGTTTTTGGAATGTCCACCGTGAATCGATGACGCTTTTTCGTGCTTCTGGTCGTCCGATAGTGGAAAGGGCTAGGGGGAATAAGATCGTGGAGATCTGATGCACACTCACCCAACAGATACATTTCGGAGAGTGTGCATATAAAAAACCGATAAGCCAGCAACTTTGCGACGATGTTCAAGACTTTGGAGTTTAGCCCGGACAAGGGAGTCGTTGCCAATGAGCTTCTTGGCACGTTTCTCGACGGACTCCAACGGCTCGAGCTGGTACTTAGCTGATCCATTCCAAAGGTGCGAACTCCATGCACGACCGAACTTGTGCTTTATACAATGCGAGCAATTGTTCCGGTGTGAAGTAACGCCGCATCTTCGAGAGGATACCCAAATAGATTTAAAAGTGAATCTGCTAACATTTGCAATTCGAGTCACATAAACGTCATAAAAATTGGTAATTATGCGTACCGCTGAAATGTGGAATATATTTCTCGAGTAGGTCTTCCCCGATAGATATAATCTGGGTGTCTTTAAATCACGAGTGAATCGGTTTCGTCTAGGCAAGCCCGCTTCATTGTAGATCGCAGTATCGCTTAACATCGGGCGGCGTAAGCCTATCATGAATAAAAAAACACTTTAGTCTCGGGAAGATCTAAATATCTTAGTACACGTTCAGAAATTTCACATGACACTATCCGTAGGTAATTCAATATTTTAAGACTCCGTCGAATATATACACCATTGTGAATTTTACACTCCTTAAGTCGGCACTTCTGTATTTTGTGTTCAAAGCTCATTCGTTCTGCCGATGCCCTGTGGTTACAGCGCAATAATACTTGTATTAAAACTGAGTACCATGTTTGAAGTAAGCGAAAAGAGAAACGAATATCGTTTTGTTAAGGACAATGACGTCACTGACTCGAAGTGCATAATAAAAGGGTAAGTAAAGTCGACCTAAGAATGTAATATCTGCCTTATTAGTGGTTTTTAAGTGTGACTGCTACGCTAGAATAGAATAAAATAGATTTTTTATTTGTGGAGACATGAGTGCCTATACATAAAGCATGTAGTTTGGTCAAATTATATAAGAAGAGCAGTCATGTCTAGCTTATACAGAATATTTCAATATTGAGTACAATGTCAAATTATTAATGTCCAGCTAAAAAGTAATTTTAATAAATTATCTACTATCTTTCATTAGCATTGCTAGAGGGCCTGAGTTTGGTACCTGGGTCAAGCAAAGTATATTGTTTTTTTTTATGAAATTCTCAGTAGCAGCTCGTAGTTTGGATTTTTACCCGGTTAATAGCAACAGCTCCATCATCACTCTTAGAAAGTTGGGCACACAGTGACGATTGCCACTGTTTTATAATTTAATCATTTGCTATTTTACTTCACTTTTTTTTGTAATCTGAAAAGGTTTATAAATATAAAGGTCTGTTAATACCTTCACGGATAGGACAGAGTTATCTTAACATGTATTTTTTTATTGATTAACTCGGCAAACGAGCTGAGGAGCCACCTGGTTTTAACTAGTCATCGTCGCCCATGGACACCTGCAACACCAGAGAAGTTTTTGATGCGTTGCAGACCCTTAAGAGCCCCTACTAATTGGCTCTTACGTACACTAAACGCTCAAAAGTCCATAAGCACGCTAAGGATTACATTGATATGAACAGTACGAGCGAGCTCGATACAGCCAGTGCGTGTCACTTGTTAACGACAATGAATAGAAGGTCGTAAGTCAAACTAAACGTCAAGCTATTGCGTTGTGAGATTGCCTATGGACTTTGGTCGCCACTGCACAAAAGTCAAAACACACACCAAGGTGCTTTACGACAGACTCCGACTTACGTCGCCAGCCAGTCAAACCCTAAGAGGTCCTACCACCGAGCTAGGCAGATATTTTCATGCCTGTTACGGGATGCCTATCTGAAAGGCAGTGAGGAATAGTATTCTAACCCGTCCCCACACAGGGTAGAATATTTAGCTATATATTTGGTACCAAGAATATTAACGCTGATTAGGGTGAAGCGTTAATCAAAAAATAATTATTAATTTATAACAAATATATAATCTCAATAATGTAAGGTGAATAACGAGCTAATTTGGCACGCGTCACAGTGGGCCTGCTGGGAACAATATTGGCAAATCACTCCCGTTCCTACCCTACTCCTAACTGCCATGGATTTATTATAATTTAATAGCGAATAGGGTGGGTTTTGATTTTGTAAATGTCAAGTTTGACTGCACGTGGTCGTTTCGATTCCCGAGACAAATATTTGTATGTTCCGTGGATATTGGGTTCGAGTCTGGGTTTCAAAAAAAAAAAAAAAAAATCAAAAAAAATCAAAAAAAATTTATTTATTTGGAACAACAAACACATACAAATAATAACTAGTTGAAACGATGATAACCGCAGTAGTATAAAACTGTGTCGCGGTTATCAGCGCCCCTCTCCAGGTAGGGAAGTAATTAATTAGTTCCAGTTACATTATAACAAAAGATGCGAAGTTGAGAAATAATTAATTTACAAAGTACGGTATACATGTATAGTGGGAGTAGAAGAGTGGTTGTGAGTGTTGAGTGTGAGTGTGTATGTGTGTATGTAGTGTGTATGTAGTGTGTATGTGTGTGTGAATCTGCTTGAGAGATTGAGCGAGTTACACTTCCACTAGTTCCTCTGTCTCGTCATAGTTTAGTTGTTTTAGCCATATATTTAACTTAATTTTAAGTTTTTTTTCTAGTTAATGGATAGATATTAATTTTTTTATTTATTTTATTATACATTTTCGAACTAATGTGTTTAAAGTGACGACTTGCTGCGTCGGTTCTGCAGGCTTGTGTGTTACATACCCTATCAAACCGGCGTTTTGTTCTGTAAATACTCAGATCATAGGCAAGGTGTCTGTGTTTACGTAGTATAGTTTGTAGTACAAATAACTGTCTCACAGTAAGAACCTGGCACAAGGAGTAAAGCGCTGTAGTTGGAAAACGTCTCGGTTTCTTCGCCAGAACCTTAAGTATGGCACGCTGTCCGCGTTCAACTCGTAACATAGTCGTTTTGTGACTTCCTCCCCATACAACAAGGCAATAACCTATCAGTGATTGAGCTAGCGAGAAGTATATAGTAATTAAACTGCTAAAATCAACAACAGACCTAAGTTTCTTGAAAACATAAATAAGCTTTCTTAGTCGCATGACTGTGGCATCAATTTGCTGTTTCCATCTAAGGTGACTATCGACTATAACACCTAGGTACTTGATAGTCTGAGTACTCTCTAATTTGGGACAGTTACAAGTTGTGTTTAGTGTAAAGTTAGCACATGTGTGAGCACGAATTATCACAGGAATTGGAGGCTGACTAGACTTATTGGTTGAGAATGTAATGAATTTGGTCTTACTAATATTTAGAGTTAAGAGATTTTTGGTTAACCATTTCATGACATAACTTAGGGCCAGTTCTGAATTTATCTGAACCTCATTCCAATCATTTCCATGAATTATTAGAGCTGTGTCGTCTGCGTAAGTAATAATTTTGCAGTTGGGTAGGTGTAACTGACACAGCTCATTTACGTATATGAGAAATAGGGTTGGCCCCAAAACACTACCCTGTGGAACGCCAAAAGTGAGAGATTCTTCTCTACTTATGTAATTTGCTATTTTAAGGGACTGTTTACGCCCTGTAAGATAGCTACTGAATAAATCATATGCCGCGCCGCGAACGCCAATGCCATACAGCTTCGAAAGAAGGGTGGGGACAGAGACAGTGTCAAAAGCTTTTGAGAGGTCTAAGAAAATACTAATAGTCTTTTGCTTCCTTTCAAAATTGTTCACAATTGTGTCTGCAAGTTCTAAGACAGCATCGTCAGTAGATTTACCACTTCTAAAACCAAACTGATTTGGTGCTAAAATGTTGAATTTGTTGAGGTATTTGGTGAGTCTTATATTTATGACCTTTTCGAAAACTTTGGAAAGCGTGGAGAGTACCGAAATAGGTCTGTAATTTGAAACACTGTCCCTGTCCCCGGATTTGTAGATTGGGTGAACAATCGCGGTTTTAAATATGTCGGGAAAGATACCTCTTGAGAGGCACAAGTTAAAAATATGGACAAGGATAGGAATAATAGTTTGTCTCGTGGCTTTCACAATAGCAGATGTTATACCATCAAGACCAGCAGAACTTTTATTTTTGAGACCCAGAATAATGTTTTCCAACTCAGTACTATCTACCTCCAGCAACGTCATTGAGTGTAAAGAACAGGAGTGAGAAGAACTGAGATTACTGGAAGCAAGGGTTTTATAGGAGTCCGTTTGTTGAATTTTATCCGCTAATAGTCTACCTATGTTAGAAAAGTAGTTATTCGCGCTATCTACCGATTGAGAGGGATTTGCACAGCAATTTAATAGTTCCGAGGCTGCTATCCTGTTTTGGTTTAAGTTCGCGATTTGTTTAATAAGCCGCCATGTATCTTTAGGATTACTTCTGGCCTTCTGAAACTCAGCACGTTCATATTCGCGTCTAACTTTCTTTAAGATATTATTGCAGAAATTGCGATAACGGTGGAAAATCAACTTGTGTGACTCGTTATCCGGGTGTTTTTTAAATGCACGGTACAATTTGTCACGGTGCCGTATACATCTCAGGAGGCCAGGAGTAATCCACGGTTTAATAATACGTCTTTTACTAGGAATGACTGAGGTGTGAGAATGAGATTTAATGACAGAGGAAATAGTTGACACAAGGTATTCCGCAGACGAGTTCGGTTCCTCTGATTCAAAAATTGACGAAAAATTTGTATTTTTAATACATTCGACAACCGCGGGGATATCTATCTTATTAATAGACTGTTTACAAGTATAAGTTTTTATGTTTATGCTACAAAATGTAAGAGTAGGTGAATGGTCAGTAATGAGAGAGTCAAGCACAAGTGTAGTGGCGATGGTATGAGAGCGAAGTATCACATGATCCAGGCAGTTAGAAAGTCTTGTTGGAAAGTTATGGGCTGGAAGCATTGCATGAGAGGCCATAAGAGTCAGATATTCTTCAGCGTAGGAATCTGTGCAGTCGGGTACAATATTTATGTTTAGGTCGCCAATTACGGCAATAGTTTTATATTGTGATAAACCGGTTAACAAATGGTCAAGACTACTTAAAAATTGTGTCAGATCTCTATTTGATGGAGACCGATATACGGCAGCAAAGGCTGCTGTACCATTCAAGTTAAGTAATAAACAGTTTGCATCATTAAGTGTAGGCTCTTGTACAGTTACATTTAAACAATCACTTATATAGACAACTACACCATCATTTTGACTGTTAAACGATGAGAAGTAAGAATTGAAGCCATTTATAGATGGGATTAATTGACATTTACTTAACCAGCATTCACTTAAAACAATAATATCAGGTAAATACGTTAATCTACTCAAGTATACCAATAAATTATTGAAATTACAGTTAAGACTGCGTATGTTAGTATGAAAAATTTTTAAATCATGCAATGCATTATTCCAATAATTGCTACTTGTTTCCGGCGAGCTTATGTAGCTGTTAGAAACCGAAACACGTTCGACTTCGCTCGTTAAAGAAGCTAAGTCATCCATTGCAACATTGAATCAACAACAAGGGACCTAAAAGTGGGACATGGATTGTATAATTCATAGAAGCAAATAATAATGGACTTTCTAGACTTATTTAAGTAGTATCGCCTATGGCCTGATAATAAATATGCAAAAAACACATATGACTGAATAGATACATGGAGTTTGTGGAAAGTGTGTGTGTGAGTATGTAGGAGTAAACAGAGTGTGAGTGGGCTGTGCAATGGTAAGCAGTGTGTGGGTGTAAAATATGTATGTGGAGAGTGAGAAATGTGAATGGGAATACAGAAAAACAATTTAAATAAAGTTTTACAATATAGAAAAAATCTGCAACAATCATGCAAGAGATGCAGGGAAAGCGACATAAGAATCCGAAATACAGCAACTACATTTGATACTATAATGACTAGTCACATAGTTTTTCTAATACTCGCTAAATCCATTTCGTTCTTCAGTTAGTCTTCAGTTTAAATACTTTGTGTCCATTAATTGTATGATTGTGAAATATCCGATACAGGAGTTCCTCCTTCGAGATAATCTTTTGAAAAGTTACCATTCATCACGCTTGTATACCCCGAAGGGTTAGGCAGAGGTGTACTATCGTAAACCCACAGTTCGCCAGTATCTTTAGGTTTCATGTCATTAACCGGGCACAAATTGAAAGTTCTACTGTCAATTTTATAGAAAACCCATGCTCGACCTGGGAATCGAATCGAACCATCGACCTCTGGCGTAGCAGTCGCGCTTAGGATCACTAGACTAATGCGGCAGTTATTTGTGTACAGTGAATTTATGTCCATATTCATAAATATGAACACAATGTCATCAACTCATCATACAATAAATTAACTGTGAATTTGTGTCCATATAAAGTTAAGTTATATCCATATTTATGAATATGGACACAAATATTCACTGTACACACAGCACCGCTTAGTACAGTACGCGCGACATAAATTGGCCGGACTGAAGTTAGCTGTTTGTCAGTTTTTGGTTGCGCATTACACAATTTTTAACGTAAACAATCCACTGCGCATTAAAACGGCGAACTTCACTCCGGCCAACTTATGCCGCGCGTACTGTAATAATCGCGCTGAACATCTCTATTAACACATTCTCTTACTGAACTTAATCATTACTATTTTTTACTTCATCAATTTTACCGTCAAGTGAACAAAGAAAATAACACTTATAATTTAAGTATCGAATGTTGGCGTGTGCCATAAATACATAACTCTATGGGGACGCCATGCACTCGTAATTCTATGGTGTACAGTTACAAGTAATAGTGGGGCTTGCAAGTCTTATGGTAAAGCCGTTCGAGATATTTTCTGAAAGATTTTAAACCTACTTTTATTAGTCAGTTATTTTTAAACTCAAACTCAATTTTTTTATTTCAATTAGACCATATACAGGTACTTTTGAAATGTCAAAATTACATGCACGGTTCCAAATAGTAGGTCTTATGGAGAAGAGCCGGCAAGAAACTCCATAGATACTCTTTTAAATAAATAATTGATGTTTACATATTTTTTATTCTATCAATGTGAGTATTGTGGAGTTTAATGTGAGTGATAAAAGTAGGTTTTTTATTATACAATGTCCCAGAATGTGTGGTCCAAAAGGAAATCTGGTATGGGCGGTCATATTATTATCTATTTATAATAGGTGCCTCGTCAGTCTAGTTGTCTGTGCGACTGCTACACTAGAGATCCTGGGTTCGAATTCCAGGTCGAGAAAAGGGTTATTGGGTTTTTCTATGAAATTCTCAGTAGCAGCTTGAAGTCTGGATTTGTGCCCGGTTAATGGCAATAGGCTCGCTGCCTATCACATAGGACCTAAACATACTGGCGAACTATGGTGAGGATTAGTACACCTCTGCCTACAGCCTATTCGGGGAATACAGGAGTGACGGTATGTTATTTTAGTTAAATATATTATATTATATTCCGTTTTCCGATTACCGGGCAGAAGACATCGCAAAACCTAGGTACGACATAACTGGGGGCGACTCTCCTCTCAGTATGAGATTAGGCTATAGTCCACATCGCTAGCCTAGTGTGGGTTGGCAGACTTTACATGCCGTCGGGAAAATCTCTCAGGCATGCAGGTTTCCTCGCGATGTTTTGCTTCACAGTTTAAGCGATATTTGATTGATATAGATTTGATAAGTAATTAACTATTAATACCTACTCACATGACTTCAAAAAGTGAGAGTTGCCTACCTTGGATTCGAACTCGAGAACTTTGACTTCCCAGTCCCAAAAGCCCATAACGCACTTGTAACTCCTCTGGTGTTGCGGGTGACCATGGGCGGCGGTAATCGCTTACCATCAAGCGATCTGTCTGCTTGTTTGCCCCCCATCCCATAAAAAAGGTACATCCACTAGGCTATCAGTAACATAACATAACATCACGCCTGTATTCCCCAAAGGGTTAGGCAGAGGCGTACTAATGTAACACCCACAGTTCGCTGGTATGTTTAGGTCCCATGTAATAGGGGGCGAGCCTATTGCCATTAACTAGGCACAAATGAAATTTTGAGCTGCTTCTTAGTAAGAATTTTATAGAAAAACCAAATAACACTGCTCGACTAAATGTAACCCAGGACCTCTAGCGTAGCAGTCGCGCTTGGGTCCACTAGACTAATGAGGCAGTCAAATGTATCAGAGTGTATCAGTAACATAACAATAGAATTAACATAGATACTGAATTTTTTACTGATTACAAATTCATTCTGTAGCTGTAACAGATGATTTCTTCCATATTAAAAACTACTACTGCATATCTCCATTCATTTCATTCCAAAAACACGATAAAAACACACATTAAAAGGACATCCTCGCATCTTTTTACAAAACCCCGCCCCTTTTGAACAACAATGGGATACTTAACGCTCTTATTTCGGAAGCAAGATGCATTGTGTCCCGTTACTTAAAAAGTAATATTTTTTTTTAAACTGCTCCACACTAAGATTTTCTCCTGTTACGTGGGTGTGTTTGCAAACACAAATTCTCACATACACAAATTGACCACCTAAATGGTTATTTAATTTTAAGTAAAAGTTTATAATTTTATTCTCTAAGATTGTAATTTGTTAAATTATAATATTAACTAGCGTTTAATTAATTAAAGCATTTAAATTATATATTATTATCGCGATACGGGGTCGCGGCAGACCACAAAGGAGATGGCGGGATGAACTGGATGTCTTCCTTGAGGATTGGAAAGAAGTAGCGCACAATGGCGACCGTTGGAAGGAATGGAGGGAGGCCTTTGCCCAACAGTGGGACAGCACGGGCTAATAATAATAATAATAATTTAAATTATAATATTAGCCTAATTAGTTTCACCCGCGTTGCCCCATTCCTAAGAGTCGTAGCGTAATGTTAAATAGCTTAAAACCTTCCTCTTGAATCACTCTATCTATTAAAAGGAACCGCTTCAAAATCCGTTGCGTAGTTTTAAAGATTTAAGCATACATACGGACGGACAGACAGCGACAGCGACGTTTTACACTATGTAGTGATAATAATTTTTCAAGTAGCATGTAATTAACTTTAAGTACTTAAGTATTCTATGCTGTGCCCCAACGGGGTTTCATGTTGATACTTACCAAACTAGAGACCTATGTATATTTACACATGAAGCAATAAAGAACTGTGATTTTGACTTTGAATTATTACTCTTCGTCCTGTTTTGAATGTCAGGAACAAGAAGATAATTAAATTTGAATAACCGAACCCATATCCGCAAAAAGATAATAATCTAAACTTGAAACGCGACCGTACCAAAACACCTGATGTAGGTATCACAATAAAACAAAGTAATACAATACAAATACAAAAACGCAATGACACGGAATCGAATCGGCGACCGGAATCACACATCTACTGAGTTGTGAATCAACAAACGCGTTGAGTTTCTCATTTTGTTTTCCTTACCAAAGAATTTATTAATATTGAATTTTGACAAAAACGTGACCTTGCTAAGGTTGGTTCCTATTGTAACCTTCAAATTGAACCACTTCTTTCTTGAGAACTCAGTTTTTAAACCTCAATTCGACCAATAATTTCACCGGCTGCCTCATTAGTCTAATGGTCCCAAGCGCGGCTGCTACGCTAGCGGTCCTGGGTTCGATCCCCAGGTCGAGCAAAGGGTTATTAGGTTTCTATGAAATTCTCAGTAGGAGCTCGGAGTCTGGATTTGTGCCCGGTTAATGGCAATAGGCTCGCACCCTATTACATGGGACCTAAACATACATTAGTACGCCTCTGCCTAACCCTTTACCGGTTTCATCACCATTCACACCGGAATTCAATAATCTTATCAATGTACCAATATTTTTGATCCTAGGCAAGCACGCTTCATCGTAGATAGCAAAGTAGCTTAACATTAGGCGAACTGGCGGTCAAGCGTAAGTCTATCAACATTAAAAAAAATAAAAAATTAAGATCGTACAGGGTACAGGCATTCGGGCCGCCTGGTGGTAAGGTGCAACCGCAGCCTATAGACGCTCGCAACACCAGTGGTATCACTCGCACGTTATCGTATTGAGACCTCGGTTGTCTCAATGTGATCTGTAATTTCACTTGTTTTTTTTATGGGATAGGGGGACAAACGATCAGACGGATCGCCTGATGGTAAGCTATTTCCGCCGCCCATGGACACCCGCAACACCAGAGGAGTCACAAGCGCGTTGCCCGCCTTTTAAAAGGGAATTGGGCCTCCGGTAACCTCAGTCACTCGGCGAAACACAACGTATGCGTTGTTTGACGCCGGTTTTCTGCGAGGCCGTGGTATCACTCCAGTCGAGCCGGTCCATTCTTGCCGAAGCATGGCTTTCCCACGGTAAAATTTCAATACCCGGTTCAATACCCTTTAAACTGAGATAAACACAGAAACAGATCAGCTTATTCTCGTGTGTACAAGATTTGAACGATGAAAGTTCGAGTCTTGCAAGTCAAAATGTTTTATTTAAATTAGATTACTATAATTATTTTTGAGATCCGTATTTAAAAAAGTCAAAATTCCAATTGTTACGGTTCCAAAAAGCAGATACCTATTATGGAGAAGAGTCGACAAGAAACTCCATAGACGCTCTTTTTAAAAAAATACATGAGTATACATTCATCTTTAAAAAAAAATATCGTTCCTTTTACAAAAAATTACGTAATGTGTAGCCTACGCTTTGTTTTTTCTAGATAAATATGTAGTTGTTCGTTTTCCAATAACAATAAATAAATAAATAATTTCGATTGAATCTACAGCAGTGATGGCCTAGTCGTATGACCGTTGGACTGCCAAGTCAAAGGTCTCGAGTTCGAACCCAAGGCACGCACCTCTGACTTTTCGAAGTCATGTTTGTAATAATAGTTAATTATCACGCGCGGTGAAAGAAAACATCGTGAGGAAACCTGCATGCCTGAGAGATTTTCTCGATGGTGTGTAAAGTCTGCCAACCCGCACTAGGCCAGCGTGGTGGACTATAGCCTAATCCCTCTCATTCTGAGAGAAGACCCGTGCCCAGCAGTGGGACAGTATAATGGGTTGATTTTTAATTTATTGAATCTACAACCCGATAATTTATAACTTTACAAAATTTAATTGAAGTGGGACTTACACAATCCAAAGTGGTACAAACCAAAGCAGCTTCCTTGTGTTTCCGAAAAACGATTCAGTGTGCGCACGAGTGAATAAAAAAGACATTTCTATACATCGCGGGATCATCAAAAATAAATTGATGCCGCTACTGAGACGGAAAGGTTTGGTGTCTTTTTTTGTTTATATTGGCTTGGGTTCCTTAGGGAGAGGTCAGTAGGGGATAGTACCATTGTGTGGACGCGGAATATCAGGAACACCCAGTCCGGGTACCTACTACAGTCAAATAACAGACGAGTACAGTTTTTTTTTTCAATCAAATTTAGATCGTACTTGGGGTACTGAATCCTCAATCCTTATCCTTATTCATAAATAGGGACTATTCTACAGACAGAATTTAGGTGTTACCTCATTTATTGCAAACTGGACTTCTAAATGCGAGTACATTGTAGCATGTCTAAGTGGACACCTAGCTTTATACTACTCGTATGATGATGTGTGTCTTCCACATAGTTTTTTTTTTCATTTTTTTTTATAATGACGAGTTTTCTAATGCTGGGAAGCTTCTTTTCATAATATCGATTTCGGCCCAACTTGGACATTAACCTTCAAAGTCCACACATCCTGTTCGCACTATTGTACCTGAAGAGTGTAATAGGTACCTAACTCTTATTTTGAAAGAGTGTCCATGGAGTTTCTTGCCGGATTCTTCTCCATTCTTATGGGGAAGAATCCGGCAAGTTTTTGGAACCGTGCAAATAGATGCAATAACGTTTCATAAACGCTTGTAAAAGCCTAATTTAAATAAAAACATTTGAACTTGACCTTGAATTTGAATTCATTGAGGATTTTGAAAAAAATTGTTAGTTAGGTTCTAGACATGTCTCCATTGAAAATTGCAAGTTGGTATTTTTTTTATCTATGATAACAACGGAATATACTGAACCTTGCATCCTAAAGCTCAGACTACACTTCTCCGAATTCGGGTTGTCGCGATTAGGCCGGTGGCACAATGAGAGACAGCAGGGCGCCGGCTTATCTGATACAATGCTAATGTTCTCAGCGGGAGACGTGTGAACACTGCTTTAGTGTATGGTATAAGTTACAAGCGAGTGATAGTTATACATTCATTGAAACAAGACTATTTACTTTACGTTTCTGCATTTTGTTTCTCTGTTAGCTATAATTTTATTAATAACTAGCTTCTGCCAGCGGCTTTGCTCACGTAGGATACCTACGTTAGGGTCAAAACGATAAAAAGCACCCTAAATGTTGATCAGTCTCATGATCTAATAAACACTACTTGATCTATATTATTTGCTAGATAGATATGAAATAATATCTACTACATCTACTTGACGGATCTATGAAATCTGGTTCATAGAATTCCGTCAAGTAGATCTTAAGTTTTAAGCGGACATACATACAGACAAACAACAATTTCTATAAAGCATTAATTCGGCTTCAGTATAACAATTAGATTCCTTTCCTTATTTTTTGCAGTTATAATATGATATGTATCTAGATTTGATTTGATAGATTGGTTGATTGAATCAAAAATGAAAATAAAAATCAGAGAATTAAATATTTTGTTCATTCCAAGGAATTTTAGAAAATTATTTGTGGAGAAAAAATCCCCAGCACGTCTCTATTTAACTTCAAGTATCAATAACTCAAACACAACTCAATTATTTTACAATTATCGCTCCAATAGATAACATTTTATTCCCGCAACCTCTTATGGCTTACCCCAAAGCAAAAGGACGAGTGTTGATCTTTTTATGTTATAATGCAGTGGCACTAATGTTATCCGCGTCCCACAGCGCGCCGCTGTTTATAGCATTGTGTGTGATACGAACTTATAATGAAGAATTAGATGTGAATGAATATTAATTCATTGTAGCGATGCGAGGCTATGTTAACGCCCTCTGTGGACGCATGGGGTGCTTCTGTAAATTAGTTTTTTTATAATGAAATAGTGACAAGTTACACTATGAAATAGTGACGACACTAAGCGTGCGCGCGGCAGACCAAGGCGAAGATGGGGGACGAGCTTGACTCCTGCCGAAAGGACTGGCTCTCGCTAGCAGAGAACACTAATGTAGAAAAAGGAGAGGGAAGCCTTTTTTCACCGTTCGCGAAACTGCAACGTCGTTTCGTCGTCAATACCGCAGTGCCTCAGGACAAAAGTCTTTAACCAGTGCGTGTTACCGCAGTAAATGATAAATGATATTTTATTTCTGTAAATAGATCCTATATGAATACCTTTACATGTAAATTTTTAAATTTTTATAACTACATGGCGCCGGCATTTCCTAACTGACGACCTCTGAGAAGAAATGCCGAAACAAACTCAGAGAATCATGGTCTCTTTTAAAGTCCAGACAGTAGTATTATCAGATCTGATGTGAGTGTTACGATGTAGGGCAATATCTGAACAGGCCTTTTGAAGAAAGAACCATAGCAGCTTAGAGTTGACCTGTCCTAACTGACGGCACGCATACATCAGTCATCGTGCAGCTCAACCATTAATTAGGGAGCTGAACGACCCGTCGCACGACGAAACCAGATCAGTAAGACATTTAGAATCATTTAGAATACTCAAAACTGTCAGAACACGTTAATATAAATTTAACCGTTTTTAAATTAGCCTACATAGTACTCACATTTACATTTTTGACAATTAATTATGTAAAAAAAAACTGATGATCTAATCTGGTACATGGAGATTTGGGAGACATTTGCTCCGTAGTCAGATCACAGTGTTTAGATCAAAGAGAAACTACCTATCTCATAGTTTAGAGCAGTGATATTGAAATTCCCATAAGCAGCTCGTATTTCATGCCCGGTTAATGGCAATAGGCCTTTTACTTGGAGTATTAATATCATTATCGAACTGTGGATGTACATTTCTACACCTCTGCCTAACTCTTCGGAGACTACGAGTGTAGTAGTGATATGCCATGTTTTTTTTCATATCTTTAATGACCAAAAGACAGACAGACAAACATTGACACATTAGCGAGTTAATAAATCAACGAAATGTCATTTAGCAAGATTATAATGAACGTCAAGAGGATAAGTAAATAAATAAACTGCACAGGTTAATTGAGTCCTCATCGATGATAATTTTAATTGCTTGTCAATGACGTGTAGTACAGGGTTGATGTGTTTTACGTAATGACACACCATCACGCCTGTTTTATCTGAAAGGTTGGGCAGAAATGTTATGATGGTGTGATGGAGTATAGATTATCGTTTTATTGGGCTACTAAAAAAAAAGTGTAATGACATTAACAGTCTATTATCATGTTTATGGATGTTTGATCTTAGCTCAAAAACTACCGATTAGAATTTAATAAATGAGTGGTCGATTGATTCGTCTTTACAGTTAGATAGAAGGAATGCGCTTCCCTAGTGAGTCTTCCCCGATAGATATAATCTGGGTGTCTATAAATCACGAGTGAATCGGTTTCTTCTAGGCAAACGCGCTCCATCGTAGATCGCAGTATCGCTTAACATCAGGCGAACTGGCGGTCAAGCGTAAGCCTATCACGAATAAAAAAATAAAAAAGATATCATAGTCTTAAAAAGTAATATAGCCGCCGAGACATAAAAAGAGGCCTGATGATGACAAACAAACATACAGGTCGCCTGATGGTAAGCGGCAACCGCAGCCTATAGGTGCCAGCTACATCAACAGTATTACTCGCGCGTTGTCATCTTGACACCTCAGTTGGTTGTTAAGTCTTATTTGCGCAGTAATAACACTAGTTACAAGTTTAGTTATAATTATCTAGGTATTTATTGAAATAAAAGTGATATAATAATGCTGTAAACGACTCGAAACGTTGAGAATTTAATAATATTATTACAACGCGATAAAATCCGTAAAAGAGGTAAAGTTTGTAAGGTTGTAGGAGGTAATCTCTGGATCTACTGGATATACCGATTTTGAAAATTCTTTTTGTGTTGGATAGTCCATTTATCGAACATAATTATAGGTTATATAACATCACGCTACGCCTCTTAGGAATGGAGCAGCGCGGGTGAAACCGCGAGCGGGTCGCTGATGTATAATATTCGCGTAAGTGTCAGAAACATGTATATTACCTTCTTAGCTTTAACTTATATCGATTACAAAATAAAATCGACTCAACTTCCTCAAACAACAGTTAACTGTAATCTAAAAATTCGTATCAAAAGCTTTACAATCAATGCAAAACACGACCCGAGACTCGAACCCTCTAAGGTTTTATAAAACATTTTTTGCTTTAGTGACCACTCCCCCAAACTTCAATGGTAAGGAAGGAGAGTGTAATGTTACCATTGTCAAATATTATTCTACTTCTACTTACTATGAATAAATCAAAAATTTTGGTCAAATATCTGATGAAATAATGTGTGAACAAGATTGCAATGTTTTGGCATAAAAACATTGCAGTCTTGTCTTCACAATAGGTCTTGGTATGGACATGTGATGAGGAGGGATAAAACGTATTTGACTAAGAGTAGGAAATATGAATGTGGAGGGATGGAGGGGTAGAGGGAGACCAAAGAAAAAGGGATATAAATATAATAACAACCAAATTTAGTAAATTGATCACCAAAATGCTTACCAAAATAAATAAATGGTCACCAAATTTTAGGTTTAGGTTAGGTTAGAACTTATTTTGGTGATCATTTACCTACTATTTTTGGCAATATAAAGTGATTTTCTGCCGTTACATTTTAATAAATCTGGTGATTAGTTAAACATAAGGCAAGAAAAAATGGTGGTGTTGTGGTGAGGCCGATATGATGGGACAGAGTGAATGACGAGGTGACGGCTGATAGGGATGATGAATGGAAGAGAAGGAACATACTGCGCCGACCACAAATAAATTGGGACAAGGGCAGGAAGATGATGAGTGCTTACGTGTATATAGGCTACTAGATTTTGCTCGAGGACTCACTTGCTGTTATAATCTATAATTAAACTACCTTATTATCCTAGTGGTCCTGAGCACGACTGCTTTAATAGAGGTCCTGGGTTCAATTCCCGGGTCGAGCAAAATGTTATTAGATTTTTCTATGAAATTCTCAGTAACAGCTCGGAGTTGGGGATCTGTGCTCGGTTAATGGCAATATGCATGTCCCCTATTACATGGAACCTAAACATACCGGCGAACTGTGGGTGTACTAGTAGGTACCTACACCTCTGCCTATTCCCTCAGGGAATACAGGGGTGATGGTACGTTAATTATATTAATTATTTTTATGTACTGTATTTTAATGCTCATGAGATGTCAAGATTAAAGATAGCTTTATAGATAGGCACGTAGGTACAGTAAACACTAAAAAGTCCATAAGCACGCTAAGGATTACATTGCTATGAACAGTACGAGCGAGCTCGATACAGCCTATGCGTATCATTTAACGACAATGATACGTCATAAGTCAAACTAAACGTCAAGCTATTGCGTTGTGAGATTGCCTAAGGACTTTTGGTCACCACTGTACCTACCTACTCTATATTTGAAAAGAAATAAAGTAGGTAAGTAAATAATTTGACCAAAATAAAATACTTAGCTACATTTCAAATACTTTGAAGCATCCCGCCGGACAAAACATAATATCAAAACACATTTTTCAAAATAAACGAAGTGGAATTATGTCAAAATCTGTCTATACCCTAACCTGAAGGGCGTAAACGTACAAAGGGTTGACCCTTTCATACACAATAGATTTGAAAGCATTATTGTATTAATTTTTTGTTAACCCGTCATAATCTGAGCGAATAATATTTATTATTTGTGTTTATATATTGTATTGAACATATGGCTTATTTTGTGGTGCGCGTTTCTATAGTTTAAGTACTTAAATACATTGTCATAATTAAGTAGAAGCACGAAAAAGCGACATCGATTCATGGTGGATATTCCAAAACCCTGAACGAAACGCTTTAAGTCCACTTTTATCATGCATATACCGCTGAAATGTGGAATGCGCGTCTCGAGTGGGTCTTCCCCGATAGTTATAATCTGGGTGTCTTTAAATCATGAGTGAATCGGTTTCTTCTAGGCAAGCGCGTTCCATCGTAGATCGCAGTGTCGCTTAACATCAGGCGAACTGGCGGTCAAGCGTAAGCCTATCACGCATAAAAAAAATGCCATGGAGTTTGAAATTTGTGCCCGATTAGGCACAAATTCCAAACTCCGAGCTGCTACTGAGAATTGCACAGAAAATTTCAATAACACTTTGCTCGATCCGAAAATCGAACCCAGATCCTCTTGGGTTAGCAGTCGCGTAGATATAATAAATAAATAAAATTTTATCGGTTACTAGTTTGATCCCAGCTCGAAACGAATCTTTACAATTAGTTGTTCCGGGTCTCTGTGCATGCGCGGAGCGTCAGCGTGTCCTAAAAGTTTTAACTTACCACCTATGAGAATAAACTAAAAATAAAACGTTATTTTTTAATTAATCCATATAATATTTCTAACCAGTAGCTTATCTGCTTTCGGATTAGCCTATTTTATAAAGTTTTTTAGTCTAAGTAACTAAATATATATCAGTCACAATAATTTAAGTATCACATTCTGGAATTAAAATCATACGTATCTCAAAACAAAAGTCACCAAAATTTACTTAGGACCTTTCGTTTACATAAGAACATAGAATAATCAACTTAACTACTATATTATGATAGAGTAGATATTGGAATAACCGACAATAAGATGCCATAGTTTATTCAGTAGATCAACAGCTTCACTGCATTTCAATTGTGAATACTTTTATTGTTGATCCGATTTTACCTGTATTGGGCCATACACACTAGTTGAAACTTTTGCGGAATTTTATTACCTATTATATTATCATGGCATTAAATTTGTCCCGTGTGGGGGAAGATTAGAATACAGTTCCTCAATGCAATTTTGATAGGCATCTCAAAAGAGACGAGAAAATATCTGACTTGACTTGGTGGTAGGATCTCTTGGGTCTTTTATGCGCGTGAGAGCCACATTCACCCTCGGTTATTATGACTCCAGCAGTCTGCAGTCTTTAAGCAACGCATCTGCAATTCCTCTGATGTAGCAGGTGTCAATGGCTGAATAATGGTTAAGCTACACGATGACGGATGTAAGCGTGCCGTCAGCTAAGATAGGTCAACTCAAAGCTGCTATGGCTCATTCCTCAAATCGCATATTGCCCTACATTTTAAAACTTACACATTGACAATAGATACTATTACCGTCTGGACTTTAAAAGAGACCATGATTTTCTGAATTTGTTTCAATGTTTCTTCTTTGAGATATCAGTTAGAAAAACATGTGCGAATTGGACTCGCCCAACGAGGGTTCCGTACAAATTTGTAGGTATATATTTTAATTAATTACAAATTAATGTACGTATAGTTTTAAGAGTTTCCTTTATACTTCACTACATAGTATAAAACAAAGTCGCTGTCGCTGTCTGTCCGTCCCTAATCTTTAAAACTACGCAACGGATTTTGAAGCGGTTTTTTTTAATACAATGATTCAAGAGGAAGGTTACGCTACGCTACGAAGGCTACGGCTCTTAGGAATGGGGCAACGCGGGTGAAACCGCGGGCGGGTCGCTAGTGTAGTATAAGACGGTATTACTTGCCAAATTTCATAGTTCTAGGTCAACGGCAAATACCCTATTCATTTTGATACCCTTGAGAGTGTCGAAATATACGTTTTTGCGGCATAAACGTCTGTATCTTTTTTTACGTGAACTTGGAAGTTTGATTTTTTCACAGCTTCAAGGGACTGTAGACTTGAGTTTAATGTATTAATTTCAATTCACCTCCACGTTCCTGAGATAAAGGGTCTTGACAAACAGACGGACGGACGGACAGACGGATGGACGGAGGAACAATAAAATAATTCTATAAGGGTTCCGTTTTTTCCTTTTGGTACGGAACCCTAAAAATGTGAAACAATGACTTGCAAAATTGTCTTTGTATGATCTATTTACAGAAATAAATATCAATTATGACAATAATATTATCACCCCGTGTGCACCGCTCCTCACCTACAAAAGTGCAACACTCCCCGCTGTGTACAATAAGCCTTAACAAATATTTTGCAAATAATACCTGGTGTGTCCCCGGCTTTACGTCGAGTGTGCTCACGCCTTTAGACTTTGCTACAAAAGTAGAGATTTTCATTGATTTTTTTAAACTGAATGGATATAATACTGTCGTATAATTAGAGGGGTTTGTGGCTTACAACGTTGCGCTTACTGCGGTCAGTTTATCGATGGGTGTCAATTTTTAAATCACGAAAAAGGAGGAGGTTCTTAAATCGATGCGTACCTACCTATTTATTTGTATTTTTTTGTTAGGTTCGTCCTTGCATAACTTTTGACAGAATGGTCCGATTTCAATTATATGTACCTACCCGACTGCGAATAAACGGTACCTAGGTAATGAGTTTAACAGTCTATGTATGTGTATGTATATTTTTTTTATTAAGTAGTTAGTTAATTAAATAGACCTATTTATTTGAAATTGTCAATTAACTTTAGATACAAACTAGTGGACCCAGCAGACGTTGTCCTGCCCTGAAAATAACCCAAAACTCGATTGCAGCGCCACCTACCGGGTCCAATTGTGAATCTAAACCATTCCCAGATCCCCTTGAACACACACAAAAAATTTCATCAAAATCGGTCCAGTCGTTTGAGAGAAGTTCAGTCACATACACACTCACAGAAGAATTATATATATAAAGATTACATTCGTAAATATGAACTACAAAAGACAATGAAGAGTACAATGTATTCGAACTCCAACCACTGTGAACGTGCACCACTAGGCTATTTCTGCCATGCTAACAGTACTTAAAAAACTGTAAATACATGTAAATCACATATAAACAAACTAGGAATCGAACCCCGAACCCTATCCACAGAAGTCCTCATGACAAACTACATTCAAAAGCAACAGATGTATTAAATACCTATTATATTGGTTTCAATTCGATTCGAGGGTACTTCAACATTTTACAGCAAAACCATCTTATTAATACACTCTAATTCGCCCTTATTTTTTGTGAATAAAAGTAATTTTCCTTTGACAAGTGGCGGAGCTTATCGTGGTTTCGTGGGTTCAAAATGGGTGAAGAGCTCTTATTGTATTTAAAAGTATTAAAAGAGGATATCAAGTACTGTTTTGTATGACAGTTCAATTATAGGGGTAAGCAGAGATGTAAGTGGTGTTTGTATCTTCAATTTAGAAAATGGTGCAGTCTAAGTAGGTAAGTACACACATCAACAGAATCTAGGGATATTTTATCTAAAAATCTATGAAGAATTTTCTGATACTTATAGTAAATCAAAGAATATATGCCTGGGACATGTTACAACGAAAAAATTTGAGACATTTCCCGCCAAATTTGAAGACGGAACAACAATTTTACGAACACTTGCAAAGAACATGGGACCTCATACCACAGCAAGACATTGAAAAATTTAATTTAAGTATGTACAATCGATGTCTATGTGTAAATAAATTAGCTGGCAACACTGATTATTAATAATTCAATTTTATATTTTGTTTTCCATTTTAATTAAAATTAATAGTATTATAATAAGAAAGCAGTGATAGCCTAGTGGTATTACCGTTGGACTGCCCAGTCAAAGGTCTCGAGTTCAAACTCAAGGCACGCACCTCTGACTTTTCGAAGTCATGTGCGTATTAATAGTTAATTATCACGCGCTTAAACGGTGAAGGAAAACATCGTGGGGAAACCTGCATGCCTGAGAGATTTTCTCGACGGCGTGTCAAGTCTGCCAACCCGCACTAGGCCAGCGTGGTGGACTGTAGCCTAATCCCTCTCATTTGAGAGGAGACCCTTGCCCAGCAGTGGGACAATATAATGGGTTGATTATGTTATGTGTTATAATAAGAAATAAAGATTTTTTAGTATACTAATTTTCATTTGTCATTTCATGTTTTTTTTTTGTTTTAAATAAATATTTTGATTTTGTTGATTTTTTATTAAAAACCTTAAGATAACCTATCAATCTTTAATTTACTATATCAGAAAATTCTTCATAGATTTTTAGATATCTGATGAAATATAAAATACTCGTATCCCTACATTCTATTGATGTGTGTACCTATATTCAATACTGAATGTTTAATGCTTTCGAATGTACTTATCTCTTTGTTTTTTTTTGGCTATTTCCATATTTATGTACTGCGGCCAGGATTCGAACCTGCGTCTTCTGGTTCTGTGTACGTATATGTTTACAATGACCAATATAAAATAAAAAATAATTGCCTCATTAGTCTAGTGGGTGGGCACCCATGCGCGATTTTTCCTGGGTTCGATTCCCAGGTCGAGCAAAGTGTACTTAATTGGATTTTTCTATGAAATCCTCAGTTGCAGCTCAGTTTGGATTTGTGCCCGGTAACTGGCAATAACTTCGTCTCCCATTACATTGGACTTAAACATGGTGGGTGTACATTTGTACACCTCTGCCTAACTTTTCAAAGAATACAGGTTTGATAGTATGTAGATGCTGGCTTACAAGAACTCCCAAACATAATAGTAGTCGTGAAGATATGACCCGACACGAATGACCACCGAAAATCCCACCAACCTGGCGACCTAATCCATCTGAATTGGCTGTAATTGAACCTTCCTCTTTGAGTGCACTTGAATTTTACCGAAAACACACAATTCAAATCCAACCCTCACCAACCAACACTAGATTGAAATTCGCTCAGCAACTTTAGCTACACATAAGACATTTTTGACGATCAATTTAGGAGAAATCTTCAAGGTAAATTGGACTTTAATCTTTTATTATTTAAACTGTTTTCAGGTTTTGTGGTTAGTTTGACCTTAGATACAGGAAAAGGGGTGCAAGTCGTCCAAATTGAATTGATTCGTAAGACGCTCTGATTGAAGATGTTTGTAATATCACGCTATCGTAGTACGGAGTCAGCAAGAGTTAATTAATTTAAGGTTTTGACTATGCTACCGATTTATATTTTGTTAATGTATCGCCAAAGGCAGAGGTGTCCTAATGTACACCAGCCCCTATGATAAGGAGCGGGCCAGGCACAAATCCAAACTTCCAGTTGCGACTGAGATTTACATAGAAAAACCGAATAGCTACTTAACACTGCTCGACCAGGGAATCTAACCAAAGACCTCTAGCGTAGCTGTCGTACATAAGGCCACTCACTAGAGACAATACAAAAATCGTTTAAATACATAATAACAACTATGATAAGCTCCAAATTTAGATAATTTATTCCATTACATAGGTACATTTTAATAGCTTTAAAACATAACATAGCATCACACCTGTATTCCCCGAAGTGTTAGGCAGAGGCGTACTTAATATACACCCACACAGTTCGCCGGTATGTTTAGGTCCCATGTTATAGGTGCGAGCCAGTCACCGGGCACAAATCCAGACTCCGAGCTGCTACTGAGAATGTCATAGAAAAACCCAATAACACTTGACCTGGGGATCGAACCCAGGACTTCTAGTGTAGCAGTCGCGCTTGGGACCACTAGACTAATGAGGCAGTGAATTAATCGTTTTAATTGCAACAAAAAGTTTTTAATAATAGGATGATTTGAAGTTACCTTTGCGCGTTGAAAGCAATTAAATGGACCGCTAGCGCCATCTAGTTTACAATTGAAACATTACTGTAGGTTTTTGTTTAGCTTGATTGTTTGTTTGATTTAGACTTCCAATTAGTAGGTAGGTATTTATGGATAGCTAGCAGTGATAGCCTAGTTGTATGACCGTTGGACGGCCAAGTCAAAGGTCTCGAGTTCGAACCCAAGGCACGTACCTCTGACTTTTCGAAATCATGTGCGTATTAATAGTTAATTATCACGCGCTTAAACGGTAAAAGAAAACATCGTGATGAAACCTGCATGCCTGAGAGAATCTCTCGATGGCGTGTGAAGTCTGTCAACCCGCACTAGGCCAGAGTGGTGGACTATAGCCTAATCCCTCTCATTCTGAGAGAAGACCCGTGGCCAGCAGTGGGACATTATAATGGGTTGATTATGTATGTATATATGTTTGTTACGTAGGTATTGATTCAGGTGGTCCAGAAGCTTTACTAATTAACCTTCTAAGCCCCAGGTTCTAGATTTAAAACCGATGACATGTTTTTGAGTTGAATTCTTGTAGAATCGCAGCACCTAACTTATAAGCTTTTAATAACCGAAATATCTCCAAAATCTAGCAAATTTTTAAAATGTGATAGAATCTACATAGGCCTTAGTATGTTTGGCAGCCAGGGACGGTAGGCTCGACCATAAGTATTGTTTTTTTTTTTCATTTCATTGTTTTTCAGTTTCCTTGTTTTCAAATATATTTTTTTGAGTATTTTTTTCTTATAAAATTATTTGACTGCCTCATTAGTCTAGTGGTCCCAAGCGCGACTGCTACGCTAGAGGTCCTGGGTTCGATCCCCAGGTCAAGCAAAGCATTATTGGGTTTTTCTATGAAATTCTCAGTAGCAGCTCGGAGTCTGGATTTGTGCCCGGTTATTATAGGCTCGCCCCCTATTAAATGGTACCTACCTAAACATACCGGCGAACTGTGGGTGTTCATTATTACGCCTCTGCCTAACCCTTCGGGGAATACAGGCGTGATGGTATGTTATGTTTTTTCTTTTAAATTTAAACGGATTATATAAATAGAACCGGATCTCGATACCTAACAATATCTTCACGGGTCGGACAGGGTTTTCTTAACGCATTGTATAAAAATAGAAGCCCACCTGAGTCAGGAGCAGGGTCCAAGCTCACACACAGAAAAATCCTAACAATTCGGACAATTAAGAGTCCGGCGGAGCTTGAATTGCCCACAAAAACGTAATTCCGAAATAAATCGTAATCCAGACAATATTCTATCAAATTATGTTATTATTCGGATTTGGATACCGTTAATCTGGGTTCCTACGGTACGATTTCGTCTACTACTAGTTCACTGGAAATAAAAGACCGAAAAATAGTTCCAAACTTGGTAAAGTTACCAAAAATTGCATTCGCTTTCATTTTCAGTGAAGTATTTTGGATAAAATGGTAATGTAGGAACCTAGATTAACGGTATCCGAATCCGAATAATAACAGAATTTTATTAAATTGCGTTTGAATTACGATTTATTTCGGAATTACGTTTGTAAGAGAAATTCGCTCCGCCGGACTCTTAAAGAATTTATTATTATTATTTAGTACTTCTCAAAACAAAGAGACCTGTCTTGAAAGTTCATTGACTCTTATTAAGTCGAAGCACGGGAACATACCTGGGTGGTCGCAAATATCTTGATAATTAGATAAAACCTTTATCTTTAAAAAAACTCATAGTATTTATGTAGCTACTATAACTTTATCTGAGTATAAGAACAGCCGTTCTCAAACTGCGGTAAGCTTGTAAGATGAAGGAAACATGTCTGCCATCAAACCCCAATTCAAAGTGTGACAACGAACTCAAAGATAAATCTAAGACTAATAAAAAAACTGCATGAACAGTATACGAGATTTAAAAGTAAACCATACCATTATCGTTTGGCAGACATTTTGCTCGACCTGGGAATCGAACCCAGGACCTCTAGTGTACGAGTCGCGCTTAGAATAGTCGCGGAATAGGGGGCAAACGAGCAGACGTATCGACTGATGGTAAGCGATTACCGCCGCCCGTGGACATCCGCAAGACCAGAGAAGTCTCAAGTGCGTTGCCAGCTTTTTAAAAGGAGATTGGGCCTCCGGTATCCTCACTGACTCGGCAAAACACAACGTAAGCGTTGTTTGACGCCGGGTTTCTGTGAGGCCGTGGTATCACTCCGGTCGAGCCGGCCCATTCGTGCCGAAGCACGGCTCTCCCACGTTAAACATTTTACATAAAAATTTAATCAAAACTTATTAATAATATTCACCATTGAGTTTCATCGAACCCTTCTGTAACTGACAAATAGTAACTATTTGTAACTCATTAGTTACTGAAAATATCTATGTCCTTAGACGCACCCGATATCTCATTGTACTTGTTACAAAGCCTTACTTTATGTGAGTGTTTTCCAAGATTAGATTAGATATTAAAAAAAACATATGAGGGGTCAGACTTATGATTATCTTGGTAGAGCTTCGTTACCGTGATGCAGGTAACACGACCCCACAATACTTTGGATACCACTGGCTATAAATTAGCATACCACTCCAAGGTAACACACCCTACCATAACAGACAGACATGCAGATTACGCTACAGTTTCACAGAATAATTAATTATCTGTTATTATCTCATAACTACAAGCATCACTAACATTTCATTGACATTTATACACATATAATAAATATGTAACAGGCCGATATCTGTAGGTATATTATATACCTATATAATATACCTACTATTCAAGAAAAACTATTAAGGGTCCGGTGGGGCTTGAATTGCCTACAAAACGTAATACCGAAATAAATCGTAACCAGACAATATTCTATCAAATTATGTTATTATTCGAATATGGATACAGTTAATCTAGGTTCCTACGATACTATTTCATCTACTATGAATTCAGTGGTAATGAAAGACCGGAAAGTCCTTAGAAGAACCTAAGCATATCGGCAAACTATGGGTGTAATGAATACACCTCTGCCTAACCTTTCGGGGAATACAGGCGTGATGGTATGTTATGTTAAAGTACAAGATATATTAAGAATACCTGCTTATATGTTTTTCGTCAACAGGCGTTGGTATCGTGCCTACAGCCATCGTGTCTCGACGTTATGTAGATAATAGAAATAGATTTGGAAAGAGACAGAACACCTGTCGTCCCGCTCTTCACGATATGGCGTGTATCAAATGGCAAATCCCACGGCACAAGTACAGGGATGTACTTGAAAATTATTTCAAGAAAGGACCGTGCATCACTTTTCTACATTGTCCAATAGATAAATTAAGACATAAATGTCATATGAAAGCTCTTAGGGTATACTTTATTTCATTATAGGATTTTTGAACAACAGATACTTCACTAAAATAACTATATGTTGTTCAAAAATCCACCAAAACACATTTTTTGCGCAATTTTATCTAAGCTGCGTCACCTTACGACGTAAATTCAGAATGTGATCAAGCGGGTGGGACTCGCGGTGGCTTAGCGGTCAGAGCCTCTGGTGTATCTAACCAGAAGACGCAGGTTCGAATCCTGCCCGCGATTGAATTTTTCTTTCACTAAAATAACTTTATAATCTTAGTATGGAAAATGCAAAAACATCACAAAAAGATAACAGATACCTAGTTATGTCTTACGATGATAATGGCCAATGGGACCTAAACATACTGAAAACTGTGGGTGTACCTTAGTACGCCTCTGAATAACCCGGGAATACAGGCGTACAGGCGGGAATGAAGGTGTGTATTCTTCTTAGATAATCCCTCTTTCTATTGGTGAAAACCGCGTGAAAATCGACACAGTAGTTTCTGAGATTAACTCGATCAAACACAAAGTCTGCGCGGCGTTGACTTTGATTACAGTACGCGCAGCATAAGTTGGCCGGAGTGAAGTTCGCCGTTTTAATGCGCAGTGGATTGTTTACGTTAAAAATTGTGTACTGCGCAACCAAAAACTGATAAACAGCTAACTTCAGTCTGGCCAATTTATGTCGCGCGTACTGTAATTTTGTGAATATTGTAAATAAATATATAATAACAGTAAAATAAAATAAATATCAAGTCAACATCAAGTCATGGTTACTATTTTCTTGTTAAGTAACAGGATACCAAATTTCAAATCTATTAGACCTGTGGAAGTTTCTCACATCCCTTCATGAACTAGAAAAGAGAGATCTTCAAACGGCTGTCCAGATTTTCTTAAATCAGAACACTCTCGATCAAGTCACCTTTCAAACTAAAAAAACCGAATCAAAATCGGTCCATTCGTTTGAGAGCTACGATGCTACAGACAGACAAACAGATACACACGTTAATACTTTTAACACTACTCTTTTTTGCGTCGGGTGTCAAAAAAGTTGAATTAACGATGAAGTTATAAATTACCTCTAGATTAGACTGCCTCATTAGTCTAGTGGTCCCAAGCGCGACTGCTACGTTAGAGATCCTGGGTTCGATCCCCAGGTCAAGCAAAGCATTATTGGGTTTTTCTATGAAATTCTCAGTAGCCGCTCGGAGTCTGGATTTGTGCCTGATTAATGGCAATAGGCTCGCCCCCTATTAAATGGAACCTAAACATACCGGCGAACTGTGGGTGTACATTAGTACCCCTCTGCCTAACCAGAGCAGGAGTACAGGCGTGATGGTATGTTATGTTATGTTATAAATTACCCGGATACTAATGTAACCCAGATCTAAAATGTGTGTCGTGTAGAAATCAAATCAAGTCTACAAACTGTACCTACACAAAGTTGCTCGAGCGATTAGCTTGTAAGAATGACCGGAAGGAAACCCTACGTATACCTATAAGGCATTGATGCAAGGAGGGACATGCTTATTTTAATTTCTTATTCTACTGACGGTTAACCATTCACTGGTTAAAAAAAAGAATACCTGACTTATTGTTCTAGAGGTGGAAAGCACATCTGTTGAGCCGGAGGTTCTGGGTTCGATTAAAGTCGAACAGTATTTTTTCTTTTTCTTTTAGAGCTGGGTGTAGATTAGATTGCCTGCCTCATTAGTCTGACTGCCTCATTAGTCTAGTGGTCCCAAGCGCGACTGCTACACTAGAGGTCCTGGGTTCGATCCCCAGGTCGAGCAAAGTGTTATTGGGTTTTTCTATGAAATTCTCATTAGCAGCTCGGAGTCTGGATTTGTGCCCGGTTAATGGCTATAGGCTCGCCCCCTATTACATGGGGACCTAAACATACCAGCGAACTGTGGGTGTACATTGAGTACACCTCTGCCTAACCCTTCGGGGAATACAAGCGTGATGGTATGGTATGTTATGGTATAGATTATATTATTTGGTACTTACGTAATCGTTTTAACTTGTATTTCTTTCAGTAATTCCAAAGTATTGTTAGCTATTACATTGTAAAACATTATTGTTAATTCTATTAATTGCTTATTTAGTGCTAAGTATTAGTGTTCGTTAAGATTTCTACAAATTTATTGTAATTGGCTTAATGTAGCATAAGATAGTTGTTTATTTGTCTGTTTTCCAATAACAAATAAAAAAAAAACATAATAACAAAAATTAAAACCGCTTTCAAATACATACAAATAATGTTAAGTGCACAATAGTTTCGGATGTCGGTGCCTTCAATGTGGTTTAAACTTTTGTTTAAGCCAAATTTTTATAGGACCAACTCTGAAGTATGACCTATCGATCAAAAAAAGAACCATCAAAATCGCTTCATAATTGACGGAGTAATCGCGTAACAAACATACAAAAAACATACAGTCGAGAACCTCAGTTGAGAACCTCCTTCTTTTTGAGGTCGGTTGAAAAACTACATAAGTATGTATATACCTAAGTTACTATAACATACCATCACGCCTATATTCCCCGAAGAGTTTAATCCCATATAGGAAGCGAAAATATTGTCAAATCGAATCTCCGAGCCATGCTTCGGCATGAATGAGCCGGCTCGACCGTAGTGATACCACGGCACACAGAAAACCAGAGTCAAACAACGCTTACGTTGTGTTTCGCCGAGTGAGTGAGGTTAACGACGGCCCAATCCCCTTTTAAAAGGCAGGCAACGCACTTGTGACTCCTCTGGTGTTGCGCGTGTCCATGGGCGGCGGTAATCGCTTACCGTCAGGCGATCCGTCTGCTCGTTCGCCCCCTATCCTATAAAAAAAACAATGTCAGTAAATCTAACAAGCTAATAGGTATTTTAAAGGGATATGGTGACGTAGCAGTGATAGCCTAGTGGTATGACCGTTGGACTGCCAAGTCAAAGGTCTCGAGATCGAACCCAAGGCACGCACCTCTGACTTTTCGAGGTCATGTACGTATTAATAGTTAATTATCACGCGCTTAAACGGTGAAGGAAAACATCGTGAGGAAACCTGCATGCCTGAGAGATTTTCTCGATGGCGTGTGAAGTCTGCCAACCCGCACTAGGCCAGCGTGGTGGACTATAGCCTAATCCCTCTCATTCTGAGAGGAGACCCGTGCCCAGCAGTGGGACAATATAATGGGTTGATTATGTTATGTTATGGTGACGTAAATACCACCAGGATTTCTATTTATGTAAATACATAACTTCACATAAGCGGGTTCTTTAACAAATAGTTAAGTTATCAAGAATAATTATGTTGACATCTACTTATTATCTACTAGTGGTTGCCCGCGGTGTCATTTGCATCCCAAAAGACTTTTTGAGACAAAGGTAGCTTATATCCTTCTACAAGTTCCAATGTATGTATCTCTATAAGAATAATAAGAAGCGGCGGTAGCTGGCTAGGGCGTTGGACTTGTGGTCATGTGATTACTGTTTCAAAATCCACCCATTGCACTACCGACGTAAACCCACTCGTAACACAAGCATTTAGCTTAGCACGAGGGGTTAATAAGAATACTAGTAATGTGCAATCCACATTGCTTTTCCAAGTTAGCAGAAAATATAACAAACGGACAGATTTCCTTCCATTTTTTATTAAGCTATTGCATAGCTTCTATCGCGGGCCTTGAGCGTGGGGACCGAATCCAGAAATTCCGTAACGAAAAAAACCTAACACGCTTGTCTCTTTAGTTCAGCAACCCGCCTTTAGGTGGCATTGGTTGTATTACATAAGTTGATAAAAAACGCTATGCTATAATAGCTTTACCGCGGCAGTCCCCGAGTGCCACACGTCTTTTTGTTCTAGTGACTGCAAGTGCAGCTGCTAAGCGTAAGAATCTGGATTCGATTTCCAGGACGAGGAAAGTGTCAACGGAATTTCTCATTAGATGTTATGGATTTCTGCCTGCTCATGGCAACAGCTTCGCCTTCTGCCTAACCCTTCAAGGTTAATGGCGTGGTAGAATGTAGCAGCGATAGGAAGTCAACTACGGCTTACATGAACGCCATGAATTATTTTATTTGATTCATATAAAGCGTTAGCTTAATGATAAGGACTGCCAAGTTATAAAGTCTCGATTTCAAATCCAAGGCACCTTTTCTCGATATCATGTTCATATTAATTATCTCATGCTTAAACGGTGAAGGAAAACATCGTGAAACCTGCATGCCTGAGAGATTCACTGAGAAGTCTACCAACCTGCACCAGGCTAGTGTGGTTCCCTCTTATTCTGAGAGGAGACCCGTGCCCAGCAGTGGGATAGTAAGTAGGTTGATGATGATCTTTACTTTTTTGAATATTGTTGCAAAAAAAATATAGAATTAATTCTATCCATAATTTCCTCTCTAAGATTAATTTTACCGACGCCGACGGCAATCAATTTTCTAAACAGACATTGAAATAATGTACCTACCTAAGACCATGTTTATATGGGTAAATATATAACAAGCTTTATTATTTTTTATACCATAATTATTAATAACCTGTGTACATAGTTATGCCACACACTTTCGCCATCATTACAAAAAAAACAACATTGTTGCAATCAAGACCGAAAGGACATAAAATCCTTATCTTTCGTAACAATTTGTCACACATTTTTTACGCAAATTATTTTCGCATGATTATGTTTTACAACCTAAGAGCGAAACCTTGATATGAGATTACCCCCTCCTTGATTTTTACTAATATAAAATTCCATACTTCGTGGAAAGCCATCATTCCTAGTTTCGCCGTCTAAGCTTCATATTGTACTTTACGAACTAACTGTATTGTGATAATCATTAATTAATATTAATATTGTGGAAAGTAATTATAAAGTAACCTCTATAATAGTCGTAATCATTTAATCTTTATAATCCCCGACCGGTTGGAAACCCTAGTCATCCAAAAAGCTAAGGAAGCAGAACGAGGAAGAAAACTTATCTCATGACCAATTTGTCTAAAACTTAATCTTATCTAAACATTTTATTTCAATTTTATTTTATTTTTGCGACCCACATTGCTAGTAAGCTTTTTAAAAAAAAAATCGAACTACACGATGACTGATGTATGCGTACCGTCAGTTAGGACAGGTCAACCCAAAGTTGCTATGGCTCTTCCTTCAAAAAGTCCAGAACATCCCGACATTCGTTTGGACTTTAAAAGCGACCATGATTCTCTGTATTTGTTTCGGCATTCTCAGAGATCTTCAGGTAGGAAATGCCGGCGCCATTTAGTACTTTTTTTAAATATTAACATTTTCAATTAACATAGAAATAAATATTGGAATAAAACTAGTTTTTACGGATTTTATCGCGTTGTATCGATATCTATTATTTAATTCCCTGCGTTTCGGATCCTTTACAGCATTTATGTATGTAGATTAAGGTGCTGGACGTCTTAATTTTGTAAATGTATCTTTAATAGATCTGTTTACATAAATAAATATCTTTGTTTATTATTTATCGAACACTATGTAGTTATATAAGCCCCCAGATCTCTTCAAATACATCCCTGGTCGGTTGTAGCACGACATTTGGGCGACCACATTCTCGGAGTAAAAGTCTGTGTATTTTATTTTGTTATTTAGCTACACTAGTGTTGTATGTTGGCGTTGCGTGCTTTACACTAATAGAGGTATTGCGAAAGAGACTCGAAGGAGTACTAGTGCCGTGGAATATATTTGAAGCCCAGATGAAATAAAGGAACTCTCTCCCTATTCAGGCGGGTTAGAACAGTTCACTGCCATTAATTAATTATCGACTGCTAAAATACCTGACTTGCTCGGTGGTAGAACCTCTTGGCTGTTCTGGCTGGCGACCAACTTTACGTCGGGTGTGTGTTTCGACTTTTACGCGCGCCAGTTCCGCTTCGGTGGCTGCAACTCTGGCAATCTGCAGTCCGTAGGGGCTCTTAGAGCTCGGCAACGCATCAGCAAATCCTCTACGTACCATCAGGTGCCCTGTTCGTTTGCCGACATAATAAAAAAAAGCTCATCCCTAAGCAAATCCTGCAGTTTGTAGTAGCCAAGTTAGCGGTGAACTAACTCATCTAGTGGCGATCAAAGTAGACCGACACCGACGGCCGATTTATAGTGTTGATTTTAGAATATAGACATATTTCAGCCACAAAATCAATGCTATAAATAATAAGATTTACAACGATTTTTACTAAGAGTCCGGCGGACCGAATTTCTCTTACAAACGTAATTAACTAAATAAATCGTAATTCAAACACAATTTAATCAAATTCTGATATTATTCGGATTCCAATACCATTAATCTAGGTTCCTACTCTACCATTTCGTCCAAAATACTTCACTGGAAATAAATGTAAACGAATGCAATTGTTGATAACTTTACTTAGTTTGGAACGATTTTCCGGTCTTTTATTTTCAGGAAAGTAGTACAGTAGACGAAATAGTACCGTAGGAACCTAGGTTAACGGTATCCAAATCCGAACCATAACATAATTTGATAGAATATTGTCTGGATTACGATTTATTTCGGTATTACGTTTTTGTGAGGAATTCAAGCTCCGTCGGACCGTTAATATGAGACAACCAAAGTTGGACTTAATTTTTTAGGTAAATAAAAAAAGAAATTTGATTCTATGGTGAAGCTTTAAAAATTGTATCGGGTGTACCTAAATGAACCTTACATAACATAACATACCATCACGCCTGTATTCCCCGAAGGGTTAGGCAGAGGCGTACTAAAGTACACCCACAATTCGCCGGTATGTTTAGGTACCATGTAATAGGGGGCGAGCCTATTGCCATTAACCGGGCACAAATCCAGACCGCTGCTACCGAGAATTTCATAGAAAAACCCAATAACACTGCTCGACCTGGGGATCGAACCCAGGACCTCTAGCGTAGCAGTCACGCTTGGGACCACTAGACTAATGAAGCAGCAACCTTACAATTCTAATAAATTTAATTCTAACAACATACCATCATGCATGTATTCTGCGAAGGGTTAAGCAGAGTTGCAGATAGATACTAATTTACCTACCTATATACACTCACATTTTATTTGTGTGCTTAGGTACCTATCATGTAATAGGAACTCCTTTATTATTTTAACAATAAATAATTTTATTCTAAGCGTAAAGTAACGCTTTCGTTAGGCCAAATTTGTATTGAAATTTGACATACTTAATTACGCTTAGAATCCCTATCTATAATCTATTTAAATCCGTTTCTCTTCTTTGGATATAAGTCAATATAAATAAGTCAGAAGAATCATGCCAACATGACGGAAACCAATAAAAATGTTAAGATTACGTTAATAACAAAGAAAATTATACAAATAGACGAAGTCTACACTGTTATTGCTGATTAAATTTGTAAATAAGTGGCATTAGCATCAAAACAAATGATTTATTACACATCAAAATACTAATTGGCTCCTAAACACCATTTTCATATTACAACAAAATAATTACCGTGCAATGTAACGGCTAATAGTGCTAGTAAAACAAACATTAGTTTATTACAGTGTAAACACAAAATAAATCTATTTTAATAAGCAAATTGAACCAATTATGGTTACAAGCCATTTTGATGTATGGCGGCTTTTAGTTCGCGAAGCCACCGCACTGTGACGGCGCTAGTGGTGTTGTGTTGCGCTACTCGACGCTAGATGGCGGTGTTAAATCGATATTTATCATTCAATATTTAATATTAAGCATTTGCTTTAAAAATGTGATAATTATGACGCACTATTTGTCGCGGTTTAATCTTAAAATTTGCAAGATTATTTTTTATTAAAAATATAATAATGTCCGTATACGATAAAAATTATACGAAATAAAAAAGAAATTTCATTACGTATTCAAATGTAGAACATCATAGACTATTTTAACATTTTTTAGCCAAACTTTTAAGCCGAGCCCCCTGATCATAGTGCCTAGTCATCGCCGCCCATGGGCACCTGCAACACCAGAGAAGTTGATGTTACGTTTCCGACACTTATGAGCCCCTACGGACTGCAGACTGCCAGAGCTGCAGCAACCGAGAAGGAACTGGCTCAAACACGCAATAGTCGCAACACACACCAAGGTGCTTTACGATAGACTCCGACGCACGTAAGGGTGTTCACCAGTCAATCAACCCCAAGTGGTCTCAACACCGAGTGAAATAAATATATCCTTTATAATTTAACTATTGAGAAACTGCCTCGTTAGTCTAGTGGAACCAGGCACGACTGCTACGCTAGATGTGCTGGGTTGGATTCCCGGGTCGAGCAAACGGGTATTCGATTTTTCTATGAAATTCTCAGTAGCAGCTCAGAGTTTGGATTTGTGCCCAGTTAATGGTAATAGGCTCGTTGCCTATTACATCGGACCTAACCAACAACGAACCGTTGTGTACAATAGTACCTTACATCTCTGCCTAACCCTTCGGGGAATAGATTGAATATTTTTATACATAGCCTCGTTATTGTCATAACAGGTCATCCATTACGTAATTACAGGCGTGATAATAATAGTAATTAGTACTCTAGACAATAATACAGTCATCTTTACTACTAATTAGTAATTAGAAATTACCGAGGTAGGTAGGTACTATTGACAACACGCAAGACATCGCGCACATTGGGGGAGGCCTATGTCCAACAGTGGACTGCTATAGGCTGATGATGATGATGATGATGAAGACATCGTGTTGTGTTTTTATAATCTACCTACTTAAGTATTACTAAATAATCATCAAACTAAAATAATCACTCCTTTATTCCCTACAACTTAGGCAGAGGTGTGTAGCTGTACTTACTCACGGTTAGCCGGTATGTTTAAGGTTCCTTGTAATAAGGAGCGAAACTATTGCCATTAACTAGGCAATTCCAATCTGCAAGCATTTTCTAAGAATTTCATAGACATATGTAGCGACATCTACCCCGCTACATAGAAACTAGATGGACAAGTCCTGAATCGCGCAAGTGAAGTTTGCAACGCAACTTGGATATATACAACCGCCCGACATCAACCGTTGGGCCGTGGCCCGCCAGGCAAAACACCCGCCTGGTCGGAGGATCCTCCCTTTGGTTGGAGGGGCAACAGACCTTGCCTATTACATGCCAATTTTGTAAGTACCAGATGGTGTCAGCATTTCATATCTGACGACCTCTGAGAAGAAACACCGAAGCAAACTCCGAGAATCATGGTCTCTTTTGAAGTCTAGACATAATAGTATCAGAATATGTGAGTGATACAATGCAGGGCAGTGTCTGCAATGGCCTTTTAAAGAAAGATCCATAGCGCTTTGAGTAGACCAGTTCCATCCGACGGCACGCATGCATCAGTCATTGTGAAGCGCAACCATATTATAGGGAGCTCAACAATCCGTCACACGACGACACCAGATCGGTGGAACATTTGCGTAAGCCACATATAAAATCTCAAAGCCACTTAAAGTTAAAAGATGTCGTATGTGGAGGTAGAAGGCAGGATGTCGTATAGGTTGGCAAAGACTATAGATTTCCACTTGCTTACGTTCATAGAAAAACTCAATAACAGTAGCTTAGTGGCTAAATCGTCTGGTGTATTGCACCGGAAGGGATGCAGGTCCGAATGCCACCTGATTTCGAATTTTTCTTTCATTAATTCTTAAACTCAATAACACACGACCTAAAAGTCGAACCTAGGCAAAATCTCACAGTTTTCCTTACAATGTGACATAGTGAGATACCTACAGCATATTGATTGAGAGCATAATGATACCTACCTACTTATCATCTTTAATATATACTTACCTACCATCTTTGCACCTATTTTGGACTGCCTCATTAGTCTAGTGGGCGCGACTACGCTAGAGGTCCTGGGTTCGATCCAAGTCGAGCAAAGTGTTATTAGGTTTTTCTATGAAATTCTCAGTAGCAGCTCGGAGTCTGGATTTGTGCCCGGTTAATGGCTATAGGCTCGCCCCCTATTACATGGGCCCTAAACATACCGGCGAACGGTGGGTGTGCCCAGTGTACACCTCTGCCTAACCCTTCGGGTAATACATGCATATTATGTACTTATGTTTTACATAGTTATTTTGAATTTATTTTTATTATTCACCTATGAACAAAAACGATCCACACACCATTTTGAAAAAATCAGAGATGCATGTCTTTTTTGTAGAGCAGAAATCACATGGACCTGCCACCCGAGGAGGCAGCAGGGTATGTTGGACTCGTACTGACTAAAAACCGGTCTTGCCTTCCTCTTGCCTAATAGTCATGACCATGGAATTCATGACATTCCCCACGACAGAAAAAAATAGATTCAAACTCATGACAATTTATCGACTGGTCTTAATATTAGGATAATTATCTCTTAGCCGTTAGACCATATTGTTAATCCCAATATTGAAAATTATTATACCTACCTACTTAATAAAATAGTTATCATAACACAAAAATATCTATAATGTTTCTTTGAAAATATGATGATACCTACACTAAATTAAAATATCCCATATTTTCCCACATAAAAATCGTAACGCTTATAATTTTCAAAATTATTGTTATCGAAATATTTCAGGTGGGTTTTCCACTACTAGAGTAAGATATAAAGCTGTAAGGAAATATTGTTTACCTACCATATTTACCGTGCGGATTTTATCAAAAACAACTTTTAACAAAAAGTAAAATCGCCTTCAAAATTATACAAATAATATGTTTTTGTGATTTTTTTGCATTTTCCATGGTAAGATTATTAAGTTATTAGAGCCTATTGCCATTAACCGGGCACAAATCCAGACTCCGAGCTGCTACGACCTTTGCTCGACCTGGGCATCGAACCCAGGACCCCTAGCGTAGCAGTCGCGCTTGAGACCACTAGACTAATGAGGCAGTCATCATTACAGTAAATCAGTATGGTAGTAATAGAAAATATATTGCCAAACGCCTTTAAGACACTTCACGTGATTCAAAAGCTGGCCTATACTTTGCCTAAAGAATCAGCACTACCAACCACAACACAATAGTATCGAGAAGGTTGGCTACCTACAAGTCAAGTTGATAGTAATCTGGAGAAGTTTATTAAAACATTCTTCACGTGGGAGAGCCATGCTTCGGCACGAATGGGCCGGCTCGACCGGAGTGATACCACGGCCTCACAGAAAACCGGCGTAAAACAACCCTTACGTTGTGTTTCGCCCAATCCTCTCTTAAAGGTCGGCAACGCACTTGTGACTCCCCTTTTGGTGTTGCGGGTGTCCATGGGCGGCGGTAATCGCTTACCATCAGGTGATCCGTCTGCTCGTGTCCTCCTATCCCATTAAAAAAAAACATTAACCAATATACTATCCTACTACCGGGCACGTGTTTCCTCTCAGAATGAGGCACGCGGACGTAATGCAGGTGAGCAAACTTCACTCACCTCCAGAAAATTTCTCAGGCATGCAGATTTCCTCACGATATTTTCCTGCGAGTGATAATTATATGAGGAAGACTTTATTGATGGAGTTTCGGTAGAATTAGGCTTGTTAGAGAGTGCTCAGGTAAAATGTAAATCCACGAAGTCATATGTCATCATATCAGCCAATACAAGTCCACTGCTGAACAAAGGCCTACCCCAAAGACTTCCACAGGGACCGGTTATGTGCCGCCTGCATCCAACGACTCCCAGCGACCTTTACCAGGTCGTCCGAACTCATAAGTAAGTCACTAATACAAAACATCTGCACATAAACACAAAAATCAATCGCTTAGCTTCGCTTTCATTGGAACAGCGCCCTAACAACCAAAATCTAAAACATAATAAGTAACATTATTGTTATTAAATACGGTCAAGTAATCCAAAATGGCGTACAGGTTTAATATTCATAATTTTTAGTATGGCATATGATTAACTTTGTATCTTACTAAGCTGTACCTGTGGCTTTGCTTGCGAGGAAACAGAAATTTTCTGATTCTAGACGAAATAAATTATAAAACTTATGAGATTATATTTATGTATGCCTATGAGATTTTCTTGGTAAGGCGTGTGAAGTCTGACAGCCCGCACTGACATAGTGACCCCTCAATCTGAATGGAGACCTGTGCCTAGCAGTAAGGCAGTAAATAGGTTGATGATAATCATTATTAGGTAAAAAAATCTCGTATACGTAAACACAATATAACCTAAAAAAATCTCACATCACTTAAAAATAACAGGTACCTAAGGCAGCTTTTCCTTTTTAAAAACTTTTGTCAATATATTTTATACATACAGACAAACATCGCCTTCATTATTATGTTTAAGGAGACTTATTTTTCATGTTGACATGAGTAACAACATATGACTGGCGTCAGAGTACAGAGTAATAAAAACACAGATCTTACTGGTTTCTGACATTTACGCGAATATTTAGACATCGAAACGACCAAAACGACTCTTTATGGATTTTATAAGCTTTATAGGACCAGAAACATCAGGAATTAAATAATATCAATACACCGCGATAAAATTCGTAACAAGTAGTTTTATTTAAACACAGAGATTTTGTAAACCAAATCGTAACAAGTGTTGCGATGCGATTGACAAAATTAATGACGATATGATAAACAGGGGTATTTTTGCCGCACGCAAGTCTATATTTTTATAAAGATTATTATAATAATACGTATTATTTCATGAGAAATTATAAAACAAATATCCTAATTAATTAACTTAAACACAATAAACTCACTGAAATGAAACTAGACTATAGTAAAGTTTTAAAAAATACAAAGTTTTTAGATAAGTTCATAATTTCAGATAATTATATTAATATTGCACTTAGCATGACGAAACGCTCATAATATGTAGTTGGATGAAAGTACTTAACATATAGTAGCTGAGGGATGTCATACGATTGTAGGGCAGATCACCAGCCCGATGATCGGATAATATTGTGAGGGCAGCGGGGAATCATTGGATGCGACTTACACAAGATCGGCAACAGTAACGGAATATAGAAGAGGTCTTCACTCAGCAGTGTTACCAGCTAATAATAGTCAGATAGATAGATATTTATTTGCAGTCGTTAAACATCTAATTAAGTATTTGTTTCCATTCTTTAGGTAATACATCAGAATAAAACTGAAATGAAAAATATACTGATTACATTAGGTATAAAGGTCGAAAAGAAAGATATTATCAAACCATAGCAGCTCCTTGGCAATTTTCTAATGGAAATCGTTATAATTATTATGATTAATGAAAAGAAATCCTGTTGAACTCCCTGTTCAGTTCATCACGAATGTAGGTAATATTTTTCTTGATCAGTGCACGTGACTGACGTGACGTGACATTTTGCCGACAACAAAATGACAGAAAAAGGTTGGTCAAACTTATTCTATCTTAACTGACTCGACAAACGTTGTCCTGTCTAAATTTCCCATAGAAAAAGTGCTCCTAAAAATTTTCCGGGTTAGTTTTCAATTTTTCTTTCCTTCAGAACCTAATTCGGACTCGGTCAAGCCATTCTCAAGAGATAAACTTACCAACAAACTGCAATTAATTTTTATTTAAGTAGATTCGAACTTAAAAAGTTCTACCTCTGTTGTTGCCTACTCTGTACCCTACCAACATTATCATTATGATAATTCAAAGCTTTTCGTCTTAAAACTAGACTTGTTTGGGCCTAATGACGGATTAGAAATATAATCACGCCGATATCCATCTGTCCCGAGCAGAAACAATTTGTTTTTGAATATAGGTTAGGATAAAAAGCGCGGGAATATGAAATGAGATGTTTTTTTCGTGAATGCATTTTAAGGCACTGACGTCACTGCACAGCCAAGCAAGGTTAGTCAAAATTAAATTTTATTTAAAAAATATTTCGTAGAACGGTATCATTTGGCACTTAAAAATTATGAAGTAGGTATAATTTTCACATTTAACTACAGGTATAAAATAAGTACAAGTAGAATTTAGGAAAAAAGAACTATGATCTTCAGAAGCATCGTATTATTTGATGAGGATGATTAAAGCTGAAGATCGGAGTCTTTAGCGTTTACTAGGAGAGGCCTACGTCCAGCAGTGGACGAATATAGGCTGATGGTGATGGTCAGGATTTAATTTTAATTTAATTTTTAATTTAATTTTTACTTAATTTTTCTTTTTTTTAAAAAAACTTGTTTCGCAGCTAAATATGCTAATATTCATAAGTAAAATTATTCTATACAAATAGGTATCACATACATACATACACTCACGCTTTACTCCCACAGGGGTAGCCAGAAACTATAGACCGCCACTTGCTACGATTCTTGCATATTTCTTTTGCTTCTTCGACATTCATACATTTTCTCATACATACACGCCGGTTGCGAATAGCTATAATAAGATTCTAAATATATTTTTAAGGAATTTTCTTTAGACATACTTACTACAATAATTTATTGATAAAATAGGCAAGAAAGTAAGAAAAAAGTACGTAAGAATTTCAGTTTTTAAGTTTATCGCAACCAAAACTGTGTTTACCTATACAATTTCTGAAGCCCAACAATATCCTCGTATCGACGGTCGCATTATAAATAATAACCACGACACTAAATTAGTATTGACCTCAAATTATTGCTCTTTGCTCACACAAATTGTACACCATTATAATTGGGTAGAAAACCGCACGGTGAATAGTGTCGTATCATTACGCTACTAACCCGCGATGGGGACAGACAGACTCGTGAAAAGTGATAAAGTTATTTATATAAAACGCAAAAATTTTCAAATTATTCCAAAAAAGTTTGTATTATGAACTATGAAACCTTTTCGGTCATTATGGAAGACCGAAATTAAACGTTGTCGTTTGTTATCAAGGACCGAATTTCAAATTTGGAACTCTCTTTGCCTACCTACTGGCTGATGATTGTGATTTTTTATTTTTTTTAAGTTACTAATAGCTGATAACGATTGTGTTTTGTTACGTTTTTTTTTTATAAGTGAAAGTGCGGTTATTTAATAATTATGCTATTTTTCTACCATGGTGATGAAAAAATTATGACCGAAAACAGTGATTATTTCTGTATAGTGTGTATATAAAACATGTAACTGTGTGTATGATAAATTATTCTTCAAGTAAGTAGAGATATGCAAATATCATTGACCATTTTAGATGCTTGTTGGTTCTCTTCTTTAAGATCTGAAAATGTGTGAAATTATATAATTTTCAGGCAGTGGTATGAAAGATTTATATTAGGGTTACTATCCACTGTCTAATTTACATAGTGGCCGCAAAGCGTGAGGTCCTAGGATCGAATCCCAGGACGAGCAGAGTTTTATTAGGCTTTTTCAAACAGAAATATTCCGTAGGTAACTAAAGATTACATTTTTAAATGCCTAACTAACCCTTGAAAGTGCAGTTAAATACATCATTGTGTGTGTCACATAACATCGGATGAATGAAGTTACCCTTTTAAACAGCTATGCAGGTAAAAATCAATCAAATCAGCTAAAATATTGAAATTAGTAAGGGAAATTCTTAGCAATTTCTGATATTATCAATATTCAATATTTGCATTATTGCATTTCATAATGTTATTACCGATGTTTTAAATATATCTAAAAGGACCAAATATGGCACAGACGCATAGCATAGATCAGTTCAGTAGGAGAGAGGAGGAAATTTCTTAATTATTTAAGTATTTCTTTTTACATTTATATTATTTACTAGCTTTTGCCAGCGACTTCGTCCGCGTGGAATAGTTACTTTGTTCCCTAGTTCTTCGCCCGCGGTTTTACCTGCGTTGCCCCGTTACTAAGGGTTGTAGCGTGATATTTTATAGCTTGAAACCTTTCTCATGAATCACTCATTTTCCCAACATTTCCCTTCACTGCTCTGCTCCTATTGATAGTAGCGTGATGAAAAGTATACTATAACCTGCCTGCAGGAGTATGAAGAACAATTGTACCAAGTTTCGTTGAAATCCGTCTAGTGGTTTTTGTTTCTATAACGAACATACAGACAGACACACAGACAGACAGACAAAAAATGTACTGATTGCATTTTTGGCGTCAGTATCGATCACTAATCACCCGCTGATAGTTATTTTGGAAATATATTTCATGTACAGAATTGACATCTCTACAGATTTATTATAAGTATAGATAGATTATTTTTTGGATTAGAAAGACCTTGATTTTTACTTTTTTGCACTTGCCTTTGATCTTGGGAGAATCTCAAAACAAATTTAGAATAACTGTGCGCGTTAATTCGACCGAAACTGTGACAGTCTGAAGTTGTCCACAAGTGTTTTGGCAGTGGTCATTTTTAATATGAAGGGTCCGGCAAAGCTTGGATTGCCCACAAAAACGTAATACCGAAATAAATCTTAATCCAGACAATATTCTATCAAATTATGTTATGACTGCCTCATAAGTCTAGTGGTCCCAAGCGCGACTGCTACGCTAGAGGTCCTACCACCACTAGACTAATGAGACAGTGCGGCTAACATTATATGCACTTATTTTGCCAAACTATACATGACCCGGATTTGAAGCTGTGCACGACAGTCAGACCTCCAGCTACTAGACCATCACTCCTTCAGGAAAGCGTAACCATGTCTAGACTATAACATTATCATAATTAGTTCAGGCGCCATCCAACATTAAGAATTATGTTACATCCCAAAAAGTTAGTTTAATATTCATGAGCCGAAAACATTTCCTGTGATTATCTGTATCGTTACGGCGGTGGCGCGGGGAGCTGGGCAGTAGTGGAAAAAGATAAGATATTATAATATACCTCTATAAGTAATTTATAATATTTTTTATGGTAAAATCCTGCTCATAAAACGGCTTTATTAGTTTAGTGATCCTAAGAGCAACTGCTACGCTACAAGTCCTGGATTCTATTCCCAGGTCTAGCAAAGTATTATAAGGCACGGAGTTTTGATTTGGGCCCGGGTAATAACAATAGGATTCGTCACTATTACATAGAACCTAAATAAACCAGTGAACTGCGAGTAAATTGTTTTTTTTATGGGATAGGGGGGCAAACGAGCAGACGGTTCGCCTGATGGTAGGCGATCACCGCCGCATCATCATCACGCTTATATAAGCGTGATGGTAAATAAGTACCCGGGAAATAAGCGTACATAGGAATACTCCTATGTGCGCTTATTTCCCGGATTAGGCAGAGATATACTAATGAACACCCACACTTCGCAAGTATTTTTAGTTCTAATGTAATAGGATGCTGCTACTGGGAATTTCATTAAAATAGAAAAATTCATTAAAACATTGCTCTTCCTGGTAATCGAACAAAGGACTTCTTGCTTAGCTGTCGCGCTTAGCACCACTAGACCAATGAGGCAGACTTACATTAAATATTATTTATCTAATTAATTAAATTAATACTTATAATATACAACAAATTACAGAATATTAACCGAAATTTTAGACACACTTCATCATTATGGAATAACCTGTTAAGAATACAAATACTTTGGAAAATTACGTACAGTTACAAATGGCAGTTACCTAATGTAAGAATTGGAAAGGTCAATGACCCAGGAAGATACCTACATAGGTACATTACATTTTACAAAGCTGTGACATGATGCATCTCTTCACAATTTTCTTGATGCATTCCCAGACTAGTATTTTCTACCTAATACTTAAAAATATCCTCAAAAAAATAGAATTACAAAGAGATCAAGCATTAAACGATAGAAAATTATACGAAATCATTTGATCCGTGTCTATGATCTATTTTTAATGATGGCCGCCAGGGTCGCCATTACGTTCCAATTTCAAATTCAAATTTCGAAGCCGTCTGCGCGGGCGCCGCGCGCCTGTCGCGACTGCGGTTTTTTGAAAAAAATATAGTCATTTCTGTTTCCGGGTTTGTAAATAGGGGTGCGCTGTGTTTGGGGGTGGACACAATCCTGTCAGTCAAAATCGAAATGATTACTGTTATGTAAGCAATCGATTTGGATGATTTTGCGTGGGATAATACTTAATGTGTTTTTGTTGAGAATCGATTTTAACGGTATAAATTGGTTTGAATTTTGGCATTCAAATATCTTTATTACTATAAGTTGGTACTCTGGTGTCAATTGCTCGGTCTTATAAACATGTTTTCATTACCTACCTACGTTAAACATCATATTGAGTAATTAATATATCTAGGTACAGCTTATTGAATTGCGTAACTTTCCCAGGGTTCAAGGACTTATATTGAAGATTTTGTATTGTGTCTGCAATTTTAATATTTAAGTAAGGATTCGGCGGAGCCTGATATGCCCACAAAAATGTACTTAATACCAAAATAAATCGTAATAGAAACAATATTTAATCAAATTGTGTTATTATTCGGATTCCGAACCTTACGATTTATGTAAAAACCTAGGATAACCAGGAACATAGATTAACGGTACCGGAATCCGAATAATAAGACAATTTGATTTAATTGTGTTTGAACTAAGATTTATTTTGGTATTCCCTACGTCCGTATGAAAAATTCCGATTCTTAACGGGGTATTTTAGCATTTCCTCAGTGAAACTTTCACTTCGTTTTTTTTATTGATTAAGTCGGCAAACGAGCAGACGAGCCACCTTATGGTAAGTAGTCATCGCCGCCCATGGACACCTGCAACACCAGAGAAGTTGCTGATGCGATGCTGAGCTTTCAGGACCCCTACGTAATGTAAACTGCTAGAGCCACAGCAACCGAGGGGGAACTGGTTCTTACGCGCAAAAGTCGAAACACACACCAAGGTGCTTCACGACAGAATCCGACGTAAGGGTGATCGCCAGCCAGTCAGACCCCGAGAAGTCCTACCACCGAGCAAGTCAGATATTTTCTCGGCTCTTACGAGATGCCTATCTGAATGGCAGCGAGGAACTGTATTCTAACCCGTAATAACAAACAAAATAATTATATTCTAGGTATTTCAACTGAAACATTAAACTAAATAGCTTAATGCATAAGCTTTTAGGTTCTAAGTAGGTATAACTGACGTCATCTGTTGTCATTTGTGCAATGTTTTATAGTAAAGTCCACGATAGCCCAGTGCGGGCTGGTAGACGCCATCGATAAATATCCTGTACCTACTAAGTACCTACCTATTAGACTTTTGACATAACAGAGATAATATTAAGTATTGAGAAAAGCTCTCAAGCATGTAGGTTTTCTCACGCTGTTTTTCCTTATACATAATACACCTAATTACTATTTCGCACATGATTGCGAAAAGTCAGAGGAAATCATCAGGATAAATAATTAATATCTCAGTTAAGTTACTAAAAGAATACAAAAAGCTATTTTAGCAACAAAAGCAACTAACAAGCAATATTTCCACTAGTTTGAACTAGAAAATTATCTTGAATTTTCCACAAAAGGACCAATTTACTTATTGTTGTCGAGTGAAATTGTGCGCAAGAAGAGGGTAGACGTACATTGCGAAATCAAATTGTATTGTGCGTGGTCATTCGCGCGTGAACTGCGGCAGGGGTAAGACGTGTGGGGTTGAATGGGGCGGGGGTTGCGAAAAATATTTTATGTATTTTCATGTGAACGAAATGTCTGCATTTTTATTTTGTAAGAGATTTACAAAGGAAGAAAAATATAATAAGGAACACCATACTTACAAGCCCTAAGTCCAAGTAATAGGTAGGTAGGCACGTACAAAAGAATATCCTTACTATCCTTACTAATATCATGAACGTGAAAGTTTGTGAGTATTGATGGATGTACGGATGGTCGGATGTTTGTTACTCTTTTACGCGATAAAATTTGGCACAAAGATAGATTATAGTCTGGAATAACACATAGGCTACTTTTTATCCAGGTCGAATCCAATTCTGAACTGCACGTAGACAAAATCGCAGGCAGAAGCTAGTATGCAAATAAAATAAAAAGTATTAATCATCACAATATTTCACCTTCAAGAAGTCATTTTTTTTTATTAAAATACGTTGCCCCACACTAGGATTTTCTCCTGTATCGTGGGTGAGTTTACAAACACAAATTCTCACATACACAAACACCCAGACCCGGAACAATTACCTCCAGATCATACAAATATTTGCTACGTGTGGGGATCGAACCCACAACACGTTGCGTAGAAGCCGATCCCTCAGTCGCTAGCGGTCATCATATACCCTCAGGCCTGTTTTCTCCGAAGGATTAGGCAGAGACGTACTAATGAACACCGACAGTTCGCCGTTATATTTAGGTCCCATGCACCAAATAGGGGGCGAACCTATTGCCATTAAGCGGGCACAATTTCCAAACTCCATAATCTAATAACACTTTGCTCGACCTGAGATTCGAACCCAGGACCAGCATAGCAGCATAGCAGTCGCGCTCAGGAACACTAGACTAATGAGGCAGTTTCTATTTTTCTTATCTCTTTTTTTCATTGAATACAAAAATAGTACCTAATATCTACTCTCCCATCAGAACTATTTAATAATCAGGGGCGTGTTCCTATATGAAAATTACCATACGCACATTAAAATGCTGCGTACAGCCATAAATCTACATACGAACTAGCAAGGCCTAGTTGGGCTTCGAATTAATATTCTATTCACCATTACAGACAAGGAATTGCTTAGAAAAAACTTGTTATAATCATTGCTTAGTAAGTTTATGTATGATTTTATTGGTCGTTTGAAATACATAGGCATGTAATGTGGGCTTGAATGTTTTTGGTAGGATTTTATTGCCAGATAATGCTAAAAACATTGCCATAAATCAAAGATGAAGGGAAATAGACTATGCCTAGCACAATGCTACAAATGATGGTTTTTATTATGTCGACACGTTTTGCGTAGCGGCTGAGCGATCGGCTTCTGCTCCACGTGTTCGATCCCCACACAGAGCAAATATTTGTATGATCTACAGGTAATTGTTCCGGGGTGTTTATGTATGTGAGAATTTGTGTTTGTAAACGCTCCCACTATACAGGAGAAAATCCTAGTGTGGGGCAACGTTTTGTTTAAGATAGAAAAAAAATATTTATAACATAACATAACATACCATCACGCCTGTATTCCTCGAAGGGTTAGGCAGAGGTTTACTTAATGTACACCCACAGTTCGCCGGTATGTTTAGGTTCCATGTTATAGGGGGCGAGCCTATAGCCATTAACCGGGCACAAGTCCAGACTCCGAGCTGCTAATGAGAATTTCATATAAAAACCCAATAACACTTTGCTCGAATCGAACTGGGAATCGAAACCAGGACCTCTAGTGTCAAAATACCACCACGGTTCATTCATAATCAACCCATATACTGTACCACTGCTGGGCACGGGATTCCTCTCACGTGGACTATAACCATACGCCTGAGTTGCTCTCAGGCATGCAGGTTTCCTGACGACGTTTTCCCCGCTAACGTAAAAAAAATAAACAAACTCTTTCTCGCTTTATTCAATTACCTAATATGAATTTCTTAAGGGTCCGGCGGAGCTTGAATTGCCCACAACATCTATATTCTATCAAATTATGTTATTATTCGGTACTATTTCGTCTACTACTACTTCACTGGAAATAAAAGACCGTAAAATCGTTCCAAACTTGGTAAAGTTATAAAAAATAGCATTCGCTTACATTTATTTCCAACTAGCTTTTGCCAGCGACTTCGTCCGCGTGGAAAAGTTACTTTGTTCCCTAGTTCTTCGCCCGCGGTTTCACCTGCGTTGCCCCGTTCCTAAGGGTTGTAGCGTGATGTTTTATAGCTTGAAACCTTTCTCATGAATCACTCATTTTCCCAACATTTCCCTTCACTGCTCTGCTCCTATTGATCGTAGCGTGATCAAAAGTATACTATAACCTGCCCAGGAGTATGAAGAACAATTGTACCAAGTTTCGTTGAAATCCGTCGAGTGGTTTTTGTTTCTATAACGAACAGACAGACAGACAGACAGACAAAAATTTTACTGGTTGCATTTTTGGCGTCAGTATCGATCACTAATCACCCGCTGTAGTTATTTTGGAAATATATTTAATGTACAGAATTGACCTCTCTACAGATTTATTATAAGTATAGATGAAGTATTTTGGATAAAATGGTATAGTAGGAACCTAGATTAACGGTATCGGAATCCGAATAATAACAGAATTTGATTAAATTGTGTTTGAATTACGATTTATTTCGGTATTACGTTTGTAAGAGAAATTCGGTCCGCCGTACTCTTAATTGATAGATAATCTGATAGTTAGCAATCTACACATGTCTTTGCCAAAACGATGCTTATTAATTAGCAAATAAAGCTGATATTACAAGTTTACATAGTTTTTAATATATTTTATTCGTCGTCTCTACACTAATATAAATAATGCATTTTATAACGTGAATATGCGGTATTGTGGTCGTAATTATATGCCACCATTTACTTGATCAACACCTGCGAACTATGTTGCACAGGATTGTTTGATAAGCTTTTATACAGATAGGTATTATGAATTCAAACTGTCTCATTAGTTTTATGATCCTAATCGCGACTGCTATGCTCGAAAGTCCGGAGTTTGAGCTTTCATGAAATTCTCAGTAGCAGCTCGGGATTTCGATTAGGTATAGGCTTGTATATTACATGGGCCCCAAACATATCGGCGAGCTGTGGGTGTACATTAGTACCCCTCTGACTAACCCTTCGATGAATACTTACAAGCATAATGGTAAATTATGTGTGTCCTTTTTGTTGGAGATAGAGTGTGAGAACTTCCTAGACATATTTTTTTCAAGAAATCTGATTTCAAACATTTTGTGGTAAGTATATGTATCTTCGGAATTGATGATCAGCCACTAACCAAATGTAAAAGGGACTAATTCGAAAGTCGACTCTATCAAATAAAAAAAAACCTCAAAATCGGTTCATGATAAGCGAAGATATCGCTAACATCATCATCATATCAGCTTATTGCCGTCCACTGCTGAACGTAGGCCTCCCCCAAGGAGCGCCAACCATCCCGGTCTTCGGTCGGAGACAGCTCGCATCCATCCGCTGCCCGCCACCTTCTTCGAATCGAATCGAATTTAGAACTTCCTCTTTGTTCAAAGTCGCTTATAAAATCGTTGATCAACTCTTTGAAATTCTTATGTATCGTATGTGTGTTATATGGCGTTTAAAAACACAAATTCTTTCACATTCTCAGAAGCATTAACCTGAAACAATGAAATTGTATTAATAACTGTTGGCCATACATTATTTATTACCTAGAGAAAGAAAGAAAAAACGTTTATTTGGTCAACATCAAAAAACAAGTACTTAATATAATTAACTAATAAAGAAATAACACTAAACTCGGTCCTCTTCCCAAGCTTATATTAAAGTTTTACAGGAAATCAAAAGAAGAGCTTAGATTTTAATGTTAAGGGTCCGGCGGAGCTTGAATTGCCCACAAAAACGTAATTCCGAAATAAATCGTAATCCATAAAATATTCTATCAAATTATGTTATTATTCGGATTTGGATACCATTAATCTAGGGTCCTACGGTACGATTTCGTATACCACTACTTCACTGGAAATGAAAGGCCACAAAATCGTTCCAAAACAAAAAAGTTATCAAAAATTGCATTCGCTTACCTTTATTTTCAGTGAAGTATTTTGGACAAAATGGTAACGTAGGAACTTAAATTAACGGTATCCGAATCATAATAATAACAGAATTTGATTAAATTGCGTTTGAATTACGATTTATTTCGGAAATACGTTTGTAAGAGAAATTCGCTCCGCCGGATTCTTAATCCAATAAAATAAATTTTAGTACAAAACATTATTGTTTTAAAAACCCAAATCGTGTAAGAATAAAGAATATTTGCCGTAGAATTATTAATTTCCCGAAAATTATAATCCTAACCCTCTGTAATTCTATCAGTAAAAATAAATAACCAACTGACCAACAAAATCTCTAAAGGTTAACCCCCAAAAGTCAAAGCTTTTTTCATGAAAAGCCGACCAACCAACCCATTAGTACATTACTCTAGAGTTTCTCCATTCCAAGTTTATATAAATCACATAAGTCACTAATTCTCACAGTAAACAAACACAAGCGCCATTAAAAGTTCATTTACAACTAGCTGTCAACTAAAACTATAAATAAAATTTATATCCTCACCATTTGTCACTATAGGAGCCATGAAAAATAATCCTACAACCACCGACCAAGTTAAAAAGACCTCCCTTCCCCTCGAATCATTTTAAAATTACGTGATGTTGAATAAACACTACGTCGGCGAGGGGTCTTCACAATTTGGTCGCGTGCCTCTACTTCATAATATAATTTTGAAACGGAACATTAATATCTAGGTCTGTCTCTTGTCCTCCTTCGCTTACCGTACAAGTAGAAAAGAGACGGATGATTAAAGAGGGTCGTATTGCATATCATTATGAGACGTTTCGAGAGGTAACAGATGGGGTAATTCTTTCTCTCTTTAGCGTCGTATTTCGAGGTGCGCGAGAAAGAGATAAGCGTATGAAATATGATACTAGATTTTTTGTTATGAAAATATTACAAGCATTGAAGGGTTTACGGAGTGACCATTTTTAAAACGTAAGCAAAGCCTTTGGTTTTTCATAATACATTGTAGCTTAGGTGAATTCGTGTTCTGAAAATGATATTTTTATGTAAATTGCAATACCCAATAAAATTAATGTTCTTAAAAATTACCTTCATAGTTCTTAAATTAATTAATTATGAGTTTCAAACAAATCCTAATTATAATCGGTGTGTAAGATCTACGTAACACGATCACACAAACAAACGCTCACGCCTTTATCACATAAGGTAGGCAGAAACTAGATAACGTCCCTGACTACGATTCTTATATCTACGCAACAAACACACAAACAAAGTCGATATGAGAACTGCTTTTTAGAAGTCGGTTAAAATAGGGTTGCAGGATAGTCATATTTTATTTATTTATTCATTTGATCTTGTCTTATCGAATATGAATCATGAATTGACTGACTATCTATCTGTTAAATGATAGTTTTTCGACAGGACGAGTCTGACATAACCGGTCGTCTCCCTGGCGACGGAAAATAAGGATTTTCCGTACTATGAAATCCTTTAAACCAAATAATGTGCTACATTATTAGGTTACGGTTTGAAGGGTTTTGTTTATGGGATAGGAGAGCAAACGAGCAGACGGATCACCTGATGGTAAGCGATTACCGCCGCCCATGGACACCCGCAACACCATAGGAGTCACAAGTACTTGCCGACCTTTTAAAAGAGGATTGGACCTCCGGTAACCTCACTCACTTGAAACACAACGTAAGCGTTGTTTAACATCAGTTTTTTGTGAGGCCGTGGTATCACTCTGGTCGAGCCTACCCATTCGTGCCGAAGCATAGCTCTCCCACGTAATTATACACACGAGACTCAAAAACTGAGATCTCAAGATGACTAGTAATTCCACTGGTGTTGCTGCCGCATGCCGTCTATAGGCTGCGGTTGCCACTTACCATCAAGCAGCCTGTATGCTTGTTTATCATACTATTTATTATTAAAGAAATGCAACATTTCACCTTACTGTTTAGTATTTTAGATTATTTATCTCATTACTAGCTTCTACCCGCGACTTCTTCTGCGTTGACTTCAGAATTGGATGCAACCTGGATAATAAGCATGTGCTATTCCAGGCTATAATCAAATAAGGCAAATTTCATCCAGATCCATTTAGCCGTTCTGACTTGATTGAGTAACGAACATCCATACAACAAACAAACTTTCACATTTCTAATATTAGTAGCACTGCTCTTCTCTAAAGCAGATATTGCTGTCAAGTATTGTCCTAGATACATTTACAGACCCTCGAAATAATAAACCGCGTCTGAAGATATCCGCCAGTGGTTTTGCCGTGGTCAATTTTAATATATGTAGTTAGTTATACCTACTTAGTGCGGGTTGGCAGACTCCACACGCCGTCGAGAAAATCTCTCAGGCATGCAGGTTTCCTCACGATGTTTTCCTTCACCGTTTACGCGCGTGGTAATTAACTATTAATACGTACATGACATCGAAAAGTCAGAGGTGCGTGCCTTGGATTCGAACTCGAGATTTTTGACTTGGCAGTCCAATGGTCATTTCACTAAGCAGTCTATCACTACTTTATTACTGTTTTTTTTTAAAAGATAATAACATAACATAACATACCATCACGCCTGTATTCCCCGAAGGGTTAGGCAGAGGCGTACTTAATGTACACCCACAGTTCGCCGGTATGTTTAGGTCCCATGTTATAGGGGGCGAGCCTATAGCCAATAATCGGGCACAAATCCAGACTCCGAGAATTTCATAGAAAAACCCAATAACACTTTGCTGGACCTGGGGATCGAACCCAGGACCTCTAGAGTAGCAATCGCGCTTGGCACCACTAGACTAATGAGGCAGAGATAATAAGAACATTTAATTAAGTTATATGAGATGTGCGGCTACTCGCATTGGCTAACTTCACACATGCGTTGATATTTGTAGGGTAGCTATTATCGCCTAACTTAACATTATAACTACAATCATACCTTCGCACATTTCATATGGCGTGACCCTCATATTTTGTGCCGCAGTAATTTTGGTGCTTGTAAGGTCAACGAGAAGGGCGGGTAACTTCGGTTACAGTGTCAAGTGTTAAATCGATGGAGCTAAAGATCTTTATAACTAGAAGTTTGAACAGCTGACCACTCGTTAATATAACACGTAACATACCATCACGCCTGTATTCCCCGAAGGGTTAGGCAGAGGCGTCCTTAATGTACACCCACAGTTTGACAGTAATATATAACAAAATTTCCTAATTAAACAATTATTCTATTCTACGATACTATAATTAGGCGTATCAAGATAAAACATACACCAGATTTTAAGTTCGACCTCTAGTAATACATCGGTGAAAACTGCATTCAATTCCATGCAGTAGTTTTTGCATGATGCGCGAACAAACATACAGACAGACAAACAAAAATTCTAAGAAATAATATTTTGGCTTTTGTTGCTCTAATAAAGACCCCCTATATTAGTTTTTCTTTAATATCTATAATGTACAGACATCGGCCTGTTACAATTTTATTATAGGTATAGACTTTTACAGGTATATTTTTCATTCCCTCGAAAAATTTCATCTTAACATAACATACCATCACGCCTGTATTCCCCGAAGGGTTAGGCAGAGGCGTACTAATGTACACCCACAGTTCGCCGGTATGTTTAGGTCCCATGTAATAGGGGGCGAGCCTATTGCCATTAACCGGGCACAAATCCAGACTCCGAGCTGCTACTGAGAATTTCATAGAAAAACCCAATAACACTTTGCTCGACCTGGGGATCGAACCCAGGACCTCTAGCGTTGCAGTCGCGCTTGGAACCACTAGACTAATGAGGCATCTTACATAACAAAAAAGCTGAAATATTAATTCACTTCCTCCTCCTTCCAGTGCCTGGGTCACTGATGACCCAGTGATCTATACTTATAATAAATCTGTAGAGAGGTCAATTCTGTACATGAAATATATTTCCAAAATAACTATCAGCGGGTGATTTGTGATCGATACTGACGCCAAAAATGCAATCAGTAAAATTTTTGTCTGTCTGTCTGTCTGTCTGTCTGTCTGTCTGTCTGTCTGTCTGTCTGTCTGTCTGTCTGTCTGTCTGTCTGTCTGTCTGTCTGTCTGTCTGTCTGTCTGTCTGTCTGTATGTTCTTTATAGAAACAAAAACCACTCGACGGATTTCAACGAAACTTGGTACAATTGTTCTTCATACTCCTGGGCAGGTTATAGTATACTTTTCATCACGCTACGACCAATAGGAGCAGAGCAGTGAAGGGAAATGTTGGAAAAATGAGTGATTCATGAGAAAGGTTTCAAGCTATAAAACATCACGCTACAACCCTTAGGAACGGGGCAACGCAGGTGAAACCACGGGCGAAGAACTAGGGAACAAAGTAACTATTCCACGCGGACGAAGTCGCTGGCAAAAGCTAGTTCTTAATAAAATCATAACCATTTCGTATGCTTGCTAAAATAATCATGAACATAATACAGCTCTCAATGTGAAAAGACCGTAATTTAACGGTATTCTTGCGGTTTTCATAATGTTTATTTTTACTTTCCCTTATGCTCTGGTCTGGTGACCTTGTGAACAAATGTCAAGGACGCCCCAGGGCCAATATATAGAGAACTAGCCGTAGCCCGCGGTTTCACACGCGTTCAAAAACACCACTAAAAAATTGTGACATAGTACGGTAGCCACAGGGTACAATCTAACTCCTTGATACATTTTATGGAAATCTGATCAGCGGTTTAGGTGTCAAAATTATAAGATTTTTTTAAAGATATTTCTTCTTATAAAACTGTCTCATTAGTCTTGTGGTTCTAAGCGCGAAAGTTCGATTCTCAGGTTGAGCAAAGTGTTATTGTATTTTTCTATGAAATTCTCTGTAGCAGCTCGGAGTTTGGATTTGTGCCCGATTAATGACAATAGACCCTCCCCCCCCCCTTCCCCTAATTGCATCGGCCCAAACATACCAGCGAATTGTGAGTATAATTATATTATAATTTAGTAGGTACACCTCTGTCATACCCGTCACTGAATACAGGCGTGATCTGTAGATATTAATTATCGTAAAAACTTAAGGAAAACAGTGTAAGTCAATCCGTATTCCTAAGAGATTCATATCTTATCTATGTCTCCATTAAAAGGTAAAAAAGGAAAAGTCATTATAATGTACTCCGGTCCCTAATACCTACGGCAGTGTACGCAGGCTCGGGGGGTTGCGTTGCCATGGCAACCGGCGGGGGCGGTCGCTATGTAGTAGGTAAATGAAGTGCCGGGGTAAGCCCGCAACTGAAATATTTGTAACTGGAATTATTTTGTGTTTTGCGCTAAAACTGACAAAACAAAACGAAAGGCTATTCGGCAAAAAATTATAAGCTGGTCTGCAGACCAATACAGATATCTCATAAGTACATTATGTTAAGAAAACCCTGTCCGACCCGTGAAAATATTATTAGGTATCGAGATCTGGTTGTATTTATGTTGTTTTCGTTATCACATTACAAGTAAAAACGAAGAAAAAATGGCACTACTTACAGTGGCATTAACATCGTCACTAGGTGCTAACCATACGAAGGCTTTGAAAGGAAAAAAATAGCAGTAACCTCTCACAGAAAACCGGCGTCAAACAACGCTTACGGTGTGTTTCGCCAAGTGAGTGAGGTTACCGGAGGCCCAATCCCCTTTTAAAAGGTCGGCAACGCACTCGTGACTCCTCTGGTGTTACGGGTGTCCATGGACGGCGGTAATCGCTTACCATCAGGCGACCCGTCTGCTCCTTTGCCGTCCTATCCCATAAAAAAAAATATCCACAACAATTGTGAATTTTAAAATAAGAAACAGTAAATATTAGGTAAGTACTTATATATATATTTTATAGTTTCTTATTTTATTTTTTTGTTTTGTTTGTTTGTTTTTTAAAAAAAACGTTGCCCCACACTAGGATTTTCTCCTGTATCGTGGGTGCGTTCACAAACACAAATTCTCACATACACTAACGCCCAGACCCGGAACAAATATTTGCTCATTATATCATACAAATATTTGCTCCGTGCGGGGATCGAACCCACAACACGTGGCGCAGAAGCCGATCGCTCAACCGCTACACCAATCGTGTCGTCGATTTGAAGATGTGATTGGGATACTTATATGCCCCTTTTAGATCAGGCAGGTTTTTTTAAACATAATGTCATTAGAAAGCTATTTCAATTCATTACAATATGATGGATCATTTCAAATGGATGTGTGAAAAAAGGAAGAAAACTTAGTTTCCAAGAAAGACTTGATCAGGGATAAACGACAAACATAGTCGTATGGAAGCTGGCCCACTTGACTAATAAAGACTATACAGAGCTTTTAAAGACACTAGTCAGTTTTGATGACGACTTCTGAGAATCGCGTTAAGTCCACTTTTATCATATTTACGTACCGCTGAAATATGGAATGTGCTTCCCAAGTGTGTCTTCCCCGATAGATATAATCAGCGCATCTTTAAATCACGAGTGAATCGGTTTTTTCTTAGCAAACGTGCTCCATCGTAGATTGCAGTGCCGCTCAACATCAAGCGTAAGCTTATCAACAATAAAAAAAGAAAGAAAGAATTCTTTTTTTTTCGTATGGCATTAACTGAAGGAAGAGAAAACTTTACTAATTATTCGATATATGTAGATGTTTTCCCATAAAAAATAATATAAGTTGATCATTTGACTAGAACTAAAGTTATTTCAATCGCGTTAATGTATCTAAAAGCTTTCGTTTTTCCGAGCGCGCTGCGGAAAAATCAATTGGTTTTAGACGTTACGACTTGTCTACGATATTTGTCGTTTCGTTGTCGTCTCGTAGTTAAGGTGAAGTCGTTCGTTGGCAGCAAAATTAAAATAGGTTTTTAATACAGTCTGGAATCACGGCAGTAGTAATTGCGACATTACATTTATAACATACATAGTCAAGCCATTATACTGTCCCACTGCTGGGCACCGGTCTCCTCTCAGAATGAGAGGGATTAGGCTATAGTCCACCACGCTGGCCTAGTGCGGTTTGGCAGACTTGAAACGCCATCGAGAAAATGTCTCAGGCATGCAGGTTTCCTCACGATGTTTTCCTTCACCGTTTAAGCGCGTGATAATTAACTATTTAATACGCACATGACTTCGAAAAGTCAGAGGTGCGTGGCTCGAACTCGAGACCTTTGAATTGGCAGTCCAACGGTCATACTACTAGGCTATCACTTGATAATTGCGACATTGACAATACAATATTCATAACTAAGTATCTATTACTATTTTTGCGGATATATGGTTCTATACTTCTAGCTAGAAGTTGCTTAAATTGTCAATTTTGCCAGTTGGCCAATTTTGGCAGGTTTTTAGCTTGATAAGATTTTTTAAGCAAACGCTTTCAATTCTCTTGGCTCTCAGTTGTAAGTATTGTATAGTTAATGGCTAAAAAAATACTTGGAATCATCTCTGAATCTAAGACTTTTAATGATATACTTACTTACTATTTTATTTGCCAAATGTATTTTTATTATTACCCAATCAAATCAAAATCAAATGGCTAGGGCGTCGGACTTGCGATCATGTGGTTGCGGGTTCGAACCCCACCCATTGCACTACCGACGTGAACTCACTCGTAATACAAGCATTTAACTTAGCACGGGGGGGTTAAAAAGAATACTAGTAATGTGCGACCCACATTGCTAGTAAGCTTTTTAAAAAAAATCTGCTTCTACTTCAAGAAATCGAAAGAGAAATTATAGATAGATAGATATTAGAATGTCGTTACATGTAAATGTCTTTTCGCAATAAGCGCTACAGCTAAAATGTGATGTAGAGTGCTTTTTAAAATGTAGACCACGAAGTTATGGTAGCTGAAATGGAATGATTCCTTTAATGTTTACACATTTATCCTTTATAGCGTTATAAATGGCGAAAATGAGATACATATTTTCTAGAATAGTGCTCCAGCGATTACATTTTATTTAGGATAACTATTAATTCATTATCATATCATAAGCAGTGATAGCCTAGTGGTATGACCATTGACTGCCAAGTCAAAGGTCTCAATTTCGAACCCAAGGCACGCACCTCTGACTTTTCGAAGTCATGTGCGTATTAAATAGTTAATTATCACGCGCTTAAACGGTGAAGGAAAACATCGTGAAGAAACCTGCATGCCTGAGAGATTTTCTCGATGGCGTGTGAAGTCTGCCAATCCGCACTAGGCCAGCGTAGTGGACTATAGCCTAATCCATCTCATTCTGAGAGGAGACTCGCTCCTAACAGTGGGACAGTATAATGGGTTGATTAATAAGGACTTCTAAGTCTTACCCGAATTTTCCAATTTTCTAGCCAACTTTTCCTCTCTCTCTATTCTATCTTTTTCTTCTCTCTCTATTCATCATTCATCTCCCTCTCATTCCCTCGTTTGATATCTGATGATTATGATGATCCAGGCCGTCATTACGATACAGACAATAATGCTAAATATACAATATCATACTTACTTGTCACCCCGAAAGGTAAGGGAGAGGTGTACACAGTTTTCCGATATGTTTATTTAAGTCCCATTGAATAGAGTGGCGAAAAGTTTCTCGAATGGAGACCACGTGTAGGACGGCCTCATCACTCATTGACCACTCGACATGGACAGATGACTTGATAACTGGGACTCGTTGGAGTCAGGCGGCATATAACCGGACCTTTTTTATATGGGATAAGACGGCAAACGAGCAGATGGATCGCCTGATCGCAACACCAGAGGAGTCACAAGTGCGTTACCGACCTTTTAAAAGGGGATTGGGCCTCCGGTAACCTCACTCACTCGGCGAAACACAACGTACTCGTTGTTTAACGCCGGTTTTCTGTGAGGCCGTGGTATCACTCTGGTCAAGCCGGCCCATTCGCGCCGAAGCATGGCTCTCCCACGTAAAACCTTGTGGAAGTCTTTGCGAGAGGCCTTTGTTCAACCAGTGGACTGGTATTCAGACTCATTTATGAAAATTGATATTACATGAAGAAGTTACAGACGGAATCGTATCGCCATATTTCGCCTCAAGGCTTGCAAAATATAATTAAGCCCACACAGAAGCGGCGGTAGGTTCGAGCGTCGGACTTGCGATCATGTGGTTGCTGGTTCAAAAGCAACCATTGCACTACTGACGTGAACCCACTCGTAACACAAGCATTTAACTTAGCACTAGGGGTTAACAAGAACACTAGAAATGTGCGTCCAAAATTGCTAGTAAGCTTTTTTTAAAAAGAAGAAAAGGAATGACTATTATCTTGTCCGTTTAAATGTTAGGATGATGTAATAAATAATGAATAGTAGTCCTATTATTCGCCTATTTATCATTTAGATAAGTTCGATACGATATACACTACAATTCTCCGATAAACCTGTGAGCACACTTGTCAAGTCGATCGACTCTCGTTGGCAAGTCGCAACAAATTGCACTAGTGCACTCGAGACGAGTATACTCGAATGCACTCGGCACACTCCATTGTGGTACAGCCCTATTGTGACTCGGCTATTGTGTTGCCATTGTCTCGACTTCGTTACTGGTGCATTGTTTTTAATATTCTTTTATTTTTCTGTTTTGTTGGGGTACGGTTCCGGTGAGCACGGGAAGCGGAAAGAAGAAAGTATCAATAAAATTCAAGAAAATATTCTCGGGTGTTTTTATACAATTTAGTAACGGAATTAATTATACCATGCTCAACAATATTTTATTGTGAGACCCGATGTGTGAGACATACCTACCAGAAAATACTTAGGGATTCTAAAAAATACTTTCGGAGAAGTGGTAATGAAAGAATTTACTAACTGTCTTTGCTCACTCACTGGTAATGAATTTACTAACTGTCTTTGCTCACTCACTGGTAATTAATTTAACATGTCATTTTATTTCACCTATCTTTTCTTAAATCTAGGAAATTCATTTTTGAAAATCAAAACAAAAACAAAATATTATGTTTTTGTTTTGATTTTCAAAAATATATTTCCTAACTGCTTAACTGTTCTGCACATACATTACACACAATTTTAAATATGTAACAGTAAATAAAATATGCTTTATTTCTTTTTATATTTACTATTGTTTTGGCAATGCATTAAGGAGTCCACCAATCAGAGCCCCTATTCCCCGCAATGTCAATGTTGTCTCCCAACGCCAGCACAAAAATCGCTGCCAGCATCCACTGGGACCACACCCCACCACATTGTATAGTTCCACAGTTAATTACGCCAACTGTCGCGATATTCAATTATTTCCACCACACAGCGTTAATGAATAGGTTTTTAAACGGCGCACAGTAATTCTGTTGATATGCCAAGTTCAAGGGAAGAGGTGACTCGTGGGTTGAGGCACTTATGTCGCATCGAAGAACAGATAATAACATAAAAACATAATAAACTGTACGAGCATCGTCACATGATTTTAATTGTTTTACTTTAACTTATTATATTGTGCTGTATTAATAATTCTGCTGAATAAGCTATGTCACCTTTACGGCGCGACCTACATTTATTGTTATTATATTTTCTTTTTAAAAAAACGTTGCCCCACACTAGGATTTTCTCCTGTATCGTGGGTGCGTTTACAAACACAAATTCCCACATACAAATATTTGCTCCGTGTGGGGATCGAACCCACAACACGTGGCGCAGAAGCCGATCGCTCAACCACTACGCCAATGTCGTCATAATAATCGTTTTATTGGTAGTACATTGAATACTCTCATCGAGAACGGATACAAACCCAGTACTTTTATTTCTGTGAAACATTCCGTCTATAACAACACACACTACACAACTAAAATCAACATCTCTATGTACGGGTAAACTGCTCGTACCTCAATAAACCATCACGCCTGTATAACCCGAAGGGTTAGGCAGAGGCAGATGGGTTAGGCACACCTAAACTGCGCTAATAGGTTTTAGGTCCAAACTAATGTAACAATTGCTAACGAAAATTTTATAGAAAACCCTTTTAACCAATAAAAATTTGCTGGATCCGAGATAGATAGTTAGAGTATTCTTTATTGTACACCAGAGGTCAGAGCGAAAATACAAATGTTACATGAGTAGGTACAATTGGTAGTCTTATCGCTAAATACAATTTCTTTTGGCTGATAAATTTGTTGAGATGTTATGTTGAGAATCGAACTCAGGGCTTTATTGGAATCTATTCAACTTAAAACGAACTTTGTCATGCAATAGACGCAAGGAGTAATTACAAACGGTCATCCATCTAGATTGTAACCTCAACAAGCGCAGCTTTACCCTGCACATCGAGGTTGTTATTAAGCCACTAGCTTATATTTACAGGTGAACAATAACGTGTATTATAGCCTGGACATCAGCTTACCCCATAAAGAAACAGACCGTGACGACAGACCGCCCCATTTCGGACTTCGTTGCTATGTATATTGTATTGCTATCTCTTTCCCCCGCACTGTGGTACTCATTCGGGGTATTTTCCGTCTCTTTCGCGTCCCCTATGTAATAACAAAGCATATAATTTTGTCCATCTGTGTAGTTCAGTGAATATTTATTGTGGTCTAGTAGCAATTTGTGTTTAGTGACATCTCAGCGAGCAGTCACGGAGAAAATACTTTGATTTCCCCTTTTCCTTAAATACCATATACTTATACCATCACCTGTGTTCCCTGAAGGGTTAGGCAGAGGTATAATAAAGTACAGCCACAGTTCTTTTTTTTAACTTTGCCCCACACTAGGATCTTCTCCTACATACACAAACGCCCAGACCCGGGAACACTACCTGTAGAACATACAAATATTTGCTCCGTGTGGGGATCGAATCCACAACACGTGGTAAGATGCCGATCGCTCAACCGCTACGCCAATCGTGTCGTCAAACCGGTATGTTCAGGTTTTTTTTGGCTTACGCTTGACCTTGATCCACGTGATAGGGGGCAAGCCTATTGCCATTAACTAGGCACACGTCCAAACTTCTAGCTACTATTGAGAATTTCATAGAAAAGCCCAATAACACTTTGCTCGACCTGCGAATCAAACCTAGGACCTATAGCAGTGGCGCTTGGGACCCCTAGACTAACGAGGAAATTTTTAGAATATTTTTTTTATTACAAATATACGGGGTGATCGGAAATGGCAACCTCGTGCCTCAACTCGTGTGTTGTAATCTTGAGACCTCAGTTGTTAAGTATATTTTATTTACCTAGTAATTCAACTGGTTACATTTCCCTTACACCGGAATACAATAATGGTTGCACCTTACTGAAGTATACATAATGTGCTAAAATTATAATGATGCCAACAGCTATTTTCTATCACCGCACCTCTCATCATCGGCGTGGAGAACAACTCAACCTTAGAACAACTCTGGTCTCATACTGTGCGATTAATCATAATTTCCTCCCATGCACACTCAGGCTGTGGAATCAGCTCCCCGCCGAGGTTTTCTCAAAGGACTACAGCATGGGGTTCTTCAAAAAGGGTGTGAAAAAATTCGGATGTAATTCTGAAGAAGACGCAGACGAATTCGCGAGCAATAGCTTAGAGTTAGATACAGTTTCTTTTGGCTTTAGAAATGTCCTTTGCATTAAATGCCAAATACCTAAATAAGTATAATCACTCAATGGCTTAAAAATATTACAAACGCGATTGTCGTTATCTGTACTCACGTATCGATGACAGTCGCGTTGCACTTCTTACAAGAGTACAATCAAGCACAATAAAATGATTGGTTTTGTGTTATTTTTTTTTTATTCAATACCAACAGTTTTACCTCAGTTATGGAGTTTTTCTCCTGTGATTAAAACCTTCTTTTAAAATTATATATGAACATAAAATGTGGTTTATAATTCACGAGAAAATAATATGGTTGTTTTCTGTTTAATATTTTTAGCTCAATGTTAACTATTGCTTTTATCTAGGTACCTACCCATCTTAAACAGCTGGTAACCCAGGATCTCATGGTTAGCAAGCAAATAGGCAGTAGTTAATTCTTCAAAAAAAACGAATTAGTAGGTGTATCAACATAATATATGTTAAAAGCACCTCATAATTGCCTCATTAGTCTAGCGGTCGTAAGCGCGACTGCTAAGCTTAGAGGTCCTAGGTTCGATTTCCAGGTCGAGCAAAGTGCTAATCCTTCAAGGAATAGAGCCCAAGTATGTATGTACCTAGGTTAAATTTTCAAAAAATGTTAAAATTACGGAATGCGCTTGCTTAATAAGTAATAACAAACTTGAATCAAAAACAAATACATTACTTCTTGACCAACCAATCATTGCCCGCCATCCAAAAGGTGATCAGTAAAACCGTCAAAGAAAAAAAAAACGGAAAGTCACTCGTAAAAAAACCGGAAAGATTCACAAACACGACCCGAATCGTAATTACGGCAAACAAAAAAAAAACTATGTCCCGCCGAATTATAGGGCCAAATTATATACTCTGTAATACAGACATGTATAATTTTTAGTATATTTTTTTATCCGTATTCCGTCCCGGCGACCTTTCGGCGACTTTTGTGTCATTTTTGGACGGAACAAAAAAAGTAATCGCCATTTTTTTGCGATTCAAATTGGTGAGAATACCTTAATTGTGTGGTTTGGGTATGGTGATTATTCCAGCCTACGTTTAAATGGGTATATGATTTAGCGATTGTAAAATTTCTTTCATTCATTAAAGCTTCCAATTCTTTTATGGGATAGGGGCCAACAAGCAGACGGATCGCCTGACGGAAAGCGGTCACCGCCACCCATGGACACCCGCTACACACAGAGGAGTCACAAGTGCGTTGCCGGCCTTTTAAAAGGGGATTGAGCCTCCGGTATCCTCACTCACTCGGCGAAACATAACGTAAGCGTTGTTTGACGCCGGTTTTCTGTGAGGCCGTGGTATCACTCCGGTCGAGCCGACCCATTCGTGCCGAAGCATGGCTCTCCCACGTTAAAAATGGCCTTTTGAAAAAAAACCATAGCAGCTTAGACCAGTCCCAGCTGACAGTACGCATGCATGAGTCATTGTGTAGCTCAACCATATAGGTAATAGGAACCTCGATGTTAGCACATTATTGCGTAGCGGTAGGTACCAGAATATTTGGTCATATGGTGATGCCAATTTAAACCAGACGAGTAAAGTTCTACCACTTCAAAATTTAACTTATGATGGATGCTAAAAGGCGGAAGACCAATTGTTGTAGTTAGTAATTAGGAGCAATAACAATAAAAACAAAAGTGTATTTCTCTACACACACAGTTCGCCGGTATGTATAGGTCCCATGGAGTATTTTTTTTTATAAGTATCACTGAGGTGGCAATTAAGCTGATGGTAAGCAGTTACACCATGGACGTTTGCAACGACAGGTGTCGCTCGCAAGGTACCGACCCTGTAAAAACATTTCACTCCTGTTTTGAAGGACGGAATACCTTGGATGTTAGCCCATTCCACAGCCTGATTGTAGGCTGTAGTAGCGATTAACCGGGCACAGATCTAAAACTCCGAGCTGCTACTGAAATTTTCATAGAAAAACCCAATAACACCTTGCTTAGGACCACAAGAATAATGAAGCATTTAATTAGAAGAATCCATTTCCTTTGTTCATGTTTAACTTTAAATTTTATTCACCCTGGCTGTCCCTAAGTCCTAGATATGTAAAATTAATAAGCAATTTACATATATAAAGACGTTGGCGGGACATAATGACTGCTAATGTGAGGCGGCGATCGAAGTGTCTGCAATATTTATAACCTTGCAGAGTACCCTGTCCATTGATAACACGGCACGACACGACACGTAACGCCCGGGAAATACAGATCGAACTGTCTGCTATATTTATAAAGTCAAAGTCAAAGTCAAAATGTTTTATTTCAATTAGACCATTAAAAAGGTACTTTTGAAAAGTCAAACTAATTGCACGGTTCCAAAAAGTGGGTCTTATGGAGAAGAGCCGGCAAGAAACTCTATTAAAAAAAAACATGATTACAATATTAATCTTTACAACTTTGTTTTAAATAGTTTGACAACTATGCAGTTTGATGTGTAAGATTTATTCAGTATAAGTAGGTGTTATATTTAGAAAGAAAGGAATTGCCACAGAGTACCGTGTCCATTGATAACACGGCACGACACGACACGAAACGCCCGAGAAATACAGTTGAGAAAACTGTGCGCGTCAGCAGTTAGCGATTAAACGGTCAAGTGTTTTTTATCGATATCTTTCATTTACTGGCTGGCTGCTGAGTCATAGGGGAATCTTCGTGGAAAAAAATTTAAAAATGAAAACTCTTAGAGCATCTGCTAAAAATATTGATAGGTGCCTTTCGTGGTCCTGGGTTCAATCCCCAGGTTGAGCAAAGTGTTATTGGGTTTTCTATGAAATTCTCAGTAACAACTCGGAGTTTGGGAATTGTGCCCGGTTAATGGTAGGTAGGCTCGCCTACTATTACATGGGACCTAAACATACCGTGAACAGTGGGTGTATATAAGTATGCCTCTGCCTAACCCTTCGCGGATTACAGGTGTGATGGTATGTTATAAAAAACTGTTTCTATTTAACTTTCGGTCGTAAGAGAATGATATCTTCAAATTAAAATATTCATAATGATTCACTGTAGTATGGAAACAGTTCCTACTAGGAACAGTTTCTCTTGCAATGATTTTTATTCCTAGAAAATGCTTGATTTTTTTAATGAATAATTAATTCGACCTAGCTTTGTCTATTGTAAGGTAGCCGAGGAAAATTCATCGCTTCGTTTCATACTTTATGAAAATTAGGGCTGAGACATATTATTGCGTCATCAGATATGAGCGCTACTGCTACGCTAGAACTCCTGAATTCGATTTAAATTGTTCAATTCGACTGCCTCATTAATCTAGTGGTCCCAAGCGCGACTGCTACTCTAGAGGTCCTGGGTTCGATCCCCAGGTCGAGCAAAGTGTTATTGGGTTTTTCTATGAAATTCTCAGTAGCAGCTCGGAGTCTGGATTTGTGCCCGGTTAATGGCAATAGGCTCGCCCCCTATTACATGGGACCTAAACATACCGGCGAACTGTGTGTGGGTGTACATTAGTACGCCTCTGCCTAACCCTTCGGGGAATGCAGGCGTGATGGTATGTTATGTAATGTTATGTTCTTCAATTCGGTTGTGCAAAGTATTATAATTATGATTTTTCTATGAAATTCTCAGTAGCAACTCGAAGTTTAGATTTGTGCTCGGTAAATGGCGAAAAGCTTGCCCCATATTACATGGGAAAAACCTTCCGGCAAACTGTGAGTGTACATTAGGACGTCACTGCCTGAACCTTCGGTAAATACAGACGTGATTGTATATTCATAGTTTTAACAAAAAAAAAACTTTTACACGAGTTTTTTCTAACTAGCAATGTGGGTCACACTAAGCTAAATGCTTGTGTTACGAGTGGGTTCACTTCGACAGTGCTATGGATAGGTTTCGACCCGGCAATCACATGATCAAGTCCGACGCCCTAGGCATTAGGCTACCGCAGCTTTTTTTTTGTTTTAAAATCGAACGCTAATATTCTCCTTAACTTTACATTTAACAAAACATAATGTAAGAGACTACAATATGGCCCCACCTTAACATTTTAAAACAGCGTTCTACCAATTAGCTTAAAATATTCACAATATGAAGTTCTACTTTTCTAAGACAGTTAGCGTAATGGAAAAAATTGCTCTGTAAAATACAGCCTATTCTTATTATTGACTAGCTTTTGCCAGCGACTTCGTCCGCGTGGAATAGTTACTTTGTTCCCTAGTTCTTCGCCCGCGGTTTCACCTGCGTTGCCCCGTTCCTAAGGGTTGTAGCGTGATGTTTTATAGCTTGAAACCTTTCTCATGAATCACTCATTTTCCCAACATTTCCCTTCACTGCTCTGCTCCTATTGATCGTAGCGTGATGAAAAGTATACTATAACCTGCCCAGGAGTATGAAGAACAATTGTACCAAGTTTCGTTGAAATCCGTCGAGTGGTTTTTGTTTCTATAACGAACATACAGACAGCCAGACAGACAAGATTGCATATTTGGTGTCAGTATCGATCACTAATCACCCGCTGATAGTTATTTTGGAAATATATTTCATGTACAGAATTGACCTCTCTACAGATTTATTATAAGTATAGAAGAAGATTTATGCATCGTCAAAGATGAATGAAGGAATGATACCAAACTGCTATCTACCAAGTATTTCACTAACATCACGACTGTATGCCCCAAAGGGTTATGCAGAGATGTAGGTAATATTATACACCCACAGTTCGCTCGTATGTTCAGGTCCTATGTAATAAGGGGTGAACGTATTGCCATTAACCGCACATAGATTCAAATTCTGAGCTATTACTGAGGTTTTAATAGCTAAACCCAATAACATTCTAGTTTTAAATGACTGATGTATGCAAATGTTTGTGTTTACTCTCACCCACCCGCTTGACCGAAATTTGCCCTCACATTCAGAATTTACGTCATAAGGGCAAATTATTTTAGTGAAGGAAAAATTCAATCGCGGGTACGATTCGAACCTGCGTCTTCTAGTTGGATACACCAGACGCTCTGACCTCTAAGCCACCGCGAATCCCACCCGCCAGGTCAGAGCATCTGGTGTATCCAACCAGAAGACGCAGGTTCCAATCCTGCCCGTGATTGAATTCTTCCTTCACTAAGATAACTTTATAATCTTAGCATGGAAAATGCAAAAAAATATTTGTAGGTCTTTTCCAATTACCCAGAACAAATTTTCTAACAAGCGAAAACAGTTTAGAAACGTGCCATTTGAAACGTCATATTCCTATATCCCTCTGTCGGTACTAAATGACAGTAAATTACACGAACAAAACACTCTAATTAGCATCTTCCAACTAGATAATAACTAAAATACCCACTTATCACTAATAACTGTCACTTGCGTTACTAACAAAACTTAATAAGGCATCGACCAGAATTCTTGACCCCTCAATCAAACGATTGTATCAACTTCTAGAGGTCTCATAAAAATGGTAACTGAATAGCTAATACACAAAATTACCGGCCATTGTAAGGAAGATCCGCCACGCGTCACCAATCAGCGCTCGCGACGTAGAATTCTAAATTTGAAAGAGCCAATTAGGTTTCGTAATTGTTACGCTCGGAAAGCATTTTGTTCAATGTAAGTATTTGATTGGCGCGATTGCATGTAATTAGGATTTTACTAGTCAATTTTCCTAGTATGTAAGTAATACGTTGGAATAGAAAAGTTATGTATTATGTGTTTATATGTTTTATATGTTTATGCTAAGATTATAAAGTTGTTTTATGTAGTAAAGGACTTTATAATCTTATCATGGAAAATGCAAAAAAATCACAAAAAGATACTTAAAAGGTAAGGTGGCATCGTACAATATCGAACTAACTGTAAAATAAGTCATGGCGGTTGAGCAGCAAGGTACCTTGCTTTTCAATAGATGTCGCCAACGTCACCTTATGACGTAAACTCAGAATGCGAAGGCAAATTTCAATCAGGCGGGTGGGGTTCGCGGTGGCTTAGCGGTCAGAGCGTCTGGTGTATCTAACCAGAAGACGCAGGTTCGAATCCTGCCCGCGATTGAATTATTCCTTTACTAAAATAACTAAAGTTATGTATCTTTATAAGCTTAAAAACAATCATGTTGTTCCTATTCATTATACTTTGCGTGGAAAAAATCGTGTTTTACTATCAATATACTATACTATATGACCGTTGGATTGCCAATGTCAAAGGTTACGAATTCGAACCCAAAATACACACCTCTGAGTTTTCGGAATCATGTGCATAGTTTCAACGGTGAAGGAAAACACCGTGAGGAAACCTGCATGCCTGAGAGATTTTCTCAAAGGTGTGTGAAGTTTACCAACCTGCAGTAGGCTAGCATGATGAACTATAGCCTAATCCCTCTCATTCAGAGAGGAAACCCGTGCCCAGCATTGGGACAGTATATGGGTGATGATGGTTTAATTATTTAAAACATAAAACCAAAAAAATCAGAATATGTCATCAATACGTCTACTCTTTTAAAAAAAGCATGTTTGCCGTAAAAAAATTCACAGTAACTGCAAATATTTTTGTTTGCCAAAATTGTCAAATGTTCAATCTCAAAATAATCAATATTGGGTAAACGCTTGCGCAGGCGGCTGAGATTCATAAAAAAAGACTTGTAAAATGGACTCAGTTTTCTAGTAGGTACTCAAAAAGGTTCAAAATAGGCAAATGAGCTGACAAGCCACCTGGTGGTAAGTAGTCATCGTCACCCATGGTCACCTGCAACACCAGAGGAGTTGCCGGTGACAAGGGAACTGTTTCATGTTAAATAATTGTCACTCACTCAAACGGTGAAGAAACGACATGAGGAACATACGACGTAAAATCTCACATCAGGTCAGGCTGATGGATTATAGCATATTAGCCTAACACCTCTCATTCTGAAAGGAGATCCGTGCTCCGAAAAAACGGTAAATGATTTGACAGTCTTCTAAACTTTGTAAGTACGGATAACATCAAAATTATAATGTTTTTTGAAGACTTTGTAGCTAAAAAATAGCATTTATTTCAAATAAATTAGGGTTCATTATGAGTGCACAAAGCCCTGTCCCACGCTGGGCACTGATATGTGCAAATAAACCTATTACAATTAGCACTGCACATTAATGTAATAGAGAATGGATGCGGTATTTTGTATTGTGCATTTACTTTCATGTAGAATACGTGTAAGCAATTTCTTTACATAATATTTTTTATACTATTCTACTGTAACGAAGTTTGTGACTTTAGTTTTAGAAAGATATATCCTGGAAACCTACTCATTTCAGTAGTAGGTTGGTAATTATATTTCTTCTAAGTAACAGTGTATACAATGCTAATTCAACTTTTTGAACTCTCTAGGGATGAGGAATAGGGTCATTTTAAGATGGGTACCGGGTCATGCGGGCATTATTGGCAATGAAAGTGCCGATGAACTCGCAAGGGTGAGGACTAGTAGCACGCAGCAGGGACCAGAGCCCTTCTGTGGAATACCAAAAACCCTAGCTCAAAGAACCCTGACGGATCTTAGCTTTGAGTATGCCATCAAGCTCTGGTCGCAATTGCCAGACATGAACCACTCCAAAGCTCTAATTAAAGCCTATAATAAAAGGCACACAGGCCTTTTATTAGCGCTAAGTAGGAACAATCTGCGCATTGTGACGAGAGCCTTAACAGGACATTGTTGTTTAAACAAGCACATGTTCAAACTTAGGTTGAGCGATACGCAAGCCTGTCGACGCTGTGAGGAGGCTGTTGAAACGCCACTCCACCTTCTTGGGGAATGCGGATCGCTAATACACAAGCGTAGTGTTCATCTAGGGAAACACACCTTAAGCCCGGTTGAAATAAAGGAGCTCACCCCTAAGAAAATCCTGCAGTTCATAATAGCTGCAGGATTCAGCGGTGAACTCTAACTCAACCAGTGGCGATCACAATAGACCGACAGCGGCCGCAGTGATTGATACTATTGCCGCAATTTAATAATAATAAAAAAATGTTAATTCAAACTCTTAAAAAAAACATAACTTTGAATTTTGTATATCATACATAATCCACATTTTTTTGTCCAGTCCTCATTGTACCCATATTTCTTTTAGAAATAAATAATAACATAGCAAATAATATTTATATGCCTTTATATTAAATTTTAACCTTAGACTGCAAGGAATATGTACCTACTGTATACGTAGGTACTAATTTTTTTTACAAAAGAAAATAACTAAGCACCCCTATATTCCCTAACAACAATGGAAACAAAATAAAAATAAGAACATTTTTATCCACATTTTTTTGTCCAATCCTCATTGTACCCATATTTATTTTATAAATTGCCGCATCTACCTCACACATTACTCTTTCCGTACCACTTACACCGAATGGAGCGATTACCCGATTAAAGCCAGATCACACGGTCTAACACAATATTGTGACTGCACGCTGCACCCCGTGGCGGGCGCGTGTGCTCACCCCTTAACACCCCGAGATTATGTGTTAATCAATGAACAATATTGTATTGATAATAGTCATCTAAAAATACTGTTAGGTGGTTGAATTAACATTGTATAAATGTTAATTCAACTACTAGGTTTACGTGGAGAGTCATGCTTCGGCACGAATGGGCCAGCTGGACCGGAGTGATACCACGGCCTCACAGAAAACCGGCGTTAAACAACGCTTACATTGTGTTTCGCCGAGTGAGTGAGGTTACCGGAAGCCCAATTTTCAAAGGTCAACACACTTGTGACTCCTATGGTGTTGCGGGTGTCCATGGGTAGCGGTAATCGCTTACCATCAGGCGATCCGTCTGCTCGTTTGCCCTCCTATCCCATAAAAAAGGTACTTACTACTTATAAAATATTTGGTCTGAAATGAACTATAAAGGTGTTCACATGACATTTTTAAAGCATTCAATAAAACTGGTGTAGTCTGGTAAAAAAACCTAATAACCCAACCCCTTCGCTGACTGACTGAATTGAATCATTTCGAGAAAACGTGTTTTGTCTAGTTAGAACGAGTTTTCACTGATATTAATTGATGAACAGCAGTTAATTCTGGTGATAACAAAGGCCGTTAGTAAGAGAAAGCGCATTATAACTAAAAACAGGGCTTAACTGTAACAAAGTTAACTATATAATTTTCTCCGAGTTGAAACTTGAAACACACATACCCTAAGTTTCGCGTAGGAAACATACCTACAATAGGAACTGATTGTACAATGAGAACGTACAATCAGGCTGTGGAATGACCTTCCTGCCGAGGTCTTTCCAAAAGACTACAGCATGGGTCATACATGGGCCTACATTTTTTCAAAAGTACCTACTTAGTGGACAAATTGAAATAAAACATTTTGACTTTGACTTTGGGTTTCTGCAAAAAAGGAGTGAATAGATTTTTACAGGGCTAGCAATGTGCGAGCCACACCTTTGGTGTTGCAGACTTCCATAGGCAAAAGTAACTGCTTACCATCAGGCGGGCCGCAAGCTTATTTGCTACCTACCTCCCGTGGTATAAAAAAAAATTAGAGATAAAATTGAAAATCTTAAAGATTAAAAAAATTAAAGTGAAGTAGTAATAGATGAAATAGAACCTAGATTAACGGCATCCAAATTCGAATAATAACATAATTTGATAGAATATTGTCTGGATTACGATTTATTTTGACATTACGTTTTTGAGCAATTCAAGGTCCGGCGGACCATTGATTGGTAAAAAAATCTCAATTTCTCAATCACTCTAAACATTACAAATTAATACCCTGACCCATGCCATTTTACCCTTACCATAGGGTCAGTCCATATTACCCACAATCCGCAAGGGTACTATGGATTTATTCCATGTGGCTTGATGAGAAACGCGCAGTTATTCAGAAGTGAAAATTTGATTGTTATTTTTATAGGGCTGTGATTTTTAATGGGAACGAATTGGAATAAGTAAACAGTATAGGAAACCTTCTTTTAAAGTTTAACTCCATTGTCGAGGAGGGCTGAGAAAGTGAGGTTCCGGGTTTGATTCCCAGGTTGAACAACGTTAGTGGATTTTTTCTATGAAAATCTCAATGGCGCGGCTTGATTTGTGTCCCGTTAAAATAGGCAATAGGCTCGCCCCCTATTACATATAGGCGAACTGTCGGTGTCAGTAAGTACTAAAGTACACTTCTACCTAACCCTTCGGGGAATATAGGCGTGATACTATGACCTTTCATAAGATTATTTCCATAGCGTCGATATTTTTTTACATTACAATACCTTAATCAAATGAGATCATTTTTTTCACAAAACCAACTGATCATTTTGATAGCAAAATAATCAGTTGATAACACAAAGGTAATTGTGGATATTGCCCAGTCAATACGCACAATGGCCTCTAATCAATGAGCAGAAAGGGAACGATGCCACGTGTCATGACGTCATGGCAAGGGGAGCCAACTAACTGGAAATGTATGTGTGAGTTTAGCAATGACATTATCTATACTTATAATAAATCTGTAGAGAGGTCAATTCTGTACATGAAATATATTTCCAAAATAACTATCAGCGGGTGATTAGTGATCGATACTGACGCCAAAAATGCAATCAGTAAAATTTTTGTCCGTCTGTCTGTCTGTATGTTCGTTATAGAAACAAAAACCACTCGACGGATTTCAACGAAACTTGGTACAATTGTTCTTCATACTCCTGGGCAGGTTATAGTATACTTTTCATCACGCTACGATCAATAGGAGCAGATCAGTGAAGGGAAATGTTGGGAAAATGAGTGATTCATGAGAAAGGTTTCAAGCTATAAAACATCACGCTACAACCCTTAGGAACGGGGCAACGCAGGTGAAACCGCGGGCGAAGAACTAGGGAACAAAGTAACTATTCCACGCAGACGAAGTCGCTGGCAAAAGCTAGTATGGTATAAAAGAGGTAGTCATTGATACTGTGAAAAAATTAAACGATATTTATTTCTATAAAGTAAACAGATCTTTTGAAGACATGTTTAAGTTTTAAATTTTAAAGTAAAGAAAGAAAGAAATAATTGAAATACCACATGGCGCCGGCAATTCCTACCTGACGATCTTTGAGATGAGAGAGAAAGCAGTGATAGCCTAGTGGTATAACCGTTGGACTGCCAACCTCTGACTTTTCGAAGTCATGTGCGTATTAAATAGTTAATTATAACGCGCTTAAACGGTGAAGGAAAACATCGTGAGGATACCTGTATGCCTGAGAGATGCCTGAGAGATTTTCTCGATGGCGTGTGAAGTCTGCCAACCTTCACTAGGCCAGCGTGGTGGACTATAGCCTAATCCGTTTCATACTGAGAGGAGACCCGTGCCCAGCAGTGGGACAGTATAATGGGTTGATTATGTATGTTTATGTTATGATCTTTGAGAAGAAACCCTGAGACAAACATAAAAAATCATGGTCTCTTTTAAAGTCCAGACATAATAGTATCAGAATATATAAGTGACACAATGCAGGGCAATGTCTGAAATAGCCTTTTGAAAGAGCCACAGCGGTTTTGAGAAGACCAGTCTCAGCTGACGCATATGTATGCGTGTCGTCGGTCAGTCGATCAGTCATCTCGACTATTATAGGGTAATAGGGAGCTCAAGCTGAGCAAGCCAGGAGCTAGCTGGACCTGGGGCCGTATTATGACGTGTTAACGCCATCATTTTTAGGTTGTAAGAAAGAGATGAGGCTATTTAATATGTAGAGCGGCATCTCTTTCTCACAACTTAAAAATTATGGCGTTAACACGTCATAATACGGCCCCAGGAGTTTATTTATAAAAATGTAACAATAATTAATATTTAAGTAGGTATGTAGATATAAGCTGTTTTATGTTTCTTTAGATAACTTTTTTTTATGGGATAGGTGGGCAAACGAGCAGACGGATCGCCTGATGGTAAGCGATTACCGCCGCCCACGGACACCCGCAACACCAGAGGAGTTACAAGTGCGTTGCCAACCTTCTAAAGGGGATTGGGCCTCTGGTAACCTCACTCACTCGGCGAAACACAACGTAAGCGTTGTTTGACGCCGGTTTTCTGTGAGGCCGTGGTATCACTCCGGTCGAGCCGGCCCATTCGTGCCGAAGCATGGCTCTCCCATGTATATATAAATAAATTGAAAAACAATATATATATCATACCATCACGCCTGTATTCCCCGAAGGGTTAGGCAGAAGTGTACTTAATGTACACCCACAGTTCGCTTGGTATGTTTAGGTCCCATGTTATAGGGGGCGAGCCTAGAGCCATTAAACGGGCACAAATCCAGACTCCGAGCTGCTACTGAGAAGTTCATAGAAAACTCAATAACACTTTGCTCGACCTGGGGATCGAACCCAGGACCTCTAGCATAGCAGTCGCGCTTGGGACCACTAGACTAACGAGGCAGTCAATTTAATATATATAAACAATATATATTGATGGTAATTAGCGCATCACTTGACAATATAAAGACTAATTAAGTTTTTTTTTAATATAATATACGACCACGCTTGTATTCCCCAAAAGGCTAGGCAGAAGTGTACTATTTACTAAACGTAAGCATAAGTTCCGAATAAACTCAATATACAGCTTCATAAATCTGATGATTGAGTTTGAGAGTTTGCAGCAAAACGAACGTATTAATAAATACCAACAACTTTTACTATGGGACCGACCTTGAAATATGAAAAAAAATCTTTTTATTATTATTATTTTGTATTATTCGTGATAGGCTTACGCTTGACCGCCAGTTCACCTGATGTTAAGCGACACTGCGATCTACGATGGAGCGCGCTTGCCTAGAAGAAACCGATTCACTCGTGATTTAAAGACACCCAGATTATTGTTGCCTACTAAAGTGCCATACCTACAGGATCAAAATGTATGGAACAACTGTTTTTTTTTTCATATTTCGGGGTCGGTCCCGTAGTAAAATTTGTTCGTATTCATTATACATACATTCGTTTTGCTGCAGGAAAACAACCATCTAAATTTCACAGTGTATTTTAGAAATAGTCCGACTGCCTCATTATTCCAGTGGCCCCAAGTACTACTGCCACGCTAGAGGTTCTGGGTTCGATCCCCAGGTCGAGCAAAGTCTTATTGGGTGTTTCTATGAAATTCTCAATAGCAGCTAGGAGTCTGGATTTGTGCCCGGTTAATGGCAATAGGCTCGCCCCCTATTACATGGGACCTAATTATACCGGCGAACTGTGGGTGTACATTAGTACGCCTCTGCCTAACCCTTCGGGGAATACAGGCGTGATGGTATGTTTTTTTATTTTAGAAATAGTAGATCGATCCCTTATTAATTTCATTACTTCTTATTTTTAACCGACTTCAAGAAGGAGAATGTTCTCTATACGACTGTATTTTTGTTTTCTTTTCTAGGTATAATTGTTACTTCAAAACTGCAGAATCCCACCACCCGCATTCAAAATACGCGCTTTGTCGTGGAGTTTTTGCAGAAAATAACCCTCTATACCAATACCAATACTTCAGAAATCCGTCATTTATAAATCGATTCGGAAAATCTTTTTTTATTTGAAAGAATTTAGGTACTCCTGAAGAAATTTGAATGGGATCACCCGTTCAAATTTGGTGAAGATCTGTTCACAAAATTTTGAACAAAATGACAATAACACATACCGATTTATTAAACGATGACATCGTCGAGGTAAGTCAAATTCCACTCGCCACTCAAAATATTCAAATAAAATAACTTAAAGATAGTAAAAAGTAAAAAAAAAATGTTATATGCAAAACAGTTTCGGAAAATCGGAAGTCGGTGGCGGTGGAAAACAAAAGATGCGACCAAATCGAAGACACCGACTTCCGAAACTGTTAACATAACATATATTTTTTTATAGTAAACGGAAAATCGTCGTGACTCACGGTCATGTCTCTAAACTGACCTAAACTCTTGACCTGATTGGCCAAGATAATTATTCTTTTAATTATCAAGTACCTAGGTACTTGCGGAACAACTCAAACGCAGTGCCGTATGTGTAAAAAATTAAAACGACAATTAATTATAAACAAATCTAGGTGTTAAATGAGCTAGTCTGTGGCCGCTTGTTTTTGCTTGCTACATCAAAAGCGAGTTACGATGCAGCGACGTGCTGCAACGATGAGGTAACTGCAGACGGTGAAATAGGTAAGGATTATTGACACTTTAGCTAAATATACTTAAGACAGGTAGGGCATAGTGGAATTAAATAATTCCACTCACAATTGGAGCTGCTCGACTGGGGAAGTACCTCCACCTCGCAGAAAATCGTAGCCAAATAACATATCTCCGTGCTATGTTGTGTTCCTAATGGTGAGCAAGGTCGCCAGAGCTCCGCGAGGAAGCGTTGTGTTGGCCGTGTGGGGGACCGATGGTGTTTGTTACCGCCGCTGTCATGCATGGCAAAATGTCTCCTATAATATTATAAACGTGAAAGTTTTTGAGTATGTATGGATGTATGGATATTTGTTACTCTCTCACGCCAAAACGACTGAACAGATCTGGATGAAATTTGGCGCACAGATAGATAATAGCCTGGAATAACACATAGGCTACTTTTTATCCAGAGCGAACCCAATCCTGAAGTCCACGCATACACAGTCGCGGGCAGAAGCTAGTATTTAATAAATCAAACACCAATCAAGTACCTACCCAATTACGGGAAAAGCTGTCTGATAAAAAAATATCTAAATCACTTCTGCGCTCTTACTCTTTGTCGTCCACTTCCCAGATATGCGAGCGTGGTTGCGCGGTCGCAGGTTTTTCTCCCCTCTCTCGCTCCGACATCGCTGCATCTCCCTCGCACCAAACGCGCCGCGCACCGAGGTTTTTGCCCGACGGTGCGCGCAGTTTTTCACGTTCACCTTACGAAGTTTTAAAATCACTGACCAACGTTCGAATTTCGATTTGTAAGTTGTTATAAAATACAAGTATTGACGCGCGTTTTGATGATGAGAACAAAAGAGTTTCTTACTGCTGACAGAAATTCATGGTACCTAATAACACACATACCATCACATCTGTTAAATAAGGGTAAGCAGATGAACTAATTTTCACTGACGAAGATTAGGTCCCATGATTTATTTATTAAGTTAATGTTATTAGTATTATATTTATTTCTCTAAATAGATTTTTAAAGATACTTTTACAAGTCATTGTTTTTATTTTTTTTAATTAGATAATTATTAATTTATTATGCCCGGATGAGCCATTAAATGGACACAAATCCAAACTCCGAGTTGCTCCTTAGAATTTCCTAATTAAAAAACCAAATAACACCTCTACTCACAATGGGATATCCCGTCTCTACGTAATACCTCATAGTATATTATATTAACTAAAAACTGCTTACAAAATCGAGGCTAAGAAGAACTTGAGAAATCAGGTCAAAAAGCAAGACGTACTAGGCTAGTCTGCCGTCAGGAAAAAGCGACCCATACATTATACATGACCAATGCAAAATGCATGATAAATAAATACATTTCTAGAACTCAGCATTTTCATCGTTCAAGTCTTTTTTTTTCATAGAGGTAGGAAGAAATTATAGAACGTCACTTCTTGCTTTATTAATATAGTCTTTCGCTTCGTCCACGTTGAGAATATCATCCACTCGACTTTTTTATAATTGTAATATTGATCTTAAAAGTTTTCTAAACCGATTAGTAAGTAATATAGGACTTATTGGATGGATAGATACACAAGCATTTAGCTTAGCACGAGGGATTAACAAGAATACTATCTAGTAATGTGCGACCCACATTGCTAGTAAGCTTTTTAAAAAAATATATAATAATACCTGACACGAAAGAAGACAAATTTATTTACCACCGCGTCCTACCGACGCGTCTTACCGACGGTAGGTAAGTAGGTAGTATCTAGAAGTATATACTTAGGTAATTCACTTTGCTTGATGTTAATTTTATTTTAAGATAACTTGTGTAATCAAATTTACTTAATTTATGTAAGATTCATAAACATAATTATAAAATTATCAACATAGCTCAAACCACTGCATCTAGAAAGTCATATTATGTGCTTACAGTATCTACGGTCAAAATAACCCGTCTGCAGTTAGCCTCTAGGTGGCCCAGGTAAAATCAGTTTCTGCGTAAAATCAGTTTGTCGTTCTGCGTGAATCGGATCGCCAATAATTTAAAAAAATATGTAAGGTAGCTGTTAGTAATTATAACATTAAAATGTCCAACAACTTACTCTACCCGTGACCATGGATGCTGTAAAGGATCCGAAACGTCGGAAATTAAATAATATCAATACAACGCGATAAAATCCGTAAAAAGTATTTTTATTTCAATGTCTAATATTCGCGTAAGTGTCAGAAATCAGTTTAATAGAGTTTCTTTGCAAAACTATCGAAATCAGGTAAGAGAGGTAGGGCATAGTGGAATTGAACAATTCCACTCACAATTGGAGCTGCTCGACTGGGGCAGTACCTCCACCTTGCAGAAAATCGTAGCCAAATAACATAGCTCCATGCTGTGACCGCCAGAGCTCCGCGAGGAAGCGTTGTCATGCATGGCAGAATGTCTCTTAGGCTGCCAGTCCAACTATTCCTCCTTAATTTACAGGGTCGGTAACGCGCGAGTGAAACCCTTGGTGTTGCAAGCGTCCATAGGCTACGGTAACCGCTTACCATCACGCGGGCCATATGCTTGTTTGCCACCTTAGTGGTATAAAAAAAACAGTAAATGATAAACTGTAAATACATACTTTTAAAATCATTTTTACAAGTGAATGTTTTACGTTATTTTTTAACTAGATGGCACCGACAGACTACCAGACTACCACTTTTGGACCACTTTTGGACCACTAGACTCATTAGTCTAGTGGTCCAAAAATGAGACCTAAACATACCGCCGAACTGTGTGTGTGTGGGTGAAAATCTCCGGTTTAGTCCCATCAGTACATAATAAATAAACTCAAGGGGCCAACCCTTAATTTATTTATAATTTTTCGTGAACATGATAAATAAATTCCTGGGTATCGAGATGGGACTAAACCAAATCTCCATGGATGTCCAAATGTTCTCTGTCTCTCGAAAGAAAAGGCGGATTATGTTGGACTACTGTCAGACCTCGTCACTCTCCCTCCTGCTTAGTGAATCATCGGCAAGTCTAGGGACTAATGCATGCAACTCATAATAATAAGGTAAAAAGATGAAATAAGCACCAGATTTTAAATCAGACCTCCAGCAGTACACCTGTGAAAATCGCATCCGATTTCTCGCAGTAGTTTTTGCATGATGCGCTTACAAACATACAGATAGACATAAAAACAAAAATTCTAAAGATAATACCTAATTGTCTATTGCTCTTATAAAGATCCCTCATATTACTTTTTCTTATTATGTCTTATGTACATTGGTCTGTTACAAACTGTAGATATTATTGTATTATATTATATAATTTAGTAACTGCTTACCCCTTTAGTACTGTTATACAATCAATACATAAAGACATGACACCTTAAACGCGATACAAACTCGACAAACTAATATATCCGACCAAACCGTCTAATCTCCAAACACTTAATAGGCCAATCTTTCATAATTACTCAATTCAATACAAGCAGCGATTATCGCGCGTTTTGGATGTAATGCGACAAAAACAGTCAGCCGGACAGTCAATGGAGTTTATTTAGCTAATTTATATGCGTTTTATCGCAATTAAAATGATTTAATGACAATTTAAATTGATACATGGTGACTAAAATACTGTCAGCGCCATCTAGTGACGAGTAGCAGAACTAAATAAAATTGTATACTGTAGGGGTTTTTGTTTATTATCATTACACCTTTATTAGTTTACATAAATATATGTATATAGGTATATGTTTTTAATTTAGTTTTAATTACTAATTACTTGCACGATATTGTATCTTAAAAACCAATTCTTTTGATACATTTTCGATATCTCTTAACATTATTTTCGTTTTGCTTTATTTGTTGGGATCATAACTGACATTATTACGAATAATCTAAGCATTTGGGTTATTACTTGTATAACCTGTTCATCTATTATTGTAGAAATATTCAACCGGATACATTTTTTTTACGGTTTAATTACGAAAACGTGTGTTTGAAGGAAACTGCGGGGTTTTACGGTGTTTTTATTAAAAAAAATATAACTTATACCCACAGAATTCAATGTCGTCATCATCTTCGACAAATTTACTGTGGCGACAGTGGGAAAGGACCTCCTTCTAGACATAGAGGGCATTAGTCCATCACGCTGGCTAGCTGGCTAGTGCGGGCTGGCAGAAATCACATCCCGGCGCCGCCGAAATCGAGAAAACCTCTTACATAGATAATTAGCTATTCATGTAGTATTCCTAAGACATAATAAGAAAAAGTAATATGCAGGATCTTTTTATGAGCAATAGAAGCCTTAACAATTAGCTATTATCTTTAGAATTTTTGTTTTTATGACTGCCTCATTAGTCTAGTGGTCCCAAGCGCGACTGCTACGCTAGAGGTCCTGGGTTCGATCCCCAGGTCGAGCAAAGTGTTATTGGGTTTTTCTATGAAATTCTCAGTAGCAGCTCGGAGTCTGGATTTGTGCCCGGTTAATGGCAATAGGCTCGCCCCTATTACATGGGACCTAAACATACCGGCGAACTGTGGGTGTACATTAGTACACTCTGCCTAACCTTTCGGGGAATACAGGCGTGATGGTATGTTATGTAGTATTCCTTTTTTCTCTGTTTTAATATTTCCTTGTAAGATTCTTAAATAAAAGAACTTATGGAATGATTTTATTATATTTTCCTTGCCTCAGAGAGCGTACGAAGCCGCCGGTCCCGATTCTTACGAACACCTATGACAAATTGACAAACATTAGTGGCAGTCAAAAGCCCAAAAAGCCTGTCAATCTGTCTATTCTCAGGATATCGTGACCCAGATTGAGTTTTATTTAATTCTGTATGCACAATCATGCTGACTTAATGCCCAAGTCAATCGACCTTAGAACTTTAGTGGCAGCTTTACAAATTTGTAGTTTACTTTAGGATTTAGGTGTGACGGGTTAGAATACTGTTCCTCACTGCCTTTCAGATAGAGGCGTGAAAATATCTGACTTGTTCGGTGGTAGGACCTCTTGGGGTCTGATTGGCTGGCGACCACCATAACGTCGGAATTTGTAGTAAAGCACCATGGTGTGTGTTTTGACTTTTGCACGTAAGAGCCAGTTCCCCTCGGTTACTACGGCTCTGGTTTGCAGTCCGTAGGGGCTCTTAAGGTCCGGCGAAACTTGAATTGCCCACAAAAACGTAATACAAGTTATGTTACATAATATGTAATTATCCCATTATACTGTCCCACTGCTGGGCACGGGTCTCCTCTCAGAATGAGAGGAATTAGGATATAGTCCACGAGCTATGTTATTATTCGAAATTGGATACCGTTAATCTAGGTTCCTACGGTACTATTTCGTATACTAATACTTCACTGGTATTGAAAGGCCACAAAATCGTTCCAAACTTGGTAAAGTTATCAAAAAATGCTTTCGCTTACATTTATTTCCAGTGAAATATTTTGGATAAAATGGTAGAGTAGGAACCTAGATTAACGGTATCGGAATCCGAATAATAACAGAATTTGATTAAATTGTGTTTGAATAACGATTTATTTCGGTATTAAGTTTATTACAGAAATTCGGTCCGCCCGCCGGACTCTTAAAGATCGGCACCGCATCAGCAACTCCTCTGGTGTTGCAAGTGTCCATGAGCGACGATGACTACTTACCACCAGGTGGCTCGTCAGCTCGTTTGCCTACTTAATCCATAAAAAAAAGTTTAAATCACTCGAACTGACTAAAAACCGTACATGCCTTCCTTCCCTATAGTCGGAGCCATACGTAGGTACATACACCATCTATATATTATGTGTTACATAACCGATTAAATGACAGTTATTATATGTATAAACCGTGGTAAGGACGCGGCGACATCGAAATACATTAATTTGCTTAAAAGGCTCCATTAATAAAGTTAATGGCTACGAATTTTATTAATAACTTAATATCACGCTTCTACATCGATGCAGAAGGCAGATTGAAAGGTTTTAACTCTATTACAAAATAATTAATTTGCGATAATGGGCTTTAGAAAGGATATAGTAATGTGTCAAAAATAGTGTTGCTGACGTCACATCATCGTCATCAATACTGTCCCACTGCTGGGCACGGGTTTCCTCCCAGAATTAAAGGGGTTATAGTCCACCACGCTGGCCTGGTTCGAGTTCGCAGACTTCACACACCGCCGAGAAAATCTCTCAAGCATGCTTACGATGTTTTTCTTCAACATTTAAGCTTTAAGTGAGAAAATGTTTCTATAAAATTCTCAGTAGCAGCTCGGCGTTTGGATGTATGCCCGGTTAATGGCAATAGGCTCTCTCTTATTACTTAGATGGGACCTAAAGTTACCGGCAAACTGGGTATACATTAGTACCACCTTTGCCTAACCCTTCGCAATAGGAATTGCAATGAGAAGCGGCCTAATAGCTATTGCGTCGGACTGGCGATCATGTGGTTGCCGGTTCGAAACCCACATAGCACTACCGACGTGAACCCACTCGTAACACAAGCATTTAGCTTAGCACGAGGGGTTAACAAGAATACTAGTAATGTGCGACCCACATTGCCAGTAAACTTTTTTTAAAAAAACAGGGATTACATACATATATTTTAGTTGTCAAAATTAAAATAAATCATTTACCTATATACTATTTGTAATTTAGTATTGTTAGCAATTTTAATGTGTATAAGATCGTTAGCCTTTAAGATTTTAATTTTGGTACACCCGATTGGGTAGACTGTTGATGCCTACAAAAAAAATGTTAAACACCTAGAAAGAAGAAAGAAAGATAGAAAGAAAAATGGTTTATTTCCTCAACAAAGGACATAAAAAGACATTTGAAAAATAAACACAAAATGAATGCAAAAAAAGTATACAAAAATAACATTTCACATTGGCAGCACTGTTCTAATGGCACACAAGGCTGTGACACTGACAGTGACAACAGAAATTCTGACAGAATACACTTCTGGTTAAGCGTAAAAAGAAAAACAAATAACAACCTAGGTCTGTAGGTCAAGAGCTATAAGACTATTAGAACATAAAAATTGATATAATAAAGAATAAAATTTTATATGAAACCTAAGTAGGTATATGTATGTACACAATTTTAAAAGCAATAAATATCTTCTGCCTCATTAGTCTAGTGGTCCCAAGCGCGACTGCTACGCTAAAGGTCCTGGGTTCGATCCCCAGGTCGAGCGAAGTGTTATTGAGTTTTTCTATGAAATTCTCAGTAGCAGCTCGGAGTCTGGATTTGTGCCCGGTTAATGACAATAGGCTCGCCCCCTATTACATGGGACCTAAATATACCAGGCGGACTGTGGGTGTACAGGTAGTACGCCTCTGCCTAAACCTTCGGGGAGTACAGGCGTGATGGTATGTATGTGTATGTATGTATAAATATCTTTAACTTTGACTTTAAGGTACTTTTTATCAATCTATTACAGGTTAAGTTAATGATTTATATTTTTATAGATTGTTACAATTTATTTTAACTGCAGGTTGGCGGCATGCGCACGCGCTGCTGTTGCAGCTGCGGAGTAAGGCGAAAATGTAACAACTTCATGAATACATAGCTATAATTCAGAAACGTTTGAAAGGCGTCTGAAGTCTGCCAACCCGCACTAGGCTAGCGTGATCGACTATGAAATGAAATGACGTATATTTGCCACAATACAAGACGCATTAGTGAGAGATAAATGGGCGAACGAGAATAAAAACAAAAAAATAGCCTAAAAATAAAAATAAAAATCCTTTTCACATTTTACCTACTAAGTATCTGTGCGTCTCGCTGCAGCAAATGGGTACCCAGCTCAGCATGTGCCAGGCGTTAACACCCGGCGCTGGTATTCTGCTGGATCCCGGTTGCGACATACGGATGTCGAGCAAAGCAGATGTACTTATGAGCTTTAGTTTTAAAGGTCCATGTGTGTATGTTTAAGTGGGTGTGTGTGCGCCTATGTGTGCGTGTGTGTGTGTGTGTGGGTCTGTGCGCGGATGTTTATTTTAGGCCAATCCCTCTCATTCTGAAAGTAAACCCGTGCCCAGCAGTAGAAAAATGTAATGGGTTGTTTATGTTATGTTACACGAAATACATAAGGATAAAATAACATAGTAGTGTCTTATATAGTTGTTGCTGACGTAGGACGTTAAGACAATGTTGTATGTACAACTTAGGTGAGCAAAAAGATGGTATTTCTGGGGATTGGGAAAATGGTGAGAAACGCCGCGGCTGATGCGTAGCTAGTAAACGATTGATTTATTTATATCGACGAGACTGTCTTACCTACACACTAAGGGTGTCCAAATATTTAAATTAAATATGACATAGGGTGGGGACGTTTTTGACACAACCCCATATAATTTGCGCGTGACGCAGGGGACACGAGCCATTAATTAGAGTCCCGAAAACGTCAAGGTGTGTCCGCCATATTGGAATTACATAGAATAAATAATGTATAAGTAGGGAAAAGGTAGGTACCACTAATATTTAACAAATTCATGCCATCATACCATCACGCCTGTATTCCCCGAAGGGTTAGGCAGAGGCGTACTTAATGTAGGTAGGTACACCCACAGTTCGCCGGTATGTTTAGGCCCCATGTTATAGGGGGCGCGCCTATAGCCATTAATCGGGCACAAATCCAGACTCCGAGCTGCTACTGAGAATTTCATAGAAAAACCCCATAACACTTTGCTCGACCTGGGGATCGAACCCAGGTTGAATGCCTTTCGGCATTAAAACGACATAAATGTGACGGTTCCCCATTAATGTAGTGGTCCCAAGCGCGACTGCTACACTAGAGGAGTTGCTGATGCGTTGCCGATCTTTAAGAGCCCCTACGGACTGCCAGAGCCGCAACAACCGAGGGGGAACTGGCTCTTACGCGCAAATGTCGAAACACACACCAAGGTGCTTTACAACAGACTCCGACGTAAGGGTGATCGGCAGCCACCGAGCAAGTCAGATATGTTCTCGGCTCTTACGAGATGCCTATCTGAATGGCAGTCAAGAACTGTATCCTAACCCGTCCCCACACGGGGAGAATGCAGTTGTAACCTAAGTGATATTTCTTTCATCAGCCATGTCACGAAATGCCGGCACATCGTGGTATGCCCATATAAATGATCAGCCCTCGACATATATCTACACTAACTTTATGCCCGCGACTTCGTCCGCGTGGAATAGTTACTTTGTTCCATATGAACTTTCATCCCCTATTTTATCCCCTTGGGGATAGAATTTATCAAAATCCTTTCTTGGCGGATGCCTACGTCATAACATCTACCTGCATGCCAAAATTCAGCCCGATCCCTCCAGTGGTTTGGGCTGTGCGTTGATAGAACACTATGTCAGTCAGTCACCTTTGAGTTTTATATATATTTAGATTACATAACGCGTCAACAATGTTATATTAAGATTATTATTTAATTCAATTTCGAAGTTTCCATTATCATAAAATTATCCTACAATGTTACCAGTATTAATATGCATATTAACTGTAGGAATACTTATAATAACTGTTGATAAACAATCCATTTAAAATTCTATAATACTCGTCAAGGAATAGAGTTGGTTTTTCTATACAACGAAGGATGTGATATGAATCTTTATTGAAATTATAAACCATAGCGGTCAAAGACAGGCATAAATTATTGCAGAAAAAAATCAGTCAATAATTCTAGAAATTAACGAAGGAAAATGATCTTAAACACCTTGAAATAAGACGTTAAATCATTTGAATAATTAATTAAGCATTTTTATTGCGAATTTTATTCAGAATCAAAATGGCGTAAGTCAATTTTTTTATATAAAAACTGACTTTAAACGGATGTATTAGAATACATTTTTGTATTTTTTCTTTTTTGCTTATCGAGTGCTACCTCACTCGGGTATAGGTTCGATTCCTGCCTGAGGCACTTTATGTATCGATTCACCAGTTATCGGTATTCATGAATGATTAATTATATTTTTATTGTGAGCTTACAATGTCATCGAATTTTGTTCAGTATTAGGTAATAACACTGACGTCTCCATATGGGTGACACGTTGGATTAGTACATATAACCCCCAAAGGGTCAGGCAGAGGTGTATCTGCTCATATTCACCCACAGTTCGCCGATATATCATTTAGGACCCATATACTAGAGGCGAGCTATTGCCACTAATCGGACATAATGCTAAACTCTGAGCTCCTACTGAAAATGACATAGAAAAACAAAAAATACTGCCCGACCTGGGAATCAAACTCAGGACCTCTATCGTAGCAGGACTACTACATAGAATAATGAGGCATTTTACCATTTCTTCAATATTTTCTCTACTCGACTCAAAATATCTATTACCTACACATAACAAGATATTTTTACAAAATCGACCAAAAAAATACTCGAAAACGTTTGTTTTATTTTGTTGGGTTCCCAAAGTTATCTGAGGACCATCTAATCACAGTAGCCGCAGATAATAAAAGCTGCTGTTCTCCGAAAACACTGGTCGTAATTATACCATTGGTACGACCAGGCCCGCGGCAATGTCGGCCGGCGTTTTCCAATGAGGCCGATGTATGCTCCGAACACGGATTTGTAAAAATAAGATGGATTTGAACACAACATACCATCACGCATGTATTCCCCGAAGGGTTAGGCACAGATGTACTAATGTACACCCACAGTTCGCCGGTATGTTTGGGTCCCATGTAAGGGCGATCTGGGCAAAAACAAAGAATTTCAGACAAATACCAATACTCGACCTTTGAATTGAATCCAGGACCTCTGTAGCTGTCGCGGTTAGAACCACTATAGAGGCAGTTCAGTAATTTCACTAGTTACATATTACCGGCTACCGAAACAAAAACGTTAAAAAGTAAGATTATTTTTTTGACAACAATTTAGATCAATTTTTAAAATGAATAAGTAATGATTTCTGAATCTCCGATCTCCGATGAAGTTTGATCCTGTATAGGTACCTATTACTTCCAACTACTTAATTTCCGAATGCGTGTCGATGCTATCGAGCGTGTCGACACAAATGGAAAACAGCGTTCATCTCAAAACTCCTGGAGTTACATGGAACGAAACACCCACGCCTCTAGCTCAGGTCACGCCAAGCATACAGTAATGGTCATTCTGTTTACAATCATTATCTGCACTGGCTTACAGCTACACAGTCATTAGAAGTGCCTCGTTATGACATAAAACCTTTATTGAACCGCTGCGGTTTTCGTTTGAGTAAATAATATGGTCGAAAAATCAGAACACCTATAATTATTTCTGTAAATAGATCCTATAAGGACACTTTTACAAGTCATTTTTTTTTAACTAGATGACACCGACATTTCCTAACTGCCGACCTCTGAGAAGAAACACCGACACAAACTCAGAGAATCATGGTCTCTTTTAAAGTCCAGACATAATACTTAGTAGCAAATATATGAGTTCCAATGTCTGAAATGGCTTAGAGAAGAAAGAGTTATGCGGCTTTAAGTAGACCAGTCCCATCTGACGGCACGCATGCATCAGTCATTCGATAGATCGACCATAATCTAGGGAGCACAAAGAAACAAGCCGTTGCACGACGATACCAGATCAGTGGAACATTTGCGTAGGCCAGATAAAAATCTCAAAGCCGCCACACCGCTTAAATCTGTGTATATCAGTAAGGTCTTTGATAATAACAAATATCATATCTCTCAAACACACATCATACCTGTATTCCCCGAAGGGTTAGGCAGAGGAGTACTAATGTATACTAATTATTAAACTAATATTTGTCAAATATTTGTATGACACACCCGTATAGCGCCTCAAGTGATCATTGGTGAACTATGTTTTTAATACTGACTACCGCATTCAGAGACGTCACTATGAGTTAGCGATTTACTAACGTTTTTGAGTGCGACGGATAGTATTTGGCAGACACGAACAATTCCTGGGGCCGTATTATGACGTGTTAACGCCATCATTTTTACGTTGTGAGAAAGAGATGCCGCTCTACATATTAAATAGCCTCATCTCTTTCTTACAACCTAAAAATGATGGCGTGGCATGGCTGAACTGTAGAAATTAATTATAATTTATTCGTAAAGTAATATATCGAAATTTGGATAATAAAGGAGAATACACAAAGTTTCCAAAAACGCATAAATTGAAATTCTCAAATATTATTTTACTTATCAGTAGTCCGTATTTTTTATGCTTTATTATCTTGGAAAAACTGATTAAGCTGAGTCTAAATTTAGATAATTTTTTAACGTCGAATTGACAAAAACTTCACTGAATACATTTTGCAGTGAACAAACACTAGCGAACCGCCTGCGGTTTCACCCGCGTTACTCTGCTCCTATTGGTCGTAGCGTGATGTTATATCGCCTATAACCTTCCTCGATAAATGGACTATCCAACACAAAAAGATTTTTTCAGGTTCAACCAGTAGTTCCGGAGATTTGCGCGTTCAAACAAACAAACAAACTCTTCAGCTATATAATATTAGTATCTTTACTACATAGTATAAAACAAAGTCGCTGTCGCTGTCTGTCCATCCCAATGTATGCTTAAATCTTTAAAACTACGCATCGGATTTTGAAGCGGTTTTTTTTATAAATAGAGTGATTCAAGAGGAAGGTTTTAAGCTATTTAACATTACGCTACGGCTCTTAAGAATGGGGCAACGCGGGTGAAATCGCGGGCGGGCCGCTAGTAGATAATAATTATCAAAATTAATAAATAGAACAACATTCAACATTTGCACTGTTGGCTCTCTTATTTTAAATTACGAGGAGGTCTCTGATATCAGTAATACAGGCATTGCCTAGCTCGGGTAAAGAAGCTACATAAATCTGTTAGACAATAAGATTGCCAAATTGTCACTTAACATAATCAGTGCTGAGTTTTTTGGAAATAAAGAAACGTATAAAAATATCATAATATAATAAGAGAATATTCATTGACTCCTCATATCAATCTCCAAAAATCTCCAAACTAAAGTTGAAAATAAAAAAAAAACTTAAAAAAAGCACCGTCGGAAGCCGCGAGAGGCTCCAATTTAATACCATCATACATAACCGATAGATTAATGCGATAAATGCACGTTATACCCTACAATTATGAGGTTTATACACCATATACCTTCATGGGTGTTTTTTTACGAAAAGCATTAGAATCTTTAACAATTTATTGGTCGGAAGGAATGTATGAGTCATAGTGGTGAGCTTTTGTTCTTTATTAGATAACAAATGTTATTATTTCACAAATTATTATGAAATGATGAAATGAAATGAATTGAAATGAAATGAAATGAATTGAAATGAATTGAAATGAATTGAAATGAATTGAAATGAATTGAAATGAATTGAAATGAATTGAAATGAATTGAAATGAATTGAAATGAAATGAATTGAAATGAAATGAATTGAAAAGAAATGATATTTATTTCTGTAAATAGATCTCTCAAGGATACTTTTACATGTCTTTTTTTAAATACTAGATGGTGTCGGCATTTCCTAGCTGACGACCTCTGAGAAGAAACACCGAAACAAAGTCCGAGAATCATGGTCTCTTTTGAAGTCCAGACATAATAGTATAAGATTATGTGAGTGATACAATGCAGAGCAGTGTCTGAAATGACCTTTTGAAGAAAGATCCATAGCGGCTTTGAGTAGACCTGTCCCATCCGACGGCACGCATGCGTCAGACATTGTGTAGCTCGACCATATTATAGGGAGCTCAACAATATAATAACATATTATATTATATAATAACATATAATAATATGTACTTAGATGATGGATAAAATCTATACTTATAATAAATCTGTAGAGAAGTCAATTCTGTACATGAAATATATTTCCAAAATAACTATCAGCGGGTGATTAGATCGATACTGACGCCAAAAATGCAATCAGTAAAATTTTTGTCTGTCTGTCTGGCTGTCTGTCTGTCTGTATGTTCGTTATAGAAACAAAAACCACTCGACGGATTTCAACGAAACTTGGTACAATTGTTCTTCATACTCCTGGGCAGGTTATAGTATACTTTTCATCACGCTACGATCAATAGGAGCAGAGCAGTGAAGGGAAATGTTGGTAAAATGAGTTATTCATGAGAAAGGTTTCAAGCTATAAAACATCACGCTACAACCCTTAGGAACGGGGCAACGCAGGTGAAACCGCGGGCGAAGAACTAGGGAACAAAGTAACTATTCCACGCGGACGAAGTCGCTGGCAAAAGCTAGTATCTACATAAAAATTGGGTATGCGATACATATTTAAAGTACTTTAAACATAGATCGCATGCAAGGGGACAGACTAGAGAACTTTTTAGAAGAATTCGAAGATCCCGATCGGTTTTAGTTTCTTTTTACACCAATTTAAAGTTGACTTTTAAGTTTATTTTTTCTTGTTCTAAGAACTTTGCGAGTTATTAAAAAGGAACTAGATGTTATTAGCAAGTAATTTTGAATTTGATAGAATCATACAAGAGTACACATAAAAATTAAAATTAAATTTGAAGGCTATACTAATAACTTTTTTTTAAATTTAAGCTTAAATGCAAATTTTGGGTATTTTTCGAAATAAAATTTAAAAAGTTATAATAAACAAACCGGTGTAACAAGGAACGAGTTATTGGGCCTGAAGAGACAGCAAATGACCTCTTCTTTCGGCCAGTTCCATTTGGCAAACGATGTACCAAACATCCTGTATATTACTGCAACATTATTTCGCTAGAAATGGTTTATTGTAGAACAGTAAGGCACGACACTATTATCTAATACTGGATTTTTACTGCTTATATTAAAAAAAATAAACTTACCTGTATTTTTCTTTGATAATAACAAATTAATATGCTTTTGCAGTTAGAAATTTCTACCTAGAAGTAATAATGATAAATTAAGTTTGAAATAAGACTTATTTTTGTAACAAAACACTATTGAAAAAATCGTTGTATCAAACAAATATACCTACAGCATTTCATATACGATGTTATTCTTCAATCAATCAATCAAATCAGCCTATTGCCGTCCACTGCTGAACGATGTTATTCTTAGTAAAAGTAAATTATTACGATTAAGTATCAAATTTTTACAAACTATAGTTTTGAAGTAGCTTCTCTAAACCACGGGAAAACAAAACATTGTCGATTCCCAGACCAAAAACACAGTATAATGACAGAATATTTTTTTATAAAAAAATAAATCAATCCATTCTATCAACGCATTTTTTAATTCCCATGATTTTTAAACAATTTGACATAAATCAAAAAACAGTTTTCGTTCATAATGTACCGATTCTTATACTCGAGAGTCGCTAAAAACGTAATTTATTATGTATACGGTAGCAGAGAATGTAATTACAAATTTTGTAAATTATTATAATCTTAACATAAAGAAAATAACATACGTACCTACCGACACTAAGTACTGGATCTGGTAGTGGTAGAAAAAAAGGAAATATAATTTTGGTTATTAATATTTGATATGCCAGACGGAGGTGGCGCGATGAACTGGACTCTTACGATAGAGATTGGGTGGCTAAAACCACAGACCGAGCGGTTTGGAAGGAGGGAAGGGAGGCCTTTGCCCAGCAGTGGGACGAAATAGGCTAGGAAAAAAAAAATGATATACGTTTATTTATACGTGGGAGAGCCATGCTTCGGCACGAATGGGCCGGCTCGACCAGAGTGATACCACGGTCTCACAGAAAACCGGCGTCAAACAACGCTTACGTTGTGTTTCGCCGAGTGAGTGACGTTACCGGAGGCCCAATCGCCTTTTAAAAGGCGGGCAACGCACTTGTGACTCCTCTGGTGTTGTGGGTGTCCATGGGCGGCCGTAAGGCGATCAGGCGATCGGTCTGATCGTTTGCCCTTCTATCTCATTAAAAAAAATATAATCATTTTTAATGCTAATTCGGAATCAATCAACTCAAATTATTAAAGACGAAACCATAAATATTTGTTGGTTATTTGAATTATCTTTAAAATTATTTATAAAAAAAATATTATTTAAAATTATTTAAATTAAAATCTGCGGGAGCAAGCTTTTTGATATTATTTGGGCACAAAACCAATTTTCCTAGTTGAGAATTTCGTAGAAAACACCCATAAAATTTTACTCAAAAATCTAACTTAAGATCTTTCGTTCATACAAAAAAGCATACAAAATTAATCTTATTTAGTATCGGCTAGGAAAAATATTGTCTTTCAGTTGATCAAAATTAATTGAAAAATAAAATAAACTTTTCTGCTAACCATACTTGACTGCCAACAGCCCGCGGCCATTTTGTGAACGTTATCTTTTTTAATAAAAAAAAATACCTTGGTCGGTCTGCTTAGAGTCCGAATTTTTTTATTACATCTATTTTTTACACGAAAATCTTTCGACATATAAAAAAGGCTACATTATAGCTATGGCTAAGTTTCAAGTTCCTGTACTTATTTTTTTTTCTATATCCTTCTACAGAGCAGTAAACTTGGTGAATAAATCTACATAATAATAATGAACATATTTGAAGAACTATGTAATTTGTATGGGTTGGTACTACCTTTTTTGACTCGCGGCGAAAATATAGCGATGGTGTAGACCTAGGTCATAACCTAGGTCATAAAAATATTTGCTCCGTGTGAGGATCGAATTTATAACACGTGGCACAGCAGCTACGTCATACTTGTAGCCATAATTGGTGTTGAGGCATACTAAACAATCGAACTGTGTGAGTTGTCAAGCTTAAACTATAAGAATCTGGGCACATGTGTCACGTTTCTGAGAATCCATCAAAAACGCCCACACTGTGTTACAGTCAATCTCGCAAAGGCCAGGATATCACCTCCCATACCTATTAAAATTCACAAGGTGAACACGAGAAAGAAGTCACATAATGATTATCAAGAATGTTATTTATCATAAGTTAAGTAAGTTGTAACGGGCCGATATCTGTACATTGTAAATATTAAAGAAAAAATAATATGGAGGTCATATTTTTATATATGACTATTTTTTTAGAATTTTTGTCTGTCGGTCTATCTGTCTGTCTGTACGCGCATCACGCAAAAACTACTGCATGGAATTGAATATAGTTTTCACCGATGTATTGCTAAAAGTCTCACTTAAAATCTGGTGCATGTTTACCTACAATCGGACTTATAGTATGTTAATATCTAAGGCAACAGTGAGTCCGTAATTATAATTTCGTTCAAAAAGGACGGAGGTTCTATTTTCGTCTATATGATTTTATAAGCATAACCAGATGCAGCTGAGAACATGAAGCGACTGCCATCAGACCTCAGCAACTTCATTTCTGGACAATATTGCTAGACAATAGCAGGGCAATATTGATTACGTAAGTACTAGGTATTTTGAGATCCGACCACTTCTGCCATCACCTCTAAGGTAAGTCGTGAAGCCAAAGGATCACCAGACAGCTTCAGGCACTAAATCATGCCCATCGTCCCTCAATTATAATGCATGCATTAATATCACGGGGAATAAAAGTTATGGAAACGATGCATCAATTAAAATATGAATTGAGAAAACTGTGGAGAGGATGGAAATTTATATTTTAAACACATCTTCACTTACTGGTTTCTGTAAATTACGCGAATATTAGACATTGAAATAAAACTATTTTTTACGGATTTTATCGGATACTGTAAAGGATCCGAAACGTCGGGAATTAAATAATATTAATACAACGCGATAAAATCCGTAAAAATAGTTTTATTTCAAAATCTTCACTTGTTTCAGTTTGAACTATTATATTTTTTATTTGTGATAGGCTAACGCTTGACCGCCAGTTCGCCTGATGTTAAGCGATACTGCGATCTACGATGGAGCGCGCTTGCCTAGAAGAAACCGATTCACTCGTGATTTGAAGACACCCAGATTATATCTATCGAGGAAGACCCACTCAGAAAGTGCATTCCACATTTCAGCGGTACGCATGATAAATGTGAACATAAAGCGTTTCGTTCGAGTTTTTGGAATGTCCACCATGAATGGATGGCGCTTTTTTGTGCTTCTAGTCGTCCGATAGTAGAAAGGGCAAGAGGAAATAAGATCGTAGAGATCTGATGCACATTCTCCGAAATGTAACCGATGACTAAGATTTAATAATAAATCCAATAAATTGCTGGGAGTCGTTGGATGCTGGCGGTACACAACCAGTCCTTGTGTCTATGTGGGAGGCCTTTGTTCAGCAGTGGACCTCTTTTGGTAGACATGATGGTGTTTTTTAAACCGACTTCAAAAAGTTGGAGGTTCTCAATTCGACTGTATGGTTTTTTTGTATGTTTGTTTCGCGATTATTCCGTCAATTATCAATCGATTTTAATGATTCTCCTTTTGATCGGTAGGTCATACTTCAGAGGTGATCCGATAAAAATTTGGTCAAGATCTGATCACAAAATTTAGAACAAAATGACAATAACACGTTACGACCGAGTAAATGATAATGTCGTCTAGGTACGTCAAATTCTACTCGCTACTCAAAATGTTGAAAAAAAAAACTTTTAAGAAAAAGTATAATCACCTTCAAAAAGATAATAAATAATGTTATGCGCGAAACAGTTTCGGAAGTCGGTGCCTTTTATTTGATCGGATCTTTTGTTTTCGCCACCGACTTCCGAAACTGTTTCGCACATGACATTATTTTTCATGTTTTTGAAGGCGGTTTTACATTTTCTAAAATGTTATTTTTATTTATGCACACAACAATAGATCGTAACATAAAGAACTAAAAAGTATTAAATACAAAACGTGCTGCTTATTTTTTTAAAGAAATCTCTTCCAGCAGACCTGCGAGAGAAAAATTTAAATGTAGATAGAAGAGATGATAATGATTATTTGGCGTCTGTCTTACATTATATATCTCTAAGATTTTAAATGGTTTTTCTCTTGACGTTTTCCTGTTGTATGCCATGGGGATCTTCAAACAGCACATATACAGGGCTCTCAAGGGCGGGCAATGCATCAGCAACTCCTCTGATGTTGCAGGTGTCCATGGGCGGCGATGACTACTTACCATCAGGTGTCTCGCTTAACATAATCAACCCATTATATTGTCCCACTGCTGGGCACGGGTCTCCTCTCAGAATGAGAGAGATTAGGCTATAGTCGACCACGCTGGCCTAGTGCGGGTTGGCAGACTTCACACACCGTCGAGAAAATCTCTTAGGCATGTAGGTTTCCTCACGATGTTTTCCTTCACCGTTTATGCGCGTGATAATTAACTATTTAATACGCACATGACTCCGAAAAGTCAAAGGTGCGTGCCTTGGGTTCGAAATAGAGACCTTTGACTTGGCAGTCCAACGATCACACCACTAGGCTATCACTGCTTCGTGGTGGCTCGTTTGCCTACGTCTAATTAAAAAAAATATGAGAATCGTTAGTAAGAACACTAGATCCTATGATTATCTGGAAAGTGTCAACAAAAAGCACACACTTACATATCCTTACTAATATATAAACTTGAAAGATTGTGAGTATGCATGCATGGATGTAGGATGTATGTTACTCTTTTACGACAGAATGGCTGAAGGGATCTGGATAAAATTTGGCACACAGATAGATTATAGCCTGGAATAACACATAGGCTACTTTTTATCCAGGTCTGACACAATCCTGAAGTCCACGCAGACAAAGTAGCGAGCAGAAGCTAGTATGTTATAAATGTACCTACGTGTGAAAGTTTAAGAATTGTATCAGTTTTGAATCTACTTTTGTACATAAAATAATCAATAAAATAAATAAGTAAAGATTTAGAGGTCGTTTACTTCCCCCAATGTCCTTAAACGAAATTATTTAAGGTACTTAGGACTGCCTCATTAGTCTAGTGGTCCTAAGCGCGACTGCTACGCTAGAGGTCCTGGGTTCGATCTCCAGGTCGAGCAAAGTGTTATTGAGTTTTTTTATGAAATTCTCAGTGGCAGTTCGGAGTCTGGCTTTATGCCCGGGTCTTATAGGGATTTATAGGCTCGCCCCCTATTACATGGGACCTAAACATACCAGATGAACTGTGGATATACATTAATACGCGTCTGCCTAACCCTTCGGGGAGTACAGGCGTGATGGTATGTTATGTTATGTTTAAGGTACTTACCAAAAAATTTTTAACATAGACACCGTCTCCACTCCACGCCTAGTTCTAATCGATCACCTATCAATCAGACGCGTCTAATAAATCTGCCGATTTGTAACCCAACCTATTATTACACCCAATAATCGGCATCACGTAGTAATTAAATTCTCCATATACTATTGATCCTCAATTCTGATAGGTTTTGGTTTTTTGTCAGATACACCGTTTTCTATGTAGGTCATTGTGTCAATATTATTTTTTAAATAAAGCTAAAAGTTCCGTTTTTTTTTCAAAGGAATGTAGTGTATTTACGATTTTCAAACATATTTAAGCTCTAAAATTATTTTTTTATGGTTTAGGCGGACAAACGAGCAGACGGATCGCCTGATGGTAAGCGATTACCGCCGGCCATGGACACCCGCAACACCAGAGGAGTCACAAGTGCGTTACCCGGCATTTAAAAGGGGATTGGGCCTCCGGTAACCTCACTCACTCGACGAAACACAACGTAAGCGTTGTTTGTCGCCGGTATTCTGTGAGGCCGTAGTATCACTCCGGTCGAGCCGGCCCATTCGTGCCGAAGCATGGCTCTCCCACGTTAGGTTACAAAATACAGTTATTTTGACATTCAACACAATAACTGTCGTTATTTTGTCTAATATAAATAATCTAAATGGAGTATAGGTAGGTACTGTCGAGGTACCGGTGGGGGATTAACAATTAAACTTAGTATTTTCAATTTAACTCTGTTATTTAATATGGGGCTAAGCCCTAACTCATGTACAAGTTTGTCAAGACTCCTTTGACTAGACAGTTCTACTTTAAGTACATATAAAAATTCAAAATGATTGTATATTTTTTTTCGTCATTTATAACCAACCAACTCTCAATGACGTTGCCTTTTTGCGGCAACCTCTACAGTACCTACATCAGCTTCATCATATCAGTCAAAAGACGTCCACTGCTAAACAAAGGCCACCCCTAAAGACTTCCACAAGGACCGGTTACATGCCGCCTGCATCCAACGACTCCCAACAACTTTCACCAGGTCGTCTGTCGTTGGAGGTCGTCCCACACTGCGTTTTCCGGTGCGTGGTCTCCACTCGAGAACCTTTCTGCACCACCGGTCGTCAGTTCTACGAGCGATATACCTCCATAGCTTAGTCACAGATTATCGTCATACAAGAATACATACATACCACCACGCTCAGAGGAAAGACACGCCTGTATTTCTCGAAGGGTTAGGCAGATAGTTTGACATCGTGTGTCTCCGTATGGCATGGTGTCACAGTAACGGGTATTGAAGACCCTGGGATCTAGCGTTCGACATTACGTGTATCATATTTGGTGGCAATACATACATGTGTAGAGGGCTCTACATATTTTCACGATTATGTTATTTCTATAAGTACGTATATATGCAAATTTTTAAATATAATTTTCGAAATAATGTTGCCTAGTGTTTGTTGCCTAGTATTTTCATAGCATTGCCTAATATTTTTCATAATATTAGGAAAAATCCGCTGGGCACGGTTCCCCTCTTGGAATAAGACTTCCTCACGGTATCTTTCATCGTTTAAGTGAGTGATGATTATTGATACACACAAGTTTAGAAAAATCAGAGGTAGTGGCTTAAATTTGAACTCAGGATCTTGGACTTTGACTACGCTATTACGGCTAACTTGTCTATATTTAATTTATAGACTTAATATGACTAACAAAACCATGAATTTACCTACTTATATACCTACAAAACACATTAAAAAAACAAACATTAACATAAAATATCTCAGTATCCTCCACAAACGTACAAAAAGACTTGAAAATTATTCTTGGAGCTCTACAATATACAAATAAAAGAAAACCAACTGCGGCCCGCTGTGACGGATAATTGCATCGGAGCACGCAATATGGACACGCAACCAGGTATCTTCAAGGCACGGTAGAAGGTAGGTAGGCAGGGCTATGTGGGAGATACGTATCTGTATATACTTAGCTTGTTATGTAAAGTTAGTTGCCTAGGAGAGGGCTCAGTTACAATTTATTAAGGGTGATCGTTATTCATGGAAATGATAGTTTTCACTGATTTTCATTTGATGTAATTATGTTTATTTTTCACAGCGATTTCACATGCGAAATTTTGCAACCTGCTACTTTTCGTCCGCAATGATTTTTCATTCATTCAAAACCATGTCACACTTGCTATTTTGCTACTTACAATGAAATTGTGAACGAAAGGCGACTTTATTAAACATAACATACCATCACGCCTGTACTCCCCGAAGGGTTAGGCAGAGGCGTACTAATGTACACCCACAGTTCGCCGGTATGTTTAGGTCCCATGTAATAGGGGGCGAGCCTATTGCCATTAACAGGGCACAAATCCAGACTCCGAGCTGCTACTGAGAATTTCATAGAAAAACTCAATAACACTTTGCTCGACCTGGACATCTTTTATTTCCAGTGAAGTAGTAGTAAACGAAATAGTACCGTAGGAACCTAGATTAACGGTATCCTAATCCAAATAACAACATAATTTGATAGAATATTGTCAGGATTCCTAATAATTTAGGAACTAATAATGTTGCTTAAATAAGGACTTTTAAGCAAAATTATTAGTTCTTACTTAGGAAAAATCTATTGAAATTTGAATTTTGCGAGCGAACGATCACCCTTAAGGGTTCGGCGGAGCTTGAATTGCCCGCAAAAACGTAATAACGAAATAGATCGGAAATCGAAAAACTGAAAAAAACATCTCAAAGAGGCCCTTCATTGTAGGTATGTCGTACGAAGAAAGAGAGCTTACTAACTGTGCAAAAATAACATTATTTATAATTTTGATATTTTTCGATTCAATTATAGTTTATTTTTTGTTTGTATTTATTTTAGATTTTATTAGCTCGTTTAGCCTGAGACACAGGATTACCTAGTTCGGGCATACCTATGAATTTTAAGGTAACTATTTTATACTTTTTATTACCTAGTTTATACCTTTTTATCTTAAGCAAACAATGATTTCTGAATAAAATAATAATAATTATTATCTTTTCTTTATATTTAAGTTTATAAAGCAATGTTTTTTTTTTGTAATTAGCATGGAAAATGCAAAAAAAATATATTAATTATGTGTGTGTGATAAAATAATATCGTGAGGAAACCCTTAAGTCTGAGATTTTATCTACGCCCGTATGAAGTCTGTCAACCAGGACTAGGCCACCAGCGCGATGGACTATAATATATAATGGGTATAATAGAACTCTTATTCTGAGAGGAACCCTGTGCATTGACACAGCAAATGGGTTGATAAAATAATGATACCAAAAAGATTATTTTTTCTCTGTTTTCTGTCCACAACAGGCCGTAGAACATAACATACCATCACGCCTGAATTCCCCGAAGGGTTAGGCAGAGGCGTACTAATATACACCCACAGTTCATCAATATGTTTTCAGGTCCCAAGTGGGCGAGCCTATTGCCACTAACCAAAAACAAATTCAAACTGTTCTCAATTTCTTATTGAAAAACCCATTATCACTTTACTCGATCTGGGAATCGAACCCAACAAGACTTCAGCAATCACGCATCCGATCACTGTACTAATGAGGCAGCAATTAGAAAGATGCAAGCAGTACTTAAGCTTTATCTTTTGGATATTGGTATTGCCCAGAAACTGAGTTTGATGGCAGTCAGTGGCTTTGTAAAAAATATTGATACTGCCACATCTGGTAAGACAAGCAGGCCGAGGTGTGCTAATGTACACCCAAAGTTCGCCAGTATGTAATAGGTGGGATATTTTTGACAATTGTTGCTAGCGACTATAGGCTGCGGTTGCTGTTCACAATCAATCGTCCGTAGGTACCTAGGTAGGTATGCTTGTTTGTCAAAATTATATATTTAATATCGTTTAAGTATCTACTAAATATATTTAATAATTAGTACATATTTAAAGTACACATTCATATGCCGCACAAGTGGGAAACAAGAATCACACACAGGTGATAATTACACAATTTTTGCAAAGTAATTTGCGTGCCAAACATTATTTTGTGACATTCACAAATGCTGCTACTGGCGCCATCTCTTATCGAATAGCGGAAGCTTTACATTGTGTTTTTAAATTAAAATTTATCATTTTATTTCAATTGTGTTATAAAAGTACATAATAAAAAGAATAATAATGTATGTTCACCAATATTTTACAAGATAACTACGGCAACAAAACAAAAGCTCTATTTTTTAAATGTAATTCCTCAGTACTTAAAAGGTCAGAAAATTGATTTCGTTTTTTCTTTCGCCATCGTTACACAAAAGTTACGAGAAAAGAGTTTAAACAATGAATTAGAGATAGTTATCGCTTCTAGATTGCTACGTACACGAACAATCGTCCATTGTCTGTGTTGATGTAGATTACGGTATAAATAACGCTTTTAATTTAAAGATTCTCACTTTCCGAACATTTAAAGTCATGTGTATAAGTAAGCCTAGGAAGGTTTACCCTATCCTGCAAGCTTACCCTTAAATAAAATATTACCCGCAGCAGTGGGTACCCGCGGTTTACCCGCCCATTTTTCCCAATCCCGTGGGATTTTCCTTATTCAATGGAAGTTTCCTATTATCCCGTGCTTTTAGACTTATCTAACACATTTTAATACTTATTGAGAGAGAGTTGTGGATTTTGATGTGAGTGATAAAACTATGTTACCCTCCAAAAGATAACATAACTGAATCAGAATTGACATGGCATGTAAGAATGTCCAACCACAATTCAATCGAATTCTGTTATTATTCGGATTCCGATACCGTTAATCTAGGTTCCTACGTTACTATTTCATCCAAAATACTTCTCTGGAAATAAATGTAAGCGAATGCAATTTTAGATAACTTTTCCAAGTTTGGAACGATTTTCCGGTGTTTTATTTCCAGTGAAGTAGTAATAGACGAAATAGTATCGTAGGAACCTAGATTAACGGTATATAAATCCGAATAATAACATAATTTGATAGAATATTGTCCGGATTACGATTTATTTCGGTATTACGTTATTGTGAGCAATTCAAGCTCCGCCAAACAAATGTTTTTTATTTTATTTGGTAATTGTGATTGGGATACCTACATACATAAACATTATATGCCCCTTATGAAGTTATTTTAGTGAAGGAAAAATTCAATCGCGGGCAGGATTCGAATCTGCGTCTTCTGATTAGATACACCAGACGCTCTGACCGCTAAGCCATCGCGAGTCCCACCCGCTTTATGGAAATTTGCCTTCACGTTCTGAATTTATGTCATAAGGTGACGTTCCGTCCTGCGTCCGACCTGCGTCTTCTGGTTAGATACACCAGAAGACGCAGGTTCGAATCCTGCCCGCGATTGAATTTTTTCTTCACTAAAATAACTTTATAATCTTAGCATGGAAAATTCAAAAACATCACAAAAAGATAATTATATGCTCCTTTCAGATTAGACAGGGTTTTTTACCATAGTGTAGTTATATAGGTAGAAATGTTGTGCATGTAAACAGTAGTCTATCTGTCTTTTGATACAAGTTACTAATCTTTGTATTTAAAATAGCTTTATTCTTTGTGTCCCTTAAATAAATAAATAGAAGAAAAGTCATAATTACGTGTCTTGGATCCAAATTGGAGACTTGGCAATCCCGTGGTCTTATAACTGGCTGCTTTACCACAGATAAATTACAATAATAATTATGAAAAACATGCCTTTACAAACATTACAATGACAAAATTGTCATGTGAAACACACAGATGATGCATTTCTTTAACACTGAAATTATCAGGAATTCAGGAAATTTATAACTAGTTGGTCAGTTATCCATACAGTAATACTTAACTATTACAGACTTCGGTTAGTAATTTACTTACAATTAAACCACACTGCTTTTAACTTTTGATATAAAAGAATGGATAAGAGTGAGCTGGAATCCGTAGAAAGTTCCGTACATAGTTCCGTCCTTGTCTATCTACTCAGCCGGTAACACCCACTGCTGTGTGAAGGCCTGTTCCCTATTTCACTACTGTAGCCGATCTTGTGCAAGTTGCATCCACTGATTCCTCGCTGCCCTCGCAATATATTTACCTTTTATCTATAGATACCTTTTCTAGGGATAGAGAAAATCCTCACGGCTCGTCTGACACTTGGGGAGGTGGCAGGGTATTTCTATCGGACTGCTACCAACAAACTTTGGGGCCTGCCGATAGAAGTGAAAACTAAGTAACTTGTGAATTGTATCGTCGATAAGTGGGAAGCGTGCGGTGACGATGACGCGAGTTTCACGCTTTTTGTTCACCCAAAAAGTACACATATACACACAGTATATATATAGCTCATGGAAAGCGTTCGGTGACGATGATGCGAGTTCCATGATTTTTGTTCACCCAAAAAGTGCTTCAAAAACTGCATTTGCTTTCCCTTAGTCATTCACCATGACCATGACAGGCTAAGGTCCAGTTATCGCTGGGACGAGATGTAGTATTTTTAACCGACTTCAAAAAGGAGGAGTTACTCAATTCGACTGTATATTCCGTTTTTGTATGTTTGTTACGCGATTATTCTGTCAATTATGAATAGATTTTGGAGATTCTTATTTTGATCGGTAGGGTACAGTTGTAGTATCAGATAGGTACTACTACTTTCTTTCTTTTCTAGTTCCTGAGATAAGCACGTTCAACCAAACAAACAAAACTCTTCAGCATTATAATATTAGAATAGAATTTGATTTTTGCGATTTAGGGCAATATCAGAACAGGGGCCATATTATGACGTGTTAACGCCATCATTTTTAGGTTGTAAGAAAGAGATGAGGCTATTCAATATGTAGAGCGGCATCTCTTTCTCACAACGTTAAAATGATAGCGGTAACACGTTATAAAAATGTCATAGCAGTTTTGATTTTACCTATCCTAAAAGTAGGTATATTCCTACTATCCGTTCTCGCACGGATAAAAAAACCCTAAGAAGGAACCCTAAAAGCAGAATTATGACATAATTTATTCACTACTCTACCCTCTATGGTCGTCGGTAATACTTAGGTAGGTGCTTTCTTACAGTACGTTGTAATTCCTCAGATTTTTCCTTTGCTACTAATATATGGGCACGATTGGGGGAGGCGAGTAGGTATCTACTTATGTACTTATTCCGTAGTTATTTTTATGTAAGTACCTATACCATTTAATACATAAATAGATACATAGGGACTTGAACTGACTCCATTTTCCATTCATAATCCGACGAATGATTCATTTCATTTAGTTTTTTAAATCGATAAAACTGTTCCTGTTCGAGAACGCTCTTGCAAACTATTACATAAATATTGCTAATTTTGAATAATTTAAGATTCATTGGCTATTATCACATCAATTACGAGAAAATCACTGGTGTTGAACAAGTTCGTGACCTTGGTGTGATACTCGATTCAAAGCTGAGTTTTATTCCTCATTATGACAGTATAGTTCAAAAAGCTTCCAAGATGTTAGGTTTCATCAAACGCAACACTAAGGACTTCAGACACACTTCCTCGAAGATTTTACTTTATAACGCACTAGTGCGGAGTGTGCTTGAATTTTGTACTGTGATATGGAATCCTTATTACGTCGTGCACTCTGACCGTATTGAGTCCATTCAAAGATCTTTCACACGATACCTCGCGTTCCGAGCATCTGGCATCAGTACTAGATGCTCGTATGATGAAAGACTGCACTTCTTCCGAATGTACAGCTTGCAGCTTCGCCGACGTATGCTTGACTTGCTATGTTTAAAAAACATTGTTACCGGATCTTCCATGACTCAAGGTCTTCTCGAACGCGTTGGTATAAATGTTCCCAATATAAACGCTCGGAGAAAAAGTAATTCCCTATTCAACATTCCCCGATGCAGAACAAATCTAGGTTTGAATACTCCGTTAACCAGACTAATGTCAACATACAATAGTTGGTGCGTTTTGTATGATTTAGATATATTCTATGACCACCCCACGCGCTTTAGGTTAAAGATTATAAAGAAGAAGCATGATAAATTCGAAACTAGTTAATATTAGTTAATTTCTACTAATTCTTACTTATTTTTACAAATTATAATACAATTTTAGTTCATTTTTAACGTTATTATTATTTAACATTAACAACAGCTTATTTAATATAATTATAATATATAACTACTGTGAAATGTTATCCTAAATGTTGTGCATATCTATAATTGATATAAACACTAGTCTTTGTCTCTGTATTTTGCTACGAACCAATGTTTGTGTTTATATTGTTGATGTGCCTTGTGTAAATAAATAAATAAATAAGTCTTGTCACATACATACATAAATACACTCACGCCTTTGTTCCCATAGGGGTAGGCAAAAACTACAGTGCTACGATTCTTACATACTTCCTTAATTTCTTGCTAGAAATAATATAAATTATTATTCTATAGTTTCTGCATACCCTTATGGGAAAATACGTGAGTGTATATTAGTATATATATTATGTATTTTTTTCGTGATATGCTTGCGCTGGATGTTAAGGGTATTACATTGCCCAATGACCTTGAGGATTTAGTCTTTGCGCTAGTATTTGTTAGTCACAGGCATTGCGGGGGTGCTTCACGCGGGGTGCTAATGAGGTTTCGGGTATTTATTTATTTTTTCAAAATATTCAAAGAAATAAGAAAATAAAAACAATACAAATTGATAATTAAGTCATTAAAATTTTAAGATATAAAATTCATGACCTATTAAGTCGTTAAAGAGAAAAAATACAAATTAGGTTACAAAAGGCCTATTTACTTCAATTATTATCCCAAATTGGGGCAAATTAATAAAAAATTTAAACAATACAATTTGTTTGTGATTACCTTAAGTATAAATATTTTTTATATGGCAATCGCACATAAGGATTCCACTAGAAACTTCTTTAAAGCTATGGTGTTTTTTTGGATTTGAGTGATGTAATGCCCTTAACCAGTACTTCAATAGGTTCGCTCCCTATTACATGGAAATTAAATATACCGGCAAACTATGAGTATACATAAGTACACCTCAGGACACTAGACACAGTACACTCAGTGTATACATCTACATCGAGTTTCTCTGTGTTTACGCGAGTGTCTCTAATAGGCTATTTGACTGATTCACTAGTTTATAAAAAAAATATTTTTTTTGCCCCAAGGGTGGCACTTTGAGATTGGTATATCTTCAAATTATGACGTCATAGAGCAATTCTGTTGCCAGATATAGATTTAGCATCAAAAAATCTACAAGAAATGATGTGCCTCACCCCTGGGTTTTACTCTTTGTAAACTAGTGTTATTTTTTATAGTTTTACTAGTGACCCGCCCGCTGTTTCACCCGCGTTGCCCATTCCTAAGAGTCGTAGCATAATGCTAAACCGCTTAAAACCTTCCCCTTGAATCATTCTATCTATTAAAAAAACCGCATGAAAATCCGTTGCGTAGTTTTAAAGATCTGCTTAAATCTTTAAAACGATCTTTAAAGTCGCTTCTCGCTGTCTGTTCGTCCCTATGTATGCTTAGACATAGGGACGAACAGACAGCGGGAAGCGACTTTGTTTTTATACTATGTAGTGATGCAAATGTTTACCATAAATAGAACCCATCAACGAGAACAAAATTAAAATCGGCTCAAAAATAAGGAAGTTACAAGCGTTTTAATTTTATGCTAGACAGAGAACGCCCTATACTTGTTTATGACGTGACAAACCAATGCGCCATACAAATCCTTTAATAACACTCATTTGGGGGAAAGGAACAAAGCATCCCCTCTCAATCCCCACCAAACATTTTAAATGCCTATATCTTTGAACTTTATTAAGCAATTTAAATTATTTTTTCAGAATACGATTTGTATTTAATTTCATTTTTCACTCAGCTTGGTATTTTTAATTATTCAAACATTAGTCAAATACCTTATTGCAAAATTTATTGTGATTCGATAGTTACTGTCCCACCAGCCGCTGTGTGATTACATTGTAACCCTTGAAAAGACAGGCGTGATGATATATTATATCTTATGACTTGTGTAGGGGAATAAAATTACTTTCTAAATTCATTTCCAAAAAAAAAATACCTTAAATCTTTTCAAACGATCCCTCCAATTAGAAAACATAGATACAAACCATTTTACTAAAAATCCAAAAACATTTGGGATGCGAAATAAAAACTGTATTTGATGCACTTAATTGGGGCTAATTCGTGGCCGCGGGCTGCGATTACAGCCGGGAATCGAACCTGGTACGGTATCATAACTCATGTAGCAGTCAAGTGCGCTTTGATTTATTTCTGGAGAGCATCTTCGTGATGTGCAGCATTATATAAAGAGTACATATATTATATGTACAGGCTGCCTCATTAGTATAGTGGTCTCGAGCGCGACTGCTACGCTAGAGGTCCTGGCTTCAATTCTCAGGTTGAGTAATGTTAGGTTTTTCTATGAAATTCTCAGTAGAAGCTCGGAGTTTGGATTTGTGCCCGGTTAAAAACCCCTATTACATGGGACCTAATATTATATTTATACTACACAATACAATTATGTATAATTACAGAAAGGTATATTATGTTATGATTTATTTTAAGTGTTTACCTTCTTTAGTGTACGCCAGACTAACTATTTTTCGCCTCTCCTTTCTCTCGAGTCCATACAAAGGTAGTCTGTAAGAGACCGCTTTTAGTCACCGCCCAAAAATTATATTATTCTATAATATTATACCTGATATTATATTCTATTGTACACCTCTGCCTACCTCTTTGGAGAATACAGGCGTGATAGTATATGTGTAGGTATATGTAATTATTATTTAAAAAAAACTCGCAATTACTCGCAATGTGGCTTACTCGCAATGTGGGTCCCACATTACTAGTATTCTTGTTAGCCCCTCGTGCTAAGCTAAATGCTTGTATTACGAGTGAGTTCACGTCGGTAGTGCAATAGGTGGGTTTCGAACCGGCAACCACATGATCGCAAGTCCGACGCCCTAGCCATTAGGTTACCGCCGTTTCATATTATTTTATGTACAGGACTCTTTACATAGATTGCATTAACAATAATTAAAATGTACCTACCTACTAAATAATCAGACAGCTGGCCGATTTTCAAAATCAAAATCAAAATCATTTATTTGTTTTTGATTTTGATTTCGTATACTTAGTGGTTATACAATGTGTTAAAAAAAGCTTATCCAACCCGTGACAGTATTGTTAGGTATGGAGATCCGGTTCTATTTATAGAATCATGTTCAACATACAAGAAAAAGAAAATTCGCCGATTTTTTTTTTTAAACTAGGCAACTGAAAAGGCAATACTTGCGGTGGCAGCGATACCGTCCCTGGGTGCCAAACATAATAAGACCTATCATAGTTTAGTAACATTTAAAAAAAATGGGGTAATTGAGGCAATTTGGGCACAGCGACCTGAAATTTTAAACTTCATAATGAAAAATGTTTCTTATTTTATGACTGCCTTGCTAGTCTAGTGGTCCCAATCGCGACTGCTACGATAGAGGTCTTGGGTTCGATACCCAGGTTGAGCAGTGGTATTCGGTTTTTCTATGAAATTCTCAGTAGCAGCTCGGAGTCTGGATTTGTGTCCGGATAATGGCAATAGGCTCGCTTCTTTATACATGGAACATAAACATACCGGCGAACTGTGGATGTACATTAGTACGCAACTGCCTAGCCCTTCGGGGGATACAGGCGTGATGGTATGTTATGTTCTTGTTTCATTTGGTGATGTGATTGGGATACTTATATGCCCCTTTCGGATCGGACAAGGATTTTTTAACTTAATGTATTTCATCATAAAGCAGTGATAGCCTAGTGATATGATCATTGGACTGCCAAGTCAAACGTCTCGAGTTCGAATCCAAGGCACGCACCTTTGACTTTTCGAAGTCACGATTACGCGCTTAAACGGTGAAGGAAAACATCGTGTGGAAACCTGCATGCCTGAGAGGTTTTCTCGATGGCGTGTGAAGTCTGTCAACCCTCATTAGGCTAGCGTGGTGGACTTTAGCCTAATCCCTCTCATTCTGAGAGGAGACCCGTGCCCAGCAGTGGGGCAATTTAATGGGTTGATTATGAAATGAATTATTAATGTATTTCATGTGACGTGTGATCAAGTGCTAACCCTATCAATCTAGTTACCGACCCAACGGTCCGACAAACAGATACAATCTAGTTAACAATTTATGTATGCACCATTTGTTAACACTTTTTATTATAAAATTTAAATTATTTTTATATTAAATTCTTACATACTTAATGCAAACATATGATCCGTAACGCGTTATACAGAGTTACAATTACACAGAATTAACTATTGTTATATTACGTGTGTGAAGACGGGTTACAATACAGTTCCTCACTACCATTCAGAAGGCAGCTCGTAAGAGCCGAGATATTATCTGACTTGCTCGGTGGTAGGACCTCTTGGGGTCTGCCTGGCTGGCGACCATCCTTACGTCGGAGTCTATCGTAAAGCGCCTTGGTGTGTGTTTCTGTTCCTCCTCGGTTGCTGCTGCTCTGGCAGTCTGCAGTCCGTAGGGGCTCTTAAGGGGTCGGCAACGCATTAACAACTCCTCTGGTGTTTCAGGTGTCCTTGGGCGGCGATGACTACTTACCAGCAAGTGGCTCGTCTGCGCGTTTGATAACATACCTAATCTATAAAAAAAATACAGGCAGTTATACATTTTTGGCATATAACTGCCTCGTCTTAGTCTAGTGGTTGTAAGCGCGACTGCTACGCTTCGATTCCCAGGTCAAGCAAGTGTTTGTGTTTCTAGTGGTTCTGGTCGATATTGTCAGTAACAGCCGCGAGTTTAGGATTTGTGTCTAGTTAGTGGCAATAGGCTCGCTCCCTATTACACGAAACCTAAACATTCCGTCGAACTGTGGATGTGGGTACATTATCTATCTATCATGTATTAACCGAAGGGTTAGGCAGAGGCGTACCTACTAATGCACACTCATAGTACACCGGTATGCTTAGGTCGCATGTAATAAGGAGCAAGCCTATTGCCAGGACCTCTAGCGTAGCGGTCGCGCTCAGGACCACCAGGCGGTACAGTATAGTGTACATTAGTATCTGTCTAGCCCTGCGGGGTTTACAGGCGTGATGGTATTTCCTATTTACACATAAATATCTACATAATACTAATTATCATCTATACAGCTATAGCATACAGCAAAATACAATGCGTCTGTCTGTCGGAACTAATTGCGGTGCACCGATTGGTTGATTATAGGGAATTCGATTCCCGAGCCGTTCTCACGGCCGTGTGTGCTTGTATTATTAGGGTGACACTGAAAGAAAGGATATTTGAGGAACGTGATGGTATGTTCTGTGACATAACAATGAACGTCTCAAGATGACAACAGACTAATGATAATTAGGTACTATTGCTGTTGATGGCCTCTATAGGCTTCGGTTTGGAGAAGGCCGGGTGACCCATATGGTCATCTTATAACAATAATATATATGTTACTGTAAAAACCTGAATTACGGTAAATAAAATCAAAATAAAATAGTCTTTATTATTAAAAAAAATGTTGTACATCTACGTCTAAAGCCCTAGACCCCATACTAGGATTCCCTGTGTCGTGGGATCTAGTCTCTTCCATTCCGAGATAATTTTATAACAGGTTCATCAAATCGGTAATAGTAAGGTAGTTCAGTTGGTAAAAGTCCAAAAAAAATTATGATTTATCATATTTTAATATTTTGGACTGCTACCATTTAGAGTTGGTAAATCTTAGGGTTTACCGTATTTCGGACTTTTTCAATAACATATATAAGCTGAAACAATAGGCTATTTGACTGATTATTAAGCTATTGCATAGCTTCTATCGCGGGCCTTGAGCGTGGGGACCGAATCCAGAAATTCCGTAACGAAAAAAACCTAACACGCTTGTCTCTTTAGTTCAGCAACCCGCCTTTAGGTGGCATTGGTTGTATTACATAAGTTGATAAAAACCAATGCCACCTAAAGGCGGGTTGCTGAACTAAAGAGAAACACGCTTGTCTCTTTAGTTCAGCAACCCGCCTTTAGGTGGCATTGGTTGTATTACATAAGTTGATAAAAAACGCTATGCAATAGCTTTACCGCGGCAGTCCCCGAGTGCCACACGTCTTTTTTTTATAGTCTTATGCAAATGTTTACCATAAATAGAACCCATCAACGATAACCAAATTAAAATCGGCTCAAAAATAAGGAAGTTACAACCATTTTAATTTTATGTTAGACAGAGAACGCACTATACTTGTTTATGACGTCACAAACCAATGCGCCATACAAATCCTATACTAACACTCATTTGTGGGAAAGGGACAAAGCATCCCCTCTCAATCCCCACCAAAAATTTTAAATGCATATCTTTGAACTTTATTATGCAATATAAATTATTTTTTCAAAATACGATTTGTACTTTATTTCGATTGTCACTCAGCTTGGTATATTTAATTATTCAAACATTAGTCAAATACCCTATTAATACGACAACAACATAATTGTGTGCGATAAGATTTCATTCAAGGAATATTCCCCTACAATCCCTTTTCTTAGTGACCCTACACTTTCAACCCACGAAACCGCATGATAACAGAATTACAGGTTGTTTTAGGAGATTCATTGGAATAAAGGTAAAAAATTTGGCGCACTCAATTATATTTATTCAAGTGATGTATGGTAGTGGTTTAGATCATTTCTCAATTCTAAACAGGATATCAGATTATTGCATGTTTTTTTTGGCGAAATTAAAATTGCAAAACAAAGATATCTATCTTTTGAGATTTTTTTATTGCGGGTAGACGAGCCACTTGCTGGCAAGTAGTCTTAACCGTTCATGGAAATCTGCGAGGAGGAGTTTCTGATGCGTTGCCGAGCCTTAAGAGCCTCTACGGACTGCAAACTGCTGGAGCCGCAGCAACCGAGGGGGAACTAGCTCTCACGCTCACGCCCAAAAGTCAATACTCACACCAAGGTGCTTTACGACAGACTCCGACGTAAGGGTAGTCTTCGCCAATCAGACCGCAAGAGGTCCTACCACCGAACAAGTCAGATATTTTCTCACCTCTTACAAAATACCTAATAAAAAATGTCAGTGAGGAACATTCTAACCCGTCTCCACAATAGAAAAGTATCCCTATTGACTATAGAATAATTTTGTCTGAATTATCTATTTTATTTCCTTGCACTGCAAAAGAAGGAAAGTATCTAGGTATATGATGACATTCCCAACTGATAATAGGCAGAGAATAAAGAGTTCAGAAGAGTTTTACCACCTCAAGAAGTCCCTCTCTTTGTTTGCAAGTTAGCATAACAATAACATTCCATGGACTTGAAAACAGAGGTTTGGAAAACCAAAGGTTTGGAAAGGTTTGGAACTTGAAAAAAAATTATCTTATACAGTGGAGCCGCCGGCAGAAGCTAGCTGGTAGTTTGATTATCATAATTATTTATAAAACTTAATTACACCCTACCTAATTGATGTTTTCTTTTCTTTTTGATTAATGACTGGCTCCTGATTGACGAAGAAGCACGTATAAACATAATTTGTTGTAGGTACATACTCTTCATTAAGACGTTTTTCCTCATCATATGATTAGGATTAGCATATTGATTCTAACACGTAGTTTAAAACTAATAATGTTGACTTTTGACGTCGGTATTAGACTGGAATTATTATGCAAAAAAAGCAATAATGTTATTATTTTTCACATGTTAGTGAAATAACATAACAGCGAGGGTGCGGTCCGCATACCGACTGTTGCTTGCGAATTAATAAAGTAATTGTTTTAATTGCTACTTGGACCGCACCTAATCACAGACTATACAATATACAAGTGCAAACTGTACCACATGTTTTAATAAAACCTGTTTTCCGGTAACCGTAACCGTTATGACATTAACCGAGGGTTCTTAACTTCTTACAATGTTGAAAGGTTAGAACTTAAATCAAATGGGTGTATCTTATACAGGTTTTAATCTCGTGTGTAGAAACTGAACCCACTATAGTCCAGACTAGGTACCAACTTGCCAGTGTTTTTATTGGAAGTGTCAATACTCTTATGTGTACAAATAGATTCTACATTTTTTTTACTGAAAGGAGTCTTCAAAAGACGATCGGTCTTCGGGGATTAAACCGGGGAAGTGTAGGATTTTTAATAACTTCTTACTCTAATAAAGTTGATAGAATATTCTTTGCCCCAATCAAGCCAGAATTTTTAATGTGGGGGCGCAATTAGTTGCGTATAATATTATTATGTTGCAGTTGGATTGCTGTTGTTAGCTGTTTTACATAACCGCTAGGTATTTCAAAACAACTCCATTATGTGAAATAGCGTGAATAGAGACAAATACATAGCAGTTTTTTAGGCTTATTGCATGGAACCTAAACGTAGCAACAAACTGTGGGTGTACCTACATTTTTTCTTAATTCTTGATAGGGTTAAGCTTGACCGCCAGTTCGCCTGATGTTAAGCGATACTGCGATCTACGATAGAGCGCGCTTGCCTTGAAGAAACCGATGACCACGATGAATCGATGTCACACCTCAGCCTACCCCTTTGAGAAATACAGGCGTGATGATATGTTTTATATTATATCGTTAGAGAATTGACAAGAATAGATTGTTTAAAGTTTCTAATAGATCATATTTTTTTATGTATTGAACAATTAATACTTACATACTTACATAGTATTTACCAATATTATCACATAACTATAATATACACATATACATTTAAAAAAAGAACAGAACATTAGGACATGCATTCAAATATGGAAGGCGTCGAATCGTGACCGGCCGCGGGCGCGAACGCCTGCGATTGGTCGGAGCTTTCGTGACGGATTTGCGCACGAGTCGAACAAAGGAAACGAAAGGAAATATAGCAGGTTTAGGTGCAAATGTTATTGAGAATTGTTATTTATGTATTTCTGAGGTTCAATATCTACTCATTCATTTATTACTTTACTTATATTCCATAATGTGAACTGTGAAGATCATCGTAGACCCCTCCAAGCACATAAAAGTAGAAGAGAGGAAGAGAGCCTTAGGGTGATACTGATAAGGTTGATTTAGGTCCTTTTTTTATTCATTTTTATTCGTAGGCGAACTGGCGGTCAGGCATAAGGCTTGACCGCCAGTTCGCCTGATGTTAAGCTATACTGCGATCTACGATGGAGCGCGCCTTACCTATCGCGCAACATTGCGGCCATGTTGTTCCAGACTTTGTAGTTTAGCCCGGACAAGGTCCTATAGTCTATCTAGACAAGGTAGTCGTTGCCAATGAGCTTCTTGGCGCGTTTCCGACAGATTCCAACACCTCGACCTAGTACTTAGCCGATAAAATACCCAAGGAAATAAAAGACATATTAAATTACAATGTATTTAGAATTTCATTAAATGAAAATCTTATGCAAAAAAGCTACTACAGCCTACAAGAGTTTTTCGCGGACAAGAAAAAATACAACCCATCACCACCACAACAAAATAAGTAACATTACATTATACATTATAAAATATACAAAATAATAATTGTACACCTACTATTAATAATAACTGTACCTATAAGTAAATACATATATATATATTTTCTTTATTCAATTGTAATTATAAATACTTAATAATAATAATATATTGTTATCTCATCTTAAGTAGATACCTACCTAATTACATTTAGATTATTAAATTTGCAGCGTCCTTGCAGGGTTTCATATTGACACACATTATTGTAACTTGTAACATCCTAGTTACATATGAAAGCAATAAAGATTTGAATTTGAATCCATCCCAAAGGTGCGAACAGTGTGAGCAATTGTACTGGCGGCGGCGTGAAGAAACGACTCACCTTCGGGAGGATACCCATATACGCTTAGGTTATTATTTTTGAGTAGGCTGTAAATACCTTTGCCTAAATAGTTAGGGGCCTTTTCCCAACGAGGTACATATGTTGAGGTCGGATTCCAGTGATAAATGATGATAAAGAGGCGTCTGAATATCAGTATCTTACACGAAGCGACTGCCATCAGACCTCCGCAACACAATTTCAGGGAAATACCGGTATTGTAAGGACTGGTTGTCAGGCTTTTTGGGCTTCTGACTACCACTAACGATTGTCATAGATGTTTGTATGACAAGCGGGACCGACGGCTTTATGTGCTCTACGAGGCAAAGAGGAGTCTTCATGTGTAAAGAATGGTCACCTATCCAAAGGTACTCTGACGCGGCTAGTGTAGATTATTCTTGGAAATCGTTTCTTAAGTTAATTATGATTACTTAGTCACAAGCGGCCTAGCGTGGTGGACTACCTAGCGTATCCATCCTGAGAGAAGACCCGTACACAACGGTGGGACTATAATGGTTTGATGATGATATATTATTGTTTAGCTCACGACAGAAGAAAACCCTGGATTCCAGTAAAGATGGAATAGTTTTTCGTGGTGATCGTATGCACGGTGATAATTAAAAGTTCGAAGGCCGAATGATGAAATATTTAAGTGACTGAATTACTTTGCAAATCCCTAACCAATACAATTACTAGAAAGAAAGAAAGAAAATGTATTTATTGGCACACACAGCAATACATATAATTATGTTGTACTTAATAATCATAATTATAACAAAACAAGAGCTTAACGTCTGTCTGTTCCAAAGGGCCATCAGCTGAGCATTATGTCAAGTGGCAGTACCAGACGCTGGTTTTCAGCTGCAAGCCCACGAGCGCTATTAGCTCGAAAGAAAATTAAAATAAAGCGCGATTTATTCCCTTGACGTCGAATCCCGCCACGTCGCCGTCAAGTCTCCTCCACGTCAACTTTGAAACCTTCTTCCTTCTTTTCAAAGTAGACTTGGAGGAGACTAGGAATAAATCAAAACGCAATACAAGTTCTTACTAGCCAAAACATATGCGTCAGCATTGACACTTCAATTTCTTCCTTCTCGACTTCTTGACAACCATTCCATCGCCGTCGTACTTATATCTTTTGTTTCTTCCCGGATTTTTCTCCAAAGGGTCAACTTTTTTGGAACCGTGCAACTAGACTCAATAACGTTTCATAAACACTTATCTATACTTATAATAAATCTGTAGAGAGGTCAATTCTGTACATGAAATATATTTACAAAATAACTATCAGCGGGTGATTAGTGATCGATACTGACGCCAAAAATGCAATCAGTAAAATTTTTGTCTGTCTGTCTGTCTGTCTGTCTGTCTGTCTGTCTGTATGTTCGTTATAGAAACAAAAACCACTCGACGGATTTCAACGAAACTTGGTACAACTGTTCTTCATACTCCTGGACAGGTTATAGTATACTTTTCATCACGCTACGATCAATAAGAGCAGAGCAGTGAAGGGAAATGTTGGGAAAATGAGTGATTCATGAGAAAGGTTTCAAGCTATAAAACATCACGCTACAACCCTTAGGAACGGGGCAACGCAGGTGAAACCGCGGGCGAAGAACTAGGGAACAAAGTAACTATTCCACGCGGACGAAGTCGCTGGCAAAAGCTAGTATTTAATATGTCTGTTTTTAAAATCCACTCTCGCGCTAAGTATCAAGCATTATGTCGCGGAGGATAATACAATTAACGGACACAATGTGCCTACACCTAAACTCAAAATAAATATGGTAAGAATGTAGAAAGAAAAAGAAAGAAGAAATATGGTGAGAATCAAACCCACGTCCGCCAACCCACACTCTACACCCTCATAACTAAACCTCCCCCATTTCTTGAATTTAATCAAATAAAGAACAAGACTGTTTTAAGTCACTATTAACAAACCCTGAACAATTCAATTTAAAAACATAGAATAGAAATATTTCACCAAATTCAAAAAAGTCTGTAACATTTCTTTGTAACACGCTTTTTTCCAAGCGTACCTTCGGCCCTGAGGCAAAAGCTAGTTTTCTACAAACCAAAGTAAAAAAAAAGAAATACTTATAACGATTTGTGAACCACGAATGTGAAAATAGACGAGTTTTGATTGATGCCTCGCACAGGATCGAACCCCTTACCCTGAGGGAATGTCTGTCTTGCTGTAATCACTGAGTGTGAGTTGATTGATTCATGGGTTTGCTGCAAATACTGTTTGTTGAACATGCCAGGCTAATTTGAACCTTATGTGGATAAGGATAAGGTGAAGTTGGTGAAGTATGTTTGGTAGCTGGAATTGGTATGGTCCGAGTGTAAGCGAATAATATCAGGTGATACAGACACGACATTCTAATGTTATCATAGGTGTAGGTAATATTTACTTATATAGGTCGGTTCTTGTATCTACTGTTCATTAGTCTAGCGATCCCAAGCGCGACTGCTGCGCTAGAGGTCTTGGGTTCGATCCCCAGGTCGAGCAAAGTGTTATTGAGTTTTCTAAGAAATTCTCAGTAGCAGCTCGGAATCTGGATTTGTGCCCGGTTAATGGCTATAGGCTCGCCCCTAAACATACCAGGCGAAATGTGGGTGTACATTAAGTACGCCTCTGCCTAACCCTTCGGGGAATACAGGCGTGATGGTGTGTTTGTGTGTTCTTGTATACACAGGGAACGTGTTAAGTACTAATGTTTACATAGCTTGTAAAAAATTTTTAAAGACCGAATTATTTTTTTCAAATTTGAAAAAAAATGAAATAAAGTATATTATATTTCAATACAATATTTAATAAAGAAATATTTATTTCTGCAAGGAGATCTTTAGAGATACGTTTTCAAGCATGGTTTGATTTCTTTTTGTAGCTAGATAGCTTCGGCAATTCCTAACTGACGACCTCTGAGAAGAAACACCGAAACAAACTCAGAGAGTCATGGTCTCTTTTAAAGTCCAGACATGTAAGAACACTTGATATGTGAGTAGCACGATGTAGGGTAATTTCTGAAATGGCCTTTTGAGGAAAGAACCATATCAGCTTTGAGTAGTAAAGTAATTAATGAAATGCATAACTAAATAAGCCACTTTACGGAAATTTACATAGTTTCGCAGTTTTCTCCTACAAAACTCAACTTGGGTTACTTTTTTACAATATGTGAAATGTGTTACTGTCTTAACCTACCTACCCTCATAATTATGTGAACGTAGATTCGTTAGATTAGTTTCTAGAAACTATGTAAAACAATTTTATCTGTTATTTAAAACAAAATTGAGTGCAAGTTTTAATTTCAAATATTTTTTATTAATGTTTCTCAATTTTCAGCATCTTCCAGCCACGGATTTCATCATCAACATCATCATATCAGCCAACGAAAGTCCACTGCTGAACGAAGGCCTCCTCCAAAGACCTCTACAGCGATCGGAGCCACGGATTTATTTGTTCTTATTATTATATTGAACAATTTCGTATGTATAAAATGAAATACCCAATTCAACATCCACCTAAACCAAATCGCTCATATGTTAACACTAACCGCTTAACAACCCGCAATAAATAGCACCCCAACTTTACCCCGATAACTATTCAACAGAATTTGAAAATTGCTCACTAAAATGTTGAAATATTTTGATTGATCAGAGGTATGTGCGTTTCCTTTTGATTCAAATTGGATGTGGGTCAAACTAATTGTTATGTATTGTATTATAAATCTAGGTTTTACATCGTTTTTCTTTGGCAGCCGACACATTTTTTAAGGACGATTATAATGCGTTTAAGATTACAGGATAATTGTTTGGATTTTTTATACTAACTATGGTATATATCGGTAACTACAATGTTAAGATAGTAAGGCTAGGTACTTAACTTACTGATTCATTAGTTAAGCGGTCTTAAGCGCTACTGCTACGGGTTCGGTTCCAGGTCGAGCAAAGTGTCATTAGGTTTTTTTTAATTATTTTTAAATACACTCGAAGGTCGAGTGTGGATTTGTGCCCGGTTAATCACAATAGGCGAACCCTAGGATTAGGTAAGTACATAGATGCTAAGTTTGGTATGTAGCACAGTTAATACTTACCTACACAATGATCTACACTACACTACTACTACTACAAGATCGCAAGATAGAATGGAAGAACATAAAGCAATGAAGGTAACAAAGATGGATACGCAGAAAAACTGACCGATAATAAGAAAGGAAAACGGTCAGACGAGAGAGAATCGATCTACCTACGACGCTACAAGTGACCTCTATAGTACTATAATTATGTTAAAAGTGGCGTATAGATATCCCAATCAAATTACCAAATAAGATAAGTAACCTAACATTATATATTCATGAAAGTAAACATATTATTGAAGTTTAAAATGCACGATAGTCGTGCACAAATTCCCGCAGTTTCCCCAAAATGTAGCAAATTTTTAAATGCGGAAACACCACTATCATTCTTAGTAAGTACCTAGTATGTTTGGCATCCATGACGATTACAGTTGTATTGCCATATATTGTATGTAATTTTTCTTAACTTTATTTAAAAAGGTTACTAATGATATTCTGGATAGCGGTCGGAAGAAAACACGATTCGGGTGATGTGTGCCCATCTGAAGTTATTATAGCAAGTTGTAAGGAAAAATAATTACGGACGCGACCCCAAATAATGTCTTTGCACCAAGTTTTTATCGTACATTTGACCTGTAGGACCCCTGACCCTGTGTTAACTTCAGAGATGCATGCACATTGAATTCTCACAGACTATCTAGACACCCTTGGTCATCGGAGAGACGTTCTGTGCTCGCTCGCTGTGACGCTCTCTGTGCGTGTTCTACCGCCTATTTTTTGGGGAGTATTCCGAGGAACTGTTCGAACTAGTCTCCGTCACCTTTTCATCTCCGCACCATCCTCCTCAGGAGTAGGGCCCATTACACATTCTGGAGACCTGGGTCTCCAAGAATGTAAAAGCGTCGCAAGGTTTTCTCCCGCGCACCTCCAAGATTTGCAATGGTCTTTCTCCTGAGGTTTCCCACTGCGCTATGACATGGGGATCTTCAAACGGCGCGTATTAAGGGCCGGCAACGCATCAGCAACTCCTCTGGTGTTGCAGGTGTCCATGGGCGACGATGACTATTTACCATCACATGGCTCGTCTGCTCGTGAGCCGGCGAATAAAAACAGCAAAAATAGGTAGATAACTAACTGGTTACTTTCAGTGAATATCAATTCTAAATCACGATTCAGATTACCTATTTCGGTATTTTGCGTTGTAACAAATGCCTACTCATACATTTTGTACATCCATTTAAAGTTTGCTTGCCATTATTACCTTTGTAGTTCGTACCATCACGTACTGTTTGTAGTAAAACAGATTGCATACCTTATTCCTTATGTATTATTCTATGTTAGATAGATATACAACATATATATCTATATCTAGGTAACACGTGAAAATCAAATCGAAACATTGGTCGAGTACCGCCGTGCTAGATCAATGTTTCGATTATTGTTTATAAAAAAAAACGTTGCCCCACACTAGGATTTTCTCCTATCGTGGGTGCGCTTACAAACACAAATTCTCACATACACAAACGCCCAGACCCGGCACAACTACCTCTAGATCATACAAATATTTGCTCCGTCGAACCCACAACACGTTGCGCAGAAGCCGATCGCTCAACCGCTACGCCAAACGTGTCGTCGATTCAATTTTTGCGTTTTGTTTTATAGTCTTGCTACCCTACCTACTCTCAAATGTTATTTGAGACCGGTCCTAATAGTAACATCTTTAGATTTTTGTGAATTGTGGTTTCGTTTTGATTCGAAGCTTCGACGTTGGATTTTCATAGTAAGCTCTCAGTCAGTGTTAGGCACTACTCAAGTACAATTTAATTGCATCCAAAATAATTTAATTGCAGTTGGGAAGCTCCAGCCATCTTCTCTATTGAAATTTGGGTGTTTTTTAATTTCAATAGCCTTGTGAATCATCGTGGGAAGGAATCGGTTTTCTTTTGCGAGGACTTGTGGTTTATCTAATCTTATGTACTGCTGGACCTTGTCAAGAGTATGTTCACAAACATAGTATGTTCAACTTAGTCTGCCCGTGACCTGATGCTGTAAAGGATCCGAAACGTCGGGAATTAAATAATATTAATACAACGCGATAAAATCCGTAAAAAATAGTTTTATTTCAATAGTATTCTTGTGTTAAGCTAAATGCTTGTGTTACGAGTGGGTTCACGACTGTAGTGCAATAGGTGGGTTTCGAACCGGCAACCACATGATCGCAAGTCCGACGCCCTAGCCATTGGGCTACCGCCGCTTCAATTTTTTCAATTGTTATTCTCTGGGTTTGTTTCGTCGTTTCTTCTCAGAGATCGTCAGCTAAAAACTCCCAGCGCCATCTAGCACTAAGAATCTAAAACATTGTCTTGTAAAAGTGTGTTCAAAAGATAAAAATAAATATTATCCGATAACTCACTCACTCAAACCAGTTTGATTTATTAGCATGCAAAAATTGCAAAATACATTTGAGGAAAACACGATCTCTCGAAACAAAATTATTTTGTTGTTGGTATAATTATCTTGTTATTTGCTTGCAATTACTATAAGGAACTGGAATGTTTCTTAGAAGATACGGATTTCTTAGAAAAATATAAACGCGTTATTTCTTAGTAGTTACAACACGCGTCTCCCTCCAAGAGTTTAATGAACCTCCGACTTTCCGAAATTATGAGAAGCCTAGCTGTTACCCGCGGCTTCAATTGCCTCTAAAGGACTATTCACTATCTTTCTAAATGCCTCGTTAGCCTAATTGTTCTAAGCGCGACTGCTATGCTAGAGATCCGGGGTTCGATTCCCAGTGTTGTTAGGTTTTTCTATGAAATTCTCAGTAGCAGCTCGGAGTTTGTTCAATTCAAAAGTATCTGTAATATTGATCTAATTAAAATAAATGACTGACTTTGTGTCCTTCATGGAACCTAAACATGCCAGTGAACTGTGGTTGTATATTAGTACATCTCTGCCTAACCCTAACCTGTCAGGAAAAAAAGGCGTGATGGTATGTTCTAAGCGCCCAATAGTTTCTTAGTCCCTGTTTCTATATCATAAAAAGGGTGAAAAAAAAAACAAAAAATACAGTCAAAATCATTGTAATATAATTTGTATAAAATATAGACACGTCACATTTGTATAGGTATGTATAATAATAGCGATTCTTGTAAAAAGAAGTAAATTCCTTAATTCCAATACTTATCGATAGTTCCGGGTAAAAAGCACAATTATTGTCTCTTACATAGGTAGTGCAATCAATTACTGCATTGAATAAATGTGTAGGCCTTTGATTTCTAAAAAGGTAACTTAAACTTGAAAATGGGCAAGAATTTTTAAAAAGACTACAACAAATCCTGGAATAGATTTTTTTAAAAAAGGCCATAACAAATCTTTGAAATTATTGCGACCTTAGAAAACGCCATAGTTAAAAAACTAAAAACATCAAGATACAGTAACTCATTATTCCATTTTATTCCATTATTTCACAATTTTATATAGGTAATTTCTTAAAATTATAGACAAAGTCCAGTTAAAATAATTACAAAATCAGGTCTAATATGCGTTTATTCAATGCAGTTAAAATGTGTGCATTTACTGAAAACTTAGCATCGTATTTTCAAAACAATAAAAAACAACCAATTTCATAAGAAGAGTTTAAAAACATAAAAATAATACTGTCTTAATATTTTTTATACTAATTCAGATATTATTTATTTTTATATAATTGCAATGTATTGGCTTTTCAGATTTCTATGATGGGATATGTTGGTAGGTATGATTAAATCATATCTTTACAGTCCACCCATAATATTTCCATTCTCACAGTCGAAGACAACAGACATAACAGACATTATAAGTGTCGAGGTACAGTCGTCAAAACAGGTATACGATTTGATATGTGACAAGATGTCATTCACTACCTGTATACATAATTATTTTGTAGACTATACTATTTCCCAATAGCAGGGTAAGTATTTTATACTTCATCTTCTCTTTCCAAATTATCTCTTCGTCACTGCTATGAATATACAAAACACTTAATTAATAAATGATGAAAAATTTGCATTTATATAAAAATAAACAGTTTTTCACACCAAATGTATAATTTCACAATTAAAGCCAATCACTATTATGGCACCTAAAAATAGTTTTTTTTATAAAAAATAATACATAAATTAAATAAAATTCTAAATTATTATGCGAATATGATACCAATGTATATTATTTTTACTTAAAATATATACTATTTTTACTTATAATATGTTATTTGAGCTATAAATATTATTTGTGATGTATTTGCGTGTTTTCATACCTCAAACTGGGCTACAAAAATAAATTTTAGAGAAAACAATATTCTTACTGGGTTATAAAACTATTAAAAACGATTTTATTTTATTTTTTATAACATTGAATTACTTTGGAAAAATACTTTTCTTCTCATATAATTTTAATACTTCATTCGGTCTCACTACTACTTCAAAAATCGGTCTTTAGAACCGAAAACTGGAGAGTTCACCCTACATGATACAATTTGGGAACATGTAGAATTAAAAATCTTATAGTAATAAGAAACTCAAATTAATTGCAGAGACCAAATCTGGTGAATAGCAATGGCTTCTGACCAGAGATCGGAATAGGTAGAGTATATTTAAAGTTCGAGGAAGTAAGTAACATACACCTCCTCTAAAATCTCGGAATCATAAACATGACGATTAAATCCCGGGAATTAAGAATATGCAAATTACTTATTGCGCTATGTTTATGATGCTTACGTTATGCAACTCCGCTACAAACATAATATGATTCTTCAAAAATTCCCGGGATTTAATCCTCATGTTTATGATTCCGGGATTTTAGAAGAGGTATTATCAACTCCGTTACGTACTTCCTCGAACTTAAGGTAAATATACTCTATGTACCTATTCCGATCTCTGTCTATGACAAATCCATTGACACAGTCAATTTCATAAAGACGCCTCACAATACAGAAAAAATATACCAATGAGGCATGTTTCGTTTTCCAAAAATTCAAAGAGAAACGATACTTATGATGTTAGCTTATAATATTATATTGAAATATTTTCATTAAACCGTAAGTTCAATAAATAAAAACAGCTCTTATGAACTGTCGTATAAGGATTATAATAGACAATTTTAATCTCAAATGAATTTATCGGAAACTGTCAGTTTGGTCTCTGAAACTAAAAATACTAACTTTAGTAGATATATAATATATTTTATAATAATGAGTATTTGCTAACATTTCTTTGATTTTATTTGTGACTTACAAAGACAACCTAAAATAATAGGAAAAGTATAATTTATTGTAAATTTCTTAATTATAATTAGTGCTTTATGTGTAAAATAGGAATACTTATAAGATAATAATTATTCTGTTACAAAATTCTTGATAACTGAGTAATAAAAAAAAACATAAAGAAAGTTATAGAAAGTGCCTACAAAATATGAAATCGGAATTTAATTCTCAGTCTATGGGTTTCATACAAAAAATAAAATTAATGTAATGATCTGTGGTGATGACTCTAGCATGTCTATGCCGTGAAATATAATGTAGGTCATGGAAAAAATCATTTGTTGATTCTGGTGGAACATACAACATATTTATGACAAGGTTTAAATTATTTTAAGTAAAGTTAAAAAAAAACTAAGGAACAAGCCCTGTGTAGCGGAGATCTTCACAAACATACAGTAGGGTAGTTAACTGGTCTTTAATTTATAAAAAAATTTTTTTTTTTAATGTTATTAAAAATAATTCCCAGACTGAAAAAAATATTTAAATCGAGTTAAAGTTCTAAGATATAAGCTTTTAAAGTTTTTGGAGGGGATGCTCGATCCCTTTCCCGCCAAAACGAATGTCGGTATAGAATTTGTAGAGCACATGCACGTTTTGACGTCACAACGTGCTATAAGTGCGTTCTCTGTCTAGCATAAAATTAAAACGCTTATAACTTCCTTATTTTTGATCCGATTTTGATTTTGTTTTTGTTGTTCGGCTCTGTTTATGGTCTACTTTTTTATGAGACCGTTAAAAAATATCAGAGTACGGGCACAAAATTAATTGCCAGATATTATTTTTATCAGACTCCATTTTAGCTCCCCGCTACACCAAAATAACCATCAATCGCCACCATCAATCGACTTTATTGATAATTGTTATGAAATGATAATGTCATGGTTTGGCAGATAGACAAAATGCATAGATTCCTAGTCGAAATTTAAAAAGTGGTTCTAAAATTCATATAATAAAAATAGTAAGTATATACAGACGGACCTTGATATTCAGTCATATTTAGAAAACAAACTTTCATCCCACAAAAAAATGCAGATTCAGACGCAAATAAACGAAAAATAACAGTACTCACAAATATTTTTGTATATTATCTTAACATATAGGTATATTATATTCAGTCAATAATACAAATATAAATTAAATAATTATGTGAATTGTAAGGTCTAGACAAAATCAAAAGGAAGCCTTATTCACTCGAATGTTTTTGACATCCTAGCTGCCTAAAAAGGCCAGTCATAATATGATTCACTAAAGAAAATAGCTACATAATAACTGCGGATTCTAAATATGAATTGATTGAGAGGATTTTTTTAATATAGCCAGGTGGTTGAAATAGTTTAGTCATTCCTTAGAAATTTGGTAATGTGAATCATATTATGATTCATCACGTGGCCATTTTAGCCATGACCGGATATCTAGTTGTATTATTTGCAATTTGGCTGTAGGCCATGGGCCTCAATTTTTATTTTATCATGTCAAAATGGTCATTTAATGACTTCAGAATTGTTCATTTTTGACAGTTTTGTCAATGAAATCTGACAGTTCTTATGTCACTTAGGGTCGATTTTTCCATCGCCATATAACTTTATCGGAGGAATAAATTCGAATCTTTGATAGTTTTTCTATACCAGCCAAATCCGTCAAACGTCAATTTTATTCCGCAGTTAAAAGTTATCTAACGACTGAAAAATCGGCCCTTAGTGTCACTGGACGACGATTCTGATCCATTTGCAATTTCAGACGTGGGCTCTAGGTCTATAGAATCTGTGATGGTCATCATTCTAAGCTAGACAAATCAGCTGTTTGCCTTCATCCATCTGGAATTGTACCTTGTCTGAGTTAGCGGCCTTGTCTGCAGTCTTAGATAATGCGCTGGCTAGGAAGACCTGAGCGATACCTGTGGCTGTCACGAATAGGGCCCAACCTGGAATTTTATATAAGCACTTTAGAAATTGTCTATCTCTCACAGTAGTAGTAGTTGAGTGGTATTTATTAAAAAACTGGCTTCTGTCCTTCGTCTGCGGGATCTTTGGTCTGACCTCCGACCGACTTATCTCCGACCGATTTATCTTACGTGGGAGAGCCATGCTTCGGCACGAATGGGTCGGCTCGATCGGAGTGATACCACAGCCTCACAGAAAACCGGCGTTAAACAACGCTTACGTTGTGTTTCGCCGAGTGAGTGAGGTTACCGGAGGCCCAATCCCCTTTTAAAAGGTCGGCAACGCACTCGTGACTCCTCTGGTATTACGGGTGTCCATGGGCGGCGGTAACAGCTTACCATCAGGCGGTCCGTCTGCTCGTTTGCCCTCCTAACCCATAAAAAAACATTGCTATTCCAGACTATAATCTATCTCTGTGTAAAAGTTTAACCAGATCCGTTCAGCCGTTCTGTCGTGATTGAGTAAAAATCATGCGTCCATCCAAACTTCCGAATTCATAATAGTAAGGTAAAAATTCCCAAGCACAAATCTATACATCGAGCAGCTGCTGAGAATTTCCTAGAAGAAATAACTCTGCTAGATCTGGGAATCGAATCCAGGACCTCTAGCGTAGTAATCGTAATAATAAAGTAATCGCTTACGACCTAATCAGGCAGTCCTCAACACACATAATATTAAAAGGTTAAAATTTCTTCGTTTGGAAATCAAATTCGCGAGCGTTAAAAGAGATTATCATAAACAAACATACGGCCCGCCTGAAGGTAAGCGACAACCGCAGTCTATAGACCCCAGCAACACCAATACTATTACATTGTATTGTCATCTTGAGACCTCAGTTAAGTCACATCTCTCTCACAACCAGAAGCACGAAAACGCGACATCGATTCATGGTGGACATTCCCAAAACCCGAACGAAACGCTTTAAGTCCAGTTTTATCATGCGTACCGCTGAAATATGGAATGCACTTCCCGAGTGGATCTTCCCTGATAGATATAATCTGGGTGTCTTTAAATCACGAGTAGTCGGTTTCTTCTAGGCAAGCGCGCTTCATCGTAGATCGCAGTATCGCTTAACATCAGGCGAACTGGCGGTCAAGCGTAAGCCTATCACGAATAAAAAAAATCTATACATAGGAATAATAAAATAGTAACAGGCCGATGTCTGTACAATATAGATTTTGAAGTAAAACTAATAGAAATATAGATCCAGTCCTGCTAGCAGCTGTTGCTTATTTTATAAGTTGCTCCTGGCTGGAGGCATTAGGTGCCTCGCCACCAAGTCCGGTTATGCTGTGAAAACTATCAAATGAAGTGAAAATGTGCGAGTGTCTTTATTAAAAAAAAATTAAAACAATATATACCTGAAATAAAATATACAAATAAACACTAAAACAAAATATAATACGAACACAACTCCTGCTTGTGAACTTACATCTACTTTATATTATTTTTTAATATTTTATACTTTATATCTTTATACATAAGAAACAAACTTTACTGTTATTGGCTGCCATCCCTTTTCTGAGTCATGAGCTTTCTAAATGTATATATACCTACGGTCGGACTATTGTTATTCTTTTATATTTAAATAAGTATACCACTATGCTCACAAGTGAACTGTAATGTTCTTGAGTAAAAAATAAAGTTCTTTAAACCTAGATTGACTGAATAAATAGCCTACGTCCTAACATAAATAAAAACTTGAGAGGTGTCAAGGAACACCCGGATGGAACGAAGTTCCTCAGACCTCATTAAGTCAGCTTTGTTTGGGGATGAACTCAAATCGCAAGAAGTAAAACCAAATCGACCGTTGAACTAATGGTTTATTGGAACTTGACCTTCTTTTACAGTTTTAGTTCATTATAACTCAATATATAAATTTTGTACTGCGGGGGTCATTAAACGGCGGAGAATCTTAACACCGCCGTTCAGATTATGACGTCAACAGTACAGTGCCATCTATTAGACAAAATGCGTACTAAAAAAAGTGTCGTGACAACTTTTCGTAAGAAATTTTTCCGTCTAGCCCCCTTTCACAACGCGCGATAAGGAACTTCGTTCCAAAAAAAACATTACCCTTCAAACCGAAACACGACAATTTCAAACACAATAATGTAAGCACATTATTGCTTAGCGATAAAATATTTGATAATGGTGACACCACCTTTATAAAACATGACTGATCAAACAACTTACCGATAGAACAGTCCCCAGGGATGTAAGGTTCGGAGTTTTCGCCACAAAGTCGCTTCACACGAGTAGCGCCCCAACCCCACGGATATAGTAGCAGCCCTAACACGCCAAACAGACCTGGAAACAATATTATCTACGATGATACACTATATGATAATACACTTTGCTGTAAGGCCTAATTTTTAATCCTATTCAATCAAAGTTAGACCTTATTGCAAAGTGTTAGCTATGTAGTATTGGAATGTCACTGATGATATAAGCCTTGGTGGTGCATTCATTATTCCTACTCATCATCATATCATGATTTGTTTTTTTTATGAAATAGGGCGCAAACGAGCAGACGGATCGCCTGATGGTAAGCAATTACTGCCGCCCATGGACACCCGCAACACCAGAGGAGACAAAAGAGCGTTACCGGCCTTTTAAAAGGGGATTGGGCCGCCGGTATCCTCACTCACGGCGAAACTATAATAAAACAATATACCTCCTAACGCCTGTGTGGCTCCTGCCAGAGAAATTACACTCTTCTTAAACACAGATTGTACACAGCAAGCCATCAGGCCCGCTAACACTGTCGCAAATTGTATGGCTGCACCTGTAACCAATAAAACATATTAAGGCACTGTTGTACAATAGAACTTATAAACCTACAAAATCTCATTTTTAGGGTCCACTATAGTACATGCAAAACGTAAATGCACGTCGCCCCCGAGTAGGCCCGATCTCCGCTCACATGCGATAACGCACGAAAGCGCCCGAATATTTCCGATCTCGTTCACTGCGCCAATCTTCAAATCAAACTGATCGCGTCATGTAAAGCGATAAAGAGCCGAATATCCGGTATCCGGCCAAACCACTATCCGTTTAATCTCTAGTATATTCTAGAGTGGCCAATGGATAAAACTTTTGGCCTAAAACATAATAATATACATAAATAAAGGAACATAAAGATAAATATTGATTGCAACATTCTACAGCTTTAAATAAATTTATCAGGTATGTATTTTGTTTTATCTAAACATTGTGGGTACATTGAAATCTTTAATTGATTCATTCTATTATAATTATTTGCAACTACCTACCAGACTTGTGTTAAAACACTGTCACTTTGTCTTTACGCAAGTACTACCTAGTGCTTATTACGAAATAAAACAAGATTACCTAATTGTTGTTTTATTGGACATAATATATTTAATTATGCAATTCTTGTCTGTGCCTAGAGAATATACATACATGATAATTAACAAGGACTTCATTTGAATGGATGTCATGCCTAACAAGACTATCCGGCCTCAGGGGATCATACATACCTATGATGCCTACATTATCATCAATCCTTACTAATATTATAAATGCGAAATTTGTATGTCTATACGCCAGAACGGCTGAACGGATCTGGATAATTTTTGGTAGACAGATTATAGCCTGGAATAACACATAGGCTACTTTTTATCCAGATCGGACCCAATTTTGAAGTCCACACAGACAACGTCGCGGGCAGAAGCGAATACAACATATTTTAAATTAAAGACTTATTGGACTTATTATTATCGAACGATCATAATCGTTCGATAAGAGGTCCTTAGGTTCCTTAGTTATTGTAACTAGGGAGTTCCTCAAGGTTCAATTCTTGGCCCGTTTCTATTGTTAATATATTAACGACTTCACTCCTATTTAAATTGTAAGATGTATCCCAAAAATTTACCCAATTTTCGGAAATAAAAGGAACTGGACTTTAAAAGAAACTATGATTCTTTCAACATGATTCTCATGTTTCCGTGTTTCTTGTCTTAGAACTTACTACTCAATAGTACACTATAGTGACATTGAGAGTATATGGAGACATCAGTTATACTTACATAGAGAAAGGAAGAACATGGCTGCCTTCCATGGTGGTGGGTAGACTGTAGCATCAGTTGCAAGCCCATAGAATGAGAATGAAGCACAGTTGTTGGCGTCGTTTCTCATGCGGATACATCTGAAAACCAAGTATAGTATTGTAGAATAGTATGGCATTGTGTGCTATTATCTGCAACACAATTCAATTCAATTCAAATAGTTTATTGCGAATATAGGTTGATACAGTTGGTGTTTACATCGTTTTATCTGTTATAAAACAGACATTTAGTTCAGCTATATTCATATATAGTTATAACAGGAGTCCACATGATACAGAATCAAAATAATTTATATACACAACGTAATACAAATATTTTTGTGCAGGTTAACCACTGCCTTAGGTAATCAGGGTTAACTATGTAGGTAGTGCAATATCAAAGGGTTTTGTTGACAATGGCATAATGTGGACATACCTTCATATCCCAAAATCTTGGGATTTTAATGATTAACAGTTGAATCAAATATTACCGTCATGTAATTTACAAATCTGCACCCTAAAAGTGTCATTACTTTTATTAACTATACATTCATAGTACTCTAGTTTTTATTAATAGAATAGCCAACTCAGTAGTAGGTACGTACTGGGTACAGTGTTTGAAAACTTTTGTGATTTTTACAATATCTTATACTAACAATCACATACTTAAATCTACTATAATACTATGTTTGCATGCAGTTTTGACATTTCAAAAGTACCTGTATATGGTCTAATTGAAATAAAAAATTTGAGTTTGAGTTTGTTTTTCCTACAGGTCCACTTGGCTAAATCAATTCCCAGATTGAGCACAGTGTTATTAGGGTTTTCTGATCCCCCTTACATCGGACCAAAACATACCGGAAAACTATGGATGTACATAAGTACCACCAAACACTAGGAGTCAGTGAATAAAATTTAAATTCAAAAAGTATTATTTATTATTATTAAAGTATGTCATATTGAAAGATTTTGACTCTGAAATTCTTACATTAAAAAAAAAGTGCATAAAAAAAGAAAAATATTGGTCAGTATTAGAGAAACATTATTGAGAACAGGAAAAAACATGCTCATTCTATTAGTGAATCAATGCAGATAGTTAACTAGGTAGGTACTTTCCAAAACTAACTAACTTATTACAAATCAGACCATTAATGAAAACAAATATTAATACTATATCAATGCCTCTCTATTATTATAAATAACTACCTTTGAACTTCACAGTATTTTAGCATACTTTTGTTAAAAAGCTCAGCTCACCTGTTGTAAATACCGACGCTTGGAATATAAAAACTGGTGATATTATTCTCGTTGAGCACCACAGGCTGCCCCATAAGCCATTTAGGCGTCATTATACCAGTTAAAATTAACATAAAAGCTACTAAACTGAGTAAGAGCCATGCTAAGCTTCGACCAGTCACAATAACATAACACATGATTCCACAGTGGATTTTTCTACAAAGATAGGTTTTAAATATACGCTGATAAAGTTATTGTAAAGGAAGGCAAGTCAAAGGAAATTAAATGACAAAAATACTTTAACCACATTAATTGATTGAACTTTAGGAAGCTTAATAGCAAACTGTCACAGACGTCACAGCAAGATTGATTGACAAACAAACAACAAAATTGAGTGTGCTTTTGACAATTTTGACATTGACAATGGCACAGATTTGACAGTAATGGATGCGTTCGGAAAGCGATAATACATGCTTTTTTACCAAATAGCATACGAATCCATGATTCGAAGTCGTAAATTCAAGCAAATCTTGTCTGTCTGTAGTCTATAACACACAATAATCAAATACAAGACCTTTTATCGGATGTAAACACATACAAACATGTGAAAACGGATCCTACTACAAAAACATTAAAATCAACTAGTAATCTAATAAAAAAGCACTCCGATACAGTACGCGCGACATAAGTTGGCCGGACTGAAGTTAGCTGTTTGGTTGCGCAGTACACAACTTTTAACGTAAACAATCCACTGCGCATTAGAACGACGAACTTCACTCCGGCCAACTTATGCCGCGCGTACTGTACATTGAAGTTAGACGTAAAATACCTAATTCCCAGTTGTGCAAAACCACCAAAATTGTATGGGCTACCTAAGATACACAAATCCAATGCTCCGCTAAGATCAATTGTTAGCCAAAAATCGACTCACCAACCTACAGATTGGCTCAACACCTAGCAAAAGTACTCTCACCACTAAGAGGAAACACGGCAGCATATGTTAAGGACTCATACCATTTTGTCAGTGAAATAAAACATCTGCATCTCACCGACAATGAAACTATGGTCAGTTTTGATGTTCAGTCGTTATTTACATGCTTACCAGTTGAAGACTGCATCAGAATTGTATCTATGAAACTGTTATAGAATAACATGCCCATTGAATATGCTGAACTAGTAAAACATTGCCTCACATCTGGCTATATGTTATGGAATAATAAATTCTACACGCAAGTGGATGGTGTAGCAATGGGCTCTCCAGTATCTCCCATTGTTGCTGATATCTTCATGGAGGATTTCGAAGAGACTGCCCAATCTGCACCTGTAACACCAAAGTTCTACAAGCGGTACGTAGATGATACTTTTACCATACTACCATCTCGTAGAGTAACAGCATTTTTAGACCACCATAGCTCCTTAAACTCCAAAATTCAATTTACTATGGAGGCAGAGACCAATAACTCTTTAGCTTTCTTGGATGTTTTAGTAATTCGTAATCCCAATAACACCTTGAGTCACACAGTGTATCGAAAGAAAACCGATACAGACAAATACTTAAATGGTGAATCACACCACCACCCAACACAGTTATCTACCGTCGGTAAATCATTGTTTCAGAGAGCGCGTGGGATCTGTGATGAACAACATCTGGCTGCAGAGCTTCAACATGTCAAGCAAGTACTACATGACAACAAGCTCCGAATACCGCGCCCTCGTCACAGAAACCGCGTGAAACGTGCCACAGTCGAACGCCTACCTGCTATATTACCATATATTAGAGGAGTCACAGACAAGATTGGCTATATCTTGAAGCGAGCTTCAATCAAAACATACTTCAAGCCGCTGAAGAAGATTAGTCAGTTCCTACCACCTGTCAAGTGCCACATACCTCTGCAAGATGCAGGTGTATACAAGTTAGATTGTGATTGCGGTCTCTCTTACATAGGCCAAACTAAAAGAAGTATAGGGACCCGCGTGAAAGAACACATCGCTGATGTCAAACACCGCCGTTTCAAGAAGTCAGCAGTTTGTGAACATTCTCTAGACAAGGCCCAGCATTACATCAGATTTGATAAACGACAAGTCCTCGCAAAAGAAAACCGATTCCTTACCAGGATGATCCGTGAATCTATTGAAATTAAAAAACATCCAAATTTCAATAGAGAAGATGGCTGGGTCTTACCACCTGCTTGGAACCCCATTAAAGATTCCATAAAATCATAATCCAAGTCCAAAACTGCAAGACCGAAGGATACGGTGAGCTCGTTCTGCGTGAATCGGATCGCCAATAATTAACAAAAATGTAAGGTAGCTGTTAGTAATTGTAACATTAAGACGTCCAACAACTTAGTCTACCCGTGACCATGGATGCTGTAAAGGATCCGAAACGTCGGGAATCAAATAATATCAATACAACGCGATAAAATCCGTAAAAATTAGTTTTATTTCAATGTCTAATATTCGCGTAAGTGTCAGAAACCAGTATGTATTATGTATTTTTTATTTAGGAAATACAGTGTTTGTATTTTCTGGCAAACCTAATACCTACTGCAAAATAAAATAAATAAAAAGAAAGAATGAAAGAAAATACTTTTATTTACTATTCTTATTAATTATTATTTTTAATAAATCTAACGTTTATTCAGTCATTAATCATGATGAATGAAATTCCACTTATTGTATGTGTTACATCTCTATTAAATTTTAGTTATTTTAGTGAAGGAAAAATTCAATCGCGGACAGGATTAGAACCTGCGTCTCCTGGTTGGATACACCGGACGCTCTGACCTCTAAGCAACCGCGAACCCCACCCGCCTGATTGAAATTTTGCCTTCACATTCTGAATTTACGTCTTAAGGTGACGTTGGCGACATCTATGAAAAGCATGTTACCTTGCTTCTCAACCGACACGACTTACTTTACAGTTAGTTCAATGTCGTACGATGCCACCTTACTTTTTAACTATCTTTTTGTGATTTTTTTGCATTTTCCATGCTAAGATTTTAAAGTTATTTTAGTGAAGGAAAAAATAAATTTTGTTGGTTATCATATGATAATATTACAGATACACGCTAATTTGGCTGTGTGTTCGTGTTTTGCGTTTATACCGACAGAAATCATGTATTAGTGCATAATCTGTAAAATTTCCCCAGAGTGCTGTATTTGTTTAACTCGACTCCAATCAAAAGTAGTAGAAAAAGTTATTCAGTGATTTTCTCTTACATCGTCTCCATAGTTAAATGTTCTAAGTCGTAAGATATTCAGAGTAGATGCAAATCCGTACCATTTTCAATATCCGGATTTTTAAGAAAGAATTTTATAATAATAGCAAGTACGCTTAAGCCTAATCCGTCAAAAACGCAGTCTAGTACCTGTTGGAACATTACCGACCCGGGTAATCACTTCATTTATAAAGTCTTGCCCATGTTCATTTTAAGAACATGTTGGGAAACTTTGTTCCTGCTATACTTATTTTTCGTTACAAATTTTTATTAATTAAAAACACCCGGATTCAATTTACAAATCCGGATTTGGAAGTATAGTAAAAATTTACGTATAATTGGATTTTTCGGATAACGGATTATTCGGATTGATTGAATCATTCTTTAATTCTTGTTTATGCACATAATTAATTGTAAATGTTTAGAAATGTCATTTGCATTGTATTGTAGGTTTAGGCATCGGTTTTGTAAAGTTTCTATGGAATTTATTTTTTATTTTTTAGTAAAGGAAAACATTTCAATCGCGGGCAGGATTTCTATGGAATATTCGGGTGCGACCCATGCGACTTAGGAGAAACTAGCTGGACTCAGTTTACAATCAATAAAATATGTATTTCACTAGTAATTTCAATAAAGAATCCGTGAACTTCCAAAGGGACCTTAATAATTGTTATGGTATTCTATTCCTTGACAAGTAAATTCAGACAATTTTCAGTTAACCGCCACCAAAAAATTATAAGAGACTTTGATTATTCTTTATACAATAGAGCTACTGGCACTGAAATCCATGATGCATTATACATATAATTGTATCTTTGCGTGAACTGTACCTAATAAAAGAATATTTCAGGCACCAATTTTTTAATTTGAACGCATCCATTAGTCCCAGACCTAATAGTATCTCTAATTATGTAGTCTGTGAACAAGACCAAAGTAGCGCCATCTGCTGTTTATTACAGGTTAAAAATAAAATACGGTTCTGTTCTCTCTTCCTCCTTGTTGTTTCTTTTCATTTGAGTGCGTGAAAGAAATGGTTATTTTAATCAGGGCCTATTATATCTTGTGTTGAATTTTGCAAATCAATTTGTGATCTTAAAAGTGTACAACGTTACGTTGCATCGTGTTGCGTTAATTTCAAGTGAAATGTGGTCGATGACAGCGTGAAAACGATTGCTACGTAAGTATAATCCGATCAAATAGTATTTAGCATCCGCGTAGTATTACTGCTAATATTTTTACAATAAAACGTTTTTGTAGGATGATAAAAATACCTGTCTGTCAGTCAATTGTCAGGTACAGATGTGTACCTACCTGTGCATTGTCAAGCAAAGAAATCAGTCGTAATTGAACAATTTATTTTATATAAATCGTTTATTTTATGATTATTTAGTGTTCAATACAGTGCCATGAAGTGTGTCTATGGAATTGTGAAGGTATGTGGCAACTGTGCAGTAGGGTATTGAAAAAAAAACATGTTTTCATCTGCCCTTGTTTAGGTTGCAAAATCTCAATTCCTTTGTCATGTGCATAGTCACTTTTACTTTTTCTGGTGAACATTGCATGGATTCTGTTGACGTATATAAAATTCCCGCTATTTTACTGGTATTTTTTTCGTTTAGTAGAAAGTGGGTACACACTGGTCATATGGGATTTTTTTTTAATGTAAATAAGGCGTTCCAGTTGAACAAGCAGGCACTGTCGAGTTAGTTTTTGTTTAAAAATGCAGTTATACCTGATTGTTATCCTCTTGGCATAGTTTTTTTGTGACTGTTGGAAGAATTTTGTTACTTTGTAATGTATGCAATATTACTGGGAATTTGCTTAAAAGGTATGTTTATGTAAGCTCTAATTACAGATTTACAGCTTTCTAATCGTTAAAAATGTTGCGTTGTTCATAAAATCCTTATGTATGAGCTAAACAATCAATTTATTGGTTCTCAATAATCACATAATCATTATGTCAAGTTAAGTGATTGTCCATATTGGTTTCACAATCAATGAAAACAAAACTTTACAGCTGTTGTTTTTATAATCAATCACAATCACTACCAACATTGAGATACCTACCCACCATGTAACAATTTACAAGAAGGCCCATTCATTATTCTAAAACCCAATGAAATATTTATATCTGGTATAATCTGTGTAAATGAAATGATTATCTGTCTATAGTAAGTAGGTAGAAGTAGATTTCATTACTTTTTACTAGATCTTACTAGATCCTCTTTTCATTTCAATTACCAAATTACAGACATTGTGAAATCTATTGTTCTTGTGTCCAGTTGTCTTGTTGATGCATTATTTTTTAAGAATATTTGTTAATTTTTTGTGGTACATGGGCATTACATGACATTTATTACAAACATGGTAAAGTAATTTGTAATCAATTGCTGTCTACACACACCACTATCTTACAAAGCACTTTCACTGCAATTGCTGCATTAATTTTAGTGAATGATTCATAAAACAACTGCATATATGAGCTGCTTCCAACTGCAACTATTGTGGTTCTTTCCATTTCTAAGGATTGATCCCATAGGATTATGGTATGTGACTTTACAAATATACAATTAAGACACGAACACCTGAACTTAAGGGTCCGGCGGAGCGTGAATGCCCACAAAAACGTAATACCGAAATACATCGTAATCCAGACAATATTCTATCAAATTATGTTATTATTCAGATTTAGATACCATTATTCTAGGTTCCTACGATACTATTTAGTCTAGTACTACTTCACTGGAAATAAAAAACCAAACTTGGTCAACTTAACAAAAATTGCATTAGCTTACATTTATTTCCAGTGAAGTATTTTAAATAACATAGGAACCTAGATTAACAGTATTGGCATCCATATAATAACAGAATTTAAGTAAATTGTGTTTGAATTACGATTTATTTCGGTATTACCTTCAAGATAAATTCGGTCCGCTGGACTCTTAGAGAAATATCTGTACATTAAATAAATATTTGTAGTTACAATTTACAGTGGAGACTAGTCGAATCCATACAAGCACAGACATTTAAAAATGCATCTCTTAACATACATGACATACCATGACACCTGTATTCACCAAGAATTAGGCAGAAGTGTACTAATGTACACCCACAGTTTGCCGGTATGTTTAGGTCCCATGTCATAGGTGGCGAGCCTATTGCCATTAACTGTGCACAAATCCAGACTCCGAGCTGCTACTGAGAATTTCATAGAAAAACCCAATAACACTTTGTTCGACCTAGGGATGAAACCCAGGAACTCTAGTGTAGCAGTCGCGCTTGGAACCACTGGACTAATGAGGCAGTCTTTATATATACGTCTGTATATTACAGATGGGACCCATATGTACTGATGTTTCTCTTATTATTATTTTTAATAAACAATGATTTTTGTTGATAAGTATGATTTGTTTTTATAAACACCTAGCATTATGTTTTATGATGTAATATGTAGTTACAAAACTGCTTCACTTCATACATTTGATTATCTGGATTTACGACTATCCAAATGCCTAAAAAAACAATTAGGGTAGTTAATATAGTTTCCACTGTATTTTGAAATTGCATTTGTATTACTGACTTACAGACAACCTCCAGTTATGTGATAAGTATCAAAACACAAACCTGTTATTCAAAAGAATTCATTTGAATCAATCAATACATTACTTTGAAACAGAAAGAAAACATAAGAAGTATGTTATGTCAGTCAGTGTCTGCTTGATCATCATAACTTGAACATAAATCTTTTATTTATGTATACATATACTTAATAATATTACTTATATAAAAGCGAAATACCACTCACTTAGCGTAATTAATAGTCTTGTGGTTTCAAGCGCGACTGCTATGCTAGAGGTCCTGGGTCCTATTCCCAGGTCAAGCAGTGTTATTGGGTTTTTCTATGAAATTCTTAGTAGCAGCTTGGCTTGGCATAACAAAATTTCAAAAACTACATAGCATATAAACTTGGAAATTGGTATGTAGGTTGCTTATAAAGTAAAGAGATCTGTTTATAATGGAATTTTGGCAATTCCTATAGGATTTGCTAAAATAATATCAATGTGGATTGTACCATGGGGAATGGTTAGTGTAATACAAGTGACTTAAAAATCAGTTAAAAAAATAATGTCATATTTTATTCTAATGGGATTCTGAATAACTGTCATTAAGTAATATCTTGTTCATAACTTCTTGAAGAAATCCCAATTTGTAACTATGCCTAAAATCTACTTTTACATTGAATCCTGTGATAACATGTAAAAGTAGATTTTAGGCAAAGTTACAAATTGGGATTTCTTCTCAGGATCTGTTTTTTTAGGAAGCCGACCAGAGTTTATAAGATTAGCCCTCTATTATGTTTATAATCTAAAGTAACTATCATCTCTTTGTTATTTTGATGTATTAACATCAAAATATGAGACAGTAAGGATTTATATTGTAATGACATGACAAATAAGCATAGGGTCTATCTGATAGCATAAACTGCTGCCTATAGATGCCAACAACACCAGACGTATCACTAGCACATTGTCGTCTTCAGATCTCAGCCTTGTATGTAATTTCGCTAACATTTATAACGTGGGAGAGCCATGCTTCGGCACGAATGGCCCGGCTCGACCGGAGTGATACCACGGCCTCCCAGAAAACCGGCGTCAAACAACGCTTAAGTTGTGTTTCGCCGAGTGAGTGAGGTTACCGGAAGCCCAATCCCCTTTTAAAAGGCGGGCAACGCACTTGACTCTTGACTCCTCTGGTGTTGCGGGTGTCAATGGGCGGCGGTAATGCTTACCATCAGGTAATCTCTCTGTTTGTTTGTTCCCCTATTCCATAAAAAAACATAAATATACATATGCACATGCACATATCGGCAGAATATTCGAAAATGCAGTGGTTACTACAACTACTGTCCAGACAAACTCCAGCCTCCTTAGAAATACTAGATACATCTAATGTTTTAGTATAAACAGGTTTATCTTAAATTACTGTCTTAATCTTAGTTTCAGTTCAACAAACTTATGTTACACTTTAAATAACAACAGCAAAGATTATTCCTTTGTTTATAAAATTAATTAAGTAAACGCTACTTAATTAATAAAGAATTTTTTATCTGCTTAGGAGTACTGAAACATGGTCCATGTAATTTATTCATTCTGTTGCATCTAAAGAAACCTAATTACGAATAGAATTAAAAAAATATGTTTTAAAATAAAACCTTCATGCATTCACCAACCGCTTTCTCTTTTTTTTCAGAATTGACAAGCGCAAAGGCAACAGCATAGTGTACCTACTAACAAAATAGAAAGAAACAAACAAAAATTATGTATATAACAGTTATATAAAGCAGCTGCGACACTGTGATCTCTTTACGTGATTAGTATAATTTTTTTATTACATTATATGAATTGTGTATAGCCAGTTACATTTCTGTATTTATGCGATATTGAGGCAAAATGAGTTCGATCAACTCGCAGAATGTGCGGCCACAAATGCCGTTACGACAGAAGGACTTCGATCAGGTAAGGATTTTATTCAACATGTAACTTTTGACACAGATTTGTAAACAAATGGAATGCTAAGTATGGAACAAAAGTAAAAATTGTATAAACTTTCGCGCCATATCAATATGGTTCTTATTTGTTTAATCATGGAAGTTTCGTCATACGCGTACGACCTTCGTGACTTCCTTTTCCGTGACGACTATTGTCAAAAAATTAAAAATATGTCTTTTAATGTTTTTCTCTTTTCAGTAATCCGCACACGAGTTGCAAAATATTATTCAGACATATGTCAGGCACTCCATTATTTACTCATCTTTGTTTATGTAGTTATAATTAACTTGTTCAGTAAGTTTTTACTTAATGCGTATCGTCTAGCAAAAGCGGTTAATATCTCAAGTTAATCTGTCGACCTGCTTGACGCTTGCCGTGGTCAGTTTTTGGAGCGGTTATCATATTTAACGTACCTATCGAGACTTCTATGCGTTGGAGAGGACTTCTACCCATCACTTGGTCTCAATTGGCGTACATCAGTCATGATAACCAGTTTATCGTTAGGATATTGGTTTTACCCAGAAACTGGGTTGTGGTCATTGCAAAATACTGATGTTAAGCATTCCAAACATATCTGGTTAGACTGGAAGCTGATGTAGAGAAAAGGTTACAAGTTACAACGGTGATGAAACATAACTCTGAAATTAATAACCTATCTCTGGATTGTTTTTACTACTGGAGATTAAAATTTGACATAAGATCCATTAAAGGCCATCCAGTCATCCCCCCGTGTGGGGACGGGTTAGAATACTGTCCCTCACTGCCTTTCAGATAGGCATCCACTAAGGTGGCCAACAAGCATACGGCCCTCCTGATGGTAAGCGGTTACCGTAGCCAATGGACACTTGCAACACCAGGGGTATCACTCGCGCGTTGCCGACCCTGTAAATTAAGGAGGAATGGCTGGCATAGGAGATATGCTGCCATGCACATCACATCATGGTTGGTTGTTGATCGTACATCGTCGGAACGACCGACCGATCGACCGTCCACTCACAATTGGAGCTGCTCGACTGGGGAAGTACCTTGCAGAAAGTCGTAGCCAAATAAAATAGCTCCGAGCTACGTTGTGTTCCTAACGGTGAGCAAGGTCGCCAGAGCTCCGCGAGGAAGCGTTGTGTTGGCAGTGTGGGGGACCGGTGGTGTTTTGTTACCGCCGCTGTCATGCATGGCAGAATGTCTCCTATGCTGCCAACCCAACTATTCCTCCTTAATTTACAGGGTCGGCAACGCGCGAGTGATACCCCTGGTGTTGCAAGCGTCCATAGGCTACGGTAACCGCTTACCATCAGGCGGGCCGTATGCCTGTTTCCCACCTTAGTGGTATATATAAAAAAGTTCTTGTTCAGTTGAATATCACCATGTAATTGTAATTAACATAAATAAACCTCTACTTCGTCTCAAAACATTTAATTAAATTCCCTTCAGCGCGGCGGTCACGTGTAAGCTATAAAGAACTGTTAATTAGGGCTTCACGTATATTGTATAGGTACGTAGGTACATACTTATTAGATACTGACGTCGCTCGTGTGTAGAACGCTAAAGTTGTAATCTTCTATGTAAATAAAAATGATGTTTGTCCTCTATGTATTGCTAAACCATTCCTCCTATTGTGATGAAACTTTGGTGGGTTGTTGTGTGCGTGTCTGGGAAGGTTTATGACAAAAAATAAGATTAATCGCAACGGGGGACAGCTAGTATTGATATTAAACCAATCTGTAGATATATCGGTATATATGTAGGACTAGCTTCGGCCCGCGTCTTTGTCTGCGTGGACTTCAGGATTGGATCCGACCTGGATAAAATTATGTATGTGTATGCCTATGTATTATTCCAGGCATATAATCTATCTGTGTGCCAAATTTTACTCAGAACCGTTCAGCCCTTCTGGCGTGAAAGAGTAACAAATATCCATACATCCATACTCACAAACTTTCACGTTAATGTTATTATAGTAGGTAAGGATGTAAGATTATCCCTTGAGAAAAGCTCGCTCGACGGATTTGACTGATCGTGATAATCCATCGGAAAAGTGTCTAATGCAGTCTAAGGGTCGCTAGTCTTAAATAAAAATTACATACATTTAATTCTCGCCTGTGATCGGGAAGGATTAGGCCTTTACAGTCATTTAAAATCGATATTCACCTTTATTTCTTGCACGTTAAAGCATGAAATATTAATTAACTAGTATAGCAATAGCACAGTAGAATATATGAGCTAAATATATCTACTGTTTTACAATCGATCTTCGCTTCTATCTCTTGCAAATTAAAGTATAAAATTAGTAATTAGCAAGTACAGTAATAATGTTTGTCTGTGACACCTACGATTGTTTCAATCGACCCACTTACTTTGACAATGGCATTAGTTACAGTTAAAACTGCGTTTCGTCATGTTGACGTAATGAGTTTTCTACAACGGCACATTTTTACGCTGTTCTGGACACGCTAAGAGGAGTCAAACTGTCTTCTGTCTTTTTAATCAACTTCAGAAAAGGAGGTTCTTAATTTGAAGGTTTCAAACAATGAATTAATCTTCTTTTGGTCAGTGAATAAATAAAATTATCACAAACCCACTAAAGTTCACATTGACTGATTACAAAGATTCAAACGGTCAGTGATGTTAGATGTATCTGCAGTCAAATAAGTGGGAGATTGCTATTACGTGGGAGAACCATGCTTCGACACGAATGCGCCGGCTCGACCGGAGTGATACCACGGCCTGGAGGAAACCGGCGTTAAACAAAGCTTACGTTGTGTTTCGCCGAGTGAGTGAGGTTACCGGAGGCCCAAGTGTAGTATTCCTCTTTCGGCACCAATTTTTTGAGCATCTAAGCTTCCATATTGAGCACCGAGCTATTATATACCTAATGGTTTGTTTTTTAAATTGGTGCCGAAAGAGGAATACTCCAAATAAATCAGCCCTTTTTTTGTTTACAACAAGTTATAAGTACACGAAAAAAAAGAACTAACTGCCTCATTAGTCTTGTGGTACCAAGCGCGACTACTACGCTAGACGTATTGAATTCGATCCCCAGGTCGAGCAGTGTTATTGGGTTTTTCTTTGAAATTCTCAGTAGCAGCTCGGAGTCTGGATTTGTGTCCGGTTAATGGCAAAAGGCTTGCTCCCTATTACATGGAGCCTAAACATACCGGCGAAATGTGGGTGTACATTAGTAGGTACGCCTTTGCATAACCCTTCGGGGAATACAGGCGTCATTGTATGTTAAAAAAAAGAAATCGTCAAATGGGTTAAAAACAACTAAGTTACGCTTGAACCAATTAATAAACTCGTAGTTCAAGTTTATAAAAAGAAACAGTAAGTATGCATGTATTAATGTCTCTTTAATGATTGCGACGATTATCATCATATTTTTTTTAAATCTCATTACTCAGTAGCCCGAGAAATGTATGGAATTATTAAATGATCGATTGGTTAATAAATTTCGTGTAGCATGTCGTCGAATAATTACACGTAGGTAATTGATTTTGTTTATAAATCCTTACTAATATTATAAATGTGAAAAATTGTGAGTATGGATGCATGGATCTTTGTTACTCTTTCACGCCAGAACGGCTGAACGTATCTGGATGAAATTTGGCACAGGTATAGATTATAGTCTGGAATAACACATAGGCTACTTTTTATCCAGGTCAGACCCAATTTTGAAGTCCACGCAGACAAAGTCGTAGCAAACATCCGTACATCACAAACTTTCGCGTTTATAATATTAGTAAGGATATACAGATATCAGCTAGTTACAATTTTAGCGACTGTTACGCTTGAGGCCCTAGGTTCAGTTCTTAGGTCGAGCAGTGTCATTGGGTTTTCATATGAAATTCTCAATAGCAGCTTAGTTTTGATTTGTGCACGGTTAATGACAATAGACTCGTTTATCGTAACTCTGCCTAACCCGTCGGGGAATACAGGCGTGATTGTATGTTGTGACTCAAACATTTGCGTCTTTGTTGGATAACCCACTTTTAACAATAACAACACTAAATAGCTGTCTAATGTCGTAAGCTTGACATAACTGTAAATTCTTTGCCGACTCTACGAATGTAGGTTATCGGCTCGATTCGTCTGTCTGTCTCATGTTTATTATACTACGCAGAAAGCCCTCATAGAAAAACTCTTTTTTTAATTAATTGTCAATGCGTAGCGCTCTGTATCTTACTATTTATTATTTAATTAGACTGAACAACCCGAGTGGGGACGGGTTAGAATACAGTTCCTCACTGCCATTCAAAGAGGTATCTGTCTCGTAAGAGCGGAGAAAATATCTGACTTGCTCTGTGGTAGGACCTTTTGGGGTTTGACTGGCTGGCGACCACCCTTACGTCGGTGTGTGTTTCGACTATTGCGCGTGAGAGCCAGTTCCTCCTCGGTTGCTGCGGCTCTGGCAGTCTGCAGTCCGTAGGGGCTCTTAAAGCTCGGTAACGCATCAGCAACTCTTCTGATGTTGTTGGTGTCAATGGGTGGCGATGACTACTTACCATCAGGTGGCTTGTCAGCCGGTTTGCCTATATAATCAATAAAAACAAAACTATAAGCGTTATACATAAATATTTGTTCGTGTCGGTATCGAACTATCCCTTTGTAGTACGGAAAATCCTTAAGGATCGTCTGCCAACTGGGGAGGCGGCATGGTAGGTATGTCCGACTAAAACCGACACTAACCTTACATTTGCCTACCTTACCTTATAGTCACGGCCATGGGATTCGTGACATATGACCATGACGGGAACTCGCGGCCTCTACCAGAGCAGCCGATTGTTTAGCTGTTCCGCTTGACTCGTTAGTCTAGTAGTGTTAAGCGCGACTGGTACGCTAGAGGTTCGATTCCTTGTTCAAGCAGTGTTATTGGGTTTTTCGATTAAATTCTCAGTAACAGCTATAAGTCTGTATTTATAACCAGTTAATGACAATAGGTTTGCCTCCCATTAAATGGGACCTAAACCTAACCTAACCCTTCGGGGAACTCTTACAAACGTGGTGTTCACGACATGAAGGACCATTCAGCAGATTGATAATATTCCGTTTCCATACAAACTCAACTGCATTATTCGCATATGTTTTCTGTAAATTTGGAGGTACTTCTCCAGAACATTAACTTTTCATACCTTTCTGACTTATCAAAAGTCTGGTCTAATTGAAATGAAATGTTTTTATGCAGGCTGTGGTTAATAATAAGGTTATCAGTAGTGTGGGTGCTTATATGACTAGGTAATCTAAATCAAAGTCACTTACGACACCCACGGGAAGAACTGGTTAGCTCTATTTATAATCGAGGACATGCACTGCGTATGTTTCAAGTGCGATGAGGCAGACGTTTTATTTATGTGTCAAACAGCATTAAGTGGTGTAGACGTGTATGTCTATTAGGTACTGAAACAAATGTTAGTCTAACTATGTTGAGGCTCATTAGGTACGTGCCCATACCAAGACAACCCATTCTCTTCCTACTTTTCTGTTACTGGAAAGTTCTTACTACTACATAATCGTAGCACTCCGCAGACGTTTTTGCGACCATCAGACAAATAAGCAATTCAGAAGCATTATGTTAATTATTAATTAGAAAAAACTAACCGAACTGCATTTCCAGCGACATAAACTGACATAACAGTACTTTTTACCGACATAGAAAGTGGGTTATCGTCTCAATTAGCACCTTAAGTTTTGACTCGCGTTGCACATGTTTTTCTCGCGATTCTCATAGAAGTTTAATGAGCGGCTAATAACTCGAACAATTAATGAAAGGGACGACTTATGCAGCGTAGTACTTCGCACTGTCACACATCATTGTTCTAGCCAGATCTTTTTTCTTTGCTCAAGATTTTTGCCGGGTTCTATAGCAAGAAATCTCTGTTTGTTGGGTCTTTCACAACTCGGAAATTGTTGCCCTAATTTTGATTTATTGGCGAGTACAAATAGCTTCAAGTAAGTCGACATGGGGCACACAGGCCTTTTATTAGCGCTAAGCAGGAACAATCTGCGCATTGTGTCGAGAGCGTTAACAAGACATTGTTGTTTAAACAAGCACATGTTCAACCTAAGGTTGAGCGATACGCAAACCTGTCGACGCTGTGAGGAGGCTGATGAAACGCCACTTCACCTTCTTGGGGAATGCAGATCGCTAATACTCAAGCGTAGTGTTCATCTAGGGAAACACACCTTAAGCCCTGATGAAATAAAGGAGCTCACCCCTAAGAAAATCCTGCAGGATTCGGCGGTGAACTCTAACTCAACCAGTGGCGATCACAATAGACCGACAGCAGTCGCAGTGATACAAATAATAATAATAAAATGTCAACATAGGGACTTCGTGTTTACTTATATTCGTTTCCTGTTGTGTATCTGATACACAGTATCTTCAGTGCGACATTCCTCAGTTCTGTGCAAATCATATTCACATAAAACGTCAGGGTTGTCTGCATAGCTTCGGCTAATCATGTTGCTCTATTATACAAATGCTGCATATATTGAGTCCCTTTGTTGTGGGAAATTTTAGTACGAGGCCACTTAGCACGTTCTAGATTACGACTATACTATACTCGTAATATATAATGAGTTATGCTGTCTTGCATTAAAATTTCAAGAAAATAGGGCAATTTATGTCAAATGTAACCCATTTGATTAATCGAATGACTGCCTCGCTAGTCTATTGGTTGTAAAGTATAGATTTGTGCCTTGTTAATGACAATAGTACAGTGTGCTCGCAATGCTGAAAGTCGCCAGAAATGGAGGGACATCGCGCGACGTGCAGCAGCATTTGAAGCCAGCGGTGATGTCCTGTCCATCGACAGCCACGACAACTCTGTCAAGAGTGCCCGACTAAGAAGAAGAAGAGAATGACAATAGGCTCGCCCGCTATTACAGGAGACCTAAACATATTGAGGAACTGTGGGTGTACATTAGCTTAGCACATCTCAGCTTAAACCATCAAGGAATACAGGCGGTGTGATAAATAAACGACCTGCTAATAAAATCAATGCCTTTGTTTAACACCATAACACTATTAATCCTCTTACGTTAGGATTGTAGCGACCTTGTTCGACCTTAGAACAACAACCCCGAAACAGCTATCTCACCTTGACCCCTCACTCACCGAAGGTCGGAGGCACGATTAAGATAATCTTTTTTTCATTGTTGCAAACATAGAATTATTGCAGTGCAATTACTACGCTCAAGTTTTGCGCTTATTAGTACGTGAATTGAGCATGTCGTTTTATTCCCTACAATATGGTTGAGTCGAACCGCGCCGATACACACGTCATGCTCGTGAACGGGTGCTGTCTGTCGGGACTGGTCGGCTCTTACTTGCTGTGGCAATCCCTTTCTTTCTAAATATAACACCTACTTATACTGAATAAATCTTACACATCAAACTGCATAATTGTCAAACTATTTAAAACAAACTTGTAATGATTAATATTGTAATCATGTTTTTTTTTAAAGAGTATCTATGGAGTTTCTTGCCGGCTCTTCTCCATAAGACCCACTTTTTGGAACCGTGTAATTAGTTTGACTTTCCAAAAGTACATTTTTAACCTGGTCTACTTAATTGAAATAAATAATTTTGACTTTTGACTTTGACATGTCTGAGGCCATACTAGATTGAGTGCTTTAATCTGAAGTATTGAAGAAAAACATAGGGTTTAGTTAGACGGAACAAGTAATTCAAGCAAATACCCTTGCCCGCATTGACTCTCATATACACACGATGGAACACAATAAAACTGGCATCAGTCTTACATGTGAGGATGGATTATTCGATTCTACATCTCGGTGAAACTCCAGAGGGCGTGTAAGTTTCTTTTTACCATTTTAATTTTACGCATCAACCGCGTTCTGCTCTCTGATTGGTGAAGGTCTCAGATCACGCCAATCAGCACGCAGAACGAAATCGATGCGTAAAATCGTATTGGTGAAATGAAACTTAAACTAGGACCTCTGATATTCTTTATTTCTATCAATAATTCAAAATTCTGAACTGCCTCATTAGCCTTGTGGTGCTAAACGGGACTGCTACGCTAGCGGTTCTGGTTTCGATTCCCAGATCGAGCAGTGTTATTGGAATTTTGTATAAAATTCTATAATAGGCTCCTCCCTGTTACATGGGACTAAAACATGCCGCCAAACTGTGGGTATACATTAATACTATAAGTATTTGCAAGGACTATTCGGTTATTATTCGGTATTCGGCTACTTTTTTTTTATAATTTTATTATATTCGGCCGAATACCGAATATCTAGATACAATTGGACCGAATACTTAAGTAGTAGGTGCTTGTTGCGGTGAGATAATTGCTAAAATATATAAAAAATATTTTATAAAAAATAAGTATATTTTCTTATTATCATTTAATTTGTCATAGGGTACATAATCAACTTCTGTATTACAAAATATAACAAAAAAAAACTATGAAAAAAATGACAAACTTCTATATCACAAAATATAACAAAAATTCCAGTGTCTATGTCTACATACCTTTTCCAAAATTTAAAATGCACAAATTAAACTTGAATTTTGCCTAATATTCGGCCCGGAAGCCCGCTTAATATTCGGTATTCGGCGTATGGCCGAATATACTATTCGTTGCAAGTCGAATTAATACACCCCTGCCTAACTTTTTGGGGAATACAGGCGTTACGGTATGTAATTCCAAATTCGTACCTATCTAACATTCGAGAGGATACGGATCAAACGAGCGGTTCCACCCGTATCAGATTCGAGTACCGTAATAATGTAAACAGTGACAGATTGTAAGGCCACCCGAGCTCCAACCAGTTTCCTTCGCAGCTTACGGGATATAGCAGCTGTTTGTCTCAATCACGAGTTTAGTAAAAACAACAGCTGTTTTTTTTATTCGTTTTAAAAATAACTAAGTGATGAATGCATTAATGGCTTGGGAAGGGACTACGCCTCACGTCGGAGGGAATCGAAATTACTATTGTATGAGTATTCGAAACAATAAAAACATTTATTGGCCCTTTTACCGATTTTACATGAGACCTAAACATACCGGCGAACTGTGGGTGTACGTAAGTGCACCGCTGACTAACCTTTCGGGGAATATGTTTTATTTGAAATTCCAACAAATTAGGTTACATTATCATCGTTCCTCACCTAAATATCCCTCGAGTTACTATGACAAAGATCATGAATGAGAATAACTTCGTCCGTTATGCCAAAGAATGGTGTAGTTGTATTTATTATTATAAATTAATTCGCACTTCGTTTGCGCCAGTAAATAAACACTCGGAATTTCCTGTGTCATCGACATATCAGACGCTAAGTGCGTGACGTATAACACTTATGACGTATCTGTAGGTCATATAAATAAACGTCTTGATGCAATGATCACGGCGAGTTAATTTAATAGCTCTATCGAACAAGAAAACAGTATAATATTAATATTTGTCATATATTTTTGTCTATATAATGTTTGTACGCCCATCCTGCAAAGACGTGCATGAAAATATATGATATGTGGTTTTCACAATATGTAAATTACTTAAAATCTGGTTCATGTTTCATCTTGATACGCCCAGAAGCCGAGTTGTAGTAAGTACATACTTTTGAGACACGAATGTAACTATTGCAGCCAGTTAGTTTTTTGTCTTTTTCAAAATATCTTACTTCCTCAGTCGTAGGAAACTGTCGTATAGCACCATGGTATGTGTTTCGACTTTTGTGTGTGAGAGTCAGTTCCCCTTCGGTTGTTGTGTTGTCTGCGGCCGTAGGGGCTCTTAAGGCTCGGGTACGCATTAGCAACTCCTCTAGTGTTGCAGGTGTCCATGGGACGCCATAACTACTTAACATCAGGTAGCTCGTCTGCTCAATAAAAATAGCTTTGTAACTTATAAAGTAAAACTTCTCTGCCTGGTACCCCGATGACGGAGGTATCGAGGATACATTGGACACGGCAGTAAAGTGTGTAATATCTCTCACAAATTGTTTATAATTCGTTTTGTACTTGTGGAAACTCTCATTGATACTGTTGAAAATAAAGAATCGTGTTTATGTGACGTGCGAGACGAGTATTTCAACTACGCAAGTTATGTTTCCTGGCGGGCAGCCGCCAAATAGTTGATGATAGGAATAGTTGTTGAATGCAAGTTATGTGTGATGGTAATCAGTGGCGTCATTACTGTTGCATAGACAGAAAACGGAAAAGGTGAACTCCCAATTAAATTCAGACAGTGTTACTCTAAGTAAACTTAGGCTAAAGATAGCTAAACAAACTCAGGGCCTCTAGCGTAGCAGTCGCGCTAGAGACCACTATACTAATGAGCAGTAAAATACTCCTATTAATCAAAAAATCGGTTTCAATACACCTGTACCTGAAATAATATTCTTTATTAAGTCTAGCTTTAGAGTCGGTAACCGACGCGCTTTATCGCATCGAGCATGCCAACTAACGTCACGTCTCTAGCGAATCACAAAACTGAATTATCATCACAGATCTCTGACGACGCACAAAATATGTAGATAACGACAGAAGAACAACTTTACATACAATTTTCTAAGAATAATGTTATGAAATCAGTAATATAAGTTAAATTAATTGAAAAGGTTCTAGAACGATAAATGATATGTATAGTCAATTTTGTAAATTAATGTTTTTGAGATCTTATTTTTTTTAACATTACCCAACACTAGGGTTTTTTTCTTGCATCGTGGATGCGTTTTTAAACAAAATTCTCACATACAGAAACGCCCAGACCCGGAACAACTTCCCGTAGATCATACAAATATTTCTCTGTGGGGATCGAACCAACAACACGTGGCGCAGAAACCAATCGTTCAGCCTCTACGCCAAACCTGTCCCTTAATTTACTACTACATTTATGAAAACCAAATCAAAATCAAACATCTCTTTTTAGTCCCGACCAAAATAATACAAGGGTCCGATACGAGTACTGTAAAATAATATATGAGGGTCTTGTGACCGGATACTCAAACTCTACTGAATTTTAAGATGCCAGTAAGTCTCATTCTGTCACAGTCAGTTTAGCTAAAAGTAATAGAGAAAAGCACGAGGCAACGGCGTTTTAAAATTGAGTTTTCGGCCAACAATCTAAAAATGTAAGATAATTTCTGAAATGGCTTTTTGAAGAAACTAGCAACATTAAATAGACTAGGCACAATTGACACACGTATGCGTCGCATTGTCTTGCAGCAAAAATTTAGGGAGCTCATAAGCCCTTCGCACGGCGATACCAGAGGTATAACAACGTGTTAACGCGTAAATTTTTTTGTTTTTGAGAAAGGTATGTTGCTATTAAATGTATAGAGCGGCATTTCTCCCTCTCAATCGAAAAAGGATAGCAATAACACTTTGTGGTAAGTCCTCTGGTCGGAGGGACATTACATAAACGAATAATTGTCTCACTTGGCAGATGGATTAAACGGTATTTCGTTTGGCTAAAAAGTCTTGTTAAAACATCTTAGAATGCTCGCAAATAAGTACTCTGGAATTTGACAAGATTATGAGCTATAGAATTGCAATGTTGAATACTGAGCACTTTGTTTAAACTCGGCCGTAAGTACCATGGCCGCGAGGCGTGATTACGATAAGGCTCATTTATGATTAACATCCATTGATTGCATAAAGCGAGTTTCTCACATACTGGAATCGCGATATAAACAATGAGATATAATACTTTCGAGATTTATGTAATGAATGTATTTTATCAATTTTACACAAACATGGAATAGAGACTGTGTTCCATTTTAGAGCCTGTATGTGCGTTGTGGTAGGCAAAACTAGGGTTAACAGCATTTAATATGGGTACGACCTCAGATTTGTGCAAAAATACACATTCTTTTGGTATAAGTAGATATAAATTGGACCGTGGCGAAGAAGATAGCCTACCTTTTGCCCCGAAAAGTTCCTTGGAATGCGAGTCAAACCGCGGGCAAAAGCTAGTCCTCCATAATTTTCTATTCAAAATTAGGCCTATAGGCGATATAATGCATTAAAATTCTTCATAAAATAGCTTTTGATTTTCTGCAGCTTCCTATAATATGGTACACGCCTGTCCCACAGTAATGTATGACGAAATAAAATTTTATTTCCGCCATTCAATCGATCAGCTTTCTCTCAGTTGTTTTCGCGAAATCAGACTCTATGGGCATAGCAAGAAGGGCGATTTAGAGATTTAGTAATAAACCTGGCTGTACGCCAATATATGGCGTTTTGATTAAAATGTCTTTATCGCTGCAGTTTTATGTTATTTTTGAAAACATAAAAATCGATATTTGTAGTTTTATTTAAAGTCGGGACTTACCTATACTTGGCTTAAATCTGTACTACTGTATGCGCTACTTTAAAAAAGTTTAATTGAAATGGGTTCACCTATTTTAGATTTACAAATCACATAAAATTTAAGATGAACATGCTAAATCAGTAATAGGATCAAAATGACGTATTGGCATATACTCGTAGTATACGCAGGAATTATATTTTTTTAGAATTTTAAAGGTCTAGTTCATCAGTATGTTAATTCGATACAATCGTCATCATCATCTCTACATTAGCCAAAAGACGTCTACTGCTGAACAAAGGAGGCCTCCCCCAAAGACTTTCACAAGGACCGATTAGGTACATACCCCCTGCATCCAATGACTCCTAGATAAACATATCATCATACAACCTTGAGATCCTAAATAAACCGCTTTTGCTGACGATACGTGATACAACAGATGGTTAAAAATAAAATAGAATAAGGTAAATGATACTCATTGTTGGGTAGGAAACTGTGTCGGTAGGTAGGCTGACATAGATGAATGCGTCCTGGCTACTTTTGTATCCATTGGCCTCAATATGACCTAGCAATATTGTTGGTGCATCCGTTCAAAACCTGTTAGGGTTACGATGAAATGCCCTTACGAAACCAGTGAACAGGGTAAAGTCTGCTATTTCAATTGTATCAGAATGACACTAAAAATTACATTGACAGCCGTAACTGTCAAAAATCAACAATTCCAAAGTCAATAAATGAAGTTTTTTTACAACAGCAGAACCCTGAAGACAAATTTTGGTAAAATGTTCAAAATACATAATATAATTCCAATTTAGTCTCACTTACGAAAATGTCAAATGGTATTCTACTAAATTAAAAACATCCTTAGAAAATTATCTTGATATTTGTGACATTTATGACACTGAACTATTTAATTATATTAAGAAATTTTTTTGAGTAGGTACCAGAATTACCCTTCTGACATTTCGGCATATTTATGTTTACTCTATAATTATGGGGTCACTATGTATATTGTTGCAGATATGGGGCGACCTACAGGAGGGTATAGAACAAGTGTACAAGAGGCAGCATATGGAAAAGAAGAGATATATGGACTTGTATACGTATCCTTTTTAAAAAAAAACAGTGTTACGACTTGCGCGTGAGAGCCCTTTCTCTACCCTGCCATGATTCCAGCAGTCTGCTGTTTGGGGCTCTTGAAGGTCGGTAATGCATCAGTATCTTCCATTAATGACGACCATTTACTATCAGGTGAGTCGTCTGCTCGTTTGCCAACATAAACCATGAAGAATTGCCCTCTGCTCACTGAACTCTTCAGAAATAAAATCAGCTCTAAGTTGCGGTCGTGTGTACCTATTGAGTGACTGAGCTCGTAAAAGTATTTACTTGTATTGCATGCTCTATCTTAGAATCTGATTGTGCTTTTCTTTCCCTCATGCAAGACTAAGAGTCAAACACATTCAAGACGGCAGTGAGTATGTTAAAAAGGTCTTGATGGAGCACACAATTCGATCTGACTCTCATAAATATTGGGACACTTACAGGTGGCCCATCAGATAGATTTTATTAAATACTAGCTTTTTACCCGCGACTTCGTCCGCGAGGAATAGTTACTTTGTTCCATATGAACTTTCATCCCCTTAGGGGTGAAATTTATCAAAATCCTTTCTTAGGGGATGCCTACGTCATAGTAGCTATATGCATGCAATGTCTCAGCCCGATCGGTTTAAAATTGACAAAGTTTCATACAAACTTTCATCCCGTATTTTATCCCCTTGGGGGTAGAATGTATCAAGATCCTTTTTAGCGGATGCCTACGTCATAACATCTACCTGCATCTCAAATTTCCGATCCCTCCAGTGGTATGGGCTGTGCGTTGATAGATCACTATGTCAGTCAGTCAGTCCACCTTTGAGTTTTATATATATTAAGATATACCTAACCTAGTTTGGCAGTAAAGCAGTCTCGAAGCATGGATAATGTAATGTAATCGCGTGATTCTCGATGTGTCATAGTCAGTGTTAGTTGGCTAAGGAAACCACAATACTTCCGTAATGCTTAAATGCTGGCAGCTGGAGGTTATTGAACGCCAAACTGAAGTATCGCTTCCGCTATTAAATTCCGCTATTCTTGCGCTATTTATTGCTAGATGTTTTAATCTTCCCGCATTTGACCAGTATTGCTTTGTGCTTAATTTTGTAACTTTAACATAACATATATGATACATGGACAGGCGGCTTTATGTCCTCTCTGAAACAAATCAGTGTAGTTATTACGTACCTTCGAAAATTGACATTTCTCTCGCAAAACAATCTAAATTTCCTGTTGAGAATTACCGAAAATTCCATATTATTTGTATTGTTTGATATTATGTTTTCCTCCGTGAGTGGAAGGGTTAGAATACAGCCGTTGAGATAGACATCTCGTAAGAGGCGAGGAAATATCTTACTTGCTTAATGGTAGATTTTTTTTTATGGGGGCAAACGAGCAGATGGATCGCCTGATGGTAAGCGATTACCACTGCCCATGGACACCCGCAACACCAGAGGAGTTACAAGTGCGTTGCCGGCCTTTTAAAAGCGGGTTGGGCCTCTGGTAACCTCACTCACACAGCGAAACACAACGTAAGCTTTGTTTAACGCCGGTTTTCTGTGAGACCGTGATATCACTCCGGTCGAGCCGGCCCATTTGTGCCGAAGCATGGCTCGTGAAACGTAGAATCGTAAAGCACCTTGGTATGTTTCTACTTTTGCGCGTGAGAGCCACTTCTCTCTCAGTTGCTGCGTCTTGGCATGCTGCAGTCCGTAGAGCTAAGGCTTAAGGCTTGAGGCTCGGCGACGCATCAGCAACTTTGGTGATGGATGTATCCATGTATTATGTATCGTTTCTAAATATGAGCCTAACTCTTGAATAAAAAACATGAATAAAAAGCGTGGGTGATGCCCTGGGCTACTGTTTAAAGCCATTATAAGGCGATTGACTCGTTTGTTTATAAAACAACACACTACGTACAACGGCCTTGTTATCGACAGGATCTTATCGGCGAACGACCGTTTATGTTCTGTTATCATAATAAAAAAATATAATCATACTTTCTTCTTGTTGGTCGTACGTAGAACGATTCTGAAGCCAAATTTGGTAAAGCCGATTTATTTGCAACATTCACCTCAGAAGTCGTTCAAGGATAAATCTGCTTGCTATTGGGGCAAAGGTTTTTTTATGAATTTAATTGTTCACTGATTAACTATTCACATTTAAATGCATTCTCGAACACCAATGGTGGTATAGCCTGAATATAGAAAAGAAATATATCCAATATAGTAGACCTCGCATCTTAAAGGCTTTCCGTATAATGAGAGGTGAACTAATACTGGATAATTATAGCCCGCCCTCCACTACCATAATACATTCTTACTAATATTATAATCGCGAAAGATTGTATGTATGAATGTTTGTTACTCTTTCACGCCTGAACGGATCTGGATAAAATTTGGCACTCACATAGACTACAGCCTGGAATAACACTAGGGTACTTTTTATCTAGGTCGGTCCCAATCCTGATGTCCACGCAGACAAAGTCGCAAGCAGGCGCTAGTATGACATAATAGCGAATACTTAAGCATCTCGTGTGTGATGTTTGAAAATTTAAATTAACAATTGGAACCAGTAGGTAGCGCTGCGATCGGTTCCTAGATTTTTTTATACTTTCAGGGCAGAACAGGATCTGCCGGGTTCACTAATATGTTAAATGTAGTAAAATGTATTCGTATTATTCGTTTATGTAAAGCAATATACTCCTGAACACAACTTAGTCACGTGTACAATTACTGTACATCCGTGCACCATCAGGGCGCCGGTAGCAGTTCTAGTGGACGAGCTGCCAACAACAATGGCGGTAGAAATAGCTATGGCGGGAAGAAACAGGTATGTTGGTTTTCAGGACAAGTTTATTATCAGGACCTGAAGTCATTGCTCTGATTGAACTGGCCCCATGGTCTAGTAGGCGCGACTGCTACGCCAGAGATCTTGGATTTTAGATTACTAGCTCGGGCAAGGTGTTATTAGGTTCTATGAAATCAGTAGCAGTTTGGATTTGGGCCTGGTTAATCGCGATAGGCCGCGCCCTTTTAGGCGCCCTTTTAGATGTGACCTTAATATAATGTCGAACTGTGGGGGTACATAACTACACCTCTGCCCTCAGGGAATACAGGCGTGATAGTATGTTATGTTTTTTGAGTAATTGTATAATTATATTTCCAGTATAAACATCTTGCAATGTAAATTCACATTGGATGTTCGTATAATGAGAGATCAGCTTATTCTTCTACGTATACAGCATGTTGTGTAAGTGTGTGGCCCTTAATAACAGCCAGCCTCACTTATTGTTGAGGCCCATTTATTAATTACAGTTTAAATTTTCAGAGTGGTCACGTGCAGGGCGGAGCGCAACTGGTCGGCCTCGAACTTTACAAGAGACTGAAGGAGTTCCTCAGGCTTTATCTTATTAATTTGCTTCAGGTAAGCTATGGGCAATGAGATTTTAGCAACGACTGAGTTCTCACGATGACAAATCACGTGTGATATTTATTACTAGTGTTGCTAGCGTCTATAGGCTGCAGTTACCACTGACCATCAGGCCCGTATGCTTATTGGTCATATTATAAATAATAATAATTAAACCCATTATACTGTCCTGTACAGTCGTCAATAATGAAGGGAATTATTGTCCACTATGCTAGTCTTCTGCAGGTTGGCAGACTTCACATGCCGTTGAGAAAATCACTCTGACCTGCTCGTGATGGTTTCCTTCAATGTTAAACATTGCGTGATAATTAACTATATACGCAAATGACTTATAATAAAAATGCATTGTTACGTATTGTTGACAGAATGGCGCAGAGCTAATGGGTGAAGATGTGCTAGCATTCTACACGAAGCAATGGGAGGAGTACCAGTTCTCGTCCCGAGTGCTGAACGGCGTGTGCGCATACCTCAACAGACATTGGGTCAAGCGCGAGTGCGAGGAGGGACGGAAGGTAATTATTTATGCACACTTACAATAAAAGGTAAATTAAAAATTAATTAGGACTATTAAGTACAGAGGTACTCCTTATTTCTAAAGAAATCTCGTGAAATCGTGTGAAGAAAGAAATATAATACCTAATACTAATAAGTATATACAAGCAAAGACATCTATATACTTCTATACTAACGCTACTGCCACTCTACTACTGCAATAAGCTTGCTTCTATTACACGGGACCTAAACATACCGCAAACTAACCCTTCGGGGAATACAGTGATGGTATATTATGTTATTCCAGGATAACGTTAGCAACTGACCTCATATTACTCTAAAGACATTATAAATTACAGAACCATTGTCAGAAAAGAAAAGTAATAAAACGACATGTATAATTGCAGGGTATCTACGAGATCTACCAACTGGCTCTGGTCACGTGGCGGGACAATTTGTTCCAGCGGTTAAACAAGCAAGTGACGAATGCCGTTCTCAAACTGATCGAGAGGGAACGCAATGGCGAGACTATTAATACTAGGCTTGTTTCTGGAGTAAGTACCACTATATGTGTATTTATAAAAAATGTCTAAATGATAGTAAAAACCGTATCAAAATCCAATGGTTTGACCTGGCGAATTATAAATATAGTTGATAGATGATTTTTTCTTCACTACAAATGCAGCCTTCGTTTTCAGGTGATCAACTGCTACGTAGCCCTTGGTTTGAATGAAGATGACACGTCCGCCCGGGGCCAGAATCTGGTGGTGTACAAGGATACCTTCGAAGCTGTGTTCCTCGAGGACACTGAGCGGTTCTACACCAGAGAGAGCACCGACTTCCTCAGGAATAACCCTGTCACGGAGTATATGATCAAGGTATATCAATTATTCACTAAACACACATTTATGCACAAATGCAGTTCTACAAACACTTACTCCTAACATTTCTAGCGCAACCTTAAAATGATGCCCTACGCAACATCGGTTTCCTTGTTAACTGATTAAAAAACGGGAGAGGTTCTCAATTTGTTAGATTAGGTTATATTTTACTAGTTGATCCCATATAGCCGAATCGGCCGAATATACCGAGTATTAGAAAGTGACCGAATATTTGTTACATCTCTAGGTGCGACTATGTTAGAACAACACTCTATTCAACACTCATCACTGTAACAACAATCTATTATAGAAAAGCTATATACCTTAAAGAAAACAAAGATTAACCTTTTAATAAAGCAAGCCAGACTTCAAGAAGTGATAGTTAGAAATCAAATTTATTTCTAACTATCACTTCTTGAAGTCTGGCTTGCTTGAAATCAAATTTATTTCTAACTATCACTTCTTGAAGTCTGGCTTGCTTTATTAAAAGGTTAATCTTTGTTTTCTTTAAGGTATATAGCTTTTCTATAATAGATTGTTGTTACAGTGATGAGTGTTGAATAGAGTGTTGTTCTAACATAGTCGCACCTAGAGATGTAACAAATATTCGGTCACTTTCTAATACTCGGTATATTCGGCCGATTCGGCTACGTTTTGAATATTCGGTATTCGACCAAATACTGTACACTGTTTGGCCGGATATTGCGTACTATTCCGCCGAATACTGCGTACTATTTAACCGGATATTGCGTACAATTCGACCGTAAATAACCTACTGTTTCTGTTTGACAGGCTGAACAGCGTCTGCAAGAGGAACAACGACGCGTGCAAGTATACTTACATGAGACTACCATGGAGCGGCTGGCCAAGACTTGCGACAGGGTGCTCATTGAGAAACACCTCGAAATCTTCCATGCTGAGTTCCAGGTAATACTTAATTTTTTTCTAATTTTGCAAGGGCGTAAAATGAAGTATAATATTATAAATTCGAAAATAACTTTGTCAGTTTGTTATGTTTTGATGAGGATAGTTGAACTAATTTTGGTATAGTGAATCTGCGAGCAAGAGTTTTTAAACCGTTGAAAATATAATATTACTATAATTTTTGTATATGATATAAAAATGGATAAATCGATGATAGCGTTTAAATCGTCCTAATTTGATTTTAATTTTGAAGATATTTTTTTACAATTGACAATGACGCATATTCCCTATTGTTTTTTTTATCTTTGGTTTGGTTGGAGTTCGTAAATGTGAGATCCCGGCTACATTATCTTTAATGTAGAGCTCGACCCGCTTCCACCCTGGCAATTGATTGTTATTTACACAGAATTTCTTTGTGTTTATTCCAGAAACTTCTAGACGGCGAGAAGAACAGCGACTTAGGGCGCATGTACGCGTTAGTAGCGCGCATTCCTGACGGGCTGTGCGAGCTGCGGCGCCTGCTCGAGCACCACATCCACGCGCAGGGGCTGCAGGCCATCGACAAGTGCGGCGAGTGCGCCCACACGGTATACTACGTCACACAATTTTAACATTTTTTTATCAATCGTACTATGCCCTCTAATTTTCTCGTAGTAATCCTTACTAATATCGTAAATGTGAAAGTTTGTGAGTATGGATGTATGGATGTTTGTTACCTACTCTTTCACGCCAGAACGGCTGATCTGTATGAAATTTGGCACAGAAATAGATTGTAATCGGGAATAATATATAGGCTCCTTACTAATATTATAAACGCGAAAGATTGTATGTATGAATGTTTGTCACTCTTTCACGCCAGACCAGCTGAACGGATCTGGATAAAATTTGACACTCACATAGATTACAGCCTGAAATAACACTAGGGTACTTTTTATCCAGGTCGGATAAATCCTGAAGTCCACGCAGACAAAATCGCGGACAGGAGCTAGTAATATTATAAACATAAAAGTTTGTGAGGATGTTTGGATGTTTGTTACACAATCACGTCAGAACGGCTGAACGGATTTGGACCAAATTTGGTACAGAGATAGATTATAGTCTGGAATAGCACATAGGTTACTTTTTACCCAGGTCGGACCCAATTCTGAGGTCCATGCAGATAAAGTCGCGGGCAGAAGATACTCTATAATAATGATAACGTATTTTAATCGATTGTTTTCTCCAACAGGATCCCAAAGTATACGTATCGACGATACTGGAGGTGCACAAGAAATACAACGCGTTAGTTCTGGTTGCGTTCAACAACGACTCCGGTTTCGTGGCCGCGCTCGACAAGGCGTGCGGCAGGTTTATTAATAGTACGTATACACTAGCGACCCGCTCGCGATTTCACCCTCGCTGCTCCGTTCCTAAGAGGCGTAGCGTGATTTTATATAGCCTATAAGCTTCCTCGATACATGAACTATCCAACACAAAAAGAAATTTCAAAATCGGTTCAGTAGATCTAGAGATTATCCCCTACAACCTCACAAACTTTCCCTCTTCATTATCTATACTAATATTATAATATTTATTAATCTCGCAAACCACTAATTAGCCAAAAAGTTAAGTAAGAAGTCTAGTGGTCGTAAGCACCACTGCCATGCCACTGGTTCGATTTCCATGTAGAGCTAAGTGTTATTGGTTTTTTCTCAGTAGCAGTTCGGAGCTTGGATTTGTGCCCGGTTAATATCAATCGCCCCTTACATGGAAACTAAACATACCGGCAAATTTTGGGTGTACATTAGTACATCTCTGCCGAACCCTTCGGGGAATACAGGGTATGTTATGTTTCGTTTTACTACCCCAGATGAACTCTCAACAACAGTCCTACCATCAAAAAATAATTACCGATGCGCAACATTTAGTGGTCGAAAAAGGTCTAATCATGGTAGAAAAATATTGCTTACGCATAGGTATTCTCTTCCCGCGATGGATCACGGCGACATAACAAATATGAATGTCAGTGTTGCCGTTTGATTGACAGTATCAATAAACATAAGGAAACTTTTATTCATTTTAATGAATGGCTTACTAGCCCACCTACTTTTGTTTCGTGTTGTTCGTAAAAAAGTATAAAATTACTAAGTTATTTTTTAGTAAAGGAAAAAATTCAATCGCGGGCAGGATTCGAACCTGCGTCTTCTGGTTTGATATGCCAGACGCTCTGACCTCTAAGCCACCGCAAACCCTACCCGCATGATTGAAATTTTGCCTTCACATTCTGAATTTACGTCATAAATTACGCCTCTCATAGATGTCACCAACGTCACCTTATGACGTAAATTGTAAAAAAAAATGATCACGGGAATATCTGGCGTAAGACATTTTCTTCTACCATGGGTCTAATAAAATTCAAACTACGGTCTAGCCTACGTTTTCAATTTTTTTTTTAAACACGTTGCCCCACACTAGGATTTTCTCCTGTATCGTGGGTGCGTTTACAAACACAAATACTCACATACACAAACACCCAGACCCGGAACAACTACCTGTAGATCATACAAATATTTGCTCCGTGTGGGGATCGAGCCCACAACACGTGACGCAGAAGCCGATCGCTCAGCCGCTATGCCAAACGTGTCGTCATCAATCTTTTTTTAGGTAATGCAGTCACAAAAGCAGCGAACTCATCGTCCAAGAGTCCCGAGCTGCTCGCCAAGTATTGCGACCTGCTACTGAAGAAGTCCAGTAAGAACCCCGAGGAAGCGGAACTCGAAGATACGCTCAATCAAGTGGTAAGCTCATTATTACCCAACTGCTAGAAGGGTTATGTGTTTCAAGTGTATGTATATATATATATTTCTTTTGTAAGTTTTGTAGCCTAAATGGCTTGATGGATTTTAGCTTGAGAGGTGTTGTTAGATTCGTCTCAATTGAGAGAGTGACGTATATCAAAAAGTAACAATTGTAAAATAAAACAGTTAATTTAAAAATAAAAACGAAACAAGATGACCAACCTCATGCAGTTGGAGGCAATTTTTATGCTTCGGACTGCATGAATTTGGCCATTTTATTCAGTATTAGTGATGATTATTTATAATTACTCTAGTGGTCCTATTGGTGGTTATTAATATATTTATTACATTATTACTCATCTGGCTAACCCTTCAGAGAATATAGGCGCGATATTATGTTATATCAATCTCTTTTATTAATGAAATATTATGTTCTTTCTAGATGGTTGTGTTCAAATACATTGAAGACAAAGACGTGTTCCAGAAGTTTTACAGCAAGATGCTGGCGAAGCGGCTGGTGCAACACATGTCTGCCAGCGATGACGCTGAGGTAAACACTGTACTTACTAAGAATCACCACCCATCCATGGGCTAACTGCGGCAAGCTGAGCTTACCCTTGCAGATCGATTAATCAGTATAGTTATTATTTAGTAGCTCCACGAGCCCTTCACCACTATTACTCGATGTACGAAGAATGGTTACCCATCCATAGACTGACCCTGACAAGTACAGGTTACCCTTGTCGATCGATTATCAGCACAGTTTTACTTAGCAACTCCACGACCCTCCATGACCTATTTTTAGCTTGTAATTGTTAACCCAATAAAGCAGGCACGGCGATCTATGATCGATTTATTGGAAGAATCGATTAACTGGGCCAAGAGAAATCGTTTTTTAATAATCGATAAATAGTATTGAATCAATCCAGTGAATACTCCACTGTAGAATATCGAGATTTTTTTGTAAAATTATTTACAATTAGGTACTTGAATGTACCCAAAACACATAAAAAAAATATAATTTATCACCTAGTAATTCAACTCGCGAGATGGCATTAGTGCTCCTCCTTCGCCTGTTCTAACGTTTTTTTTTTAAATCGACTTGTGATTGACTTGTATTGGCCTTTTAAACCTCATTTTTTTGGGAATCGATTCTTCAGCTTTCCATGCGATCTTTTTCGGAAAGAATCGCCAACCCTACAATAAAGCAGTCCAATGCCGAGATAATGCAACTATAAATTTTGTTTGCAGGCATCAATGATCTCAAAACTTAAACAGGCGTGCGGATTCGAGTACACAAGTAAACTACAGAGAATGTTCCAAGTAAGTAAATATAATTAATATTATTTTACAGTGTTATTAGTTCTTATCTTGAAACTTCAGTTGTAAGTACTGGACAAATAGTAACCCCTTCACCTAGAACACAATTTTTTTTTCTCAGAACCTATAATAAAATTGTAACAGGCTTATGTCTGTACATAGATATTTAAGAAAAACTAATATGGGCAATGAAAACAATGGCGCACTCTCCCAAAATTCAAAGACATTTGAAAGTACATATTTACAATGGCAGTGCCACCTACACATTGCAACCTACAGGGGCTGCTCCAATGCAGGCCTCCTGGGCAAAGACCGTCCCTGGGTGCGTCACTCCACGGTTACTAATGCCCCCTCCCACCCCCCGCCTCGACAAGGCGAGAACCCCTTAGGGGGGGGGGGGGGATATCGTAGATCATCCTACTAATATATAAACGTGAAAGTTTGTGAGTATGGATGTTTGTTACTCAATCACGTCAGAACGGGTGAACAGATCTGGATGAAATTTGCTACAGAGATAAATTATATTCTGACTATTCTGGAATAGCACATAAGCTACTTTTTATCCAGATCGGATGCAATTCTTAAGGAAGAAGCTAGCCTCTAATAAACCACAACTAATGTATACATATCTTCTCTGTTTCCTCAGGACATAGGCGTATCAAAGGATCTCAACGAAAACTTCCGAAAGCATATGTCGAACAGTTCGGAGCAGCCACTGCACATCGACTTCAGCATCCAAGTTCTGTCATCCGGTTCATGGCCCTTCCAGCAGTCCTCCTGCTTCCAGCTGCCCACTGAAGTGAGTTTATGAAGTTCTTTGATAGGTGACCGTGGGTTATAATACCTTAATAATAACATTGGTAGTTAAATAATATTAATTATTATTATTAGAATTAAATAATATTAATACAACGCGATAAAATCCGTAATAATAGTTATATTTCAGCATTGGTAGTTCTTTTGAAATAAAACTACTTTTTACGGATTTTATCGCGTTATATTGATATTATTTGATTCCCGACGTTTTATATCCTTTATAGCATCCATGGTCACGAGTAGAAATGGTCAAAATGGTTTTAATCCAATGTCTAATATTCGCGTAAGTGTCAGAGATCAGTATTGGTAGTTACTACCAAAAGTTTTAAACCTGAATCTTATGAAAACAGTAACAGAATTTATAACGAAAGACTTAAAATCGGGGATGCGGATATTCGGAATGTTGATACGGATATATGAATAATATTCAGTTATTTCGAATTATCCGATTGTTTCGGATATTAAATTATTTAGAAATTGTAAAAGAGCAATACAATATTTGACTCCGCACCTATTCAAAATTATTCAAAACGTAAGAAAACAATAATGAAATGTAAACGTTTTTATCGGATTCGGATAGATTTTTATATTGGATATTCGATAGTTACGGTTACGCAGCTCCATGACATCCCTGTTATAAATATAGGAGAACTCTTCAAAGTAACCCTGTAAAGTTGCTTTTTATGTACCGATTTTGACCTTTATTACCTACTAGCTGACCCGGCGAACTTCGTTCCGCCTAACAGTCGATTCTTATTTTTCTAAAATAAACGTAGCCTAAGTTACCCCTTATTACATCAGCTACTTGCCTATAAAAGTCCCATCAAAATCGGTCCAGCCATTTCAGAGATTAGCTGGAACAAACATACAGACAGACCAAAATTGTAAATAATGTTATTTTGGTGTATGTACCGTATACAATATATATTCATATACATGTAGTAAAAAACGGTTATTTCAATATTACAAACAGACACTCCAATTATATAATACAGTATATTATGTAGATAGTAACTGTACACGCTTGATTCGCCTCCTTTCGCTATCTACACTGTAAGACCAGCTCAGTCTAGATAATCTTAATTTTACGATTAATACTTCTTTTACTAACATGACCTCTTTGTTTGTAGTTGGAGCGTTCAGTGCACAGGTTTACAACGTTCTACTCGTCACAGCACTCCGGTCGCAAGCTCAACTGGCTTTATAACATGAGCAAGGGCGAACTTGTCACCAACTGCTTTAAGAACAGGTTAGTAGCGTGTATACGATTACAGAAGCACTTAAAAGCGACATCGCTTCATGGTGGACATTCCAAAAATCCGAACGAAACACTTTAAGTCCACTTTTATCATGCGTACCTTTTAAAAGGGGATTGGGCCTCCGATAACCTCACTCACTCCGCGAAACACAATGTAAGCGTTGTTTAACGCCGGTTTTCTGTGAGGCCGTGGTATCAATCCGGTCGAACCGGCCCATTCGTGCCGTAGCATGGCTCTCCCACGTAAAAAATTCAGAGAATTTCATAGTAAAACCTAATAACACTGCTCGACCTCGAAGCCATGACCTCTAGCGTAGCAGTCGCGCTTGGGACCACTAGACTAATGAAGCAGTCAATAGTTAATAATAAATAGCTGGACATTAATAAAAAAAGCGTTGTTTTTTTTTTCAGATACACATTGCAAGCGAGTACGTTCCAGATGGCGGTGTTGCTACAATACAACGACAACACTTCGTGGACTGTCAGCCAGCTGGAGCAACACACCGGCATCAAGGGAGACTTCCTCATACAGGTAACCACGTCACTGCAGTGAACAGTTACGGGAAGATGTTCAGACCGCGTTAAATACAATTCCAAGCGCACGCTAATCATTTCCTTGCCTAAAAATATAATTGTAGGTACATACAGTTTGAAGTTGGGCTGTAAAGTTAGTTGCCTCGAGTCCCAGGACTTTCGGATCGAAGCTCGAGACACGGTTATTGAATTTGTATTATAATAAATTATTAGTGATATGTAGTGGGTACCTCACAATGTTATTCGTGGAGATCGGCCTAGGACACGGTGGCAAAATGATTTTGACTGGTTTTGTTAGCAGGATTTTCTATCCAGGCTTCTTCATACCACATGAATAAGCCTCGATAGAAAATTTTGGACTGAGTTAGGGGACTGACTCAGTTCAGACTGAGGGACACAAATTAGGCTATTAAAAAAAAGATCATACATACCTAATAAACCTAACTACTTCACACACTCTGTCATTGAAAGTGCTTTACAATTAATTACTTGTTATGTTACCTAGTGCGGAAAAATAAAAAAATCAGGATACCTCCCTGAAAGGATTTCTCGGTGGAGTAGAGTCTATCAACCCGTACTGACCATATCCCAATCCCTCTCACTCTGAAAGAAGATTCGTGGTCAGAAGTGTTATAATGATGTATTATGACGTAACAATATATATGTTGTGTGCAGGTGCTACAGATCCTGTTGAAGGCGAAGCTACTGATCTGTCAGGATGACGAGTCCGAGCTGTCCGAGTCTTCCGTCGTCGAGCTGTACTTAGGTTATAAGAAGTAAGTACACACATGACAGATATTTTTAACTCTAAGCGAAAAAATACATCATTTTCATGATGATTCTACCTTATCAAGAAAATAGCTGTTACCCGTGATTTCGTCTGCATAGAATGTAACAAAAAATGTAGTCCAAGTTACGACTTATAACAACAGCTGCCAATAAAATTCCCGTAAAAATTGGTCCAGCCGTTTCCGAGAACAAACAGTCAATTTATTAAAAAAATTCTTTGTAAACTATAATGTATTTTGTTTTTTCAGCAAAAAACTTCGCGTGAACATAAACATCCCGCTGAAAACGGAGCTGAAGGTGGAGCAGGAGGCAACACACAAACACATCGAGGAGGACCGCAAAATGCTTATACAGGTAAAAACATGAGATATTTGGAGACGAAAGGGATTTATGAAGTGAATGTCAGCAGACCCACCGGAAGGGGATGCCCAAGAAAGACATACACAGATTTTTTTTATAGTACTAAGGTGGCAAACAAATATACGGCCCGCCTGATGGTAAGCGGTTACCGTAGCCTATGGACGCTTGCAACACCAGGGGTATCACTCGCGCGTTGCCGACCCTGTAAATTAAGGAGGAATAGTTGGGTTGGCAGCATAGGAGACATTCTGCCATGCATGACAGCGGCGGTAACAAAAGACCACCGGTCCCCCACACTGCCAACTCAATGCTTCCTCGCGGAGCTCTGGCGACCTTGCTCACCAGTAGGAACACAACATAGCACGGAGATATGTTATTTGGCTACGATTTTCTGCAAGGTGAAGGTACTTCCCCAGTCGGGCAGCTCGGAATTATTCGATACCACTATGCCTACTTCTCTTCTCTGGCTTTTATTCGCAAGGTCCTTCAAAAGTTCAGATGCGTAGTATTCGCGACCGGCGCGTATGTATGAACGTAGATTTAGCAAAAGAGGTGTGCAAGAACTGTTATTGTAAGTAGCGTTCTTTAGTTTCTGCCTGCCCCTATGTGAAAACGGCGTGAGTATATCTATGAATAGTGTAGGATAGACATGACATAGCATCACGCCTGTTTTCCCCGAAGGGTTAGCCAGAGGCGTACTAATGTACACCCACAGTTCGCCGTTATGTTTCAGTCCCATGTAATAGGGGGCGAGCCATTAATATAAATATATTGCCATTAATCGGGCACAAATCCAGACTCCGAGCTGCTACTGAGAATTTCATAGAAAAACCGAATAACACTGCTCGACCTGGGGATCGAACTTTTAGCGTAGCAGTCGCGCTCAGGACCATTAGGCTAATGAGGCAGTCATGTAGGATAGAAACTTAGATTAATGGTATCTAAATCCGAATAATAACACAATTTGATTAAATTGTGTTTGAATTATGATTTATTTTGGTATTACATTCGTTACGGCAATTCGGTCCGCCGGACTTAGTAGTTCACAAGTGCACCTGAGATCGATTCCTCAAGTTAAGCGTAGGTCTTTTTGGAAATCCTCAGTAGCGGCATAGTTGGAATTTGAGCTTGGTCAATAGCAGTAGTCTCGCCCAGTATTACATTGGAGTTAAACATAGCGAACAATTTGTGTGCAATCTTTGCCTCCATAATTCGTATAGGTACTGAAAAAAATATTTTACTAATTAAATTCTAAGATTTAAAGTTTTTAGTGGGGATTGAGAGGAGTTCTTCAGATTCAGTCGTGATTTAAAGACACCCAGATTAATTTTAATTCTTAATCGGCTCAACGTTTACATGTGGTCATAGAAAACCACGTAGGCATACATGTATAGCATATTCTCCCGAACCTCTCGACGAATAAAGAAATTGTCTATCTTATGCTAACTGTACATGACAGGCCGCAAAGTGAAATTTTACTCTTTCCTACAATAAACATGGCGAGAATCAGCACGATTTTCACAAATAATTCAAGAACGAAATCGAACTAAGTTTTGTCTTGTTCGCAGGCCGCAATAGTGAGGATAATGAAGACCCGCAAAACACTGAAACACCAGCACTTAGTTGTGGAAGTACTGAACCAGCTGTCGTCGCGCTTCAAGCCGAGAGTGCCAGTCATCAAGGTATGATATTGTGAACATTTGCTAACCAAAGACCTAAACTCCCCAACAAAATAAGGAGAGACTGTACCTCACGACACGACCCTTACGGTCCAGAGAAACTGTCTAATAAGTTACACAGTTTACCACATAAGTACAGTCGAGTTCATTAATATATCGGCCCTTCCAGCCTTCAAAAATATATGAACGTCAAAACAGTTAATAATATTGTGACAAAAATAAGCATCATTAAATTCTGGTCAAAATTTAGATTCATTATATGTGTGTGCTAATTTTCAGTAACATGTATACAGCCAAAGGCACATTGTTATATGAACAACTAGGATTCACAATTATGTATACGCACATGAATTCAATAATATCTGAACAACTTAATGTCATTCCAATTCAACCTTATTACTACGTCATAAATGATTTTACTAGCAATCATAAAATTGCATGGTTAAGGAGTTTGCAACATTATTTATCACTGGTTAGATTAACTTCAAATGACGATATCTGTCATTTCTGTAACAATATGAACTAGATCTTATTTGTTCGAGCATATAATTGACTTTCCCATGCATGTCGACATAATTAAGAAGATTAGTCTGCTCAGATAGTAGCCAATACAGTTTAGGTATATTTTTGAAAACGGTGATCACATATTATTTCCTTATGCACAGCATATATTATTGAACCGTTCACATGAGGACATATTATTTGATCTTTATGTGCTATAGAATTTATCAAGCTTTCCAACGCTTACAATATTTTGAGTACTTGACAGTGCCAATATATTAAAGAACTCGACTGTACCACACTGTTTTCGTTATGTTAAATCCAGAAAACAATCGAAATCATCTAAAAGGAAAAGTCTCTTTAATTAGGTTGTTTTTTTAAAATTTGGTACAGAGATAGATTATAGTATGGAATAGCACATAGGCTATTTTCCAAGTTAAATCCAATTCTGAAGTCCATACAGTTCAGAAGTCGCGGGTAGAAACTAGTAAAATATGAGTTCAAAGTTGACTGGAAGATATCGCTGCTCGCGATAAGACCGTCCATCAAGGTCGTCTCCAGGAATTCATTTGAGCTCGGGACCAAACGTGACTCATTTTGGGGGGTGAGGGGGTTCTAGCTTTGGACCAGAGATAAAAAGGAACAACTACATAAAATCTGTTTTTGGTCAACCCCTACCTTGCACCCAGTCCCTGGCTATGGCCATGCCCTCTAACTGTATTGTATGGAGTTTCTTGCCGGCTCTTGTCCATAACACCATATTTGGAACCGTGCAAGTAGTGTTTGACAATGCAAAAGTACGTGTAAATGGTCTAATTGAAATAAAAAATTGAGTTTATTTGTTTTAAAATACATTTATGTTTTTGGTAAAGTTTGAAATTCCTCATTTCATGCAATAATGAATCTTATCTGGTTACAGAAATGTATCGACATCCTGATCGAGAAGGAGTACCTGGAGCGCACGGAGGGCGAGAAGGACACGTACAGCTATCTAGCGTGATTGTAACCCGCCGCGCACTATGTAATAAATGATATATAAAAACAATATTATGTAACTGCCCACACATTTTATTTACAAAACCTTTTGTAACGCTACTAGATAAGCTGTAGGTAATCTAAAAAACTCATACATATACATACCATCACGCCTGTATTCCCCGAAGGATAATGTACACCCACAGTTCGCCGGTATGTTTAGGTCCCATGTAATAGGGGGCGAGGCTATTGCCATTAACCGGGCACAAATCCAGACTCCGAGCTGCTACTGAGAATTTCATAGAAAAATCGAATAACACTGCTCGACCTGGGGATCGAACCCAAGACCTCTAGCGTAGCAGTCGCGCTTGGAACCACTAGTCTAAAAAAAGTCAGTCTAAAAAACTCATTTTGGAAGAATACTGAAAAAACGATTCCTGCTGCAGTAACGTTGTTCCAGCAGGAAAATTCTAAACGAATGATCTTAGAGAGAAATATTGCGCATTAGCAGAGAGCCCATGCACAATACGTAACAGAGCGCAATTACTTAAAAATTATAAATATTTTCTAAAATGAATTTAGTGTGGAAGAAGCGAAAGAAGTATGCAAGAATCGTAGCAAGTGGCAGTCTATAGTTTCTGCCTACCCCTGTGGGAGAAAGGGGTGAGTGTATGTATGTATGTATGTATGTATTTTCTAAAATATTATGTCACAAATAAGGAGCTACTCGTGTGTATATTCTATAGGCGCAAATACAATGGTTTTAGAGATTGACACAATTCTGCTCGTCGGGAATCACACTTTGGGATTTAGTGTGAATATAACGCGATAAAACCCTTAAAGTGATGTGAATTGCATGAAATATTATCATACAAATAGCTTATCTATGAAGTATCAATATCACTATTCTATAACTGCAAGGGATTCTGTTTTGTTGATTATTTTTATACTAATCTGCGCACTAGTAACTACATCTACGTTAATTACTTAGGTAAATACTTCAGTAATATCTATCTATATTCGTGGGCTGAAATATAGATAATGAGATAATTACGCATTCGCAATCAAGGATGCCTCGATTGAGAATTTAATTACTAAAGCGGTTACACCATTATTATATGCCTGTGTCCTCAACGTCAGGCAGAGATGGGGGCAGTTTTGGGCAATTGGATACATTTTAATTGAAATTAAACAAATGACAACTAAATTAAAGCAAAAGAGGTGGGCAAAAATCGTAGCAAGTGGCGTTCTGTTGTTTCTACCTACCCCTAAAAAGGCGTGAGTGTATGTATGTAAATTAACTTAGCATACCATCACGCCAAGTACAATTTGTAATAATTTCTTGTAATTAATTAATTAATACAAGTAATGTCAAAATCCTCAGACGACACGATTGGCGTAGCGGTTGAGCGATCGGTTTCTGCCCCACGTGTTGTGGGTTCGATCCCCACACGGAGCAAATATTTGTATGATCTACAGGTAATTGTTCCGGGTCTGGGCGTTTGTGTATGTGAGAATTTGTGTTTGTAAACCCACCCACGATACAGAAGGAAATCCTAGTGTGGGGCAATGTCCTTTTGTTTAAAAAAAAAAGAATTGGATCGAATTTCTCTTACAAACGTAATACTGAAATAAATCGTAATTCAAACACAATTTAATCAAATTCTGTTATTATTCGGATTCCGATACCGTTAATCTAGGTTCCTATTCTACCTTTTCGTCCAAAATACTTCACTGTAAATAAATGCAAGCGAATGCAAATTTTGGTAACTTTACCAAGTTTGGAACGATTTTCCGGTCTTTTATTTCCAGTGAAGTAGTAGTAGACGAAATAATATCGTAGGAACCTAGATTAACGGTATCCAAATCCGAATAATAATATAATTTGATAGAATATTGTCGGGATTACGATTTATTTCGGTATTACGTTTTTGTCTTGTAATTCGTGTTTTTACTCGCATTTCAAAGGATTTTAATACAAAAGGTATCTAGCATATGTTTTTCTCTAATGTCCAGTCTATTTCTATACCAAAATTCATCAAAATTGGTTCAGTGATTTAGGCGTGAAAACGTAGATACCAAACAGAGTTTGCTTTCGCATTTTATAATATTGTTACGAGCTGGGGTTCGGGATAAATTTAATTAACACAAATTTCACCGAAACAACAAATATTTTAATTAACTTGACAAACACACAACAGAAATTACTGAGAGAGTCACTACAGTATCACTTATCGCACTATAATGTCGCACTTGTAATCACTTAACTCCGCTTCGATATTCACTTCACCGTGTTCAGAACTAAACTGCCCTGGCCGACCCTCACGACCAGTATTTATATGAGTCACGAAGATTCTAGAATCGAACATTCTCGATAGGTCCACAAAATACGAGTAGGTACCTAAGTACCTACTTATAAACAATAGACGATAAAGTGATCGTCTATTGTTTACGGTCATCCACCTTGAACCCGGCTTTTCTTCGAATGTTCTACGTGCTTCTACGACTTATCTAGAATCTTCGTGACCCATCCCCGTACTAATAGTTACTCGGCGTAACACTACCCCCTCCTAAGACATGCTCGTCCCGAGCATGATTAGATCCGTCATAACGCGTCAAACGATCCACATGAACGATCTTCGGAGCACCTCTTGGCCCTTTTTGAATCCGGTAGGTGACATCGTTGATCTTAGTCACGACTCGGTAGGGACCGTCCCATTTTGCCTGTAACTTAGATGACTTCCCTTTGCTGCGAACCGGGTTATGTAGCCATACTAATGAGCCCTCATCAAATCTGCCTTTGTTGTTCATCTTGCGGTCAAAACGGGACTTCATTCTCTCGGACTTTTGGCAGCCTGGTTGTCTGACATGCTCTGAGCATTCTTCTCGTACATCACTTAAATTTGCTCTCAATATCCTCACAGGCACCGGTACTGTAGCCTCTTGTCGGACGCCAAAATAATCGCCATCTCTATTCTTCCTCCAGTTTTCGGAGCACGGTCTGCTCGAAAAACTTCCAATGGTACTTCTTCGCTTAGGGCAACTCATCCGAAGGTGACCTTTTTCTCCACAGGTGTAACATCTTGGAGCTGCCATCCTGTTCCTTTCTTCATGTACTCGGTCCTTTTTCAATATTTGACCTCTCCAACAACTAGCTTGAAGGTGACCCCGTTTACCACAGGTGTAGCATCTAGGCGATATTACACCTTCCCTTCGAACTTCACTGCGCCTTGCACAACCCACCTGGAAGTGGCCCTTTTCTCCGCAGATGTAGCATCTAGGCCATGCTACACCATCCCTTCGACCCTCTCTGCGCTTAGGGCATCCCGCCTGCATATGCCCCTTCTCCCCACAGTAATGACATGTCGGTAACACGACTTCCCAGATACGATCAGTCCGATGGTCCTGTCTAACTGCCTCTACTTCTAAGGCATGGGCTAAGGCGTCTTTCAATGTCTTGTGGTGTCCAAGCCTCACAGCAGCTCTGCTTCAAGGTCACGAACTCCATCGACGAACGCTTGGACAAGATTACCGTCGATGAGCGCAGGTGTAGACTGGTATGCTTTTCGAACCAGCTTTTCAACTTCCACGGCCCACTGCTGTAGGGTCTCGGCACTACGCTGTACCCGATCCTTTAGCTGAGCACGAAACACGTACTCCAGATGGGCGTCACCGTATCTTGAGTCCAACGCCTCAATCAGCTGGTCGTAGGTCATGTCCTTACCGAGGGCCTCCAATACTGTCAAAGCCCGGTCGCGGAGGCATAAGGTGAGTGCTGTCTTTGCCTGACCTTTGTCCCATCCGTTCGACTCCATAAAAGCTTCAAATTGCATTTTGTATGCCGACCATGAGGAGGTTCCGTCAAATGGCGGCACTTTAAATCCACGTAGGGAGGTCGTTATGGGTGCAGCATTCACGGAAGTCGCAAGTACGTTTCGTGCCTTTAAATCACCTAACGCCTTTGTCACGTCAGCAATCTGTTCCTCAGTTTTAGAAATCCGGGTCTCGTGCTGTTCCACCTGCTCCTTCATAACACCGAGCTGTTTGCAAAGAGTCCCATGAAGGTCTTTTATGAGGAGCATCTGTTCCTCTTGACGTCTGGTATGCTCCTCTTCCCGACGTGCCTGCTCCTCCTGACGGCGGGCCTGCTCCTCTTTGTCGCGTTGCAGCTGTTCCCGCAGTTGGTGTGCCTGCTCTTCCTGACGGCGAGCATACTCTTCCTGGCGGCGAGCTTGCTCCTCTTCCCGGCGAGCCTGTTCTTCCTTGTCATGCTGCCGCTGCTCTTCCTGACGGCGGGCCTGCTCCTGCATCATTGCCATCAAGGTCGCTAAGTCAACCGTTGGTGCTGGAGAAGTTCCAGATGGACCAGGAATTGGGTCTATAGTTGGTTGCTGATGACCCACAGGTAGTGCCGGAGTATCTCCAAATCGTCTCTGATCCATCTCTTGCTGCCGCTGACTTCTGGTACGGATACCTTCCGTGTCTTCCTTCGGTAAAACCGGCATAATTTATCCCACAACTTCTGACACCAAATGTTACGAGCTGGGGTTCGGGATAAATTTAATTAACACAAATTTCACCGAAACAACAAATATTTTAATTAACTTGACAAACACACAACAGAAATTACTGAGAGAGTCACTACAGTATCACTTATCGCACTATAATGTCGCACTTGTAATCACTTAACTCCGCTTCGATATTCACTTCACCGTGTTCAGAACTAAACTGCCCTGGCCGACCCTCACGACCAGTATTTATATGAGTCACGAAGATTCTAGAATCGAACATTCTCGATAGGTCCACAAAATACGAGTAGGTACCTAAGTACCTACTTATAAACAATAGACGATAAAGTGATCGTCTATTGTTTACGGTCATCCACCTTGAACCCGGCTTTTCTTCGAATGTTCTACGTGCTTCTACGACTTATCTAGAATCTTCGTGACCCATCCCCGTACTAATAGTTACTCGGCGTAACAATATTAGTTTTTTATTAAATTATTTCCTTGCCTTATTTTATTACATTATTTGATTCATTAGTCTAAAGAGTGAGTTCGATTCCAAGGCCGAGCAGTTTTATTGAGTTTTTCTATGAAATTCTAAGTAGCAGCTCGGAGTTTCAATAGGCCCTAAACATATTACATGGGACCTAGACATGTGTGCGAACTGTGGATGTACATTAATACGTCTCTGCCTAACCCTTCAGGAATACAGGTGTGATGATATGTATGCTTTTGCACGTCATCGATTGAAATCCATATTATTGGATAACGTGTTAACGCGCATCAATGTTTCTCAACCCTACTGTGTAGTGTACATAGGTACCTAATTACATTATTATCGCAATCACTAGTTGAACGCGAGCGCTACATGACAGCGTACGTTCGCGATTGCAATATTTAGATACCTACGTAAATAACAAAATGTTGAGGAATCCTAACTATGTGTACGGGCCGCGGAATGCTGTGGTGCCGGCTAGCATCAACTACGGTGACTATATCCTGGAGAACATGTGGCAACACAGACAGAATGTGGCCATGGTAAGTTTTTTTTAGAGACTGGTTTCTGACACTTACGCGAATAGTAGATAGACATTGAAATAAACTTACCACCTGCTTGGAATACCATTATAGGTTCTATTAAATCTAAATCTAAGCACAAAACTGCAAGACCAAAGGATACACTGAGCTCGTTCTGCATGAATCGGATCGCCAATAATTTACGAGAATGTAGGGTAGCTTAGTAATTTTAACATGACGTTCAACACCTCAGTCTACCCATGACCATGGATGCTATAGATAGAGGATCCGAAACGTCGAGAATTAAATAATATCAATACAACGCGATAAAATCAGAAATGATTAGTTTTATTTCATTTTTAATAATATGGTTATCTATTTGTATTGTTTTATCTAGGTATATTGGTACTTATAAATCATTGGACCTTTGTATGAGTACTTACTTGATTCTCAGAAAAGCAGTGTTAAAATTATAAAAGAAACGTGGGATCAAGTTCACTTCTGTAGATACTATTTGCATTGTATGGATAACCTGGTGAACTCAAGATTTTTATTTTTTTTATTTATTAGATACTTTTTTTTTATATATTACACTATCTTTACAGGATAACCCCAATACAATAGTGATTACATAGTGACACAAAGCCACACTAAACTCTATAAAAACACAATCTGAAGACAGACTACAGAATTATATGTACTAATAACTGTATAATAATTATCAAACTATTTTTTTTAACACAGAATATTAATATTTAAATATAACTAACCAAAGTCAACAGAACTGTTGCAAATTCACTCAGATTGCACGAAAATAAGTAAATTCTCTCATGCACTTCGTTTAATATACATATTGTGCGGGTGAGGGGTGTTTTTGACAGCAGGTTGGTTTTGGCAACAGGCACGGACAGCAGTGGTGGTCGCCGCCGCGTCCACACGTACCGGTTTGGCACGTATAGCTGGTTATGAGCTACTCCACGCAGGAGCTTTAGCGCATACGCCACCAGTGTAAATTCCCGTCGCACTCTGAGTTCATTGTACCCCACCATACCCAGTACAAACAATGTAGGATACATCAGCGGGTAAAATGGATACACCCCATGAAGTTTAAAATACAGGTGTCTTGTAAATTTATTTAGATTCCATGGTCGACTACAAAGTCATATGAGGAAACTTGCAATCCTTTGAGATGATTGATCCTGATTTTCTCAACAGTGTGTGGTATGCCAACCCGCACTAGGTCTATCAGAACACAGTCTCCTCATTGTAAGAGGAGACCCACCCTCAGCAATATGTTGTCAGTAAATGGGAATAAAAGCCCTGTCCGATCCAAAATAGGCATATAGGTATCCCAATCACATCACCAAATAAAATAAGAAATATTAAATAACATACCTACCATCACGCCTGTATTCCCTGAAGGGTTAAGCAGAGGTGTAAACTAATGTACACCCACAGTGCGCCCGTATGTTTAGGTGCAATGTAATAAGAATTGCCATTTAACTGGGCACAAATCGTTATATACATTAATGAAGTTTCAAATTCACGACTGTCGTACCCAAATTGCCGCAATTACCCCAAAATCTAGCAAATTTAAAACCATCATAGTAAGTAAGTACCTACTCGTATGTTTGGCACCCAAGGAAGGTGTCGCTGCAACAGTTAGTATTGCCATTTCAGTTTGCTCGTTTTATCTATCTTCTTCTATATATACTTATAATAAATCTGTAGAGAGGTCAATTCTGTACATGAAATATATTTCCAAAATAACTATCAGCGGGTGATTAGTGATCGATACTGATGCCAAAAATGCAATCAGTAAAATTTTTGTCTGTCTGTCTGTCTGTCTGTCTGTCTGTCTGTCTGTCTGTCTGTCTGTCTGTATGTTCGTTATAGAAACAAAAACCACTCGACGGATTTCAACGAAACTTGGTACAATTGTTCTTCATACTCCTGGGCAGGTTATAGTATACTTTTCATCACGCTACGATCAATAGGAGCAGAGCAGTGAAGGGAAATGTTGGGAAAACAGGAGAACTTACTCAATTTTTTAAGCTTCCGTCGCGTGTGCAGCCTTAATGGTTAAAGCTACACAGAAATCAAGTATGACGAAAATGTTCTCCTTAAAATTATATAAAAAATATTCCACGACAGCAAATGTCTATCTTTTATGGTTGACTCACAATAACACATTTAACTCCCGATAGCTTAGCAGTTCGGAGCTTTCTGATTATATTTGTCTACTATTACGTTAGGTGACTGACTGACTGACATAGTGATCTATCAACGCACAGCCCAAACCACAGGTTATAGTATACTTTTCATCACGCTACGATCAATAGGAGCAGAGCAGTGAAAGGAAATGTTGGGAAAATGAGTGATTCATGGGAAAGGTTTCAAACTATCAATGTATTTATCATCACGCTACAACCCTTAGGAACGGAGCAACGCAGGTGAAACCACGGGCGAAGAACTAGGGAACAAAGTAACTATTCCACGCGGACGAAGTCGCTGGCAAAAGCTAGTAGATAATATTTATACAGGGTAAGTACTTACGTTTTTTTTTTGTTAACTGAAAATGATTATATACCTAAATAGAACCGGATACCCAATGATACCTTCACGGGTCGCACATTGTATTATCTGCGAATGCAATAAAACAGTTAGTTAACACCTACCTATATATATTATGGCAGAATTAGCATAACTATTTTAAATAAATGATTATTAGTTTAAATAAATGATAAAACAACGCTAAAAACAATTGTGATAGAGGACAAAACTTTTTGGTGGTAAAGTAGGTGCCTAAGTATATATTTATTACTAGCTTTTGCCAGCGACTTCGTCCGCGTGGAATAGTTACTTTGTTCCCTAGTTCTTCGCCCGCGGTTTCACCTGCTTTGCCCCGTTCCTAAGGGTTGTAGCGTGATGTTGTATAGCTTGAAACCTTTCTCATGAATGACTAATTTTCCCAACATTTCCCTTCACTGCTCTGCTCCTATTGATCGTAGCGTGATGAAAAGTATACTATAACCTGCCCAGGAGTATGAAGAACAATTGTACCAAGTTTCGTTGAAATCCGTCGAGTGGTTTTTGTTTCTATAACGAAACTACAGACAGACAGACAAAAATTTTACTGATTGCATTTTTGGCGTCAGTATCGATCACTAATCATCCGCTGATAGTTATTTTGGAAATATATTTCATGTACAGAATTGACCTCTCTACAGATTTATTATAAGTATAGATAATAAGTAAATAACATTAATCAAGCCATTATCCTGTCCTATTGCCGGGCACGGGTCTCCTCTCGGAATCAGAGGGATTTGGGTTTAGTCCAAATAAAAAAACAATGAAATTACAAGACTTGAAAATAACAACTGAGTTGTCAAGATGACAACGCGCTCGTGATACTACTGGTATTGCTGGCGTCTATAGGCTGCGGTTACCGCTTACCATCAGGCGACCTGTGTGCTTGTTTGTCATCTTATATCAATAACAAAACCAGGGTTTTACATTGCCCAATGACCTTGAGGATTTAGTCTTTGCTCTAGTATTAGTTAGTCACAGGCATTGCGGGAGTGCTTCACGCGGGGTGCTAGTGAAGTTTCAGGTATTAGTTTATTGTTTCAAAATATTCAAAGAAATAAGAAAGTAAAAACAATACAAATTGTTAATTACGTCATTACAATTTTTTTGGTATAAAATTCATGACTAACTATTAAGCCGTTAAAGAGAGAAAATACAAATTAGGTTAAAAAAAGGCCTATTTACTTCAATTATTATCCAAAATTGGGGCAAATTTATAAAAAATTTAAACAATACAATTTGTTTGTCATGACCTTAAGTAAAGAAACGTTAAGACTTTTAAATCGTTATGATTTTTTCTGGTTGGTACACCATGGACTACCCTAAATCTCCCGTTTTTTCATATCATTCCTGTCCATCCAAAGGTTGTCTGGTAGATATCGCTATTAGCGATAAGACCACCATTGTACCCTTAGTTTTTAAAAATTCTTTAATTTATTTTCTCATATGGTGTGCAATAAAGATTATTCTATTCTATTCTATTCTAAGATATATTTTTTATATGGCAAACGCACATAAGGATTCCACTAGAAACTTCTTTAAAGCTAGGGTGTTTTTTGGATTTGAGCGATGTAATGCCCTTAATACTAGCTCTTCGCGAGATATAGGTACCTTCATTGCGTTAAAAAAATCTTTGTCCGATCCGAAAGGGGTATACTTTAAGTATCCCAATCACATGCTTACTAATATTATAAACGTGAATGTTTGTAAGTATGGATTATTACTCTTTTACGCCAGATAAGCTGAACGGATCTGGATGAAATTTGGCACAGAGACAGATTATAGTCTGGAATAACACATAGGCTACGTTTTATCTAGGTCGAATCCAATTCTGAAGTCGACGCAGATAAAGTCGCGGGCAGAACCTAGTCACCAAATAAATTAAGAAAAAGTAAATATTCATGACAGTATAATTTATTTAAGTCTAAAATCCAGCAAATTTTCAAAATATTACTAAACCATCATGGGCCTTATAATGTTTGTAAAGACGGTGTCGCTGCCAAGAAGAAGAAACATCTACTTTAGTAAGTAGTTGTTTCTTCTTCTTATCGAATGCACAGCAAATGGAAGGAGAACAAAGAAAATAAATAATTGATAAACATGTAGTGTAATAGATGCTTACAATGTGTTACGAAAACCCTGTCCGACCCGTGATGGTATTGTTAGGTATCGAAATCCGGTTCTATTTAAATAATCATTTTCAATTTACTTACAGGAAAAATAAAATCCCCGAAAAGGAAAAAAAACGAGGGAACTGAAATGGCAATACTTACGGTGGCAGCGACACCGTCTTTACAAACATAATAAGGCCCATGATGGTTTAGTAATATTTTGAAAATTTGCTGGATTTTAGACTACATTATAGCATTTTATATTGTATACAAAAATACGATAAAGTATTATTACGTTTATCATTAACATTATAAATGTATAACTGAGTTATATAAAAATATATACCTAGGTAGGTAATTGATAACATTACGTAAACAAAGTGTTATCTGATAACATTATAGTTTCTTTTTGATTAGATTCGTGTCATTAAGAACACTGTAAGATAAATGATACCACGCGGTTCAATTCGCGAGTATAAATTGTGGTACCTAATCATAGTTAGGAGGGTTAAAATGGGCCCCTTTGTTGAATCTATCTGTAGGTATTAATATTATAAAGAGGTAAATTTTGTGAGTTTGGATGTTCGCGGTAACCTCCGGTACTACTGATATGATTTTAAAAATTCTTTCACTGTTAGAAACCCAAGTATTATTTTAGAGATGAAACGGATATCCGAGAACTATCCGATATCCGGTCTATCCGGCCTCGTTTTCTCTCTGCGGCCGGATACCGGATAGTTATCGGATATCCGTGTTCACACCTATGCTCCATCCTATTTCCCAAGCTCAGCCGGCAGCGCTGGCGCTGTTGCTGCTACTGCAAAGACTCTCAAACGGCGCAAGTATAGTAATCTATCGGGTAATTATATTAGTGAGCCGTTTGGTGTCAAAACTTTCGGGTCGTGGGGTCTGAGTGCACGTCTCCTTTTCAAAGAAATTTTAGGGAGACTGGTCGACACTTCACGTGACCAGAGGCTGGCTTATTTCTAGGGGAGCGCATAAGCATTGCCATTCGGCAATGCTGCCAGTCTTCTGGGCACGTTGAAGGACGACAGCGATGCCGAGGTATACTTTGACGCCTAGTCACACCTCTATCGTTTAGATTTATAAACATATATTTTTATTACGATCATGTATTTTATGTAAATAGTTTACCTATATTTATCTATTAATTCCAGATAAATGGTGATACAGAAGAACGTCTCACCTATCTAGATATAGCTCAGCAAGCGATGAACTTCGCTGTCTCGCTCACACGTATGGGCGTTAGAAAGGGAGATACCATCGCGATCTTCTCAGAAAATCGACAGGAATTTTGGGGAGCTGTCGTGGGAGTGTTCTGCGCGGGCGCAGTTTTGACTACTATAAGTACAGGATATGTTAAGGGTAAGTTTATTAATATTCTCGTGAATGGTTGTTGTCTGTTGGGGCGGGTCAGCTCTTATTTGCTGTGGCAATCCCTTTCTTTTTTAATCTATTAGTAACTAAATTGGTTGACAGAGAGGGATAGATAATGCGGTCACGAAACATAAAAAACGGGGGAAGTAGCTTATTGCTTAATTTCTATGAAAACCAGTATTGCCAAACACTTTTATGATTGGTTAAAAATAACAATCACGAAAAGTCACGATCAGACCTACCTAAATTCAACATAATTACCGGTATCTTTTGTATTTTTATTTGCATTTTAACGTGGGAGGGCCATGCTTCGGCAGGAATGGGCCGGCTCGACCGGAGTGATACCACGGCCTCACAGAAAACCGGCGTCAAAGAACGCTTACGTTGTGTTTCGCCGAGTGAGTAAGGTTACCGGAAGCCCAATCCCCTTTTAAAAGGCGGGCAACGCACTTGTGACTCCTCTGGTGTTGCGGGTGTCCATGGGCGGCGGTAATCGCTTACCATCAGGCGATCCGTCTGCTCGTTTGTCCCCCTATCCCATAAAAAAAAATTATAAGGTTATTTTACATACATAACATAACATACCATCACGCCTGTATTCTCCGAAGGGTTAGGCAGAGGTGTACTTAATGTACACCCACAGTTCGCCGGTATGTTTAGGTCCCATGTTATAGGCGGCGAGCCTATAGCCATTATCCGGGCACAAATCCAGACTCCGAACTGCTAATGAGAATTTCATAGAAAAACCCAATAACACTTTGCTCGACCTGGGGATCGAACCCAGGACCTCTAGTGTAGCAGTCTCACTTGGGACCACTAGACTAATGAGGCAGCCAACAAATAATAAAGTTATTTTAGTGAAGGAAAAAATCGACTGAGGGCTGGATTCTAATTCTACGTCTTCTGGTTACATACACCAGACGCTATGACCACGAAGCTAACGCGAGTCCCACCCGCCAGATCGAAATTTGCCTTAACATTCTGAATTTACGTCTTTAAGGTGACATCTATTGAAAACCAGAAGAGGTAGGTTCGAATCCTGCTCGCAGTCGATGATTTTCCTTCACTAAAATAACTTTATTATTTGTTCTGTTAGTACGGCGCAGTAGATACGCACATCATTGTTGCTAGCCATTTATTTCTTTGCTCTATACCTGATGGAAATCACAGAGCAGCTTTTCAGTATCTAATTGAAAGAACACATTGATTCAGAAACATTTGAAGTGTATATTACACGGTTGACGTAGCGACTGCGCGATCGGCTTCTGCGCCACGTTGTGTGTTCGATCCCCACACGGAGCAAATATTTGTATAATCTACAGGTATTTATTTCGGGTCTGAGCGTTTCTGTATGTGAGAATTTGTGTTTGTAAACGCACCCACGATACAGGAGAAAATCCTAGTGTGGGGCTACGTTTTATTAAAAGAAAAGGAATAAAAGAAAAAATATCTCTGATGTTGTTTTACTTACACTAGACGACTAAACTAATAACCGCAATACCCATTAATAACTCCAGATCCATTAATAACCGAGCCAATAATAACACTTCCTCTACTTTTCAGGCGAAATAATCCACGTCATGAACATCTCAAAACCGAAATACGTCATCTGTTCACCGACAATGTACAAACTGCATTTAATGACCTTAAAATCTATGAGCCATGTCAAGAAAATCATACTTTTCGGCGAAGAGAGACACAACGACGTCCTAATTTTCAATGATTTAGTTTTTGAACGTAACGGCTCTGTGAAAAACGTGAAATATGAAGACTTTCAGTCGGTAGAGGTTCAAGGACAGGTGGATACGTTACTGATACTTTATTCTTCGGGAACTACTGGGCTGCCGAAAGGAGTGATGCTGACACATTTGAATTTGATCACTGCGTGTTTATTGTAAGTGTTCTCAAAGATGGCGCCATTTATATTATATACCTATAATAAAATTGTAACAGGCCGATGTCTGTACATCATAGATGTCTTCATTAACAGAAGCCAAAATAACCATTTTTAGAATTGTTGTCTGTCTGTTTCTATGTTTGTACACGCATCACGCAAAAACTGCATGGAATTGAATGCAGTTTTCTGAGTTTTCACCGATGTATTATGTTATCTTATTTTATATGGGGCCGAGGCAGCAAGCCCTCAATGCACTTAGACCCAATGGGATCTTTTGTGCTTCCGCTAGATACCTATTCCACATCCTCACCCAGATCTTCAAACAGCTCTTCCATGAGCTTTATAATGAGGCTTGGGGGAATGAGTCTGTAATCCTCTGGTCTTGGATAATCCTGCCCCAAGAGGCGCATTCGCTTTCTAGCCATTGCATCGCATGTACGCAGAAGGTGTTCCATGCTCTCAATTTCACTTTTGCAGGCCTTGCAGGCTGATGTCTCCGTCAGACCCATCTTTTGTAGGAGAGCTTTAGTCCCGAAATGTCCGGTTAGCACCCCCATCAAGTCACGGGCCTGTCGCCTGTATCCTATAAATATATATGTATACCTATAAAATTGTAACACGCCGATGTCTGTACATCATAGATGTCTTTATTAACAGAATTCAAAATAACAATTTTTAGAATTTTTGTCTGTCGGTTTCTATGTTTGTATGCGCATCACATACATACATTCTTGTGTTAGCTCTTTGTCCTGCCAATGTGAACCGTTTCAAAGAGTATCCACCACTAAATATCTGGGAGTTATGCTCGACCAGAGGCTATCGTGGCACCCACACATTGAGCTAACGATGCGCAGGGTTCGTAATCTGGTTTGGGTATTCAAAATCTTAAAACATGTAGCTGATCCTACTCTCCTAAAACAGATTTATGTATCACTGGTACAATCAGTAATTGGGTATTGCATTCCGGTATGGGGTGGATCAACTAAACTGAAATTCTTAAATTTAGAAAGGGCACAGCGATGTATGATAAAGGTTATGCATTCAAAGCCATTTAGACATCCCACAGAGACACTTTATTCAATAAGTGATCTTCTCACGGTGAGAAAACTTTACATTTTACACGCTATTGTTAGATTGCACAAATCCATTCCATATGATCCCCACAATACTGAAAAGAGGTTGCACTATAAAGTTGCACCTGTTCTATATGCCAGAAGTAAATATGCAGCTCGACAATACATTAGACAATCGGCATACTTATACAATATTATAAACAAAAATATACATATCTTCTATACTTATAATAAATCTGTAGAGAGGTCAATTCTGTACATGAAATATATTTCCAAAATAACTATCAGCGGGTGATTAGTGATCGATACTGATGCCAAAAATGCAATCAGTAAAATTTTTGTCTGTCTGTCTGTCTTTCTGTCTGTCTGTCTGTCTGTCTGTCTGTTTGTCTGTCTGTCTGTATGTTCGTTATAGAAACAAAAACCACTCGACGGATTTCAACGAAACTTGGTACAATTGTTCTTCATACTCCTGGGCAGGTTATAGTATACTTTTCATCACGCTACGATCAATAGGAGCAGAGCAGTGAAGGGAAATGTTGGGAAAACAGGAGAACTTACTCCATTTTTTAAGCTTCCGTCGCGTGTGCAGCCTTAATGGTTAAAGCTACATAGAAATCATGTATGACGGAAATGTTCTCCTTAAAATTATATAAAAAATATTCCATGACAGCAAATGTCTATCTTTTATGGTTGACTCACAATAACACGTGTAACTCCCGATAGCTTAGCAGTTCGGAGCTTTCTGATTATATTTGTCTACTCTTACGTTAGGTGACTGACTGACTGACATAGTGATCTATCAACGCACAGCCCAAACCACAGGTTATAGTATACTTTTTATCACGCTACGATCAATAGGAGCAGAGCAGTGAAGGGAAATGTTGGGAAAATGAGTGATTCATGGGAAAGGTTTCAAGCTATCAATGTATATATCATCACGCTACAACCCTTAGGAACGGGGCAACGCAGGTGTAACCACGGGCGAAGAACTAGGGAACAAAGTAACTATTCCACGCGGACGAAGTCGCTGGCAAAAGCTAGTATATACTAAAACTATTCGTGAATGCAAAATCACTCTTACAAACTGGCTAAAGTCCAAGACATACTCTGAAATAGAAGAACTTCTAACGCCTATAAGTTAACACAGGTTAAAAGTATGAAGGTAGAAATATACATAGACGGACTAACACACACACACACACACGTGTAGTTGTTGGTGGAAGCTGCTAAGACAGCTAGCAGCTTCCGAACCCAAGATACGGTCGTGTCGTAGGGCTAATCACATACACACATACACTCCCATACACACATACACTCCCATACACACACACACTCCCATACACACACACATACACATACACACACGCACACATACTCACACACACTCACACACACACGCGCGCGCGCGCGCGCATTCACACTCACACATACACACCTACAACACACAAACGCGCACACACAATCTGATGCATGCACTTTAACTTTCTTTCTTCTCTTCTTAAAATTAGATCTTACTTAACATTGTAACATTGTAATTAGTTTGCATAGCTATTAACCAAGATACTACTGTAACATTGTCAGTGGAGGGGCGAAGTTTCTACCACAAGTATTTTATAACTTAAAAGAAACTTCAACCGCTTTCTGAAAAAAATTTTTTGGTAAATAAAGCATTTTTCATTTTTTTTTTTCATCACACAAAAACTATTGCATGGAATTGAATACAGTTTTCTGAGTTTTCACCGATGTATTGCTAGAGGTCTAACTTAAAATCTAGTGCATGTGTCATCTTGATACGGCGCCTAGAATCGGACTTAGAGTATGGTAATCTTTTTGGGCCGTAAGTGAAACTGTGGGTAACAGCTAGCCAATAAAAATGTGACAATTTGTCAAAGATAAAGAAAGTAAGAAACCCCACACAGAAATAATTTGGATGAATCGCGGTGTGGTAATACGGTTAATTATTTTATCTTGAATCTCCAATCGAAGTGGTCCAGAAGAGTTAACGAAACAGTTCGATTTATATTAAAACTATTCCTGCATTGTAATAGTAAATATAATAATATATATGGAAAAACTACCGAGGGCGTCCACCTTAATTCAAGCTACACATCATCATGCCGATATTCCCCAAAGGGTTAAAGGATCCGGCGGAGCTTGAAATGCCCACAAAAACGTAATACCGAAATAAATCATAATCCAGACAATATTCTATCAAATTATGGTATTATTCGAATTTGGATACCGTCAATCTAAGTTCCTAGAGTACTATTTCGTCTATTACTACTTCACTGGAAATAAAAGACCGGAAAATCGTTCCAAACTTGGTAAAGTTATCAAAAATTGCATTCGCTTACAATTATTTCCAGTGAGGTATTTTGGATGAAATGGTAGAGTAGACTGGAATCCAAATAATAACAGAATTTGTTTAAATTGCGTTTCAATTGCGATTTATGCATTACGAATTTCAAGAGAAAAATTGCAAGAGAAATTCGGTTCGGTCTTTAAAAGACACTTTTGTAAGTCAATGTTTTGCTTTTTTAAGCTATAGCATAGCTTCTATCGCGGGCCTTGAGTGTGGGGACCGAATCCAGAAATTCCGTAACGAAAACACCTAACACGCTTGTCTCTTTAGTTCAGCAACCCGCCTTTAGGTGGCATTGGTTGTATTACATAAGTTGATAAAAACCAATGCCACCTAAAGGCGGGTTGCTGAACTAAAGAGAAACACGCTTGTCTCTTTAGTTCAGCAACCCGCCTTTAGGTGGCATTGGTTGTATTACATAAGTTGATAAAAAACGCTATGCAATAGCTTTACCGCGGCAGTCCCCGAGTGCCACACGTCTTTTATTTTTTACTAAATTTCGCCGGCATTTCCTAACTGACGATATCTAAGAAGACAGTTCGTCGGTACGCTTTAGGTCCCTTGTAATAAGGAGCGAGAATATTGCCATCAACGGGGACGAATTTACACTCCGAAATGCTACTGAGAATTTCATAGAAAACCCCAACAACTCTGCTCGACCTGGGAATCGAACCCAGGATCATTAGCCTAGTGGTCCTTAGCACGAGCTCAGGACCACTAGACTAATGAGGCTGTTAGTTTGTCATCTTATTACAATAAAAAGTACCTACTTACTTTAAGTAAAGTATACAATAATATTTCCTCTATGAACTATTACTTACTGCAGACCAGCATCAGTTGATCCAAAGGTGATATCCGTCACCATAACTCCATGGTACCATGTCATGGGGCTGGTGGGGACACTTAGTGGCCTAGCGACTGGAAGGACAGCGGTCTACCTACCCAAATTCGAAGTAGACGCGTATTTGAAGATCGTTGAGAAGTATCAGGTTAGTCTTAAAATAATTTATTTGGAAGATACCATCATGCCTGAATTCCTTGAAGGGTTAGGCAGAGATGTACTATGTACATGTGCTTATACTTCGCCGGTATGTTTAGGTCTTATGTGAGCCTATTGCCATTAATCGGGCGCAAATCCAAACTCCGAGCTGCTACTGAGCATTTCGAAGCGGCGGTAGCCTAATGGCTAGGGCTTCAGACTTGCGATCTGGTTGCCGGTTGGAAACCAACCCATTGCACTACCGATGTGAATCCACTCGTAACACAAGCATTTAGCTTAGCACGAAGTGAAGAATATTAGTAATGTGCGACCCATATTGCTAGTAAGCTTTTTTAAAAATAATCATAGGATTACTATACAGGATTTAGGTACTAAGTAGCAGTCGCGCTTAGAACCACTACTAATAAGGTAGTTATTTTCAATCAATTCATTTTAGAACCCTTAGCAACTCCATGGTATGGGTTGAAATTTCTCACAATATTTATTTATGGTTATAAATATTGTGAGAAATTTCAACCCAAAATGCTTTGATATGGGACCTCTTAGGGTCTGACTGGCTGGCGTCCACCCTTACGTCGGAGTCTGCCTGTATAAAGCGCCATGTGTGAGCGCGTGAGAGCTTTCTTGATTCGCCCTTGATTGCTGCGGCTCCGGCAGTCTGCAGTAACGCATCAGCAACCCCTCTATTGTCTACTTACTATACCTTACCAATGCAAAAGTAACTCTGTCTCTCTGTTACCTTTTCACGCCTAAACCCCTGAACATATATTGGACCTTAGAAAATAGGTACTTTATGATGCGAGTGAAACCATGGGCAACACGGGTTGTGTTAATATAATTAATCAAAACCTGTCCGTTTCTTTTTTATGGGATAGGAGGGCAAACGAGCAGACGGATCGCCTGATGGTAAGCGATTACCGTCGCCCATGGACACCCGCAACACCAAAGGAGTCACGAGTGCGTTGCCGACCTTTTAAAAGAGGATTGGGCCTTTGGTAACCTCACTCACTCGGCGAAACATAACGTAAGCGTTGTTTAACGCCGGTTTTCTGTGAGGCCGTGGTATCACTCCAGTCGAGCCGGCTCATTCGTGCCGAAGCATGGCTCTCCCACGTAAAAAACGGCTTTTTTCTAACCTTCAAGACTTTGCGTAGTCTGCTGATTTAAAGATTACCTCTTACCTCACAATATTCTTTTTATCATTTAAAGCAAGATTCATTTTTTTTTCAGGCAGTCACACTTACTGTGGTGCCACCAGTTTTGGTAGCTGTGTGCAAGAACCAGTCTAAATACGACCTCAGTTCCGTCAAGCTCGTGTACTCCGGCGCTGCACCACTCCACAAGGATACCATCAAAGCTGTCCATGAGAAGTGAGTGTTGTCTTTTACCTGTGGAAAGACGACTAGCACATTATAAAAAGAAGCAGAATTAAAGAATCGATAAAACTAAGGCACCATGGCATATAGGCCATGGCACCATGGCATGGCATACCATGGCAGTCTTATCGCTAATAGATAACCTTTGGATAGACAAGAAAGATATCAAAAAGCAAAGATTTCTTCGCACGACCAACGCGCGTCTAAGCGCGATTTTGCTACACGATAAAAGAAATTGAAGTGTCTTTACAGTTATAGCAATTAAAGTTTATATTCGCATGGAACTTATACACTTTGAAACAGAGTCGGCTCAGTGCGCATTCCGTGACGATCGCACCGGCTGTTGCATTAGTTATTTTTTATAAACATTATTTTTACTATTTCGACACTTCAATTTCCTTTAGCGGATTTTAAAATACAATCCGCACCGCCCCGACGCTCGCGCTCGCCAGTTAGTGTAAATCGTAGTTCAAGTTTTCGCACATTAGGAAAAGACGCGTAGTTATTGTAGAAGTTACCAAAACCCGTTTGGGGATGGGTTAGAATACCTTCTGTTCCTAACTGCCTTTCAGTTTCAGATAGGCATCGCGTAAGAAGCGTAAAAATATCTCCCTAGCTCGGTGGCAGTATCTCTTGGGATCTGACTGGCTGGCGACCACCCTTACACTACGGAGTCTGTCGTAAAGCACCTTGGTGTGTTTCGTAGGGGCTCTTAAGGGTCGTCGCCTCAGCAACTCCTCTGGTGTCGCAGGTGACTACTTACCACCAGGTGGCTCATCAGCTCGTTTGCCGACTTAATCTATAAAAAAACCCAGCCTGCTTGGTGGTGGAATCTAGTAATCCTCCTGGCTAGTTACCACTTACGCATGTAAGACCGATGCCATGTTGTAAGTAGGTACTGTTTTCAATTGTGGTATGTAGGTAAGAGCCAGATTGTGAAAGGGTATCTATTTATTTATTTGAATAATTGTGGTCTTTCAAAACTAGATTCAGTATACCCACCACAGGGCTACACAGAAACAGCTAGACTTGAGACTTTAACTATCTATGTAGCACTAATTATCAGAAATTGTATTTTCCGGTAAGTGTATCGCATTGTGTCCGAAATTAACGTTTTTTGTGTGTACAGTCTACAAAATACACAGGCGGAGAACGACATCTGTCTGTTGAGTATTGAAATAGATTGACATAACTACATCGATGTCTTGACGTATACCTGCGTGAAAATATAGATGTCGTTAGTTGTATCTCCTTATATCAACTCTAAAAAGACGAGTGTCTTAAAGCGGATCGTTTCGCTGTGCCCGCGAAATTCAAATTTCGAGTGGTTTTTCGCAGTTTGTAGGTCTATAACAAGTTCTATATTCATGGTAGCTTTACAGCTACCGAATTATTTTTTTAAACCGCTATTTTTTGTGAGGAAATCCTTATGGATTTCCGCAGCCCGGGGAAGGCGGGGCGTGTCGGTCTCCACCCTGAGTGAGTAGAGTGTCACCACTTTTTGCTGGGGTGATAGTGTGCCCCTAGCCTAAGATTTAGATCAGCTAGTGGCATGAGAATGGCATCTGTTCCAGGTTCCCCAACGTGAAGGCTGTGCTGCAAGGCTACGGCTCCACGGAGGTGACGCTCGCTGTGCTCAGGTTCGACATCTACGACACCAACAGACACAAGATAGGCAGTGTCGGGCGGGTGGCTCCTAACACCGTTATTAAGGCAAGTTCATACTGATTGTGACACTGTGACACCGATAGGTTGCTGGTACTTATAACAAAGGGTATTTTATTTTAAATACCAGCAGAACATTAAATAATCTGTAAGTATTATTTTAGTTGCAATAAATAGATTTATTATCATTAACTAGCTTTTGCCAGCGACTTCGTCCGCGTGGAATAGTTACTTTGTTCCCTAGTTTTCACGCCCGCGGTTTCACCTGCGTTGCCCCGTTCCTAAGGGTTGTAGCGTGATGTTTTATAGCTTGAAACCTTTCTCATGAATCACTCATTTTCCCAACATTTCCCTTCACTGCTCTGCTCCTATTGATCGTAGCGTGATGAAAAGTATACTATAACCTGCCCAGGAGTATGAAGAAGAATTGTACCAAGTTTCGTTGAAATCCGTCGAGTGGTTTTTGTTTCTATAACGAACATACAGACAGACAGACAGACAGACAGACAGACAGACAGACAAAAATTTTACTGATTGCATTTTTGGCGTCAGTATCGATCACTAATCACCCGCTGATAGTTATTTTGGAAATATATTTCATGTACAGAATTGACCTCTCTACAGATTTATTATAAGTATAGATTATTTGCTAATAAATGTACTTACATACATACATACACTCACGAATTTCTCCCACAGGGGTAGGCAGAAACTATAGACCACTTGCTACGATTATTGCTTACTTCTTTTGCTTTTTCCACATACATATATACATCTTCTCATAATAATAATAATAATCAACCCATTACATTGTCCCACTGCTGGGCACGGGTCTCCTCTCAGAATGAGAGGGATTAGGCTTTAGTCCACCACGCTGGCCTAGTGCGGGTTGGCAGACTTCACACGCCATCAAGAAAATCTCTCAGGCATGCAGGTTTCCTCACGATGTTTTCCTTCACCGTTTAAGCGCGTGATAATTAACTATTAATACGTACATGACTTCGAAAAGTCAGAGGTGCGTGCCTTGGGTTCGAACTCGAGACCTTTGACTTGGCAGTCCAACGGTCATACCACTAGGCTATCACTGCTTTTTTCATCTTCTCATAATATATACTATTTATATTTTAGAGATATATAATTATATTTATATATTACTGCAAAGAGATCTTGTTTTATATTTTTTTAACTACATGGCGCCGTAATTTCTCCTAACTGACGACCTCTGAGAAGAAACACCGAAACAAACTCAGTTAATCATGTTCTCTTTTAAAGTTCAGACAGTAGTAATATCATTAGATATGTACAAAAAAATATATCTAATAGCTGAACAGGCCTTTTGAAGAAAGAACCATACAGACAAACGGGTATGAATACAATTCGTCATTGCCGTTCAGATAGGCATCTCGTAAGAGCCGAGTAAATATCTTACTTGCTCGGTGATAGGAGCTCTTGTGGTCTGACTGGCTGGCGACCAGTCTTACTTTGGGGTCTGTCGTAAGACACCTTGATGTGAGGCCGTACCAGCCTACTCTGGTTGTAAATCATTACACCAGCTCTGCCGAACATCAGGGATAATGGCATAATCTTATGTTGAATATTTCAGGTAGCGGACTTAGAAACGAGAAAACCATTAGGTCCGAACCAGCGCGGCGAGATATGTGTCAAGGGCGAGTTACTCATGAAGGGTTACGTAGGGAGGAACGGAGGAAATGACTTCGATGAAGAAGGGTTTTACAAAACTGGTGATGTGGGTTATTATGATGAGGATCACTATTTCTTCATCGTAGACCGGGTCAAGGAACTGATCAAGTATAAGGGGCATCAGGTAAGACTGGGAATTTGTCAATAGGGTTGTTAATCTACCCATTACATTGTCTCACTGGTGGGCACGGGTCTCCTCTCAGAATGAAAGGGATTAGGCTATAGTCCACCACGCTGGCCTAATGCGGGTTGGCAGACTTCACACGCCATAGAGAAAATCTCTCAGGCATGCAGGTTTCCTCACGATGTTTTCCTTCATCGTTTAAGCGCGTAATATTATCACTAACTAACTATTAATACTTGACATGACTTGACAGGCACGCACCTCTGACGAAAAGTCAGAGGTGCGTGCTTTGGATTCGATCTCGAGACCTTTGACTTGGCAGTCCAACGGTCATATCACTAGGCAATCACTGCTTTATTATTATATTAAATTAATAAGTATGTATTTATTTACTTATGCACACTTAAAAATACAAGGAAAATAACTAAGCTTATTAGGTAGGTAAGTACAAGGGTAAGTAGAATTTGTGTCCGTTCAATTAAGGTATAAATTTGACTACTTAGGTGCCTCCAGCGGAACTGGAAGCCGTTCTCCTGCAGCACGACGGCATAAAAGACGCAGCAGTCGTCGGAATTGAAGACAAGACGGCTGGTGAGCTGCCTCTGGCGTTCGTGGTCACCCAGCCCAGGAGGACGCTCACTGAGAAGGAGGTCCAGCAGTTCGTAGCTGAGAGGGTAAGTCCTAACTGGGTAACAATAAAATAACATAATAGCCAAATTTGTTTACATGACACTGACGCCTTTCTCCTACAGGGGTAGGCAGAAACTATAGACCGCCACTTACTATTCTTGCCTATTCCTTTTGCTTCTTCCACATTCATACATCTTCTCATACATACGCACCGGTTGCGAGTGCTACGCACCTGACCTTATTGAAGGACGTCACCAATAATATAGGTGTATGTCCTCCTAGGTCGACCTCTTTCGACGCTGCCGCTGATATTATTACAATTATTCTAAAGTTAGAATAAAGGAGACGTGTTCTTGAGTGGAGACCGCGATTCGGCAACCGTAGTGTAGGACGCCTTCCAGCAAGATGGAGTGATGATTTGCGAAAGGTTGCTGGCGGAAGCTGGATGCGACAAGCCGAGGACAGGGTGAAATGGCGCACATTGGGGGAGGCCTACGTTCAGCAGTGCACTGCTATAGGCTTATGATGACAATTCTAAAGTTATTCATTTTATTGCCTCCATAGTCTTGTGGTTTTAAGCACTACTGCTACTCTATAGGCCCTAGGTTTGATTCCCAGGACGAGCAAAGTGTTAATGTATTTTTCAAAAAAATTCTTAATAGCAGCTCGGAGTTCGGATTTGTCGCCGGTTAATGGCAATAAGCTCGCCCCTATTATATGGGACCTAAACATACCGGCGAACTGTGGGTGCGCAGGTACAACTCTGCCTAACCCTTCGGGAAATACCCTTGTTGTATTTAGTTTTATTTTTATCAATAATGAATATTTTCAGTTATCGAATCCGAAACACCTCCGTGGAGGAGTTCGATTTGTGGACCAGATACCTAAGTCGCCGACCGGCAAGATACTTCGAAAAGAACTTAGGAAGTTGCTCAAAACTGCCAAGAGCAAGTTGTAAATTAAGAAAAAAGAAAGAAAAACGTTTAAAGTAAAAACACACTTAAGTAAATTATAACTAGAAATACAAGTCTATCTACTTAAGGGTCCGGCGGAGCTTGAATTGCCCACAAAGACGTAATACCGAAATAAATCGTAATCCAGACAATATTCTATCAAATCGGATTTGGATACCAATAACCATTAATCTAGGTTACTCTACTTACTCTACTTCACTGGAAATAATAAATTGAAAAATCGTTCCAAACTTGGTAAAGTTATCAAAAATTACATTCGCTTACATTTATTTCCAGTGAAGTATTTTAGGACGAAATAGTACAGTAGGAACCTAGATTAACAGTATCGGAATCCGTATAATAACAGAATTTGATTAAATTGTATTTGAATTACGATTTATTTCTGTATTACGGTTGTAAGAGAAATTCGGTCCGCCGGACTCTTAAGTTAAACTATTATTTAAAGTAGGTATTTTGGTGTTTTGTATAGTTTGTTATCGTTGACATTTATTCAGAAGTGGAGCTTTCTTTGGCTGTCAAATTATGATGATTGAATTTATATACAACGTGTAACTGAATAAGGGCAAGCAAGACCTCGAACAGGTCGATTAGAATATCGAGTTATAATTATAATAACGAAACCCGAAAGTCATTTTGAGACATGTAAGCATAGTTATTTCAAGAAATTTGTTATATCAGCTACACATAAAACTTGTGGCCGTACCACAATCGTACTCGTATCGACTACGATATCGATGCGCACACGCACACAATAATAATTTGTCCAAATAGGATTCACAGGACCCATTGATGGATCATTGGGCTATAATTTAGGTGTCATAATTTTTCACAATGTCATAATTTTTATTTAAAAAGTATCTATGTAGTTTCTTGCCGGTTCTTCTCCATAAGACCCATTATTTGGAACCGTGCACCTAGTTTTGATAATTCAAAAGTACCTGTATTAATGGTTTATTTGACTTTGACTTTGAGGTAGGTATTAAAAATGTTTTTTTGAAAATTTAACACAATAAAAACCACTGTAATCGATTCAGTAGTCGATTCTGAATAAATTACTTTCAGGTCTTGCGCTTATCCTGTTACAGTTTGCATATTATATATTGTGTAAGTAGGTAATTTATAATAAAGCTGAGGAATTTGTTTGTTTTATTTTTGTTTGAACACGCTGATCTTTGAATCTACCGGTGGAATTTGAAAAATATTTTTTGCATTCAGATGCGTAGCGTGGACTAATACAGACGTGGGCGGCGTCGCATCAGCGAGGCGCCCTTTATTTCGTTACCCGTAAAAGTGATCAAATTAACTAGTCACCTGGGCGCTTCGAGAGGCCCCTTTAAGTGCGAGGCCGTGGGCCTGGGTCCAATTCGCCCACGTCTATCTACGCCACTATTAGCATTTCATAGCCTAATTTTAAGGAATACCATGCTAGGATCCTTAGGAGTCGAGCTAGCGGAAAATCGCGGAGCTAGGCTATTAAAAAAGCAAAAACTATAACTCCAACAAACTAAGAATAAAGATAGCTTTGACATTAACTAAGAAAGAATTTTGGGAAATTCTTATTGGAATGACATAAATCAATGCGGGTAGCACCACAGGGCAAAAGTAGTATTGATATATAACACGTAACAGAATGACCTACTTTTAACCAATACGGAATACAATAACTGTCTCAAAACCTGACTCAAAAGTGACCGGTGTTTACCTAGTACTTATAAGTGGTTATGTAAACATTTCACCAAAACTTGTCTTTCGAATATCCGTCATTCGCTCCCCTCTGGCCGGCGCGTGCGCAGAGCAATCTACTTTCAGTTTTATAAACGAATTAACGAATCAATAACAAAAACTAACCGCCGGACGTTCTAAAAAAAACTTCCAAATTCAAAAATGCTGTGCCGTCAAATTTAAATAAGGAACAAAAGTGTTGCCGTTGTAAAAATGTATACCAAAGTGTTTGTTATGATGCATTTATTTTGTAATGTCATCTGTGATATAGATTTAGATGTAGTAAATAGTAATTTGCACGATTCAAAAAACCTAATTAATGATAAAACTGATACGGTTTTAAAACAAATTCTAAGTGAGAATAAATTTAACTCTGACTTTATAAAAAATGTTGGAAAACACGATGATATTGTCAATAATTATGAAGATATAACTATTATGGACGATGACGGACAAATTAAGAGCTTAAAGTATAAGTCGGCATTGCCAAAGTCTCAATTTGCGAACTTGATCAATAGTGATGTGAGATTGACAAAAGTGCATGACAAAGTGACTCAAATCGAAGTGCCTGTGACTGAAACTTATGAGGCTGACGAACTTAAGTTCGAAGCTGGTGGTCACAAACCGAAGTTCTTGGATGATTTGGGATGTAAGTGTTGGTTAAAATAATAATTTATTTTAAATATCAGTCTAGTGGCCGTGGTATGCTCAACTGCTTCGCTAGAAGTCCTTGATTCGAATTCCATGGCTGAGCAAATTGGGTATGCTGCCAGCCTCATATTTTACCAGCCAACTATTCCTCCTTCATTAGAGGGTCGGCAACGCGCGAGTGATACCCCTGGTGTTGCAAGCGTCCATAGTCTACGGTAACCGCTTACTATCAGGCCGGCCGTATGGTAGTTTGCCACCTTAGTGGTATAAAAAAAAAGTTATTGGGTATTCCTATCAAATTCTTAGTAGCAGCTCGGAGTTTGGATATTTGTGCCCCTATAATAGCAATAAGGTTGCCCTCTATTATAGGTATACGTTAGTACATCTCTGCCTAACACTTTGGTGAATACGGGCGTAACGGTATTTTATATTAGATATCTTAGATTGCTAATTCTGAACTCCGCGCTACGGGTTTTGTTAACAGACTTAGAGAATTATTTCTTATGCTGGGGTTATGGTTATTTTTAATAGATCTGTCAAAAGCTAACCTCATGTTGGATTCGAATCGACTGACGGCCAGTCCAATTAAGAAATCTGTCGATAGATTTGCTTGCTAGAGATAGGATTTTGACATAAGTTAAAATTCTATCTCATAGTAAGCAAATGTACTGATCGCTGATTCGTTATTGGGACTGCACACTTGCTACTTGATCCTGTCAATCTCATCCTGTAGCCCTACCAGAACTTTACATAAGATACTAGGTAGCGTCGTGCGAATAAATTTTTAATACTAGCTACTGCCCGCGACTACTGGACTTCGGAATGGGGTCCGAACTGGATGAAAAGTATCCTATGTGTTATACCAGACTATAATCTATCTCTGTGCCAAATTTCATCCAGATCCGTTCAGCTGTTCTGGCGTGAAAGAGCAACAAACATCCATACTCACAAACTATCACGTTTATTATATTAGTAAGGATGAAAAGCTCTTAGGGCACCTAGAATTATCGCATCCTCTACTATTTCAACCCGTGACAGGGCGACATCTTAAAGCTTTGTACCTATGCCGTGTCCACATGTCCTACTGCGGTTGATAATGTGTTTGTTTCTCGGCTTTGAACATGACTTTGCCGTGCGGGGTAATGTTCAAATGTTTTGCCGCGCGAAGCGTATATGCAACTTTATCCAGTTTTTTTTTATGGGATAGGGGGACAAACGAGTAGACGGATCGTCTGATGGTAAGCGATTACCGCCGCCCATGGACACCCGCAACACCAGAGGAGTCACAAGTGCGTTGCCGGCCTTTTTAAAGCCACCTATAAAAAATGATAATTATCAGTGGTAATCAGAAGACCGACAGCCGACATGACAGCCAGTTTATCTTTAAGAAAGGTATTGCCAATAAATTGGGTAGCGCTCTGATGATAATCGCGTCGTGTAAAGTAGGTACAAGTCATTAAGATTGGTTCTCTACATTCACAAAAATTCAAGTTAAGCAACTATGAAGAAACTAAACATGATTTGAATTTGGGAACAACCTTGGTTCGGAAGAAAACCCGTTTTAAAAACAATTATTTAGTTTTTTTCCATAATAAAATTAATATTGTGATAGGTCAGGTGTTGCTCAGGCTGAGAACAGACTTGATTTATTTTCTAATACTTGTATTAGATGACTAGCTAGTTGTTATTCTGTGGTTCCATATGCATGTCAACGAAATTTGAGATAAATTGGAGTTTATGTCATTATAAAAGGACCAATTTAGCTATTTATATCAAAATGAATAGCTAAGTTGGACCTTATAGAAAGGACATAATTCATAAAAACATAACAAACATACAGACAGATATTTTTGCATGTATAAGTATTGATAAATATAACATTATGTGAATTAAAGCAAGGACTGTCTCATTTGTCTAGTGGTCCCAAGCGCGATTCAGGTCCTGGGATCCCCAGATCGAGCAAAGTGTTATTGGGTTTTTCTATGAAATTCTCAGCAGCAGCTCGGCGTCTGGATTTGTGCTTTGTTAATGGCAAAATGGTCCCATCTAATAGGGGGCGAGCCCCCTATTAGATGGGACTAAACATACCGGGGAACTGTGGGTGTACGCCTCTGCCTAACCCTTCGGGGAATACAGGTGTGAGGGTATGTTATGATAGCTAAATTGCACCCTATAGAAGGACATAGGGCATGAAAACGCAACAAACACACAGACAGAGATATTTTTACATGTATACTAAAAGTATGGATAAATATAACATTACGTGATTAAAAAGACTATTCTTTACTTGTTTATATTTTATTTTAAGTCAAAATTCCTTTTTTTTTAATTCGTATTATTTTTATAACATTACAAAGACAAATGAGGTCTTAATCCAATTTAATAACTACTTACAGTTTTACTTAGAGACGCAACTGACTATAATATTATTATTATCATAAATTATAAAGCTGTTTTGGAAGCGTGTATTTTGTAAGGTTACGCCGTAGTTTAGCGAGGTGAAAGTGACATCCGCCTTAGCAACGTTAGTTGTAAGAACGCAGACATAAGGACGGTGAGGATTTTACATTTGTTTAATTATATTAAGTAAATATACAGTTACATAAAAATAATAAGTTACCAGACCGAATTCATGTATAAACTATCCGTAGTTTTATCCATTTTGCCCCGTTCCTAAGGTTAATAGCGTGATGTTAAATATCCTATATACTTCCTCATGAATCACTGCGTCCGGAGTTTATCGCGTTCAAACATACAGACAGAACATTTGGGGGATTTGCATAGTCTTAAATTTAATATTAAGACTTATTTATTGCCTCCGATTGAACAATGTCATGCAATCGGTGACAGATTCAGATCTTGGCTTACGGCCAGTCCCTATAACAAAGCTGTTGATAGATTTGCTTACTAGAGATAGGATTTTGACATTACTTACAAGTAATGTCATAGTATCGACAGATTAGTTATTGGGACTGACTGGGGGATGGGGGTGTGTGGCATTGGATACAGAAATATGTCTGACTGAATAACACAAATCTTTTGCACTTGTTATAATTTATTAAGAATCCTATCTATAGTAAGCAAATCTATTGACAGATTAGTTATTGGGACTGACGGGGGACGGGGGTGTGGCATTGGATACAGAAATACGTCTGAATAACTCAAATCTATATTCTATTGCACTTTGTAGTAGTGTATTTAGGCCCACTATTCAAATTTTCAATGCAAAATTGTGTTTAAGTACGACTTAAACATATTGAAGATGTTGGCGCAAGTGGCCCTTCCCTTGATAATAAAAAAAAATACAGACCCTAATTAAAACTTGTAAGCGAAACCATATCGCGATTCAGGATAGGGCACAACGCCATCTAGTTATGAAATAGGTACTAATATTCTTAAAATTACCAACAACTTAATATTAAATAAAATTAAACGTTAACTTTTCACGCTTTCGGTTTTAAGTTAAGATTAAGTACATCCTATGAACTTAAAGCGTATGGGATTGGAGAGTGAAATAGAGGGTTTTTTGAAGTCGGTTAAAAATTCTGTTCCTTCTAAAGTTTCGCACCGTCTGTGCACACTACTTTATCTGCCAAAGTCAAGACAAAGCGTCACGTTTGCTTTCACTGCAACCTTCACGATTGTTACGTAACCTGTTACAGTAATGTTACATGATTATTTTCAAATTATTACCTCTAAAGAGCTATTTATTACACTGGCAATTTTGATCAATTTACAGCTTTCTGTTGTTAATAATATCGTGCGTTTCGTGTTATCTTTAGAAAATCACTCCGTCATATACCATCACGCTTATGTCTATTCCCCAAAGGGTTAGCCAGAGGTCTATCAATGTACACCCACAGTTCGCCGATATATATTTAGGCTGCCAATTGACATTAACATGGGACAATTCCAAACTCCGAGCTGCTACTGAGAATTTCATAGAGAAACCCAATAACATTTTACTCGACCTGGTAATCGAACCCAGGACCTCAAGCGTAGCAGTCGCTCCCGGGACCACTAGACTAACGAGGCAGTTAGAGACCTATTAACAGGTATCTAATGCAATAATAAAATAAATGTAAAGTCAAAAGTCAAAATGTTTTATTTCAATTAGACAATAAAAAAAGGTACTTTTGGAAAGTCAAACTAGTTGCACGGTTCCAAAAAGTGGGTCTTATGGAGAAGAGCCGGCAAGAAACTCCATAGATACTCTTTTAAATAATAAAAAAACATGATTACATTAATAACCTTTACAACTTTGTTTTAGTATGTGTTGTAGTTTGACCCTTATGTCTACCTATACCAGAATCGATTTTTGGAACGAAGTTCCTTATCGCGCGTTGTGAAAGGGGGCTAGACGGAAAAAATTCTTACGAAAACTTTTTGCTATAGTAAGCTATTGTATAATAAGATAATAATAATATAATAAGATAGTAGTTCCTTTCGATTAATTTGCCATATGCTAGCATATGATTATGATTATGATTATGATGATTATGATTATGATTATGATTATGATTATGATTATGATTATGATTATGATTATGATTATGATTATGATTATGATTATGATTATGATTATGATTATGATTATGATTATGATTATGATTATGATTATGATTATGATTATATGTATAAATACTCGCTCCGTGCTGATTTTGAACTTGCATCCTATGGCACTGCGCTAATCGAGCCTTCAACTATTTATAAATTTAATCTTCGTTCCATCCGGGTGTCCCTTGACACCTCTCAAGTATTCGTCGGACCGGAGGTATACCTAGTTTGTTTTTTTTTTAAATCCCGATATGGGATATGGCGCCGCACTTTTTGTGTATTTGCCAGTGTCAAGTTTATGGAGTAAACAAGTAATATATATTAGTTCCCGTCATGGAATTATAATATATGGCGCCACACTTTCTGTGTTTGCCAGTGTCAAGTATAGTATAGAATAATCCCCAGTAAAACAGTGGAAACTTGACTAAGGCTTCGATGGAGTATAGGAGTGAACACAAAAGTCACGATTTTCAATTTTATATCATTTGCCTACGCTCGCTCACATCAACTATAATTACACATTAAACTTCGGGCAACAACACAAGTTTTGGAAAATAATAAAAAACCGACAAAGTGCACTTTACATTTTCCCGCCTAAAGCCCAGTTTGATATAGCTTGATACGCGCGACAGCTGTCATCGAGATCTCGCACATGAAGGTCCATATTTTTTGACAGTCAAAATATACGCAAGACAATGTCATACTTCACTGACAAAAGGGGATGTTCATTGAGTCGTGTATCGTCCGACTGTGGTAAATCGATTAAGAAAATATCATGGATCCTAAACATATCAGAAACATGCAGCCTAGTGGTATGACCGTTGGACTGCCAAGTCAAAGGTCGAACCCAAGGGACGCACCTCTGACTTTACGAAGTCATGTGCATATTAAATAGTAACTACGCCAATCGTTTTGACGACACGATTGGCGTAGCGGTTGAGCGATCGGCTTCTGCGCCACGTGTTGTGGGTTCGATCCCCACACGGAGCAAATATTTGTATGATCTACAGGTAGTTGTTCCGGGTCTGGGCGTTTGTGTATGTGAGAATTTGTGTTTGTAAACGCACCCACGACACAGGAGAAAATCCTAGTGTAAGGGTAATTATCACGCGCTTCAACGGTGAAAAAAAAAATCGTGAGGAAACCTGCATGCCTGAGAGATTTTCTCGATGGCGTGTGAAGTCTGCCAACCTGCACTAGGCCAGCGTGGTGGACTATAGCCTAATTGTTGTGGAGACCCGTGTCCAGCATGGGACAGTATAATGGGTTGATTATGTTATGTTATGGAACATGAACCAAAAACTGAAATAGTATACCTTTTATGGTATGTTCGAATATTCTTCTCGTTTTATTTTATGTTTTAAGTTAAGATAAAACCAATTTTAATTAAAATAATAATATGATTTTAAACGATGATCCATATATTTTCAATATCGTACGTTAATCGTTATTTTCCAAGAAAACCACAATCCTAGAAACGTCACTCTGACAATGTCTCGCGCATCAAGCTATGTCTATCAAACTTTATTCGATTGCATGTAGCCTGAGCTTTAATGAATATCAATCAAAATCAAATCATTCATAGTCCAATATCGTTATTATGATAATTTGACTCTCTAACCTACAATTTGAAGGAACGTTAATAACTTTAGCTTGCGTAAGAAATCATTGTTAATAATGTTGATTACGAAATCCATGTGAGAGGGAAAGCAGAGAGCTAGCTATTTTCGTACATATTCGCATAATAAAAAAGCACAGAGTGAGTAGGTACACCTACTTCTGTTATTTTTGTCTTATGTAAATAAAATTCATTAACAATATAATGAAGGAGTAAGTAGTATTATAAACTACCCCTTTTGCTTAGTAGTCTTGAGCGCGACTGCTACGCTAGAGGTCCTGGGTACGATTCCCGGGTCGAGCAACGTGTTATTGGACTTTTTCTATGAAATTCTATGAAAATCTTTTTTATTTTTTTTACTAGATCGACAGATTTTGAGCTAAGCTACAATACAACATAAACAATTCACAACTGTAAGTCTAATACTTTAAGAGTTATTGTTGAAGTTATGGAATTGTAAACACATTGCTTTGTAATGCAGATGGTAGACAATGTTATTGCCTTTCGAATAAGCCTATTTTTATCTCAGTATGACTAAAACTTTGGGATATATCATATTTTTTGTACTCGCATAGAGCATATTTCAACAAAATGGCTGGCACATAGCGGGGAAGTGTATTGGACCCAAGCCTAGAGTGTAATTGTACTTTAAAATAGTTTATATTTAAGTATTTAGAATATCGCTAGTCCATGTCCGGACACACTGTATATGAAAGTAGCAGCTCGGAGTTTGGAATATGTGCTCCGTATATGGCAATAGGCTCGCCCCCTATAACATGAAACCTAAACATACCGGCGAACTGTGGGTGTACATTAGTACGCCTCTGCCTAACCCTTCGGGGTATACAGGCGTGATAGTATGTTATGTGTGTTATAAAGCTTGTGTTACATGCAAAATGATAGTAATAATAGGTACTAAAAAGACAAGTAATTACCCCAAATATTGCAATACTAGTAATACGTATACGTAGGTAACTTTATTATTTAAAGAAAATACCTTATTTCTGTAGCGACATCTCCCGCGCTACATACAAACTATACGGACAAGTCCTGAATCGCGCAAGTGAAGTTTGCAACGCAACCTGTATATATACAACCGCCCGACATCATCTGTCGGACCGTGGCCCGCCAGGCACAACACCTGCCTGGTCGGAGGATCCTCCCTTTGGTGTGAGGGGCAACACACCTCGCCCCTCCACATTGCTATAATTTGTTAATTTAATCAAACTGCATAGGAGTAGATTGTTGGATAATCCTTCTTAAACCGGAATGTGAGTTTAAACACATACTCGTACATATAAAGTGAAGTACTTACAACATTTTCTGCACTCATTGCGTACCCGGTCCGTTAAATATAGAATATTCTATACCTGTCATTCTGTACCTGGTCCTTTTAGACTTACAGGGGCAGATCTATATACGCGCTTTTAGGGCTGCAGCCCAGGGTCCCGTGGATATAAAGGGCCTCCAGGCCCAGGCCACATTGAAGACAAAATGGACGGAAAATATTATATTTATTTGGATAAAATATTTTTTTACCCTCTTTTTTCCTATACAGTGTAACTATCACACACATTATTGAAAATAGTTTTTTGAAAAAATGACAATTAGTTGATTTATTAGGCAAGCTACTAATTAATATTAGCACACACCCCCAGTCCCATAAACGGACGATCCGCCCCTGTAGACTTACAACGCAAGAAATAATGATCGTAGTCGTCACTCGCTCCAATCCGACCTCCTTTTAATCAGTAATTCCTAATCGCATGCTAATATTGCCCTAGTTCACAGATCTAGTAATTCAAGACCATGTCAAGCTAAGTATAAAAATCAAAAAGTAAAACTTGTTGCCACTTTCGACTCTCGCCACCTCTCTCTCGCGCTGATGTTGGCAACATTTTATTATTTTTAATGATGTTTTTTTATTTTTATTATAGAGGTTACGTTCGAGTGTTTATGTAACCTTTTTATGACGTTTTAATGCAGATTAAAGTAAACTAGACGTATTGTTATATGCATTTATTTTTTATTTGAGAAATTAGAAAAATATAATAACTATGTGAACGGGCTGGGAGTTATTTTATTTTACAAATAGACTAAACTACTAAACTAAAATTCATTAAAAACATACTTAATTACGTTTTAGTGTTTTACTCTATTTAACTTTTCTACTAAGTACTCATTAATTCTTAACTATTTTTGTAATAATACCACAACGGTATACATTATAATAATAATGACGACTCCCTGAGAGCGGGTTTTGGGTTCGATTCCCAAGTTGACTAAAGTATTATTGTTGGCCTCGCTCTATATTATGTTTATTACTTAAGTTTATGTTACATTGATAACAAATGAAGCTAATACTTACCCATAATTGTTATGAAAAGAAGGTTGGTTAATGAAACTAAAATATGTATAACAATATCTTTTTGTGATTTTTTTTGCATTTTCCATGCTAAGATTATTAAGTTATTTTTTAGTAAAGGAAAAAATTCAATTCATCATATATGTATAACAAATTAAAAAACAATCGCATCACATAATTTACAGCATCACCATTATACTGTAATCGTGACATTAACCTATAAATTAACTGTTAAAAAACATTTGCATATAAATTGCAGACATTGGAAAGAAAGTAGAATGTTTCACACCCCACACTGGTGCGTCCGTCGACTTGTCGTAACAACTAACAAGTAGCAGTGTTGCGTAGTGACTAAAAACTATAGCACGTGTAAAAATATTAATAAAACCATATTATGTACATAATGAATTAAAAATAATAATACTTTTAATAAATTATTATAAACTTTTTACAGAAAAAATATTAATTTATAACTTTTTGAGAATGAAGCTGCATTCGAAATTTAAATTTTGGTGGTAATATTTAAATACGTTTGTTTTCTATTACATTGATGTTTTTTATGGTGAGTAATTTTTAATTATAATGGTGTGCGTGACAACTGTGGCAAGTGAAAATAGTTATAGAAAGATGTTACGAATATTATTATATATATTATATTATATATAATTACATATCTATAATAATATATTAAAGTATGTATTTAAGTACTTATTTTTCATATCTTGTATTAGTTGTTATTTATTTTAGATCACGATTTGTTACAAATGGCGTAAATAAAAAAAAGAATTCAAGTGCCAGATGTTTACCATTTTCGCGAAAATACACTAATAAAGACAGAGTAGCAAATTTAATATCTTTTCTCAAAACGTCACGTAAAAAAAGTCAAAAACGGAAAGAACTTCGCTAAATAGGTACGAATATTTCTCAAAAAATTAGTATCCTTTATAAGAATATAAATTGTATTAGTTGCTCCGACCTTTCTCCTCGGATTTTCCATAAGTGTCGTTCAAATAAACCATTGCAGGTCAAAGAATAGTCCATAGATTAAATAGACCAACAACTCATCTGCACCTCTTTCACGTTATTTGCACTTACTTGCTAATAAGTTGGTAGTTGCGTTGGTTGCTACTTGGTAAGCAGGTCTTGACCTTCATTTCGATCAAGTTCACCGACTCTAAAGTCTAAACTAATATATATCTAGGTACCATTTAACACCTGATTTACTGAATAGAGCAGCTATAATTAAGTCGTAATCGTAAACCTAGTAGAATAACTTTGCCATGTTTGTAGGAATCTAAAGTTTAATTAGATTCAACCCCCCGCATTTATGGTTGCCATCTCTAAAACCAGGACAAAAAAGCGTGTTCTTTTATAATGCCTATTTTTATTTTTGATAGAAATGTAGACCCACGCTTTCATTCCGTTTGGTATTAAAAAAACCTAGCCCTCTATGCCTCTATGATTTTCTTCTGTGTGTCGTGGGTGCGTGTATAAAAAAACAAATCAATCGATGTCTCATCTACCGCGCCAATCGTATACCTATCTACTGTCAAATTAAGCATCTTTTTATTCGACGTTTTGACCTAAGAAGGCTTTTTTTACTTTGTTAGCTCATTAGCAAAGATATCCAGTTCTTTGATCCGAGATTTATTACTATTTCCTTATTACGTACTATATTGCGAAATATTACACTTAGACCAAGTAGCTTTCCAAAGCATGATAACATCTTTCATCGTACGTCGGCATTCATAAAGACTACATTGTACTAAAAGCGTATAATTTTATATCTTAGCATCGCTAAAATGTCACGTTGTTAATTAACCGACTTCCAAGAGGAGAGGCGGCTCTCGATTGACTTGTTTTTATTAGGTATATATATTTAGGTAGGTCGGACATGTGTCTGATCTGATTAAATCGTTGTAAACGACAATTTTTTTTTTTCAAAATAACGAGCTTGGTAGATGATAGCGTTCGTAGAGTGCGAAAAATTGGGTACCTACCTAAATAATTAATTAATTTAGTGAGTATGACATGTTTATGATTTTTTTTGCGTATAATCATAATTATTATGTTGCGGTATATACATATTTTTTTTAGAAGACGACATTTATTTTATTATTCACTTATAACAATAAATTTAAAATTGGAACGCAGTTTTTTTCCCAGGATAATTTGTTCTTTGTTACGAAAATTGATGAGATTCATTGTCGTTTTTCTTCAACTAAACTCTATTGAATTTGAAACTCATCAATACTAGTTGTCGTATTTACAAAAGTGGCTTTTAAATGCTTTGTATTTATTTAAGTATAGTCCACAATACTGAAAGCTACATTAGAATAATGTATCGTTGTCTGAAAGTCTTGAAATCATCTCGCATTCAAATCAAGTACCTACATCTCCAAGTGAGTTTCCAAGCGTCCACTCACTGTCGTGCCAACATTACAACACTTAACCCTGTCTATTACTTTATGTCGTAACACCACAACAATGACACATACCAACATCCGCCATCTCGACAATCCGTTTTGCAAAATCTCAAAGTTTATTTTTTTAACAAAACAACGGAGTTACGAAACGTTGATGCGCAGTGCATACGTAATATAATCGTGTTACGTTCTGTTTCACACAAGGCAAAGACAACGTGACAACAGCCTAGTTCCTAAATGGTTACTATATGGTTTGATCTTAATTTTTCAGTCATGATCGCTCTACATTCAAATCAAATGGGTAAAAAGAGATAGGTACGCTGTACGCGTAATGGTACCTGCGAATCGAAAAAATGCGAATTATTGATAAATAAAGTCGTTTGCGGACAACAGTTGATACCTAGTTAAAGTTCAATAGGGTCAAATTTGGACGGAAGATTTCGAACATATATTTAGTGCGTGTCTCCGAGGTATAGAAGAGTCTCAATGTGCTAAGAATGGTCACGTCATACGAACTGTATGAAGAAGCTTACAACACACTTAGATCAGATATTACTAATACACGCACGAGCCCTTCCAAAACTTATGTAGTTATTACAATAATAACGGTTTTCGCACGAGTATTTTATTACGAATAAATTACTGCTTTTAAAGCAGTAATGTGCTTATTTTTACGCATTTGCTACATTACAAAAAGCGAGTTGAATATCGTTATGTAAACTAAAAAAACATGTCTTACGCTAATTCATTGGTATTCAGAAAGCGATCAATTAATTACTTAAGTAAGTACGTACCCGTGTGTTATTTCAACGGATTTCCTTAGTTACACAATTACATTTTACTTTCGTAAGGTGAAATAGGTACTTTCGTAAAGTAATTTTTGGAGGAAAAAAGATCATTTATTTAGATTAGAGTACTACCAACTTAACAATATGTTACGCTGATGACTATTTTGGGTCTTACGTACTTATATTGTTAGGTATTTTTTATCGATGGCTTTGTTTGGTTACATAGTGCATTTCTGTTTTAAAATTGTTGCCCCACACTAGGATTTAGTCCTGTACCTACTTGATCGTTAATGCGTTTAACGCAAAACAAACACCCGGATCCGGAACAACTACCTTTAGGCCATAAATTCATTTGTTCCACACTTGAATCCAACCAATATAGGAAAGCTGACATTCGTTGAATTTTTTTTATCTAAGTAATATTCGTCCATAGTTTGTTGTATTACATTCATCACTCGCCAACATTGTACAATCGTTCGGTAACCGTGTGCGAATATGGTATTGTTGCATTGGTGTCTTATTTCACGCACTTCACGCCATTCGAAACGAAAGTGAAATTGGCGGGAAAGATGAGCTGTCAAACCACGTCCCGATACACTCTCGATTTCATTCGTTGTACTTTTCCTTCTTACCTCATATTATGCTCATATGACTTTAAAACGTTTCTGACACCGAAAAAAAACTAGATGCGCAAGATGTATTTGGAGAATGATGAAAGATTATAAATCTTTAAACCTGTGCGGGTCTAAAGAAACCGGGGCCCGAAAATAGAAAACATTAATCTTGGCAGTACGTCTAGTTTCCTTCGGCATAATGTAAAATAATCTTTGTATCAACGTTTTACCGCCTCTATCGTTTCGTACTCTCCAATTTATGGCCAGCCCTAGAAGGGCCTAGTTATTTATTATTCATGAGAGCATACCTTACGGGCAACTTTCTGTAATTTACCATAATTCAATCCAATTAAAATCGATCGTAAATAAATGCTTAGGAAACTTTTCTAGAACAATAAAATTTAATTACCGAAACTTTTATTGTAAGTGACCCACTTTTGGCGCGCTTCCGTAAGTACACAGCCCTATCAAAAACGAATTAGCCACAGATAATGTAATACCGCGAAATTAACCTTAACAGATATCATTAGTAAAGAAAGCAGACTTTGTCTATTTGTACAAATTATGTCTTGAATACGCAACGAAAGAATTAGAACCTTGACATGACAAAGTTAACGTAGATTTTTCCGTGTCATTTATTCTTCCAAATCAATCAGAGGGATTTGTCACCGATGGACAACGGTCAAATGAGTTTAGACACTATACAGGTGTAGATAAAATCTAAATTTATTCCGTGTGATATTACATACGACGTTTTCCGCCCATTTAAAGTCTTGTTTTGGAAAGCTACGGCGAAAGTCGGCGTCTTATGAGTGTTCAAGTGTGACCACTCAATCTTGATACTTGAATGCGCATTAAACTGTTTTTGTATCTCATTACCTAGTACTTAATATGGAAATACTATGAAGGCTTTACAATCAAGATGTTGCTATTCCTGTCGAGGATTCTATATTTAAACGTCTTTTAATTGCACGCCTACGGTTCATAGATGAAATAGAAGCAACTACTTAAAATAGAAGCTTCATTCAAGGTTTTCCCGTTTTATTATCAATAAAATTTTAATTACTACCTATCTAATTCTATAAGCGTAATATAATGGGTATTTTGAATAAATATATTTTCAGAAATAATTAAATATTCAAATATCTTTTTACGTGAATTTCCGCACATTTCGATCTGCTTCCGAGGATTTTCCGCACCAAAGGGGTATTTTGAACTCCGCAATTTTGTTCCCTTGCCTAGGTCATGGGATTAGAGATATTCCCCACAATCATGAATTAAAATATTATCTCTCTAAGTTCCACGTCAATATAGTGAGGTAGCACTATAAATAATTGCCTCTCAACTAATAAGGGTATTGAGGTTAGTCTTTTCTCTGTCAAAAATAAAACTGCTAATGACTGACAAATTATTACGGTCTAATTGAAATTTCTGTTACATTGTAAGCCAGTTTTTAATATCGTGAGAACTTATTTGGCGAGTACAATTACTACGAAATAACTGTTATCTCAAACCGTTCATTTAGAAAAAGACTGCGTTCCGTTAAATAGCAGGAATAAGATTTTTTAATATCTGATTCTTACCAGTATCAAGTTCAGAAATCGGAAAAAAAATTGGCTCTATACAGTAAAAATCATAGAATATAATTCAAAACCATATAATCGCCTATTAGTCATGCATACATACCTATTCAACAAGGTCCGTAAGAACCCCCGGATTACAAGATATATATTTTTTAATGTGTATGTACATAATTAGATACTTGAATGGTTAAAATTAAGTATTTTATTTAAATACCATTCTCTCAATTGCAAAGTAAATTATCAAAATTAACAAGTCCACCTAAACCACTGTCAAATTGTCGACCGTGTGATTATTCACTAATAAGAATTTCGTATTTGGTACTTACATTCTTTACACTGAATTCACATAGTGAAATAAACTATTATTACCTACACATAATATTTATATGTCACGCACACCACAGACACGCCAAAACTACGGACATAAACACAGCTATTGTTTTTCTTCGTAAAAAAATAACCCCCATTGGGTTCTGCATAAATATTTCCATCTATTACTTTATAATTGATAAATATCTCTCAGTATTATAATCACAGCAATTACTTTACAGATGGTAAGCGTTAATAGATAACATTTACGCAATGCGATTGTTAAACTATGAACAGTTAAAGTACCATTAAGAAAAGCAAAATCAAAATGTAAAAAGCTTGTGGATCCCTAACGAAAAGTGAAAAGGAACGAGGTGCGAGGCGTTTGCAGTTTACTTCCGATAACTAACTTCCCGCGGCAAGACGTCTTACACAAACAAACAATAAAGAAGTAACAAAAATAAAAAAAAAACAGAAAAGTCATGAAGTGTCAATAAAAATGAGGTGCATTCAAAAGCAGTGAAATGTGTAAAAGTGTAATCGAAAACGGACTCGATGGATTGGCGGGAAAAATTGAAAAGAAAAACTTCAAAACTCGCAGAAGACCTCATAGTGAAAATATTATGTTTTCGAGAACTTTTTTGTTTTTTATAGCTTCATTAAGTTGTTTTGTTAATGTTTTGTGTAATGAAAATGATGTTTTAACTCTACAAGATAGTTTAAATGACAAAGATGTTGATTTGCCTTCGGATAGGAGACGGCCCGTGAATGATCAGGAGAAAGATATATTATTACTAGGAGCCCTAGGGCGAAGAAAGGGTTCTTATCATAATTCCTATGGTGCATCACAGGAAGATGATTCCATTATGGATTTATTGGGAAAAAGTGAGTATTTTATTCATGTTACACATACATAATTAATATTATTGGTGCTTTAAATACTATATTGTAAACTTTCGGATTTTACGACTGTCATCAATCAGTCATTAGACCTCCGCGTCCGCATAACTTATGAAGGTCAGAGCTCTGTTAAATCGGTTTTACTGAAAAATAAACTGAGATTTCGTCGAAAAATTCGGGACGCAGAAAATGTACATCGGAAATGTACAATTTTTTTTTAAATTAATCTCGCTCATAACTTATCACCTCAAGTCCTCAACCCATGTAATGTGCTCGCTAGCCTTGTGTTGTGCGCTAATTACTTTGTTCAGAGCACAGGCTGGTTAAGAGCGCGATTTTAGGCGTCCCACTCAGGGTGTCGTTGGGACATTTCCCGAGGGGGCTGAAAAACGGGACATCTCACTAAAAGGCTAAAACTCGGGACATTTGGCAACGTATCCCAATTTCTGGGCAATAACGATATCCTAAGAATAAACTGGTTGTCAGGCTTTTAGGGATTTTGATTACTGTCCCAACGATTAAAGGTGTTAGTATTAGAACTGGGACCGACGGCTGTTCGTATTGCAAAGGCAGCCTAACCTTACCTACAGGTTGATTGATACAGCGTAGTTATTGTTTAGCCACGAGTCCCTGTTACTTGGACGAATTACAGCTTTAACAATTATAACGGCAATAATACAATTTGTAGCGGAGTTGCATGGCCAATTATTAATATCCACAGTTGTAATTGGAATTGTAATTAAATCCAAGCATCAATAGTAGTGAAGTATTTCAATAGATATCTATTACAAAAGCAATTAAATTTTACATCAATCACGAAATTGATAGGTATTTCGTAAGTAATTATGTCATCATTTATTTTGTAATTAAAGTAACTGAAAACGATTAAATAAGACACTGAAAAATAGGTCAAAAGCAACGATATTATACACCACAGAATACATAGAATTACTTATATTCCCTATATAATAAATGGCGTGTCTCAAGAGTGAGATTATCAGCTAAATTAAATAAAAATTTCACCAGTAGCAAAAATAATTACGATACACAAGCTTCTGCCCGCGACTTTGTCTGCGTGGACTTAAGGATTGGGACCTATCTGGATAAAAAGTAGCCTATGTGTTATTCCAGGGTATAATCTATCTGTGTGCCAAATTTTATCAAGATCCGTTCAGCCGTTCTGGCGTGAAAGAGTAACAAACATCCATACATCCACACATCCATACTCACAAACTTGCAGGTTTATAATATTAGTAAGGAAGTAAGGATAGTAAGGATTTGTCACTAAATTTAAATGTTTTTTTTTGCCTTTTATTGTTCTTACTATTAGTCAATACAAAGCCTCATTGGTTAAACAGTCGCAAGCGCGGCTGCCGACCGTGAAGCTCTGGATTAGATTCCTAGGTCCAGCAAAATGTTATTGAATTTTTCTATAAAAGTCTCAGTAGGAACTCGGTGTTTAGATTTGTGCCCGGATAATGGCAATAGGCTAGCCTCGACCTAAGCATACTGGTTGTATACCTTTGCCTATCCCTTCGGGGAATACAGACGTGATGGTAGGTTATATTTACGAAAGTATATTATATTAGTACTAACTATTTATTTTATTTAGACTCACTCATTAGTCTATTGTCATTCGGAGTCTGGATTAGTGCTCGGTTAATGGCAATAGGCTCGCCCCTTATTACATGGGACCTAAACATGCGTCGCGATGGACCGACGATTTGAAGAAGGTGGCTGGCAGCGGATTGATGCGAGCTGCTCGAGACCGGGATGGTTGGCGCTCTTTGGGGGAGGCCTACGTCCAGCAGTGGACGGCAATAGGCTGATTTGATTGATTGATTGATTGAAACATACCGGCTAACTATAGATGTACATAAGTATGCCTCTGCTTAACTCTTCGGAGAATACAGGCGTAACGATATGTTTTATGTACAAACTGTTTTGTATCAAACTAAAACATAATTATCCAAGTATTATACGAGTGTATACAAATAACGGCAAAACGATAGATATTGTATCATTCAATTAACCACTTACCTGTAGATCTAAAAAAACTTGATGGTAAATTATTTAAGCGAGTTTTAAAACAGTGGTTAATTAAAAATGTATTTTACAACTTAAATGAATATTTTGCCAAAAAATAATTATTGTTATTGTTTATAAGATTGTTAGCACAGACATACGTACCTTAATAAATTTTAACATTTTAATATTGCTACACCCGATTGGGTAGACTGTTGAAACCTACTAAAAATTGTTAAACACCATTATGTACACAGTTTTAAGCAATAAATATCTTTGACTTTGACTTTGACTTTGAATTCAATTTAGAGGTTACGTTTATTTACTGCTAGCGGATCCGGCAAACGTTGTCTTGCCCTGTATCATCATCTTCCTGCCCCTGTCCCAATTTATTTGAGGTCGGCGCAGCATGTCCTTTTCTTCCATTCATCCCTATCTGCCGTCACCTCAATCATTCACTCCCTTTGTTTTGCCCTGTGTATAAAAAATCCTAGAACCCGATTGAGGTGCCAACTACCGGCTCAAATTGTGAATCTAAATCACACCAGCAGCATATCATATGAGAAGTTCGGACAATGCATAGAACGCGATTTATTGGCCTTACCGAAACAGAAAACCTCACAGAAAACAACGTCATGTTCATTTGTGTCCGTGTTTTATTTCTGTCAAATCTGTCAATTCATTCCCAGCACAAAACGTATGAGAAAACTATAATTTTCTGTCTCGTAAACTTTTTCGATATTTTTTTTAAACATTGCCCCATACTAGGATTTTGTATCGTGGGTACAAACACCAACACCCAGACCCGGAACAACTACCTGTAGAACATACAAATATTTGCTCCATGTGGGGATCGAACCCACACCACGTTGCGCAGAAGCCGATCACTCAGCCAAACGTGTCGTCGTTTAATAGTCATTCTGCTATTCGGGGAGGAGACAGATCCAACGAACCAAAGATCATTAAAATTGATCCCGCCGTTCTCGAGTGTTACTGAGTGTTGGTACAAACCCGACTTTGTTTCATATATATAGATATCGATAGCTTATTATTTCATTAATGATAGCTTTATAACGTTGTCTTATTTAAATGTCGGATTCTTTTCCGTGGAATTAACCTTTTGGAACCGTGCAACTAGAATCATAATGTTTCATAAACGCTTGCAAAAGCTTATATTTAAAATAAAAACATTTGAACTTGAACAATTCTTGAGGAATGTACCTAAGGTATAGGTTAACTAATCTGTCCCAAAGTTTATGTCATAAATTTACTCAAAGGTGACATTTATGACATTGAAATAGCATTATAAGACTGATATTATTTTTGATCATTTTTAAATAGGTACCTACTCTCAAAATTCTCTTCATCATCGTATCAGCCAAAAGACGTCTATTTCTGAAAAGGCCTCACCCAAAGAGTTCTACACGGACCATATATGCCACCTGCCCAACTGGGGCAGAAAGGTTCTCGAATTGGAGACCAGGCACCGGAAAACAATGAATTCTCTTATAAATGGATAATATATTAAGAGGCATTTTTTTTAATACAATAGGAGAATCTTTATTGTACGCTCTAAAAGAAACAAAATAAAAGATGTTATAAAATTAAGGGTATAATGGCGGTCTTATCGCTAATAGCAATATCTACCAGACAACCTTTGGGTGGCCAGGATAGATATGAAACAAGAGGTAAAGGGTAATCCATGATGTACTAGAAAAAATAATCATAATAAACTAATTAGATATAATTACGGTATTTATTTTTTAGTAAAGGAAAAAATTCAATCGCGGCCAGGATTCGACCTTTGGTTGGATACCCCTGACGCTCTGACCTCTAAGCCACCGCGAACCCTACCCGCCTGATTGAAATTTTGCCTTCATATTCTTAATTTACGTCATAAGGTGATTACGGTATTTGTTTCTTGAACATACAAAAAAAAAACAATTCTCACAGAAACGCTTTTACTGTAATATTAAGATTTATCTACACTTTAAATTCCGGATAAAAGATAAAGTTTTAACAACTATAAACACTAAAAGACAATGTTTGATATCAAAATCTCCATCTTGGTCACGCGAGTCGAGACTCGAGAGTAAAAGCCGCGCGTGCGCAGAGAAAATGGACGGTCGTTCACCGTTGTATTGATCTATAGATCATGTTGCGTGATCGTTATTGTATTTATGTAATAGATCGCTTGAATAGTTTCAGTTTCAATGGACAAATTGTATTTGATTTTTCAGTAATAGTAATTTATAAATAGAGTACCAACCGTCATTCCTATATCCTCGCACGGTTAGGCAGAGGTGTACTTATGTAATCCCACTGTTCGGTATGTTACAGGAAGTTAATTATTGACATTAACCATTGCGCAAATTCAGACTATTAAGAATTTCATTACAAATCCCAACGACACTGCTCGAACTAGGAATAGAACCCAGAATTACACGTATACATGTTTGTAATCACTAGACTATTAAAGTAGTTAAAAACCCATTGAGATATAGGTACCTACTATCTTATTTGAACGAAGGTGTCCTTAATTACATAATGAATTAACCATTCATTCTTTATGGTCATATAGATCTACTTCTGAATGCGCGCGAGTTGCTATATTTAACAACAATAAGGCTAGGGTTGACCCCACCGCATTGACATCATTTACAGGGCTGCTGATGACTAGAAAAGCGACAACAATTGGCATAAATCCAAAACTGTTTATCTTAGTAATAGTAGAGATGTGAATGTTTGGATGTATGTAAAAATGTCGAAAAGGATTTGGATTTTTTAAAAAAAAAAAACGTTGCCCCACACTAGGATTTTCTCCTGTATCGTGGGTGCGTTTACAAACACAAATTCTCACATACACAAACACCCAGACCCGGAACAACTACCTGCAGATCATATAAATATTTGCTCCGTGTGGGACTCGAACCCACAACACGTTGCGCAGAAGCCGATCGCTCAGCCGCTACGCCAAACGTGTCGTCGCCAAATGTACACAGATCATACTTTTTATCCAGGTTCAACTCAATTTTGATTTGGGCAGAAATTAGTTATAAACAGACCCCTTGGGTCCCGAATGAAAATTCGGGACCCAAAAGGACAACTTATTTTTTCGGATACAAGGTCATTCAATCCTATCTGATTTGATTGGTTGTAAAAAAACCTCTTGGGGTCTTACTGGCTGGCAACTTTACTTCAATAATTACTTCGGAGTCTGTCGTGTTCTATACCTATGTTTCGACTTTTGCGCGTGAGAGCCAGTTCCCCCTCACGGTTGCTGCAGCCCAGACAATCTGCAGTCCGTAGGGGCCCTTGATGACGCATCAGCAATTCCTCTGGTGACGCAAGTGTCCATGAGCGTCGATGACTACTTACCATCAGATGGCTCGTCTGCTCGTTTGGCAATCAATAAAAAAACATAACATGCAATCACGCCTGTATTCCCCGAAGGTTAGGCAGAGGCGTACTAATGTACACTCACAGTTCGCCGGTATTTTTGGGTATTGCCATTAATCGGGCACAAATCCCAAACAGCGAGCTGCTACTGAGAATTTCATAGAAAAATCCAATACCACTTTGCTTGGCCTAGGAATCGAGCACAGAACCTCTAGCGTAGCAGTCGCGCTCAGGACCACTAGGCTAACAAGGCAGTTTTTCAATAAAAAAAACAATAAATATATAAAATTTTCTCTGTTCCAGTGATACCTCAGACCTGTCGCTTCCGAGGGGCCAGGTATCCTTGTGGGCTCAGCATATCATGCGTGCTGGGGGGAGGAAAGCCCCTGGACCTGTGCTCGGGGGGCATGATATGGGCCTGCTGTGTGGACCGAGAGACTACTGAGAGACCCACGGAGGTCGCCCCTGTGGTACATAACGCTAGTAAGTTTTGACTCAACTTTTAATGGATTCAGTGGTAATTTTTAGTTGGATTTGGATAATATATTGAAATTTGTAACTACGTCATATCATATATTAAACCAAATCTAAAACACGGCGTTGAAATGGAATCCATTTTACGAAAAAATAATTGTAAATAGAAAACGAAAGTAAAGTATTTTCAATTTATCTTTTTGTTAAAGAAGAAAAGAAAAAGTATAGTATAGTACATAAAGTATGTTGTTATATACCTAATACATAGTAAATGTGCAGGGAAAATATGAAGCTTGTGATAAAAAAAATACTTTACTTTCAGTAAAAAACAAAAAGTTGACAAAATTCCATTTTCAATTCCTAAAAATGGTTCTGTCTATGATTCAATGCCATCTATGAGTAAGTGCTAATTAAAAAGTGAGGTTACCGGAGGCCCAATCCCCGTTTAAAAGGTCGGCAACGCATGGTGTTGTGGCTGTCCATGGGCAGCGGTAATCGCTTATCATCAGACGGATCCCATAAAAAAAAACTAAGAAAATTATAAAATTGGTTCCATTTCAATGTGATTTGTAAATTATTTTGTAACAGCACAATAATATCATGAATGTGTGTATTTTACTGTGAATAACGTAGATTTTTATGTTAACGTGAGTCTATTACAAATGTATATTCCTAAACTTAAATTACGTATAATATTTTACTGATCGCTCCTGAAACTAAAACGATGGATTTACTAAAAGTGTGAAAGAATCTTAATGGCGACCGACTTGTGAGTCACCAAATATTCTTGCTGTCTTGCTGATCTGGTATCGACGAGCGACGGGTCGTTCAGCTCCCTAAATAATGGTTGAGCTACACGATGACTGATGTATGCGTACCGTCAGTTAGGACAGGTCAACTCAAAGCTGCTATGGTTCTTTCTTCAAAAGGCCTGTTCAGATACTTTAAAAGAGACAATGATTCTCTGAGTTTGGTTCGGCATTTCTTCTTAGAGGTCGTCAGTTAGGAAATGCCGGCGCCAGTTATAAAAAAACGGAATACGGTGCTACTTAAACTTTTGACCACAGTCATGTATAGACGATAAACCAAAATGTGGCCAGCACGCCACGGTCACGACTGGGTGACAGATTTCTATAGGAAATTCGGAGCTTGGCGCTGAAGGCACGCTTTTTCTGCGATCACGTCGCGGTCACAGGGCGTCATAATTACGTCATTGATAATTTGGCGCTAGAAGACTAATTAATGACCTCATTCCAAGAGGTGACCTAAGGTCTGGATCTTTACTTCACTTCGCTGGCAGACAGGGTACCGTCTAGAAAACTCCACCTGAAATCCTGCATGCTTGAGTTAGGAGTGGTTCACGTCGGTAGTGCAATGGGTCGGTTTCGAACCGCAAATCGCATGATCACAAGTCCGAAGCCCTAGCTATAAGTATGGCTACCGCCAATAAATATATCTAAATATTGTAATGTTATATTATATTGTAATGTTACGCTTTAGCCAAGTACGCTACCGGGCCCACTGCCTATTGATGAGACATTACTATTTCCTTCAACCGACATGACTTACTTTACAGTTAGTTCAAATGCCTGTTGCCTTACCTTTGTACTAGTTTTGTTTTTATTATTAGATACTAGGCTGCTAAAGCACTACTAAATGTCTTGCACATAAAAGGATTCGCGGAAACATACATAAATAAAATAAAATAATAAAAAAAATTACTTAAATGCAACAAATCTCAATTCTCATCTCTCTCACAGTTTCCCCGGGGAAATCTCAAGGTTATACCGGACACGTACATGTCGCACGTGACAAGTGTTACGAAAGGAAACGTCATGCACTCTCTAATGCCGCGCAAGTGATAGGCGAAAGCGATTTTATAAGCTCGACTGACTAAAGGAGCTATGGCGTAGCGTGTATTTCTACAACTCGGAGCATAAATTTGCCACCCATTCTTGCAACTAACCGAAAAATTTGGATTGAACTCCAAAATGATTCAATCCAGTATAAGAAGCGGCGGTAGCCTAATGACCAGGGCAGTGTAGATGGCAGACTAATGGCACGCGTGCCATAGTTGGCACGCGACAAAGTATTATGGGCACGGGACTTAGATAGGAATTTAGGCAAGTAATCGAAAATCGTCTGTTAGTATGAAGTTAATAGAAAAGAGATTCCGCGACTGAGATACCTACCATAATAATGTAGAATTCGTACGAAAGTTGTTGATGTTTACTTCTACCACTGTCATTATTCTGAGGTCCTACGCTTCTGACAGCACGTCATGACGTCATTAAACATTTGTATAGAAAAAGTGGCACGTAGACCAAAAAAGGTTCGGCATCCCTGCACTAGGGCATCGGGCTTGTGATCATGTAGTTGCCGGATCAAAACCCACCTATTGCACTACCGACGTGAACCCACTCGTAACACTAGCATTTAGCTTAGTACGAGGGGTTAACAAGAATACTAGTAATGTGCGACCCTCATTGCTAGTAAGCTTTTTTAAAAAAAAAATGGTTGAAATTCATTCTCTAAAATTCAATTTTTATTGTGGCCAATAAAAGTGGCCATTTTATGCCTAATCTGTTATCTGACCTGAAATGAAGCCTGAGCCAAGACTCAATGCTACTCTCTACATCCCTTGCCCCCTCCACACTGTCACTGTAACAGCAGCGACTTCATGTACTTATAACTATTGGGCTCTGCGGCGTTCACTAAGGGAGGCTTAGACCGTCAGTAAACTATGTCTCTTAGCTATAGGCATAGGTATTAGGCGTTGATCTAACAATGTGAGAATTATGCAGTATGATGTGAAAGATAAGAGCACTAAGTATTTTAAATAATAGAACACTGAAAATAAAGCAATTAGGCATTAAATCCGCCTTATATATTACTATTGTGCATAGAAGTATAAATAAATAATCACGTGGGAGAGCCATGCTTCGGCACGAATGGGCCGGCTCGACCGGAGTGATACCACGGCCTCACAGAAAACCGGCGTTAAACAACGCTTACGTTGTGTTTCGCCGAGTGAGTGAGGTTACCGGAGGTCCAATCCTCTTTTTAAGGTCGGCAACGCACTTGTGACTCCTCTTTTGGTGTTGCGGGTGTCCATGGGCGGCGGTAATCGCTTACCATCAGGTGATCCGTCTGCTCGTTTGCCCTCCTATCCCATAAAAAAAGAAATAAAAAAAAATTGCGTAGAGAGCACTATCATTATTGGACAGTTTTTGAAAAAAAAAAACGTGCGACTAATAATTATGTAACAACACCCGTTCCCAAAACAATTATCAAAAGGTTCTATTTAAAAGAAAATAAATTATAACGTAAATGCTCCTATTACCGCCAGTTTTAGCTGTCTTAGGTTTCACTTTAAAAAAATAGATATAAGCTGTTATTTTAGGAAAGATGTTATAATTTATAATTAATCTCAACGAAGTATTCTTTGCAATTCAGTACTTAAATTCAATATTCAGTAACACAATAGTTACTAAATAATTATTTAAACCAAAAGAGTAGTTGATTCTATTACCGACCCATAGAATGCGGCAAGATTCTATTACCGATTTTCCTACTTCTTTTACCGACCACTACGAAGTTGTCACTTCTTCTATACTATTAAATAAAATAAAAAATAGTTTTTTCTTCCTCCTTCGTTAAAACAGTTTGTTTTCTACAATGTTCATTTATATATATTTATTATTTCTCTTGTCACGCAGAGTTGTCCTCGGTATGCCATAGGTTTTTGAAGCTTCGTATATGCTGGTCCCTTCATTTATAGCTAGAAGCGCAGCTTCTAGTTGAGCAGAGGCGTACTGCTTGCGCTTCTGCGGCTCCATGATTCTATAAAAGAACACAATCTTTAAAGAGATATAGAATTTAATTCTTCGAAAGAAGCTTTAAAAAGTTACATGGCCCCCATTCCGTCCCGCCATTTTTATTTGATTTGAAAACATATGAAATATAGCCAATGCCATGAAGCCATGAATGAAACTGGATAGCAAATATTATTTTACATTAATAATATGTCCTGAGACAAAATCTCTCAAAACGTCACGTATGCAAGAAATAAGCCAATTTGTTCAAAAATATACATTTTATTTTTGTGTACTGTAATATTACCAAAAATATTGTCACAGCTGTGAGTCGGTAATAGAATCAAGTATGAAGGTTATAATATTCTATTAGCGACCAATAAAATTAATAATAAACAGATAAAATAGCCGCTTTATGGAATACTGTTAAATTCGATCTCATTGCTATATTATTTCTTTTAATGTCAGTTAGTCTTTAATTCAGATAATAAAGGTTATTTACAGTATAATATCATTATAATAATAGGGATATTGTCTAACGTTGAATCGAGTTTTACACAAAAACTTTAAGAAATAGCTTTGTCGTTAATAGATCTAACGAAATAAAATAATTTTAAGAATTGAACAAGAAAAAATATCAAATCAAATGAGGTAGTTTATAATAGATATTATTTTAAAATACTAAATGGTCTCAAAGTTTAACAACGCCATGGGTCGTTATTAGAATCAAGTCTTGAAATTTGGATTCTATTACCGCCTTTAATTAAAACATGATTTTATAACACAAAAACCAATAAAAAGTATTATATTATGAGTTAGTTTAGAAAACGAATATATACGTTACAGTTGTAATGTGATAGCAAGAAGAAAAATCCATTTTTAGTGTGTTATTTTCCTTAAGTAATATTTAGGTGTACTTACGTGGCCAGAGACGCGACACTATGAAAAGTGCGTCCGCTTCGGGCGCGTCCCACTCATTGTCAAATTATTTCTTTCACTGGCTATTTAAACACACAAACTTTACTCTTTTTGTTGTCCAACAAAAATACGTAACTAATTTTAAGGTATGACTTTTCTGGAACCTTATATTATGTCTAATATGAGTGATTTAAAAATTAGATCGTTAATAGAATACACATTTTAGGGGGTCGTTAATAGGAGCTTTTACGTTAATTTATTATATATCATTATTAGCACCGATCTTCGTAACAATGGAGCAAGATGTCTGCAATATGCGACTAAAGCGGTGCGAGTGTGACATTGTTTCGTAACCGAAAACAATGTCAAATTCGCACCGTCATACATACTCTCTCCTGTATGGTCTAAGTTATAAGAAAATGCGGGGAATACACGAGGAATAAGTACCAAACATAGAATTCCACTCCTTAAAAAAATATTTCGTAAAGTAATTTGGGATATGATAATGATGATCCATTTATTTCATTAAACGAAGTCAACAAGTAAACGTCAGTGGTTGACTATAAGCACTATAAGTAGGCTGACTATTTCTATAAAGTAATTGTAATTGGAATTGAACAATTCCACTCACAATGGGAGCTGCTCGGGAACTGGGGAAGTACCTTGCAGAAAATCGTAGCCAAATAACATAGCTCCATGCTAGCGTTCTGTTCCTAACGGTGAGCAAGGTCGCCAGAGCTCTGCGAGGAAGCGTTGTGTTCGCAGTGGGGGACCGGTGGTGTTTTGTTGCCGCCGCTGTCATGCATGGCAGCATGTCTCCTATTCTGCTAGCCCAACTATTCCTCCTTAATTTACAGGGTTGGCAACGCGCGAGTTATACCTCTGGTGTTGCAAGCGTCCATAGGCTACGGTAACCACTTACCATCAGGCGAGCCATAAGCTTGTTTGCCACCTTAGTGGTATAAAAAAACCTGTTTATAAAAACTGGAATATAATATGCCATTTGGTAATGTGGTTACTGTATTTTCTGGTCAGTGGGAAAAATCATGAGTGTAGTTCTGCATGTATTTTTTTAGATAGTCAATATATTTTAGATTGAAATTACTAGGTTTTCATGAGTTTCTGTAATCAGTGAAAATACAATATATTGTCTTGATCATTCATATTATTAGCATCAGTATTAGCCTCGGTCAACTCAAAGGGTGAAAGTTTATAATCTATCATCATGTCATTAGGTACATTCTTTTTTTAATGTCTTAAGATTACAATAGTGGTTTGTAGAAATAGCAACACATATGACACATATGATGAGGTTACGAAATCAAAACGTCAGATACTCTCTCTAGTGTGCCATGAGTGAGAGGAGGTAGCGAGAGCGGGTACATGAAAGGAGCAATGAATGTAATGAATAGCAGATAACAAGCGAGAAATAATAATTTTCTCCCCATCGTTGCTTAAAAAAAAAACTTGAAATAAATCTGGAGGTTAGCTATGAAAAATGGACAACTACCAAATTAAAATCCTCCATAGTTGCCTAAAAATCGATTTGTCACTTAACTAAGAAAATACAGATATCTTGCTTTGTGTTAAAAATTAATATTGCTAGGTGCTACTGTCGGCAGGACACGGCAAGCGATTTTACACGGGACCTAAACATACCGGCGCAGTGTGAGTGTCAGAGTATTCAGAGAACACCTCTGCCTAATTCTTCGGGGAATACGGGCGTGATGGTATATCATTTTTGGTTATAAAGAAAATCTGCTTTGTCCTTCTAAAGCTATAAAACCTGTAGGTCCGCCGTATCTTGTGATTTAGACCACAACCTAACAACTTTACGCACTGATTGCTTGACAGCTCAAGATAATTCCATGTATTTATTTCCGCGGATGTTCCATACATACATACACACATCTTTGTTATACGTATGCATGTTGTAATGTTCACACTTTCACGATCTTAGGTTGATTGATAATTTATTCAAAATGCATTGAGTCAGTGAGTCAATGGGGAACAATGGGTGTTGTAACAACAATATATATGTCGGGTAACTTACCATAATACATGTAGCGACATCTAGCGTGCTACATATTAACTAGACGAACAAGTCCTGAATCGCGCAATATAAAACCGCCCGACATCAACCGTTGGGCCGTGGCCCGCCAGGCAAAACACCCGCCTGGTTGGAGGATCCTGCCTTTGGTGTGAGGGGCAACACTACTCGCCTCTACATACACGATATAGAGGCTGAGTGAATGATTAATGATTTTTCATCATTTTCATTGTGACGGGTTGTAAATTCGTACTCCTATTATCTATGATTGATGATAAACAAAAAATGCTCATAATGAAGAAAAAAGTTACTGGGCAGATGAAACCTAACAACTGAGATCTCGGGATCAAGATACAATACAATACAATACAAGAATCCCTTGCCGTGCTGTACCGCCAGTTAACACCGGATCTTACGTAACGCACCAACACCACCCTCTTACGTGTATCCAATTATTTATTTTCATTCCATCACTCGTGAAGCAAGTACTCGCTGTTACACACCATTGTGTTAACGCTCCAATGGACGTCACTTTCTCCACAATTTTCACTCGGGGCCCGATTTCTCGAACTTAAAGCTATAGGTCTAAGTGCGTGGCTATTGAGCGTGACGGGGTGCAATTAGTGGATGGTATAACCATGTCAGATTGATGAGTTTCGACGCTATATACAGGGTAACCAAAGAGAGAGTTAAATACATGTTACAGTTAAAAACTCAAAACTCATAACTAATACTCCTAGGTAAAATTAGATTTCTGTCATGATCTTGGCGAATGTCATGAATCCCATGGCCATGACTATAGGGCAAAGCAAGGCATGTACGGTTTTTAATCGGTAGGTACCAGTCCGACATACCCTGCCGCCTCCCTGGGTGGTAGACGATCCATGAGGATTTTCCGTACAAAAAAAAAGTTAAAATTAGATTTGACCAGTGGAATTCGGGTCGAAAGAAATCTAGAGGTACTTCGGTTAGGTTAGGCTTGAACTATGACCTCACAACTGTTGCAGAATCCGAATTGTAGGCATTGTACACATGAAGAAAATATATGAATTTGACCGACATCCTTAGTCAAAACTATTCACAATTAGTAAGTTAAGTCACAATTAGTTTGGACCGGTTATGGATTTTCACTTTAGACAGACCTATGAAATGTTAGTACTATAACCGTTATCTACTCGTCAGTACAAAAACGCACTAGATTCAAAACAAATCATATTGGTCCGAATCAACAAAACCAAAAATAGCCTTCGGTGTTCCACACTACGGCGCCATGCATTATGCACCATGGTATGAAGCACGATCCGGAACAGCTAATTCAAAAACGGTCTTTCGGCGATTCACACCATTGTCTGAACAGCTCGTGGTGCGAAGTGACGAAGCACCGGTAGGGAACAAGCCCAACATACATCCGATCAACGGACACAAAGATACCTTAGTCTCAAATAGCCGTGGATCAGAGAAGTATTTGTCTCAGGTAGGTACAGGTAGTAACCGAACCAATACTTAATGGCTCTAAACTCATATTTCACAGAAATGTTATCAAACCACCTGGGACAACTCAACACTTTAATTGGTCATATTATCTTTGACTGGAGCTTTATTCATATGTCATTAATTCACCTACAAACTTATTTCATGTAAAAAGTATATATCATAGCGCTGTCAGTTACTCGTTGAAATAAATTAGGCAAGCTTTTGGTTAAGAAACACCGGTTGCTTGTAGAACAAGTGTTGTGCCTTACTTGCTTCTCTTTAAGCCATGGAAGGCTCTATTTTTACGTTTTAATAATCTAAGTAGGTAACTATAAAAACTAAAATACAAAAATTCCAAACAGGTGATCTTATAGAACTAATCGGAACATTCCCACACGAGAGCTACGATTATCAGACAAACACAAACCAATTTGAGGACCCAATCATTATTTACACTGACACGAAGCCGAATTACCACGACAAACCGGATATAAACCGCCCAGAACTGGATGAAACCGGTAATAACCGGCCGAGTTGGAACCAGAATCATTTTTACCATGTGAAGCCTTCTTACCACGAAGGCAGCACGCAAAAACCCGATGATTTTTATAAGCCTGATTATCATGAGGGGAACAATGTTCAAGGTGATGATGATTATGTGCCAGTACACACGAACCATAAGCCGAACAGACCTAGTTTTCCCGGTGAGATTTTGTGAACTAGGATTTATATTTTTTTTTCTAAATTTTTGACGTTGAAACTCAAGAAGTTTTTTTTGCGTTCCTTTTCGTACTTTTGTAAAAAAGATTTTTTTTATGACACTGTCAGTCCTTAAAAGAACCTGGACTTTTAAAATTAACTAAGGTTTATTTTTTCAGGAAAACGATTTAAGCCCATTGAATAATATGTCTCGTATGTTTTTTTTTCTCAGAAATTAAATAAAATTCTCCAGAACTTGAGTTTCATCGTCTTTTCTGTCTCTTTCCTGCTTTATATCTGCACTGCGTTTTCATAATCATCACGCACCGTTTACGTCAACTTAAAGTCATTTTGTGGATAAGTCATAGCAAACCCTACCGTATTCAGAAAAAGTTGCTTTGAATTGACGTTGCATGCTCAGAAAAGTGGCTTCGAAACCACGTTGCGTTTTCAATAAAGTTACTTTTAATCAACTACAGCTACATCGTACAAGCTACATCGTTTTGCCAAGAAAGTAACTTTAATTTGACGAAACGAAAAATTATTGAATCTTTGTTGTAAATACAATCAAATCAAATCAAATTTATTCGTTTAAAATGTGGTACAATGAGATGTTACAATAAATTCCGGAGCAAGGCACATTCCAATACAATACATGTGTATTTTCAATAAATAATGCAAATGTAATGTGCAAATACAAAAATTGCATTGCTTTGCAAAGTGACTTTTTGAGTAAGCTGGTTTCCAACAGTAACCAAGGCAAATTTCGTTTCAAAGTGACTTTGACGATAACCTTGCGTTTCAGCAAAGTGACATTAGGTTGACGTTGCATGTTTAGCGAAGAAGTATCGTTGCATGTTACAGTGCACAGTACGGCGAACGCTTTTAATTACAGCAAATATAATTATGTTTTTTGTGACAATAATTATTTGTGTATAACTATTTGTTCTATGTTGTATATTATGTATGTATGTATCTTATTGTGTTTATTTTTCGTCCTAAGCAGGACTATATTGGTACGAGTATCTCTTTACGAAAAAATAATTTGAGATTATTGCTAGTTACCTTTGAGATGATTTTACATCGTTCGTAATATTCTGAATCTTTAACCGTGATAAAGTGACTCAAACATCTGATGTAGTTCTTAATTGGTATTTTATGTCATTTTTAATCTATCTTTTTAATAATAAGATTTTTTTTTATAATACTAAATGACGAATTAATAATGAGTAAGTACATAACTTAACATAACATTTTTAAATAATGTCCGTGTATTCCAAGTATTCTTTAGAGAAACCTTTATTAAGTAATATATGAAATCAGGAATTAAAGTTACTTTATTCCGAAACGACTGCCTCATTAGTCTAGTGGTCCCAAGCGCGACTGCTACACTAGAGGTCCTGGGTTCGATCCCCAGGTCGAGCAAAGTGTTATTGGGTTTTTCTATGAAATTCCCAGTAGCAGCTCGGAGTCTGGATTTGTGCCCGATTAATGGCTATAGGCTCGCCCCCTATATCATGGGACCTAAACATACCGGCGAACTGTGGGTGTACATTAAGTACGCCTCTGCCTAACCCTTCAGGGAATACAGGCGTGATGGTATGATTTATTCCCAAAACCTTATTGGTATAAATGAAAGTATTTTTATTATCATCTTACGCAATATAATAATGTCCTCAAAATAAGAATGGTTACGCAAAACGGAACTACTTTACGTATATAAAATTTAATTAATACTAGCGACTCGTGCGCAGCTTCGCTTGTGTCAATTTTCTTAACTTGATGGATTTTCACTTTTTTTTTTATACAAACTTTATCCTGACCATTTAGAACACACCAAAAAAAAATAGCTAAATCGGTCGAGCCCTTCTCTAGAGATTATCTTACATCGGCAATTGATTTTTATTTGGAAAGAATACATAAGAAAATTAGGGATTTTTCCTACTTCTCTTGTATTGTATATTATGTAACTATGTATTAAAATTATGTATCAGTTATGTTTATTTGGTTATTTATGTATTTATATAGGCATTGTAACCTTCAAATAGCGATAAGCATATCAATTTCTGCCTATCCATAAAGGAAAACGGTGTGAGTGAGTATTTTGTCTAAGATCACAAGGGTATAAGTATGTCTTTGATGACTTTAGATTCCTCTCTTCTTCGGATAGATCATTGATATTTCTAGACTATTTCATTAATTTCCGTCTTTAAGCTCCTCAGAAGATGAAAAAATTTTTGAACACGAGATTCTGCAATTTTATGTTATACACAGAATTATGTAGTCGGTGCAGAATGTTACGTTTAAAAAGCTTTGGCTATTATGGAGGGGAGTGGGGAAAAAGAATCTCACTATTACTTACAAAAAAAGGTTTAAGCTAACGTTAAGCTAAACCTACACAAAAAATATGTCCATTAATTTCAAATTAGTTATACCAAAAACAAATCTTAAAAAATAATTTATTATTTTATAGCTTGGGTTTTTCTTAGACATTCTTTTATAATAAGGAAGGTAATTTTACCTTTTGTTCAGCAATGGACCTCTTTTGGCCGATATAATGAACTTTAGCGAATTGGTTAATAGATAACGATATAAAAAAATATAAAGTCACGTCTCTCTTTCAAAAGCCACTTCTACTCTATCTCTTTCATCTTTCCTATCCAATAAAACATCTCAATTTTCACAGGTTGTGGTGAACACTTTACCCGTTCCAATCGAATCGTGGGTGGTCACTCTACTGGGTTCGGTTCCCATCCGTGGCAAGCTGCACTGATCAAGTCAGGCTTCCTCAGCAAGAAACTGGCCTGTGGAGGAGCGCTGGTGTCTGACAGATGGGTCATCACTGCGGCACATTGCGTTGCTACGTAAGTGTATTTAAACATAAGTATAGCATTCTTATAGACGGATAGCCCTCAAGCTGTCTATGCCAAAATCTATAAATGTGTTGGAGAGGAAGAAAATGAGGAACGAGTATATAAGAGGAAGTCTGGAAATGGCACCCGTGACAGCAAAATTGAAAGAGAATTGTTGGTCTTGGCATAGGCATTTGTGATGAGGAGGTATGAAACGCATGTGACTAAAAGAGTGATGGATATGAATGTGTGAAGGCACAGAGGGGTAGAGGGAGACCAAAGTAAAGATCGATGGATTATGTTATAGATGATATGATGGGAAAAGGAATGTGAATGATGAGGTGTAGGCTGACAGGGACGAATGGAAGAAAAAAAACATGCTGTGCCGACCACAAATAAATTGGGATAAGAGCAGGAAGATAATAATAATATAGTTTATTTCAAGTAATAGTTAGAAATATCGCTTAAAACTACGATCAGTGAACATCTGTGTCTGAACTAGATAACTGAATATCTGTGCTTCAGACAACAGCACTCTTCCTATGAGAAATTATGCCATGAAAGCCTAGACTTATACATTGGTTGTATAGCAATATATTAAAATTAAATACTAACAATGTCTCATAGGAAATTAATGAATTTAGAATCTAGTGTGAAGTGTGAGATGTGAATGCCTCCTTGTGTGTAGAAGGTTAGTGTGTGAATGCGTGTATTTTTTTTTTCTTGCATTCTTTATTATTCCGATTTTACACGTCAATACTTTTACTCAGCTTATTATAAAGGTATGGTCCCAAGAAGTGGAAATATTTATTAGCAAAAATATGCTTAAATTTTGATCTGTCGGAAAAAACAATAATATCTTTACGTCGCTTGGTTGTAATAGCTGATTTGTTATGATTGATCCTAGAATGTTGTTTCATAATAGTTAGCTGGATAAACAATTGTGAAGATGATGAAGTTTAGCATTTTGTAAACAGTACGGTTGAAATAGCTATAAATTATTAATTACTAGTTGCTAGCCGCGGTTCCACTTATGTCTCAAAAGGATTTACTTACTCATATATTATATCAAGATGAATGGATGGATGACTCAAAACATAGGAACTCACCTAGTTTGAGAGTCAGTGGAATTTGAATCCTGCTACATTGTATAGCCATAGTTTTGTATATTATTACTAATTGGTTTTTGTTTTGGCCGAAATAATTTTTTTTTCTAGCCTATTTTGTCCCACTGCTGGGCAAAGGCCGGAAGGGATCGGAAGGGATTCCGACCTTCCAAACCGCTCTGTCTGTGGTTTTAGCCACCAAATCTCTATTTTAAGAGTCCAGTTCATCGCGCCATAAATACATTATTATTATTATGGATCGATTTTAAGTTAGACCTCCAACAATACAACGGAAAACTGTATCAAGCTTCCGTGCAGAAGGTTTTGTTAAAATTTGTATAAGTATGTTTGTATACACAAACATATAGACATACAGACAAATAAAAATTTTAACGATAATTGTTTTGACTTCTATTGTTCTTGAATAGACCTTTCGCAATCATTTTTCTCAAAAATCTCCAATATATGATTATATGATTGGGGGATTTGTTATCTTTCTTTGATGGTGCGTTTATAAAAACGGTAAAGTACACATGAGAAATAACTGTAGTAAACCATACACCATATTTGTTACTTTACGGGAATCGAACCAGCGGCTTTAAGCCCAGAAGCCAATCGAGCAGCATCTTTATAATTACTTTGACCAAAAAATAGTTTCTACTCTTTTATAAATTGAAAAAATCATAATTGCTCGCTAAACTCAACCGTCCCAAAAATATACCATCATTAACGATAATTTCCCAGAATTCTTCGTCTAACTGAATCTCTACCCACATTTTAGTCTAGGTTATTTTTTGTTCGTAATTACTTACTTTCACATCTCCAGTGGGTCGTAGAGTCGATTAATAATAATAAATGTTATTATTATTTGAAGACTGTGTATTAGGTAATTCTTATGTAATTTGCGTTGTAATATTAACACACGATATCCGTCAACGTTTCATTATATAACTTACCCCGTAATTTGCTATAAAATGATTTTAGGTTTATCTTAGACTGCGATCAGACCTGCTCGCGGTTTCTCCTGCGCTACTCCGTTCCTAAGAGGCGTAGCGTGATGTTAAATAGCCTATAACCTTCCTCGATAAATGGACTATCCAACACAAAAAGATTTTTGAAATTCGGTTCAGTAGATCCTATCCTTATTCCCCCTAGCCCTTTCCACTATCGGACGACCAGAAGCACGAAAAAGCATCATCGATTCACGGTGGACATTCCAAAAACCCGAACGAAATGCTTTAAGTCCACTTTTATAATGCGTACCGCTGAAATATGGAATGCACTTTCCGAGTGGATCTTCCCTGATAGATATAATCTGGGTGTGTTTCAATCACGAGTGAATCGGCTTGTTCTAGGAAACCGCGCTCCATCGTAAATCGCAGTATCGCTTAACATCAGGCAAACTGGCGGAATAAAAAAATCCAGAGATTAACCCCTACAACCTCACAAACTTTACCTCTTTATAATATTACCAGCTGTACTTTGCGGTTTCGACCGCTTAAAAAATTACGGACTTTAATAGAAGCTTTCACCCCCCTAGGGGTAGAATTTCAGAAAATCCTTTCTTAACGGATGCCTTCGTCATACAAAGAACACACCCTCCAAGTTTCAGGTCTCTACGATCAGCGGTTTAGGCTGTGCGTTGATCCGTCAGTCAGTCATTCAGGACAAAGCATTTTATATGTATAGATAATATAGATAAATGAAATTCTCAGTAGCAGCTCGGGGTTTGGATTTGTGTCTGGTTAATGACAATATGCCTATTTATTATTCGGGATTGAAACATACCGGTGAACTGTGGGTGTATATTAGTAGGTATACCTCTGCCTAACCCTTCAGGGGAAGGCGTAATGATATTATTTATTTCTAAAATATAAATCTGATAAAAATGTGATACTTATAAATTGAAATAACAGATTTTATTGCGTTGTATTGATAATATTAAATTCACGACGTTTCGGATCCTTTACAGCATCTATGGTCGCTGGTAGACTGAGGTGTTGGACGGCTAAATGTTACATTCACGATTCGATTCACGCAGAATAAGCTCACCGTGTCCTTTGGTCTTGCAGTTTTGGGCTTGGATTTAGATTTAAGAGAATCCATAATGCAATATGAATCACAGAAATATTGTTGTGTCACAGGCGACAGGAGAGTAAACAGTTTGCTATTTGTAAACAGAATTCTCAAATAATATTTAATACAAACTTTTGTAGGTATATACTATAACATACATGGCTTATATTCACACCGACAGTTCACCGGTATGTTTAGGTACCATGTAATAAGGGGTGAGCCTTTTCCCATTAAACGGTCACAAATTCCAAACCCCGAGATGCTACTATAGCGACATCTACCGTGCTACATAGAAACTAACAACGGACAAATCTTGAATCGCGCAAGTGAAGTTTGCAACGTAACTTGGATATATACAACTGCTCAACATCAACCGTTGGGCCGCGGCCCGCCAGGCAAAACATCCGCCTCGTCGGACTAAAAATCTAATAGAAAAACCTAATAATACCTGGGAATTAAACCCAGCGTAGCAGTCGCGCTCAGTACCAGGTTCTTAATTGAAATAAATTAAATCTGGGATAGGCTAATTGGACAGTTTATATGTGTACGATGGTATGTATGTGTTTTATTCCCTTCCAGCACTCCTAATAACCAGCTCCGCGTCCGTCTGGGTGAGTGGGACGTCCGAGACTCCGGTGAGAGATACTCTCACGAGGAGTTCGCGGTACAACGCAAGGAGGTCCATCCCTCCTACGAGCCGGCTGACTTCAGAAATGACGTGGCGTTGGTCCAATTGGATAGAGGCGTCGTTTTCAAGCAACATATTTTACCAGTAAGAAAAATGCATTCATTCATTTCCTTTACATCTATTTTCATTCATAATATTATTATTTTTGAGAAAACCGCATCTGAATTCTCTCTTAATTTTAGGCGATGTAAACCTGCAAACAGACGGCCAACCGAAATTCGTTTTAGCTTCTCCTCATATTTTTTTGAAGTGAAAACTTCTTTAGGCGCGTTGAGCAAATTTTTTGGTGAACTAAAATCATGGAACTCGCGTCATCGTCACCGAACGCTGTCCATGAGCTACCTATATTTATACTGTGTATACATATAGCTCATATGTGTACTTTTTCGATGAACAAAAAGCGTGAAACTCGCGTCATCGAAACCGCACACTTCCCACTTATCAACGATACAATTCACATATTACTTAGTTTTCACTTCTATAGGCAGTCCCCAATATATACCACGTACAAATAGGCTGTGGAATGAGCTACCTGCCGAGGTGTTTCAAAAAGACTACAACATGGAGTCCTTCAAAAAAGGAGTGAAAAGGCTCTCACATGGTCGGCAACCCACGAGCGATACCTCTGCTTGTTTACCACCTAAGTGGTATAAAAAACTCGATTTAATGAGAGGTCGTGTGCGTGCCGACTAATGTTTCTGTCGAAAAATAAAAAATAAATGACTTTTTTGATTAACATACCATCACGCCTGTATTCCGCGAAGGGTTAAGCTTAGGCGTACTAATGTATACCCACAGTTCGCCGGTATGTTTAGGTGCCATGTAATAGGGGGCGAGCCTATTGCCGTTAATCAGGCACAAATCCAGATTCCGAGCTGCTACTGAGAATTTCATAGAAAAATCCAATAACATTTTGCTCGACCTGGGGATCGAACCCAGGACCTCTAGCGTAGCAGTCGCGCTTGGGACCACTAGACTAATGAGGCAGAACTTTTTTGATGAATTATGCTTTTTTTGACTAATTTTCCAGGTGTGTCTCCCACAAAAGCAGATGAAGCTAGCCGGCAAGATGGCGACCGTAGCCGGGTGGGGGCGAACGAGGCACGGACAGAGCTCCGTACCTTCCGTATTACAGGTAAACGTAATCGGTACCAAAATTAGAAAAAAAAACAAAGTATATGAACCTGAAGACTTATTGATTGACAGACAACATAGAGTCTAAATCACTGGTCGATGATGATGACCTCCGGAACGAATTCTAATTCAATTCCGTGTAGATAGTTCTCGCTGGTGCGCTCATATGACTGCAATAACCAATCTTCTTTGAGAAGGTCCGCGAGCATTGATATAGAGCAAGGATATGTGAGTATTATATTGTAATTATAACTGATCACCACAGGTGATCGGGCTTTTAGTTCTAGCCTAGAGGCAAGCTCCAACCGACGCAGCTCTTGAAAGTCAAAAACTGATATTGATCTCTTGTTGATACTTGAAATGCAGAGGGTCTATTTGTATTGATGTTTCTAAGTAAAACTGGGTGAAACTCTTTGTTTTTTTTTTAATGAGATAGGGGGACAAACGGGCAGACGGATCGCCTGATGTTAAGCGATTACCGCCGCCCATGAACACCCGCAACACCAGGAGTCAGTTGTCCGCCTTTTAAAAGGGGATTGGGCCACCGGTAACCTCACTCGGCGAAACACAACGTAAGCGTTGTTTGACGTCGGTTTTCTGTGAGGCCGTGGTATCACTCCGGTCGAGCCGGCCCATTCGTGCCGAAGCATGGCTCTCCCACGTTTAAGACATGTATGAAATAATATGAAATATTTCATACATGCATGTATGAAAGTCGTCTATTTTTGAACGGTTTGATCGATTTCGATGATTTTTTGTATATCATAGGGGTCAACTTTTTAGTTATAGTTGGACCCGGTCGGTGTGATATTTTGTGTGTCAACACGTTTGGCGTAGCGGCTGAGCAATCGGCTTCTGCGCCACGGGTTATGGGTTCGATTATATGGAGAAAATATTTGAATAAACTACATTTCATTTACATTTTAGTTCTGCGTTTGTATAAGTGAGAATTTGTGTTTGTAAAAGCACCCACGATATTGTAGGAAATCGTAAAGTGGGGCAACGTTTTTTTTTTAAATATCCTCAAACTTAACGAAGGAATTCTTCTTATTCCAGGAGGTGGATGTAGAAGTGATTCCCAACGAGCGTTGTCAGCGATGGTTCAGAGCTGCCGGCAGACGGGAGACCATACACGATGTGTTCTTATGCGCTGGATACAAAGAGGTAATGTGTTACATATTATAATCATAAATCTACCTAAACATAACAGCATAACATACCCTCACGCCTGTATTCACCGAAGGGTTAGGCAGAGGCATATATACCTACAGTTTGCTGGTATGTTTAGGCCCCATGTACTAGCGGGCGAGCCTCTTGCCAATAACCGGGCACAAATCCCAAACTCCGAGCTGCTATTGAGAATTTCATAGAAAAATCCAATGAGACTTTGCTCGACCTGGGAATCCAACCCAGGACTTCTAGCGTAGCTCGGAACTACTAGGCTAATGAGATAATTTAATTGTATCTAAATGCATAATTATTTATTTCTTTATTTATTTGTTACCTACTTTCAGGCATTTTCTCAGGATGCAAACTATCTCTTTAGCAAATTTTAGGCAATTTTATTTTAACCTATGTCCATACATAAGCTACCTTTATTGCCCGCAGTCTCGCACGTGTCCCAAAGTACATTTTGAGATAAAAGTTAACCGTTCCTCAAAGTCCAATTTATCTCTATACCAATATTCATTAAAATGAGTTCAGCGATTTAGGCGTTAAAACGTAACAAAAATTACAGACACAAAGTTACTGTCGCATTTTTAATATTATTAGTTTAAATAATACTATGCTACGAACATGAATTAACTTAATATATGACACCCTTTTAACTTGATATAATTGTGTACTTACAAAAGGTCACCTCACAGAATATAAATATTTGTTTTGTGGGTTAACCATCCATTGACTGACCGCAGCAAGCTTAGCTTAACCTTACAAATCTATTTATCAGTTTAGTTCTTAATTACCCTCAAGGGTCGAGTCCCTCCAAAGATATATACTTGTTGAGTTAACATTTATTTATTTATTTTTCACACATACAACTATTATTACAGGTTCACACCTAATTCAATAGCGTAGTTGAAGTAATTATATCTACTTAATATATAACAGCACACATTTTTTTTTATTCTATTACATTACATTACATTCTAACATAAATGTTTTATATAAAAGCGGGTAAGCTTTTAGGGTAAATGTAATTAAACACTAAAAATAACTCATTTGAAGAATATTGGCCGGTTTTTTAACCCCAAATGTGTGTTACTCCATTCCAGGGTGGTCGTGACTCCTGCCAGGGTGACAGCGGAGGCCCTCTCACCATGAAACTGGAAGGGCGAAGCACCCTTATCGGTCTGGTGTCTTGGGGCATCGGCTGCGGACGAGAACATTTACCCGGTGTATACACTAATATTCAGAAGTTTGTGCCTTGGATTGACAAACTTATCAATTAAACCATATATTAACAAATAATTTATTAACATAGTCGGAAGAATTTGTAAAGAGCCTTAAAAGTCTCCATGTAAATAATAATTAGTTAATGATAAAAAAACAAATAAAATCCACTCAGACATCTCAGGCATAAAAAATTACAAAATCTCTCATCATCTAATTTAATTTTTGAAATCGTATGAATTTTTCAATAATTTCATCCATTATCCATTTCAATTTATTCACATTTCTAGCGTTCGATTCACATAATTATTCATTCATCAGATAAAGCAATAATCATTTTCAGAATCAATACATTAATAGTAAAATTTGATTAATAACAAGTCCTTAATTTTTCATTCGTAGACAATCACTAATTTTTCATTCAGTCATTCCTTTATGAATGTAAAAATGCCGTGAAATATTTGTATCTCAAATTTTTCAATTTATACATATATGATATTAATACAAAATACCCATCATGAAAATTGTGTTTTTAGAGTTGCTATAGGATAAATCATTAAATCATTTCCCAGTCCATATAATGCATTCATGCCTCATCATCTGAGCCATTTGATTATAATTATTTTCAGTTATCATTATATTATTTTTCATATTCATCACTATTGACATTAAACATGCATACATTACACGATCACACCTTATTTATCATCATTACATGATCATAATTTTCTGTGAATAATAAAATGATGATAATGATAAAATGATGTGATATTGGTATGAAAGACGTCTTGCGCGGGTAAAAATTCTAGTAATATTTGTCGTTTCGATCCATATTTCATTACTCATATATAATAATTATTCACTCTTTGATGATAAATTTTTCACAGTTTCTCTCATCGTGATGTGATATCATAAAAAATATTTTATCAACTCATTATCACCACCAAATATAGGTCAATTTTATAACGTGGTTTGGTTGAGTTGTATGGATTCTTTCTACGATTGTTCCATTTTTTGGGGTCGACGCATCATTCTCATTCATCTCTATCAACGGTGACCTCATCGTTCACTCTTATTTTAACCATATTGGCCTATTTTTTGGTCTCCCTTCGCCCCTTCATCCCTCCACATTAAAATTCATAACTCTTTTAGTCACATTCAAATTACTTCTAATAAACAAAATTTCGAAAACTAACAAAAAAAAACGTATTCACTGAATTTTATATCAATTTATTAAAACAAAGAAATTACATGTACAACCAAATTTTTAATATTATGCAAAAAGGTATCATCTTTATTATAAAAATCATTTCTTTCATCTCTCTCACTCTTCCTCACTCATTATACATTTATGGGTAACTTTAACCAACTTTACCCAAATTAGGGTAAAAGTAATTAAATACTCGTAAAGTCCTAAATTAGGATTCAAGAGGACTATGTGGTCCATATGTTAATAGTTATAAGAATAATGTGATTAGTACTAAATCTATTTATTTTTGGACTTATTGTCTTTTATTTAATATTTTTATACTTTAATAAAATATTTTTTTATATTTGTGTTGTTTATTTGAAATAGGATTACCCTTTGTCTATTTTTTTTATGGGATAGGAGGACAAACGAGCGGACGGATCACCTGATGATAAGCGATTACCGCCGCCCATGGACACCCACAACACCAGAGGAATCACAAGTGCTTTGCTCGCCTTTTAAAAGGTGATTGGGCCTCCGGTAACCTCACTCATTCGACGAAACACAACGTAAGCGTCGGTCCGTAACTCCGGTCGAGCCGGCCCATTCGTGCCGAAGCATGGCTCTTCCACGTTAAAATTACTATGAATTTTAGTCCGGAATTTAGAATCGAGTCCGATAAATGGCAGTAAGCGTTAAATGACTTGTATGTAAATGACTACAATTTTTACATTTTAAATACCTGTTAACCCTTCTAAATATCTCAACATATTTGTACTAAAAGAGCAAAAGGTGAACATTTGAAAAAAAATTGGATGTCATTAACTTTCATCCCAAAGTTAAGAATGCAGATGTTTAAAACTACAATTATAACAGTGAAAACTTAAACAACACCGCTGCCGTCAAGCAATAAGACAAAAATAAAAACAATCTGAACTATGAAAGAGTGAACTATTATAATGAGAAGAATGAATTGGTTAATAATGTTATTTAATAGTAAAGGAAAAAATTCAATCGGGGGCAGGATTCGAACCTGCGTCTTCTGGTTTGATATACCAGACGCTCTGACCTCTACGCCACCGCGAACCCTACTTACTACTTCTTCAACTATTCTTTTACTATTGAAATAAAATAAAAATAAAATAAACTTTTCGATTTTTTGGGTGAGGTTTCAATTTGCCATTGACCATCCTTGCCCTAGCTTAAAGTTTAGAATATGTCTAGGGAGAGGCTATTTACGTGGGAGAGCCCTGCTTCGGCACAAATGGGCCGGCTCGACCGAAGTGATACCACGGCCTCACAGAAGACCGGCGTTAAATATCGCTTGCGTTGTATTTCGCCGAGCGAGTGAGGTTCCCGGAGGCCCAATCCCCTTTTAAAAGATCGGCAACGCACTCGTGATTCCTCTAGTGTTGCGGGTGTCCATGGGCGGCGGTGATCGCTTGCCATCAGGCGATCCGTCTGCTCGTTTGCCCTCCTATCCCATAAAAAAAGAGGCACGACTAAGAATTTTTAAAGTCCCTCTGTGTGTAATTTTTTTCGCTGGATTTGACTTTCATACCTACTTCAACTAGTAGAACCGTTACAAGTTCCAAGTTAGTGGCATTCCCTAGAAAAAAATACAGGCTCTAAGCTGCATTTGTTTAATTTTTATTGACAATTGACACTATTTTTGTTTTTTGTAACATTAGTCAGAATTGGTCGATGTCATTTCTGAGCCTGAGAAAAACATCTGAAGAATACTGATCATTAAAATTAATAGTGCTCACGCGCAACTACTAATGAAAAGCTGAGAAAGCTCCATCTAGTATTCAGTTTATGAACTATGTAGACCTAAGCATAATATCATCACATGACCACTCCATATTTCTTGTAGCAAACACTCCAGCCTTTCAAATATAATTTTCCGCTGTGCTGTAAACATAGATGGCACTGTAAGCAACCATCGCAACTGAAATAACTAAAGAGGTAAGCAGATTTATTTATTTATTTATTTATTTAAGGGACAAGAAAACAGTTACATATTAAGGTTTAAGTAAAAACTATGAGTAAAAATAACGAGTTGGTAAACACGTAACCCACACCATTGTCCACGGATTAGTATAAGCAGAATAAGAGACGGAAGAGTTGTCGTCAGATAAACTAATATTATGTAAGTTTAAGGTTATGTGGGGTCACTTTTACAAATTGAATGTTATGTTATGTACACTTTTAGCCACTTGTAAGGCTACATTACTCGTTAGAAAGTAGGATATAAATTAAAACATACAGTCTCATCCTGACATATTGAAAGATTAAATGGCAGTCGCTTCGAGTAAAATATTGACATTGCCGACCCCAACATAGTTGGGGAAATTCTTAGGTTGAATATGTGCTTACCTGTCATGGTCGTGGCAAATGTCACGAATCCTATGGCAGTGACTGTAGGTCAAGGAAAAGCAAGTACGGTTTTTGGTAGTTACGAGTCCGATTTACCCTGCCGCCTTCCAAGGTAACAGACGATCGATTTTCCTTACCACAAAAAAATATTGGGTAATTGCATAAGTACTGAAAATGTACTTATACGCTCGTTGATGTCTTTTGTTCAGTGTTCGTAGTAAATCTCGTAGCAAAGAGTAGAATAGTTTACAATTAAAATTACAATCAAATTATTCAATTGAATAAAATAAATTACCATAAATTCAATTTCAATTAAAATTTATTCAATTGGAATTAAAATTATTCGATTGCAATTAAAATTAATTTGATTGTTATTAAAATGTATTCTTAACATAACATAACATACTATCACGCCTGTATTCCCTGAAGGGTTAGGCAGAGGCGTACTAATTCAGACTCCGAGCTGCTACTGAGAATTTTATAGAAAAACCCAATAACACTTTGCTCGACCTGGGGATCGAACCCAGGACCTCTAGCGTAACTGTCGCGTTTTGGGACCACTAGACTAATGAGGCAGTCAGTATTCTGATTATTTTAAGAAAAACTAAAATTGACTATTGTTTTATTATCACCCTGGTATAAGTATATTAACAAGTTCACACTATTTTGGTTATGAAATAAAAGTTGTAACAGTTGTCTGACTTTAATGGTGAATTACATATATTTGAAGGTCTTCAACCTGTCTCTTCAAGTGTATAAAGATTGTACGATTTTTGCAATCTAATGCATCATATAAAAAGTTTAAAAAGTTTGTTTTTTAAATGTGTTTTGATACTAAATACAGAATATAATATATAACATCACGCTTGCATACCGATTTAATAGTTAGGCAGAAGTGTAAGAGCACGTATGTTTTTAGGTTCCATGTAATAAGGGGCGAGCCTATGGCACAAATCCAAACTCCGATTGGGAATTGAGAATTTTACACAAAATCCCAATAACACTTTGCTCTATCTCGCAATCGAATCCAAGACCTCTATATTTTTATTCGTGATAGGCTTACGCTTGACCAGTCCGCCTGATGTTAAGCGATACTGCGATCTACGATGGAGAGCGCTGGCCTAGAAGAAGCCGATTCACTCGTGATTTAAAGACACCCAGATTATATTTAATCAGGGAAGACCCACTCGAGAAGTGTATTCCATATTTCAGCCGGAGGTAGGTACGCATGATAAAAGTGGACTATTCGGGTTTTCGGAATGTTCACCATGAATCGATGTCGCTTCTTCGCGTCTCTGGTCGTCCGATAGTAGAGGGAGAATAAGATCGTGGAGGTCTGATGCACACTCTCCGAAATGTATCCGATAAAAAACAGATAAGCTAGCAACTTTGCGGCGATGTTCCAGACTTTGGATTTTACCCCGGACAAGGGAGTCGTTGCCAATGAGCTTCTTGGCGCGTTTCTCGATGGATTCCAACGCCTCGAGCTGGTACTTAGCCGATCCATCCCAAAGGTGCGAACAGTACTCCATGCACGACCGAACTTGAGCATTGATAGCATAACAGTCACTCTTCATAATTTAACTAATTATTTATAAATTGACATGTCTAACTTCTATGAATCTTTAATATTCTGTGTTAAAAAATTGCCCACTGGAAACATTATGATTATATTGTGTTTGTAGGTTTCTGCATGCTATAAGTCCGAAACATTTGCACACCGAAATGGTGAAATGTGTAAATAGAACTAAAATTATATTATAACACCTGTACATGTACCACATTTCATGCAAATAAACTATTTGATTTGATTTGGAAATATCAGAGTAATGACTTTTAATTTTTTTATTTTATTATTAGTGAAAATTTTTTGTTATGCGTGCAAAAGAAACTCGGTTTTGAATAAGAAGGAAAATATGTAAAGAAAATCTCGAAACACCTTGAGAATTAAGTTTACACATCAATATTCTTAGAAACTGAATAAATTAAATTAATTATTCTGACTGTACGTATGACGCAATCTCAAAAATAATTAAATCCGTATTTATGATGCTGCATTAAAATTTTATTATTTTATTAGATGGGCTCGTGGCTAAGTAATAACTTAGCTGATCAACTGAACTCCAAGGTTAAGTTGCGCTCGCTGCGGTCAGTCTATGGATGGGTGACCATTCTTAACACATCGAGACCCCTCCGTGCTTCGGAGAGCACGTAAAGCCACCGGTTCCGGTCGTAGCTTCATAAAATAATACATAGATAAATAAGTATCTTTTCTTACCTATATTTAATACAATATACCATCACGCCTGTATTGTACTAGTGGTGTACTATTGTACACCCAGTTCACTGATATGTTTAGGTCGAATACAAATACCAATCTCCGAGCTGCTACTGAGAATTTCATAGAAAAACCCAATGACACTTTGCTCGACCTGGGAATCGAACCCAGGACCTCTAGCATAGCAGTCGCGCTTGTGACCACAAGAAGCAGTTGGGATCATGAGACTAATGTTAACTATAAAATTCTAACTACATAAATAACAACTTTTCAGTGAAGGTTATTGTATAAAAGTAGCAACATTTGTTCTCCAGATCATAACAAAAAGACGAACAAAATCCATAGAAAGATACGCCTCTGCGATCTGCCACTCGCTTTAATTTTATTACATATTGAAACATTGAATCAGACTGAAAAGAAACTAAGAATCCGGTACGTTAGTCGATTCATAACCTTATGTAAAAATTCTTAACAATTTTTAATTTTACATAATCTTTGACACATTTCAAAACATATCCCATTTTCAAATTAAATGCTTTTTCGTTTGTAAGGTCGTTAATTGTTTACCAAACTTTGTGGCGCATATACCTCTTTGGTATGTTTTAAGTAAACTCGTTCTGTAGGTTGAAAAAAAAAAGAGATTTAGTTTTGCAAAATCTAAGTCTTGCGAATGCACGGCAGGGTTTTAGTGTCCTTTCGTTTATATTGGTATCTTTAATAATACTTATACTTAAATATCTACACTATTGCAAGATGAAAGATGAAAATGAATCTGCTATTCACTGGGCCCAAATTATTTAACCTTGGCCGCGCCGTTTTTTTTTAATTTCACAGAAAATTATCAGTTAAAATTATTTTTTGGACTCATAACTTTTTTTCCTATTAAAATCTGTACCAAACAATAATTTTATGAGAGTCTGCTACAATTAGACATTAATACAAAACAACATCCTGCCTGTTTTACCCGTCACAAGTAAAGATATTCGAATTTAAAGTTAAAAAAACTGGTAATTTTCTGTGAAATTAAAAAAAGTAAAAAAAAAACGGTGCGGCCAAGGTCAAATAATTTGGGCCAAGTGGGTAGCAGATGACCCCAACTAACCACCATTTTCGTATGTTCAACGTTCTACCAAACACCCTGTATATTCGGCGGAGCGAATTTCCCGTACAAACGTAATACTAAAACAATAGTAATTCTCTGTTTGAATTACTATTTAATCAAATTTAGTTATTCGGATTCGGATACCATTAATCTACGTAGGTTCCTATCCTACCATTTCGTACAAAATACTTCACTGGAAATAATTGTAAGTGAATCTAATTTTTGACAACTTTACGAAGTTTTGACCGGTTTCCCGGTCGTTTATTTCCTTTGAAGTAGTAGTAGACGAAATGGTAGACTATGAACCTATATTAACGGTATCCGAATCCGAATAATGAAAAAAATTGATTTAATTGTGTTTGAATTAAGATTTATTTTGGTATTACGTTTGTTTAGGACATTCAGCGTCCGCCGGACCCTTAAGACTTAAGGATACTTAATATTCTCATAACATAAGCATATATCACACCACCACGCCTGTATCCCCGAAGGGTTCGATAGAGGTGTACTAAGGTACACTCACAATTTGCTGGTATCTTTTAGAGTGCCATTAAGTATGGGGCGAGCTTATTGCCATTAAACCATAGAGAAAAACCAAATAACATAAATAATAATTAAAGACCAAGGACCAATAAAAAAAATCATGCACACTAAATAAATGAGGCAGTGAAGTTCCCAAGAACTTTTGTAATCAATTTTACTTTTAAATACGATACTGTAACTAATTAGGTAACATCATATTCTTACGTCAGGTGAATGCTTGTCAATCGATTGTTTCACATTACATCGATGTGCTGTAGCCCCAATACGACAGGTGGGATCATCTAACACCTGTCACAACTCCCGCCGTGCTCAGGTAAAAAAAGGATCAATAAAGCGACAATTAAGTCGTTATTTTATGAGGGGGACTTCAAAACATACTGTCTGAAGAAAAAGAGCACTTATACTTAAAAATACATACCATCACGCCTGTATTCCTCGAAGGGTTAGGCATAGGCGTACTAATGTACACCGACAGATCGCCGGTATGTTTAGGTCCTATGTAATAAAGGGAACTGCCCGGTTACAAATACCAATCTCCGAGCTGGTACTGCGAATTTCATAGAAAAACCCAATAACACTTTGTTCAATCTGGGATCGAACCCATGACCTCTAACGTAGCCGTCGACCACTTGGGACCACTAAACCAAAGAGGCATTTAAAAATTGTGAAACGGTGAAACAATATTGGATATAAGGATTAAGAAGATTCCTGGTCCTAATATCCAACATTGGTCCTGGGAATAAGTGTTTTACAAAATAGATTTTTAACCTACATAATCTGCTATTGTATTTATAACACCTATCAAGTCATTGTGTGTCACTGTCATTAATTGCTGTGAGTGTCTCAGGTATAGGATTATTTTCCTGGATCAACGATCTTGTATTATTTAGTACTTATTTGAATTCCTGCTTAAAAACAATAAAAAAGATTAGACGAAGATAATTATCAGGCTGTATCGTACAAGTTAGTTGATGCATCCTTTGTATATTTTTTTAATATTAAAAGTATGTATTCTTAATTTTTTGACACATCTGCCAGACTAGAATAACTTATAATATGAATAAAGGAAATATAAATATTTTTATAACATATCCGTATTTTATAACAAAAGTAAATGTATATATTCATTAAGTTGTTTTATACATGTTTTCGTCTTGGACTTTTCCAGTTTTATGAAGTATTTTAAAGGTCGCACGAATGTGACTGGTTAACATTTTTAATCTTCATATTATTTTGGAATAAAATGTCAAATATTACATCGTATGTTTATGATATTCCAGTAATTGTTTGATTATTTCCTGGAAACTCCGAAATTTAGAGTTATTTCTAGTACTTAGATTAGACGTAGTTAATTGATATTTGATACTTTAAACTTATTTCCCATTTTATACAGTCACGCGAACTCTGAAGAAATATCCTTAATCACCGTCCGAAGCAAAATTTTATTTATTTTTTTGGTCGATCAACACTTCCCATTACACCCAGACACGAAGCTTATAATATCCATTTATCTATACTCAATTAAGTTGATATTCGCCTACGTCGATCATAAGACCTTTTTAGTAAAGGCCGTTCGGTCTGCGCCCGCGCACCTCGCCAGTGCAACACCCGACACAGAACGCGCGGCCGCGATGCGACAGCCAACGAACAATTTAAAAAACGAACACGAATCTACATTTTCAAATTGAAAATTTAACATTCTTCTAACGTATTTTGTAAATATCTGACGTGTGTTTTTGAATTCAAAATTAGAATGATGTGAATAGTTTTTTTTCCTTTATTTCTTAATGTGTAGGAATGTGGTAGTGTCCATGCACAAAAGAACGAGTGTTGTGTGATTTTTTTATTGTTTTTTTTAATGAGGTGTCAACCTCGAAGGCACTGTGTGGGATAAAGTGATTCAAAGGTAAGGAATAATCAATAGTTTGCGAAACATCTGTCCATTGATAATCGTGGGCTTAAAAAACCTTCGGGTTACTCGTAAGGTCAAACCGAATATGGCATGACGGATTCGTCTTTTTATCTTGCTTTTTATCCTCATCAATTGAATTTTTACACAATTTTTGCACAAGAAGGGTAAACATTTACCTTCCTCAAGTTTTCATACGAATTTAACAATCATAGCATACCAGACTATTCAAATTTTAAATGATATCGTTATAGTTACCTCACTATTTTATTTTTGGTCCTTTGAGCCGAAACCTTTATTTCGTACATTTTAAATGCATACGGTGATTAAAATGTAAGGACTGTGGTCATTGTAAGTAGTTGAAGGTTGCCGACGAGCAACCGGTTCTCATAACCAGTACAAGGGTTACATTCTTACACAAATAAGCCTAAGGTTAGGTACAATGGAGGAAAATTGCTTATGCTTTTGAAATATGATGTACATAAAATTGTATTGAAAACCATCCCAGATAAGTATAAGCGTGTTGCTAATCGTTAAGTTTATCGATGACGTAATATTCGCCATTCATTTTCTTGGTACCCAAGTTTCGCGTCTACTCTCTAGCCGTCACATGAGGAACTAGGCTTTCCATACAAAAATAATACAGATACTCTAGCTTCTATCACTTAATAATCTTTTGATTGAGCAATAGATGCAATTCTGCAACCCAATGACTTGGCAGTACTTATCGATATTCTATAGGTGGGCCGGAGGACTGTCAAACTTTATTATGCCAATCAGGATCAGTTTGTTTGATGAGGATTGAAAACTTGAGGTGCATTAAAAATGCATCCGAGGGTGACAATTGCATAAATGATCTTCCAGTGTATCTGGACCATTCGCCTCGATAGCAACCTGCTGATAAGCTAATATTTCTACTAAGACATGAGCTATTGTTGAGAGATTCCATAAAAGAAGAAAACATGGTATTTTTTACTTTACTCCAGGTTAGAGGTAATAAGTCCACTTCTTTAATTTGATTTTGGAATCCAGAATACAAATTTAGACACCCAAGTCCGTTAAAAAATTAAATAGACTTATTACCCTTTATCTACTCAACTGCTAGTAAACCAATTTCGTATGCATAGCCTTTAGTATTTGTATGCCGAAGTAAACAAATTAACTAGTGATTTGTAAAGGTCAAACCAATTGATTTCTTTGTTTTGTTTTACATCATTGACGTTCATGCATGCGCGCGAATGAGCATTGCGATTTTAGTTTTAAATAAAATAGTCCCAAAACAACAAAATGCCTACATTTTAAGTTATAGGAAAACATATTATTTGGTTTTTCTAAAATGTGAAAAAAAATTGTTTTAAACTCTGACATCATGCGTAATAAAGCAGATCAAATGACAACTTGAGCTGACGTTCAAATTTAGGGCAATAACTTTGACTTTTATAATAAATGCGTAGATTATAAATTGATTACCACTTTTCACAGTAAAGAAAAACATTACTGACATTACTTGAAGTTGTGTAAAAATTTGCCAACTCGCACTTACCTACAGAATGGCAGTAAATAACGTTGTAATATACCTGGGGAATTATTACAAACAATAAGTATATTTCTATCTACAAACATTAGATATACTTCGATTGCGAGGGACTTTACAAACATACAAATAACGGAAACACATATGCCACTAAAATTGCATTACAGGATGCTTTCTGGGTCGAAAGATACTCTTAAGATATGAATCTAGAATATTACATATTATCAGCAATAAAGACTTCATTTATTAACCGGATATAAAAATGCATTAATAACAGTTGACAGGTGTTACAAATACAATAGAAACTACCTATATTATTTGTGTTGCATAACGCACAGCCTTGAATGTTCGACCAATGAATGAATTTCTGTCACTAGACCAAGATGGAAGCAGTTTTTATATTGACAGAAATAGAGGTTTAGGAAGATTAAATATTTTATCTCTACTTTTTATTATGTTTTCATAATAAAAGCTACTAATAATAACTTTTTATTATGTTTTCATAATAAAAAGAAGAGATAAAATAAGATTCCACCTGCGTCGCAAAGGATACTTCACAAAGTACAATCAATGGACACAAGGTACATCCTGACTCGTATATGTATAGTACAAAGGTTGTGGTCCTACGATACGCAAGATGGTCCTATGATAAGAAAGATACAGATCTTCCCTATCATGAAATCACAATCAAAATTATATATTTTTTGCATGAGAACCATTTTTTTTTTACTTGTATTTCTTAGGTCAAGTAAGAGTAGGACGTGCCCTACATAAATATAAGGCTGATTAACGCACGTCACCTAAAGATAACGTCTAATGACCAATTAAAATACATTCAATAATTATAAAAACTAAGTGCACTTATTGTACCTCTTATTAGCTTACAAATAGCGAATAAATATCTACTGACGTTTCGTAAGGATAAATGCCTTTTACTAATATTGCATTACTCTCGCTTGATGTGGAGCACCGAGTTCTAGATCTGTAAGATAACTTGATTGCAAAGTAGGTACCTACATTGGTCATTAATATAAATTCATCACATGCACATCACCCATGGGCTTCCGCAGCATGAGAAGGACCAAGAAGTCCACTACATGGGCAAAGTGTGGCTTGGCAATTTTTGAAAAATTTTAGTATCTATTAAGTATGCAAGTAGTAGTCTTTATGTAATTATATATATTTTTAATCTCACATTTACTTATCAATTTTCAGTAGGTAATCCGCTTTCATCTCTAACCCATGTAGGTACTGTCACACTACTGGGCACGCGTAAAACATAATTCAATTTTGGTCACGACTAAAGTGTAATTAAAAAGCTAATTAAAAAAATTATCAAGCCTTTTTGGAAATCGAAAACAAAATTACCTAAAATAATTCTTCGAAATAATGTTTTTGTTTTAAAACAATACTATCTAAAGTTAACCTCAGTTAGCCGTAGTTTGAATCTATTATTGTATTCCCAGGCTGTAGTAATACATGCGCAAGAGTCGTTCGTAATGTACACGCAACGGTTAAGTAACTGAGATGCAAGCTAAACGATTGAGTTGCGACAACGCGTTACTCCTCTTTCTTTACTCGTGTGGTCAAAAAGAGGTTTTATTCCAAAATTTCATCAACTACAAGAATTTCTTTTTCTCATAGGTCTATTGGTCCCCCACGTCAAAAAAGAAAAAGCGTGCCCTCGGCGCTATGCTTAGTATAGGGATTCGGCATGTCTTTTTTTATATCAATAATTTACAATAAAAGCACCGTAAACAATATTTCTTTGAGAAAAATATTAATATTTAATCATAAAAATAAAATAAAAACTGCAATTAGATACGGCAGATTTAAACGCCGCCATAATGGCGGCCATAATGGCGTGTACTGTGACGTCAGTTTTCGAAAAAAGAGTCACTGTTTTATCGTTTTTAAAATTTATCGATCGTTTCATCCAATAAAATAAATATATTTTTAAGTTTACTAAGTTATTCGAACATGGGAGAGGACTGAAATCAGTTTTATACCTAGTAATTACAAACCTAAATGTTTACGGTGACGTCATGAGAGCGTCACAACTTTGTCGTAAGTTCCGTTTTGATCTGTTAAATTTGTCGCGCACTTTTTCTACTTTTAAATAATTAAAATCTTGCTGGAAAAATTATGGCATGGACATCATTCTTCAGCAATGAAGATTACAAATAAAAATATTTTACTCAAATTTGAATCTTTTTTTTTTCGTGATAGGCTCACACTTGATCGCCAGTTTGCCTGATGTTAAGCGATACTGCGATTTACGATGGAGCGCGCTTGCCTAGAAGCAACCGATTCACTCGTGATTTAAAGACACCCAGATTATATCCATCAGGGAAGATCCACTCGGGAAGTGCATCTTATACATATTCCCTAGTTCCTTTAGAAATTTGTCACCAAGTCGCGACCGCGGCGTGCTGGGCTCATTTTGGTTTGTCATCTATATATGACTGGCGGTAAAAAGATTAACCGCGAATGCTACGTTAGAGGTCTGTGGTCTTAACAAGTCAAGCAGTGTTATTTGGGTCTCTCGTTAAAATCAGATGATACAATTTAGGATTCCAGTATGTCGTAAATTCCTGACGAAGTCTTTTACCATTAGGATTGAAAATCATCTTCCATTAACTATCTGTTTTGCCTTCAATGTGAAACTTGGATCATTTCGCTTGGTTATGAAGCCAGAATCTTCCGTTGCGATACTGGAAATAAACATAGGAATAATTATGACATCTATGTTTTTCCCTCTTGGATCATTTCGCATACCTAGGAAGTCAGAATATCAGTGCTTATACCTTTACTATTACTGGTTACAGGCATGGAAATAATTATGACACGTACATACGTCTCTTTCTAACTATGCAAACCTGCCAAATATAGGACTTTGATCTTCTCAACGCTTAAACAACATTTTAGTCCTTTCTCTATATGACAACTCTTAATATACTGAGGGTGTAAATCAGTGGCTAGTTCCGGCTGGTGACGCGTTGAGCGTCGGCGTGCAGTGGGCGTGGCCTTGACTGCGCGCGCGCAACTTAGCGTGGACGCTTTATTTCACTTCACTTGATGATCGCTCGGAAGGACGGGGGTGTCGTTTTTAACGACATACTTACACTCAGAAACTACAGAGCGCAACTTGCTAAGATTCTTGCATACTTGTTTTGCTTCGTCCACGCGCCGATTGCAACGAAATTATGTGATTTCTAAAGAAATTAGTTCAATATAACACGACGGCTGTATTTTGTAGTGATAGGGAGGCACCTAAAATTCGCTAACGTAAATATACAAATTATATTCTTCATATTACAGGTCATCTCTTGTTATACGTATAGAAAAACCAAGTTTAGTCATTTTAATACATACATTTTGAATTTATACGATATTTGGAAAACCGCACATAATGTATCGTCCAAACATTTGAGAGGGGTGAATCAGCTTACAGTGAAACACAATGCAGCTGAATCAGTACTTTATAATAGAGAATAGACTACTATCAAGGCTCACCACACCGCAACCCGATTCCTGGGTAAACTGGAGAGTGTTTTTTAAGGCACGGTGAGATCTCCTATATCCTAGATTTTTGTGTGTAGGTGACTCTTAACACATAAGTAATTTTAAGAATTATTATCCATTCATAAATTCTTACCGATCGACCAATCAGCATCATTTTAATATATTCAAGAGCCTCTCAAACTGAAGTTTCTTTAAAATATAAGACCATAGATATTCAATATGTTGTAACTTCAAGATGAGCCATGTGGGCGTACTTATCTTGCACAACGATGTCAATAAAATAATAGCTTTACTAGATGTGCTAAGAAATAGTAATATTATGTAAATTGTATACTATTGGGTGGTCTTGGATGAACATCATTACATATCAAGTGTTGCATTTAAGATTAGGTTTTCAGATAAAGCATTTATAAAAATTTACTGTGTTTGTTCCCCGGGATTTATCCTTAATACTTTCAACTACACTCACTAAGGAACCTGTTTGCCAATTTTAGATATATTTTTTTAAAAGCTTACTAGCAATGTTGGTCGCACATTACTAGTATTCTTGTTAACCCCTCGTGCTAATATAAATGCTTGTGTTACAAGTGGGTTCACGTCGATAGTGCAATGGGTGGGTTGCAATGCAATGTGGGGCCGCTTCAAGAGTTGTCGGCTTTATAGTTTTTAAGCCCTACCCACTGTTTTAGCTGCAATAATCATTATCAGCCAATAACAGTCCACTCCTGGCCTTAGGCCGTCTCCATTCGCCATTTCACCCTGTTCTCGACTTGTCGTATCCAGATTCAACAACCTTTCGCAAATCATCACTCCATCTTGCCGGACTCCTGTACTACGTTTGCCGAGTCGCGGTCTCCACTCGAGAATATGTCTTTTCTGGACTATAATTCGTTCAAGAACGGTCGTAATAATTGTTCTTCTATTGTGTCTGATTATTTCTTGACAGATTAAAATGAAAACCAGCCTAAATATTCATGATCTCTATGGATCTTTGAGCTGGTTTTGGTGTTTCTTCTTACAGGTCGTCAGTTAGAAAATGTCTGTACCGACTAGTACTAAAAATCTAAAACAGTGACATGTAATGGTGACCAGTTGTGACTACATGGGAAAAGTCTAGAAGGATGACGATGAAAGAGGTCTCAACACTGAACATCAGACATGATGACGTCATTAACGAATGTACTTATTTTAAAAAATAACGTTCGATTTATCATTTATAACCAAAAACGTAAAGCGATATATTAATTATTCCTGATTAGTTTTAAATAACAGTTTTTTGATTAGGAAAATCCATATATAGTACTAATCCATATTAAGACTGTATGAATCATGGATTCACAAAAACATTAGTGTAACGACCATTTGATAGAATTCTAAAATGACTTTTTCACTTAATTTTCGATTAATTTCTAGTGTCCCATTTACATTTTTGGCAATACCCTTACATAGATGTATGGATATTAAGCTATTTAAATAATGGCTCGTTATTTCATTAACAGTTAATAATAACGTCACTAATTTCGAGTGTCAAATTGTGCAAGTACCTACTTACGTACTTCATGCAAAACATAGTGAAGGTTAAAATTTTAAAACAAGGTAGGTAAGTATCTACTCAATTTCATTTTATTTTATAGTTAAAATAATGGATGTTAAACGAAGCGACTGCAATCAGACTCCGCAATATAATTTACGAGAAATACCGATATCCCAAGGGTAATTTGGCCATTCCACTTTTCAGGCCTCTGAATAACGATTGGTTTAATTGTACACAGTACCATACCGTATTATTGCAATAATTTTTAGGTTGTGAGAAAGGGACAGCGTTATTTAATGTGTAAAGCGGTATCCCTCTCTCTAAATATCAGTGATCTCAATAATACATCTTGGTATAGCTTCAGGACCTACAACGGCTTAAAGTTCTATCCTCGAATGGTCACCCATCCATAATCAGTCAGCAGTAGGCAGGTTACTCATGCAGAATCAGCATACTAATTACTTAGCCATAAGTCTCTCTTCTTGATAATATCACACATTATTAGCTAGTAATTAAATTAATTGCAACACGCCTACCGCAATAAAGTAAGTTTTATAATGACGTAAGCTGTAAGTGTTATGGCTTATAAACATGATAACATCTTGTTCTGCGGTCACTCACTGACTTAGTACTGGTAACTGCCTACGTTCTCCTAACAGTTCAAAGTCTAGCAATTGTTTACGATGTAATTATAAAATCCTAATACTTGGGATTTCCAAACGTATCTTCGTTTACTGGATGAGAAAAAAATCAAGATATTTTCACAAGTCTTTGCTTTTTTTCGTCGTTGTCATTTTCTTAGTAGGCTATAAGATTGGTTTAATATTTGTCTCCTAGATGACCTTAAAGGAGGACTTAGAGGAGATATCCAAAGGTGCCTATATCTTCTGCAGCTTTTAATAAATCTGTATACTTATATTTTCCATAATCGGTCCTAGATATTCGTAAGTCAACCAAGATATCACTCTCTTAATCACTGAGGAGTCTTAGAGGCTTAGTAACTTCGATCAGTAACACATCCATAAAATGACTTCGATAAATGTAGCTTAACCTTGAATGTCGACTTAAATATCCACGAGCCCCCAAAGAAGGCCTGTATCAGTAAATAAACAGTCAACTCGACGTCATTAACTCCTCTCTAATTATTACGTGGGCAGGCGCACGCGCCTACGCACAGTTTAGCATAAAAACACGGTGGACCTTGATGTAACACTGTGCTCCAATTGGATTTAAGTTATCTGTGGCATTTCATAACTTTGTAGTTGATGCTTAAAAGGTTGCTGGGATTTTCCTTCGGTGTAATATATAGAATTCTAGACTACTGTATAATAATTGCCTAGGCTGCCTACTGCTGTAAATTCACAGTTTTTAACCTATCTTAGAATTAAAGGCGTTCGGGTTTGAGTCCACTCTTACTCTGTTTCTTACCATTTGAAATCTGCTAAGGTATCTGCTAAGGTAGTACGGGTTATCAGATTTCATACGCCATGATCCAAAATCAGGCCTTCAGGTTTCCTCGCGATATTTTCCTTGAACACAAAAGATTCCTTCACGGTGGTATCCCCTAATGGTTAGGCAGTATTCTGATGTATGAGCATATTGTGCCGGTGTGTTTTTAGTTCCCTTGACGAGTATTCCCTATCAAAGATCGAAATTTGACATTACTTCTATGAAGCTTATGTCAAATTTCGAAAATTTCGCAGGAAAATCAATCCAGAGATAGGTTAGTAGTTAGGTAGTTAGTTAGTAGATAGGTCTTTCAATTTGTATGGAAAACCTATATTGCTTCTAACGATTACCAGGGTTTCAATGCAAAGGATTTGAGACATACGCTATCGACTATCGCTTATTAATCTCTAGGGGGGGTAGCATAATATGTCCCGTGATATAATTATGTCGTCGCAGTATGTCGTCGTCAGCCATAGTTTCGACCCATATTACGCGGCGTCAAAATTATTTCGTGTCCATCATGCCTAGCTGCTATACTACAGATTGTGGTATGTAGAAAGGTAAATACTAAGTTTTCCGCGTGGGCTTGCCACGCTGTTTGCCTTTGCGCATTTATGTAGTTTATCTACGTAATATTTGAAAATCGTATTATTGTACTGACATCCAAATTGGTAGCTGGAAGCCGATCTTTAGTTGAATTTTGACTGAATAAGTCATTTTCGGGGTGGATTATTATATAGTCGTTTATTTCTTACAGCTGGGTAGTTTAACGGAAAGGGGGATGGAAAACATACATATTTTATTTGATCTTCATATTCTATACCACATAACATCACCACCACCACCACCATCAAGCCTGTATTTTCAGATCAGTTAGGCAAAGGTATGTACACCCACAGTTCGGCGGTATGTTTAGGTCCCATCTAGAAGGGGGTGGGGGTTTACTCCCAACTCCGGGCTGCTATTGAGAATTTGTTAGAAAAACCCAATAACACTTTGTCCAACCTGGTAATCGAACATAGGACTTTTAGCGTAGCAGTCACAATTAGGACCACTAGTGGTCACAGGTGCGTTTGGTAATTGAGAGGTCCTTTGTTGAATTCCTAGGTCTAGCAAATTCTTTGTAACGGCTGGTAATTTGGATCTAGGTATATCCCATTAAATAAGAAGCAGCGGTAGCCTAATGGCTAGGGCGTACCGTATTGCACTGCGTGCCGATGTGAACCCACTCGTAATACAAGTATTTAGCTTAGCACGACGGGTTAACAAGAATACTAGTAATGTGTGTACCCACATTGCTAGAAAGATTAAAGAATATATATGTAGGTCTGTCTTCTACATCAGTACAGCTCTACTTAACCTCTCAGGAACTACAGCCGAGTTAATAATTATGTTTCTTTTTTCTTTTTTGCCGAACATTAAGATTTTCTCCTGTATCGTGGGTTCGTTTACAAACACAAATTCTCACATACACAAACGCCCAGACTCGGAACAATTACCTGTAAATCATACAAATAATTTGCTCCGTGTGGGGATTGAAAAACGTGTCGTCATGTTGTACCTATGTTTTATGCAAATCAGTTCTCAAAAAACAAGTTGTTTCATCTATCGTTTGACAATTAAATAAATATTCACCTCTGTATAAGGCAGAGTTATCGAGTTGAGTAATAGCGATTAATAGCGGCTCTATCCGAACTCGGCAAGGTGATTGAGAAAACGGGTGCCATTTTTAGAGTATCAAGATTGTTCGCGAATATATTCGTATGCGTATGAGTTTCGCAATATCACGATATAAAACGTTTATTTATTTAGATTCAGTATTAAACGGAACATTTATATACATACTAGAGTTCCCGTACGCAGCTTCGCCTGCGTACATAGGTAATTTTCGTTTCTAAAATATACTGTGCCCACTGTACCTACACTAGGAGGTTTCATATCATAATATCTGTCAAGTCTAATTGTCAAAATGAAAACAATTGTCAAAATGTCAATAGCGAATGACAGCTGTCATATCTTGACATATCTTGACGACGTTGTCGTTTATTATATATGATAAAGTGTGTATGTCAAACGCATGGTAGTGTGTGCGGACTTTTTTACAAACTTTCACCCCCCTTTTCACCACCTTAGGGGTCGAATTTAGGAAAATCCTTTCTTATCGGATGCCTACGTCATACAAATAACACACCCTCCAAGTTTCTGGTCTCTACGATCAGCGGTTTAGGTTGTGCGTTGATCCGTCAGTCAGTCATTCACGACAAAGCATTTTTTATGTATAGATGATCATTCGCGAACGTGGGTGTATTGCGCAAACGCAGTCGCCCTCGCTCGCCCTTGTCAAACCAAACAGAGACCACCAGGGGCATCCCAAGTGGACAAAGTTGAGTAATTATTTAAAATTTCGTCAATTTACGTGTTCATTATGAATTCTGTGGGTCAATATTTAAGACTAATAAGAGAATATTGGTGTGAAACTTGAATCTGCCATAGTAGCCTACTGCTATGCAAAAGGTTCGATTCCAAGGTCGAGGAATGGGTTATTGAATATCTAGGAAATTCTCAGTAGCAGCTCAGAGTTTGGATTTTATGCAGAGTGCTCGGTTAATGGCAATAGGCTCGCCCACTATTATATAAGACCAAACATACCGAAGAACTGTGGGTGCGTATGAGCACGCCTCTGCCTAACCCTTCGCGAAATGAAAGCGTGGTGATATGTTAAGTCATATTGAATATTTTTTTGTTAGTCCAAATAAGGATTTATGAATTATTATTATGGTCAAGGAAGATTACGATAACAAATATTTTTTTATGAAAAAAAATGTTTTTGCCCGACTGCTGAAGAAGGAAGGTTATGTTTTTCGAATGTATGTGCATATGTATTTATATTTCTTTGGCACGCTCTGTAGCCTAAACTGCTAGATAATGATTTATGAATTTTAACTTGAGAGTTTTTCGTAGTTAGTTTCTTCTTAATTGTGAGAGTGACATGGAGTAGCTATATCAAAAAAAAAAACCAGATCTCATGTATTGCGGGGCATAAAAAAATGCTCCGCTTATTGTCCGTCCGTTTGTCCTGAGCACAATTTCACCCTGTCCTCGGCTAATTGCATCCAGCTTCCGCCGGCAACCTTTCGCAAATCATCACTCCATCTTGCTGGAGAACGACACTACGTTTGCAGAGTCGCGGTCTCCACTCGAGAACATGACTGTATTCCCCAACGGTTATCGATTATTCGGTTATCGATACAGATATAGCTCGTACAATGCTATACACAAACGCCCAGACCCGGAACAATTATCTGTAGATCATAGAAATCTTTGCTCCGTGTGGGGATCGAATCCACAACACGTGGCGCAGAAGCTGCTCACTCAGCCGCTACGCCAATCGTGTCGTCAAAATTATATAATACATATCTTTAATATATACATAAATATATATATATACAGATGTTATCCTTACTAATATTATAAACGTAAAAGTTTGTGAGTATGGATGTGTGGATGTATGGATGTTTGTTACTCTTCACGCCAGAACCACTGCACGGATCTGGATGAAATCTTTTTTTTAAAGCATACTAGCAATGTGGGTCGCACATTACTAGTATTCTTGTTAACCCCTCGTGCTAAGCTAAATGCTTGTGTTACGAGTGGGTTCACGTTGGTAGTGCAATGGGTGAAGTTCGAACCGGCAACCGACGCCCTAGCCATCAGGCTACCGCCGCTTACTTGAATGGGCTATGTCGGTAACTTTGGTTTTCTATCGGATAATCTCGTTGCGGATTTTATCCTTCAGAGAGACTCCGAGTAAAGCACGCAGAGCGACTTTAAATTGGTGGACTGTGTGTGCTGGCGAGTGTGGTAAATTTATAAAATCTTAATTATAATTCCAATCAGCAACGTTAATTATATAATGTTATCATTGTATTTTACATATAATTAACGTTGTAAATGAAAATTTACATTAATAAAACACACAATATTCAACCTTATTCGGCAGTAATAAAGTTCTCTAAATATGTCCACTAAAACAAGTTTAGTAACGTAGCTAGTGATAATAAAGTAAACCCTATCAGTTATGTAATAAGGGTCACGAGTGATGTATTGGTATCGTTGTCAAGTCGTCCTCGCATCGAGGTCGTTCGTAATCGCTGCTCTTCTGCAAACCTATTAATATTAGGATCACCGCACAGTTGATATTTTCATCCTTACTAATATTATAAACGTGAAATTTTGTGAGTATGGATGTTTGTTACTCTTTCACGCCAGAACGGTTGAACGGATCTGGACGAAATTTGGCACAGAGATAGATTATAGTCTGGAATAACACATAGGCTACTTTTTATTCAGGTCGGACCCAACTCAGTAGTCCACGTAAACTAAGTCGCGGGTAGAAGCTAGTTAACAAGTAGTTGTTGCTGGTGGTTTCATTCGCATCCAAAACACTTTTCCAAGTCTTTTGGATGCGATTAAATCCATATACCTATGGGCCATCTATAAAAGACGTCAGACGAATTTAAGGGTATTACATTGCCCAATGACCATGAGAATTTAGTTTTTGTGCTAGTATTTGTTAGTCACAGGCATTGCGAGGGTGCTTCACGCGGGGTGCTAGTGAGGTTTCGGGTATTTCTTTATTATTTCAAATTATTCAAAGAAATAAGAAAATAAAAACATTACAAATTGTTAATTACGGCATTATAATTTTTTTGGTATAAAATCCATGACTTTAAAAATTAAGCCGTTAAAGAGAAAAAATACAAATTAGGTTAAAAAAGGCATATTTACTTCAATTAATATCCAAAATTGGGGTAAATTTATAAAAAATTTAAACAATACAATTTGTTTGTAATGACCTTAAGTATAACATATATTTTTTATATGGCAAACGCACATAAGGATTCCACAAGAAACTTCTTTAAAGCTAGGGTGTTTTTTTTGGATTTGAGCGATGTAATGCCCTTAATTCTTTTTTTACTCCGACGATTCTTACGCGACGAGCCTCCATACCTACATGATATTCACGCGCTGATAAATAAGTATATTTTTTAAAACATCATTGACTGATTACTATTTATCGTGACATTCGTGCTCAGTGTAGGCTGTTCCTACAAAGCATGATGTCACCTGCGCGGGCGGCTGACGTCATGCTGGTAATAGCCTGCGCGAGAGTCGATGCGCTGTTATGTAGACTTGAAAGGAAAATTGATGGAAGAAAATTTATAAATATCAGGTGGAAAAACATATTGTATAAAATCAATGCTTCAGAAAAAATAAATACTGCCTCATTAGCTTAATAGTCCTGAGCGCGACTGCTACTCTAGCGGTCTTTTGTTCGATTCCCAGGTCAAGCAGAGTGTTATTGGGTTTTTCTGTGAAATTCTCAGTAGCAGCTCGGAATTTGGAATTTGTGCCCGATTAATGGCATTAGGCTCGCCCAACTATATTTTGAATTTTGATATGATAGGCTACTAGGGGATGCGAGTAAAACCACGAGCAATAGCTACTAACAACATAAATTGAAATATTACATTCTGCAAGCTCCGTTTATGTCAAAAAGCGTGAGGATATCAATGAAGGTTGATTCCATTTGAAATAACTAGACATACAATTTGCCTATTCAGTTGAATGCTTACCTAGAAAATAAACCAAGTATTTTGCTTCTCAGAGATTCGCTCACGAACACGTAGCATTAATCCTTAAAAGGATTATTATGGTTTGAAACATCAATGGATAGGTATTTGAATCTTAGAATGAGTGAGGATTTTATCTAACCCTAACATTGTCTGTAGTAATGAGCATTTTTCTCACTAAACTTATGTATTGTGATCCATTACAAAATAAATCGACTGCCTCATTAGTCTAGTGGTTCCAAGCGCGACTGCTACGCTAGAGGTCCTGGGTTCGATCCGCAGGTCGAGCAAAGTGTTATTGGGTTTTTCTATAAATTCTCAGTAGCAGCTCGGAGTCTGGATCTGTGCCCGGTTAATGGCTATAGGCTCGCCCTCTATAACATGAGACCGAAACATACCTGCGAACTATGGGTGTACATTAAGTACGCCTTTGCCTAGCCCTTCGGGGAATACAGGCGTGATGGCATGTTATGTACAAAATAAAATAATAGGAATAGCCGTAATTGTTAGTTTTATTTAATTCGGAAAACAAACAATTTTACACAATGCAGATTACATATAAATATTACAAGCTAAGTTTTTTGAGTGAAGGAAAAATTCGACTGCGGGCAGGATTCGAACCTACGTCTTCTGGTTCAGTACACCAGACCCTATGACAAACTATGCCACCGCGAGTCTCCTCCACCAAGTCTAAATTTGCATTACATTCAAGCATAGATTAGTACTTTATTTCTTTAAAGATAACATACCATCACGCGTGTATTCCCCTAAAGGTTATTTAGAGGTGTACAAATGTAAACCCACCCAGGGTTCGCCAGTATGTTTAGGTCCCATGTAATAAGAAGCAAGCCTATTAACCGGACACGAATCCAAACTCGGAGTTGCTACTGGGAATATCATAGACAAACCCAATAACACTACTCGACCTGGCGATCGAACCCTGGATCTTTAGCATAGCAGTCGCTTTATTTTATTTTGCATTGGTATTTATTTCCTATTTGAAGAAGGTGGCTGGCAGCGGATGGGTCCGAGCTGCCTGAGATCGGGATGGTTGGCGCTCTTTGGGGGAGGCCTACGTTCAGCAGTGGACTGCAATAGGTTAATATGATGATGATTTATTTTCTTGACTAAAAATCTGTATTTTTAGTCGTAAAATCAAAGACAAAAGACTTGACAAAATAGGTGTAGATTTACAAAATGACAGCCGAAACCAATTAGCTTAATTTTCTCGTCGAAACACAGGAAACAATCTTTTGACTATCATCCTCAAAGTCACCACATTATGTCATATTTTACAACGAAACGCTAAAAAACAATTTGTCATGTCTGTCTATACTATATTACATAAGTATTGACGCGTATTGGAGGCCATATTGTGATTCAGAATCTGGCCTTAAATTGGACTGAAACTCCCACTGTATCTGACACTGACGCGAATATTAGACATTGAAATAAAACTACTTTTTACGGATTTTATCGCGTTGTATTGATATTATTTGATTCCCGACATTACGGATCCTTTACAGCATCCATGGTCACGGGTAGACTAAGTTGTTGGACGTCTTAATGTTACAATTACTAACAGCTACCTTACATTTTTGTTAATTATTGGCGATCCGATTCACGCAGAACGAGCTCACCGTATCCTCGTATCGTATATATTCGGTCTTGCAGTTTTGGGCTTGGATTTTGATTTTATGGAATCTATAATGGGGTTCCAAGTAACATTAAGACGTCCAACAACTTAGTCTACCCGTGACCATGGATGCTGTAAAGGATCCGAAACGTCGGGAATCAAATAATATCAATACAACGCGATAAAATCCGTAAAAAGTAGTTTTATTTCAATCCCACTGTATCTTTCATCATCACACGCTGGTAGATTTTGCCAAGCCACTGAAGGGTTATTATAGTAAAATAGTTTACTATAATATGCAACCAGGGACTCCCAATGTTTTTCAGTCCGTAATAGGCTCGCCCCTTATTCCATGGGACCTAAACATACTGGCGAAATGTGAGTGTACATTAGTACACCTCTGCCTAACCTTTTGGGGAATACTGGCGTGATGATATGTTATCTATCTACATATATCTATATTAGAATGATTAGCTACCTCCCACATTATGCACGGATGCTAAACATTACATAAGGTAAGCAGAGGTAACAATTGACACGTCTGTAAGGTCACGCCCGGAGGTCGAACTGCGGACCGACCAGTTTAATGTGAGCCGTCGCGTTTAAAAAACATTAGTGTGTAGAATCTATGATTGGTATTTAACTTAAGGTGCGTAGTTTCGAAACCTTGAATTTTTTCGATTATTTCCGTATTTTATTGTTAACATATATAACCAGTTTCCACACACACTTAATAAATATATTGTAAATAAGTAAATTAACTGCCGCTAGTGGTCCTGAGCTCGACTGCTCCGCTAGAGGTCTTGAAGGTCCTGAGGTCCGAGCATTATTGATTATGTCGGCAAACGAGCAGACGAGCCCCATGGTGGTAAGTAGTCATCGCCGCCCATGGACATCTGCAACACCACAGGAGTTGCTGATGCGTTGCCGAGCTTTAAGAGCCCCTACGGACTGCCAGATTCGCAGCAACCGAGGGGGAACTGACTCTTACGCGATAAAGTGGGAGAGCCATGCCACACGTGGGAGAGCCATGTCACACGTGGGAGAACCATGCTTCGGCACGAATGGGCCGGCTCGACCGGAGTGATACCACGGCCTCACAGAAAACCGACGTTAAACAACGCTTACGTTGTGTTGCGCCGAGTGAGTGAGGTTACCGGAGGCCCAATCCTCTTTTAAAGGTCGGCAACGCACTTGTGACTCCTCTTTTGGTGTTGCGGGTGTCCATGGGTGGCGGTAATCGCTTACCATCAGGTGATCCGTCTACTCGTTTGCCCTCCTATCCCATAAAAAATAAAAATCGAAACACACACCAAGGTGCTTTACGACAGACTCCGTCGACGTAAGAGTGGTTGTCAGCCAGTCAGGCCACAAGAGGTCCTACTACCGAGCAAGTCAGATATTCTATAAAATAACTTGGTATGTAATCACAGTTATTACGATACAAATTCAACTCTGATTCATGATCCATTCATTCGCGGAACAGCCTCGATCCAACCCACTCGATATAAATATCAGCACTCAACTTTTTACCGTCAAGGTCGGTTTATTGGTCATTTTCGCATTCTACTTATGGAAAACGCAAAATCTTATGACACTTACAAAAATTGATTGTTGACTTTTATTTTTAATGTCATTGAGTTGAAATTCAAATGTATTATGGACTGTTCAAGTGTAAATGTAAATTGGTGTTTTAGTAATAGGTTCACACTGCAGAGACCCCATTGTACCATGGGAAAGTTGTGAAATAACCATTTTGTAATAAGAACTTGTTGTTTTAAAACCTTTTTACACATGTAGGTACATAACATGATGAATTATATAATGCCTATGTAATTTAGTATGATAAATATCATATTACTTGTTTAAAAAAAACTCATTGTGTTAGATGTTTTTTTTATTTATTGATCCTTTGAGAACTCGAGCCAGGTTTTGCTTTGTAAAGGCTTATGTACAGAACAGATTTAGGAAGAGTCTATTCGTTCATTAAAAGTACTGAAACATATTAGGTAACTAGTTTCTGCCCGCAACTTTGTCTGCGTCGACTCCTGAATTGGATCCGACTTGGATGAAAAGTAAATTAAGTGCTTTTCCAGACTTAGTCTTCTTTCACGTTTATAATATTAGTAGGATATATTTTAAAATCAACCCATTATACTGTCCCACTGGTGGGCACGGGTCTCCTCTCAGAATGAGAGGGATTAGGCTATAGTCCACCACGCTGGCCTAGTGCGGGTTGGCAGACTTCACACGCCATCGAGAAAATCTCTCAGACATGCAGGTTTCCTCACGATGTTTTCCTTCACCGTTTAAGCGCGGGATAATTAACTATTTAATACGCACATGACTTCGAAAAGTCAGAGGTGCGTGCCTTGGGTTCGAACTCAACACCTTTGACTTGGCAGTCCAACGGTCATACCACTAGGCTATCACTGCTTCATCAGCATCAGCATCATCATTTTAAAATCAATCATATTTTTTTTATTATAAAGCTAAACATGAAATTTCTCATGGAGGTTCCATTCAGAGTGAAAAAATCGGAATAGGAAGGATTTCGGGAAATTCCTACCTGAATTTCTATTCCTAATTGAATTTTCGTGTTAAACCTGCACACCATCGGATTATCCTAGTGCCAGAGAGCCCGATCTTCGGCTTTCCACATCCAATTACTGCCAGAAAATACAAAATAAAAAATCACTCAAATGAAATCCGAGAAATTACCAACACTTATCACCTAAAATATATGCATACCTATATTCTTTATCAAGAAAAATGAAAATATTGATAAAAAATGCAAAAGAATAGTTTCTTTAAGCGTATAAGTAGTGATAGCCTAGTGGTAGACCGTTGGACTGCCAAGTCAAAGGTCTCGAGTTCGAACCCAAGGCACGCAGCTCTGATTTTTCGAAGTCATGTGCGTATTAAATAGCGCGCATATACGGTGAAGAAAAACATCGTGAGGAAACCTGCATGCCTGAGAGATTTTCTTGATGGCGTGTGAAGTCTGCCAGCCCGCACTAGGCCAGCGTGGTGGACTATAGCCTAATCCCTCCCATTCTGAGAGGAGACCCGTGCTCCGCAGTGGGACAGCATAATGGGTTGACTATGAAGCGTATAAGCATTGCCATTCAGCGTGGCAATGCTGCCAGTCTTCTGGACACGTTGCCGGACGAGAGCGATGCCGAGGAATACTTTGACGCCTAGTCACGCCTCAGTCATTTAGATTTGTATGTAGGTATATTTTATTTTATTATTTTTCTTTACTTAACATCCTATTTCCTGTAAAGTAACACAGGTAATTACGTAATTAATGTTTTTACTGGCAGCTTCTTAGTGTTCACAGAAACTTGCTCATCAAACATGGCCATTACGTCACTCCTGAGTTACTAAATAACCGGTTTTACCGATGAAATAAGACAGGTGAACGCATAAGGTACCAATACGGCTGTTATATGCTAAAGGTTAAGCAGAAATGTATGATAGAAATAATAATATTTAATAAGAAAATTTGCCCGACCTGATAATCGAAACGGAGACCCCAAGCGTAGCACCTAGTTTTGACAATTCAAAAATACCTGTAATATTGGTTTATTTCAAATAAAAGATTTGATTTTGACTTATTTGGCAGTTGTGCTTATGATCACTAGAAGAGAATAGAATAGTTATCCCATGAAAAACATTAAAAAAAATCGCTACTGGTGGCAATCAGCCTTGGCTCTCTATCCCATCATGGGTGTAGGGAGGTCTCTAACACGTGTACATTTCAGTGATCACACGGTCAATATGTTATCTTAGTTCTACCTTTGAACACACATACCAACACACCTGTATTATCCGAAGGGTTACGTAGAGGCGTACCAACAAATTTTCGTATTTTTGTTGGATCCCAGTTTTAGATCCCATTTTCTGGGTATTAACGATGGGTCCCACTTTCTATTTCCACTGAATCCCATGTTATAACAACATAATTATTACACCCACCGTTCGCCGGTATGTTTCCGCGAGCCTATTGCCATTAACCAGGAACAAATCCCAAACTCTGAGCTGTTACTGAGAATTTCATAGAAAAACCCAGTAACACTTTGCTCGTCCTGGGTATCGGATCCAGGACTTCTAGCCAAGCAGTCGCACTCAGGACCACTAGGCCAATGAGGCAGTTCTTCTTTAGACTAAAATTTATAATAATAATAATGTGGCCTATAGGCTATGCCTGTATAGTACACAGGCATAGCCTATACGCAACATTAGGCCATCTCAGTTTTTAAGCATCATTTGCCTAGTAATTGCACTGGCTTCAATATCCTTCAAACTGCACAATATTTACCAATGTGGTGGTCTCAGCCCAGATGAAATTAGTTGCAGAGTTCTATTACCTCAAAATTGCACGAGCTCCTCAAATTGACCTTTATCCCGCACGTGGTCCTGTTAGTTAAACCAAGTGACCCGCAAGCGGTCAACAATGATCCTATGCAGCGATGCACGTCGATATTGACCTTGTCCACACTTGCTGAGTTGTGCACTCATTGGTAACGCGATAGTACTTTGTACATGTTTGCTAGTAATGTAACGCTTGATCGATGCAAATGTCAGGGATACTTAAAGGTTGGTTTTTATCAATCAATCAAAGACTGATTAAATATTACTCACCCTCTAAATGATTTTTTTATCAGCTGGGAATTCCTGACAACGCAGGGTTCTTATTTATTTCTTAGGAAGACAAACAGCCAAATAATATGCCTGAGCAATTCGTCTGAAAGTGATGCTATGAGAGTCGTTTACCGATTACCATTTTTTTATAAAATATAATAATAATAAACGGACGGGGATTAGATTTTAGTCCGGGTTGGGTTAATGCGGGTTGGCAGACTTCTCACAATGTTTTTCTTTATTTTTATTCATTTATTAGATACATAAATTGACAATGATTAAAATATTAAACATCACATAAACCAAGATAGTTTCTAGGTGACATAATCATTCTTCACTGTTTAAATGAGATAATAAATTATTAAGAATATAAACAATCACATTATACGTTTAGTTTAAGAAGATGTATAAACGTTACCTTATAGTAAGTTGCTGAAAACATCTCCTAAATAAATACTTACCTATAACGTTATCATTAGATACTAAAATATCAAAAGGAAACACACTCCTCTTGACACAATAGCCGACGTACAAAGGTAACGGGATTGACAGAGCCCGTCCGTTATGCGCCTGCGCCTCTTATGGGCACGGTCTCGACACATAGTGACGGTAACGTCTCATTGACCGGTCACTCTGGTTACAAAGTAAAAGGACAAGTGCGAGTTGTCGTGAGTCCTAAGAGTTACGTTATACTAGTTTCTACCCGCAACTTTGTGTGGACTTCAGAATTGGGTCCGAGCTGGATGAAAAGGAGCCTATGTGCTTTTTCAGACTACAATCCATCTCTGTGCTAAATTACATCCAGATCCGTTCAGCCGTTCTGGCGTGAAAGAGTAACAAACATCCATACATCGTCAAAAAATGTCACGTTTATAGTATTAGTAAGATTTTAGTAAACATTAGCGCGATTAAAATTTTCTCTACTAATCTTCTTCCTGCCCTTGTCCCAATTTATTTGGAGTCGGCGCAGCATGTCCTTTTTTTCAATTCGTGCCTATCAGCCGTCACCTCATCATTCACTACCTTTTCTTTGGTCGCCTTCCATCCCTCCACATTCATATTCACGACTCTTTTAGTCACAAGCGTTTCATCTACGATAATAAAAAAAATACCATTATAAAAATTTTGGAATAAAAAACTCTAAATGATAGTGAAAACCGTATCAAAATACGATATATCGCTTACCATCAGGCGATCCGTCTGCTTGTTTGTCATTATCTCATAAAAAAACATTATACGGTTTAGAAGTTAGCGGAGAAACAGACAGACGAAAACAGTGGCTTGGCTTTATACTCTTTAGATATCAAGAAGAGACAAGAAGACTCCTGATAAAAAATGCTTCTCCCGCCCAATTAACTTCGGTAACTTTAACGTTTCACTTTTTAAGTTATTTAATAGTAAAGGAAAAAATTCAATGCATGGAAAATGCAAAAAAATCACAAAAAGATAGTTAAAAGGTAGGGTGGCATCGTACGACACTGAACTGACTGTAAAGTAAGTCGTGTCGGATGAGAGGTAAGGTAACTTGCCTCTCATAGATGTCACCAAACGTCACCTTATGACGTAAATTCAGAATGTGAAGGCAAAATTTCAATCATGCGGGTAGGGTCCGCGGTGGCTTAGAGGTCAGAGCGTCTGGTATATCAAACCAGAAGACGCAGGTTCGAATCCTGCCCGCGATTGAATTTTTTCCTTTACTATTAAATAACTTAATAATCTTAGCATGGAAAATGCAAAAAAATCACAAAAAGATAGTTTCACCTTTTTTTAAAAAAGCTTACTTTCAATGTGGGTCGCACATAACTAGTATTCTTGTTAACCCCTCGTACTAAGGTAAATGCTTGTGTTACGAGTGGGTTTTGAACCGGCAACCACATGATCGCAAGTCCCACGCCCTAGCCATTAGGCTACCTCCGCGCCGCTTCATCCGCCGCTTCATCCGCCGCTACTTCATTTGGTACCACTACTGTTGCGCTGCGTATTGTGGGTTGAATTCCCTTCCGTGACAAATATTTGTGTGACCGCGGATATCTGTTGCAAGTCTGGGTGTATTGCGTGTCCGTTATTTAAGGTTTGTAAAGTCCCCGCCACATAGGTCAAAATGTTGGATCTTTTGCCAGATCCTTACTAATATTATAAACGTGAAAATTTGTGAGTTGAATGTGTGGATGTTTGGATGTATGGATGTTTGTTACTCTTTCACGCCAGAACGCCTGAACGGATCAGGAATACAGGCGTGATGGTATGGTATGTTATGTTATGTTATTAGCAATCTATTTTGACATTATTAGATAAGAATTTCAAGGAAATAGATCGTGAGGATAGCTTGCGTCTGCGCATGACACTGACATACTTGATAGTGGTACGCCTTGGAATTTGAGTTATGCCTAAGTTGGATGCTCTGACCCCTCCAGCAGAGTACTAGCTCTTGCCCGCGGCTTTACTCGAATCCCAAAGGACTTTATGAGATAAACAGTAGCCTATATCCTTCTCTACGGTTCAATCAGTCTACAAAATTCATCACAATTGTTTCAGTGGTTTAGGGCATGAAAACTTGGCGGACAGAGTTATTTTCGCATTTATACAATTAAGTATGGATAATATTCTCGTCGTTATAGCATTGAACTATTGTCAGCCTAAAAGGTGGTCCAATGTTCAAAAAAAGTTCGCCCCTATAGATCTTTACATATCTTCACGCCTGTATTCCAGAAAGGGTTAGGCAGAGGTGTATAGGCGAGTATATTGCCATTGACAGGGCACTAATACAAACAATTTTATAGAATAACCCCAATAACACTTTACTCGACCTGGGAATCTAACGCTAAACCTCTAGCGTAGCAGTCGCGCTTGAGACCACTAGACTAATGAGCAATCTATACTTAATATTATAAATAAAGGAAAGATTTGTATGTAACTATGTTTGTAACGAATTGGCTCAAAAAGTACTGGACCGATTTCAAAAACGGGAACGGAGCAGCGCGGGTGAAACCGCGAGCGGGTCGCTAGTATCTAATATTATAAATCAAACAGAAAATTATAACGGGATCAACACATACAAAGTAGGGCTATTAAAGAAGTACACACAGAGACGGGTGTACCATAGGGGCCGGCTGCCAAAAACAACTGGTTACGTCATTTCAGCCTTGTGCAACCAGCAACCGGTCGCACAACCGGTACTGTCGCGAACGACACTGTTATTTAAGTGATATATTTGGATCTGTCAATTGCTTAATTGTTTTAGTCATCAATTTAAAATCCTTTAAATCAAGATCTGTATTCGCGGCTAGAAAAATGTCATATCAAAATGTTCGTAAATCGTAAAAAATGCATACTTTTATAAATGTAAAAGTAACTATGTCTGTTTATCTGTTTACCTTTAAACCGCTGAACAGATTTCGATAACATTTCGATTAAATCCAGGAAGATCATGACTCAAAATGAGCGAGTCTCAGTCTTTTTCCAATGACGGCAGAAATCAGTTAATAACAAATTATTTATTTTCATCCTACCTGATACCTTCCTGGATGTGAATTTTATAGCATAGAAAGATTGAATCGAAAATTAATATATGTAAAAACCACCAAAATACCAAGCCAAAAATGTATTGCTATCCATCCACTTATGCAGAAGAAAAATGCCCTAAAAAGCAATAGACGTAATTCAGTTTTACTCAACAAATTCTCGTTCAATGAACTTTCATTAGCACTTTTGTCGCTAACATCCCATACGCAGTCGGCCCAACGCTGGCGCAGCTTTTTGAATCACTTTTCATTACTTACACTGTACAAGTAAGCAGATACAGAAGTGACACTTCCTGACCTTCCTGTAATGCTTGATATACTTATAAATTGCTCTTATATTTTTCCATTCCATCATTTATAATCAATTCTACCTATACATCTAAAATTGACGAATAATCCTTACTAACATTATAAACGTGAAAGTTTTTGAGTATGGATGTATGGATGTTTGTTACTCTTTTACGCCAGAATGGCTGAACGATTCTGGATTAAATTTGGCACAGAGATAGATTATAGCCTGGAATAACACATAGACTACTTTTTAACCAGGTCGGACCCAATTCTGAAGTCCACGCAGACAAAGTCGTGGGCAGAAGTGATACATAAAATTGATTGGTCGATAACAAATCTTCATTAATAGCGACCTTTTTGCCAGGTCGTCCTTTCATCTTGTTGGAGGTTGTCTCACACTGCATCTCCAGGCATATAACCGGTCCTTGTGGAGGTCTATGGGGATGCTATTGTTCAACAGTGGACGTCTTTTAGCTGATATGATAACGATGAAGGAAACACGAGTCCATTTTATTGTACTTACCTACTGTACTACAAAATATCAATTAAAACTATCTTTTTGTGATTTTTTGCATTTTCCATGCTAAGATTATAAAGTTATTTTAGTAAAGGAAAAATTCAATCGCGGGCAGGGTTCGAACCTGCGTCTCCTGGTTGGATACACTAGACGCTCAGCCTCTAAGCCACCGCGAATGGTGGAATTTTTTCAAGTTTAAAACAAATTACTTTTGATTATTTTTTCAATAGTAATGTTAAAACAGAAGAGAACTATGTTTGGATAGATCCAAGGCATAAAATAGGTTCTTATAAAATGATTGTGGTATTTGTACAATCTTTTTTTTAGCTAAGCTTTGTTGCACAACATGAATGAGCCTTCTGCTTAATTTATATTGTTAGCGACGTTGCCTTATTGTTGCGTGCACAAGACCTATTATTGTGTGTCGTTTAGCTTTTATAGTTAGTTTTTTAGTGTTCCACCACCACTAATGTTGATCTTGAAGTTATGCGAGAAAACAACGATAATAATAAATTAGTATCGGAGGTACTGTACTGGAGACTGCCTCATTAGTCTAGTGGTCCCAAGCGCGACTGCTACCCTAGAGGTCCTGGGTTCGATCCCCAGGTCGAGCAAAGTGTTATTGAGTTTTTCTATGAAATTCTCAGTAGCAGCTCGGAGTCTGGATTTGTGCCCGATTAATGGCAATAGGCTCGTCCCCTATTACATGGGACCTAAACATACCGGCGAACTGTGGGTGTACATTAGTACGCCTCTGCCTAACCCTCCGGGAATAAAGGCGTGATGATGGTACTGTACTCAACGCATATAAGACAGTGAATATTCATATAAATCCATAAACTATGCTGAACCAGCCTCTGAAAGTGGGATTTCAGGTGGAAAAAATTGTAATTAAAACTCTATGATAAATAAAGTTCAATTTTATTATTATGATATGATTCATTCTTTGGAATTAATATCCTCATATCGCAACATTGTATCAATGAAGATTGTATTGCCATATATTCTAAAAGAGTGTCCATGGAGTTTCTTGCCGGATTCTTAGGATCAACCTTTTGGAACCGTGCAACTAGAATCATAAAGTTTCATAAACGCTTGTAATAGCTTCTTTGAAATAAAAACATTTGAACTTGAACTTGAATGTTAGCCTTATATCGAAAATCCTCAAAATAAGAAACTGCTTTTTAGTCAGGATTGAGACCTTAGTCTTGGAAAATAGGTACTGCCCTATTCGCTTAAGAGTCCGGCGGACCGAATTTCTCTTACTAACGTAAGTAACCGACATAAAGCGTAATTTAAACACAATTCAATCAAATTGTGTTATTATTCGGATTCCGATACCATTAATCTAGGTTACTTACTGTACCATTTCGTCCAAAATAGTTCACTGGAAATAAATGTAAGCGATTGCAATTTTTGATAACTTTACCAAGTTAGGAACGATTCTCCGGTTTTTTATTTCCAGTGAAGTAGTAGTAGACGAAATAGTACCGTAGGAACCTAGATTAACGGTATCCAAATCCGAATTACGATTTATTTCGGTATTACGTTTTTGTGAGAAATTCCAGCTTCGCCGCACCCTTAACAGGCACTTACCGAAGTGCCTATTAAGCGACCTAATTCCAACCAAAAACATTTCAGGCCTCCATCATGGTGAGATAATAAATATTTTTGACCACATCTTCTTACACAAAAAACTGGTTTCTGAGGTCGGACGAATGACGCCCGAAGTTCACCAGACCATGGTCAAATACCGGTTAACTGTTAATTAATCCTGCGTTTATTTAATAACATCACTTTTGCATTTTGAAATACATATTATAGTTTAACACGCCTGTATTCCCCGAAGGGTTACGCAGAGGCGTACTAATGGACATCCACAATTCGCCGGTATGTTTACGTCCCATGTAATAGGGAGCGCACAATGGATATAAAAAATGATAAAAACATTTTAAAATCATCATCATCTTCCTGCCATTATCGTTCTGGGTTCGATTCCTAAGTTGAGTAAAGTGTAATTGGGTTTTCTTAGGAAATTCTCAATAGCAGCTCGGTGTTTGGATTTGTGCCCGGTTATTGGCCAATAGACTTGACTAGGGGTTAAGTCATGGGTTACATGTGACCTAAACATACCAGCGAACGAATTTCCTTCTAGTTTTCTATTTTTTTTTCAACGACAATGTCGTAAGATTTTAATGTCGCTAAAGAAATTTTTCCAAATGAGAATTGGAACACGCGCTGAAACAATGAAGGTAATGTTTGGAGAGAAGTGTTAGAGACTGCAACACATCTAGCATTGTATTGTGTAATGAGGACGCAATCGGTTTTATAGTAATTATGATTTGAGATAGCAAATTGTCGCGTTTTGTGTGTTGGTCGAATAATACATGAAAAGTTCATTGTGACGACAGTTGTCGTTTTTTTAAATACCTACGCCAAAATGGCTACGTACGAGTATCGAACCTGCGAAGAGCAGGAAGCCGCAATGTGTTGTGTTATCTGTGACACTCCACGGAATTGTTATTTTTCAATCAATATAATTATATTTTTTTATTTTGTTATTAGTAAGTATTTATAATTGTGTTGTTGGTATCGTGTATACATACAGTTACACACAGTTGAACACCTGGAAGGGGTCTAAGTCAGCTGAAAAAAATACAGGCCCTTAAGGTTCATGGTATAATGAATGATAAATAAATATAAATAATCCTAATGAATTTGCAAAGAATTGAAACTAGCCAAGTGGGGGTTTATCCAAACCGAAAAACATGGCTAGTAGTCGACAAGATAAAAAAGTTTGGGGACCTCCGACCTCATTATACGTACCTAGTTGATCTCTCATTGTACAAAAATCAAAGAAGTTAACCTAGCTTATAAACTTTTAACTAATATCTATACTTATAATAAATCTGTAGAGAGGTCAATTCTGTACATGAAATATATTTCCAAAATAACTATCAGCGGGTGATTAGTGATCGATACTGACGCCAAAAATGCAATCAGTAAAATTTTTGTCTGTCTGTCTGTCTGTATGTTCGTTATAGAAACAAAAACCACTCGACGGATTTCAACGAAACTTGGTACAATTGTTCTTCATACTCCTGGGCAGGTTATAGTATACTTTTCATCACGCTACGATCAATAGGAGCAGAGCAGTGAAGAGAAATGTTGGGAAAATGAGTGATTCATGAGAAAGGTTTCAAGCTATAAAACATCACGCTACAACCCTTAGGAACGTGGCAACGCAGGTGAAACCGCGGGCGAAGAACTAGGGAACAAAGTAACTATTCCACGCGGACGAATTCGCTGGCAAAAGCTAGTGTATACTATAACTTGACGTGTAACTTCATCGGACTGCGCAGGATTGAACTTTGCAGGATTTTTATCTATACCTATAATACATTATAGATATTAAAGAAAAACTAATATGGGGGTCTTTATTAGGGCAACAAAAGCCAAAATAACAATTTTTAGAATTTTTGTCTGTCTGTCTGCCTGTATGTTTACGCACATCACGTAAAGACTACTGCATGGAATTGAATGCAGTTTTCACCAATATATTGCTAGAGGTTTAACTTAAAATCTGGTACATGTTTCATCTTGATACGCTGCCGCCTAGACTTATAGTATGTTAATCTTTTTGAGACCTGAGTGAAATTGCGGCAACAGCAACTAGTCAATAATATAATTTTATTATTTACAGTAAAATTACCCTCACCCTACTTTACCATTTTAAATCAACCGACACAGTAACTATTACATATTAATCTCCTTTACAAGAGTCCAACAGAAAGTGTTACAGTCAAGACCTGCGCTTGCGCAACGCTCACCGTTACTATGCATAACATATTTGTCGCCAGTTCTCAGTTATTGCGAACTAGACTAATTTGTTTTGTCGATGGTTATCAATTTAACTGATTCGGACCATACCATGGGACAAGGGCTGCAGCCCCAGGCCCTGTTGCAGAAGACGAAATGGCCGGAAAATATTTTATTATATTTTAGTCCTCTTTTTTCCTACGCATAAGTACACGGTACACATTATTGAAAATAGTTTTTTAGCAATTAGTTGATTAAATTTGCAATCCCCTAAAAAAAGTAGTACCTACTTATTTGCCCAGGGGCCCACAAACTCACGATCCACCCCTGAAGGGAAGGCAAGCTTAAGCTAAATTCATCATCATCATTATTTCAGCCCATAGGGTTCCACTGATGAACAAAGAACTCTTTCATAAACTTCCACGAGGACTAATTATATGCTGCCTGCATCCAAAGCCTTAAGTAATTTTCAGATAAGGAAAACTTTGTGTGGTATTCTTAACGATCGAATTAGCTTTACTCTTCGCTGTAAGTATCTATAAGAAAGTTTTGTATACGGTTTATAGTTGTCTTCGCACCTATATTTACCATTATTATTTTAACATATTATTAATATAATTTAATTAATAATAAAAAAAATAGCAACTCTATTTTTTTATGGGATAGGAGGGCAAACGAGCAGACGGATCGCCTGATGGTAAGCGATTACCACCGCCCATGGACACCCGCAACACCAGAGGAGACACGAGTGTGTTGCCGACCTTTTAAAATGGGATTGGGCCTCACTCACTCAGCGAAACACAACGTAAGCGTTGTTTGACGCCAGCTTCCTGTGAGGCCGTGGTATCACTCCGGTCGAGCCGGCACATTCGTGCCGAAGCATGGCTCTCCCACTTAAATACCACGTATCTATCTGCTACCTTTTCACAATCCACCATTTGCCTCAAAGAACTGACAACAATTCGTGAAATAATGAGCATAATTTTTACTAAAGTTACGGATATGAATAACCATAATTTAAGCGTTTGATGAGAAATAGGTACCTATATAATAACGTATTTGAGAGTTTAAAAAAAAATCACTCAAGGGAGTGAAATACGATTTCATTCAATATGAATATGGTTTCAATATTCTTCTGGGCCGCGAACTAAACCGCGGGAATGTAGCTAGTCTTATATATTTTTGCAAACTATCAACACTTCATAAGAGCGACCTTCTAAAACTCATAAACCTACATAATACATTGTATCGGTAACATCGTGTGACCTTCTATTTATCAGTAGGTGTTGACAGATACATTAGAACACGTACTAGCGCCCAGCAACTAGGCCTAGCCATTGTTACAACATAGACTGAGTGAGTAATTACCTCATGGACAAGCATCATAGTTAGTTTACCACGTTAGGTATACACTATGTTTTTTTTTTATGGGATAGGAGAGCAAACGAGCAGGCGGATCGCTTGATGGTAAGCGATTACCGCCGCTCATGGACACCCGCAACACCAGAGGAGACACGAGTGCGTTGCTACCTTTTAAAAGGGGATTGGACCTCCGGTAACCTCACTCACGGCACCCTCACTCGGCGAAACACAACGTAAGCGTTGTTTAACGCCGGTTTTCTGTGAGGCCGTGGTATCACTCCGGTCGAGCCGGCCCATTCGTGCCGAAGCATGGCTCTCCCACGTAATAATAAATCCCACGTATGTCAAATAACAATAAATTTAAAATTTCAAGAAACCCCGCTGCATTAAATCAGGGTTACTATATTTTTGCAATATCATTCAAGTAACAGGATACCAAATTTCAAATCGATGAGACCAGTTGATCACATTCCTTCATGAACCAGAAAAGAGCTGATTATCTTCAAACGGTTGGCCAGATTTTCTTAAATTATAGCTAAAAACACTCTCGATCAAGTCACCTTTCAAACAAAAAAAACTTGAAATAAATTCGATCTATTCATTTAGATTTTAGACAGACACACACGTTGAACCTAAACCTTAACCCTAAACCTAACACCCCTCTACGAAAGGGGCAGAAACACTAATTAATGTGGTTAAAATTGCACGATTGTTGTATCCAAATTGCAACAATTTCTCCAAAATCTAGCAAATTTTAAAAATGTGGAAACACTGTCATACCTCTTAGTATATCTGACACCCAGACTAAACTAGATAATATGCCATTTTTCCTCGCTTCATTAAAATTAATGAATTTTTACCTGAAAAGGATTTTTAAAATAAAATTACAACTCGATACTAGAAGGGTTAAGTAGAGGTGTCTTTATGTACATATACATCCATAGTTCGCTGGATATGGTATGGTTCGCTTAGGTCCTATGTAATAGGGAGCGAGTTCTTATGGAAAAGACGGAAGCGTCGATATCCTAGGTTAGGTCAGGCTTTTTGGGCTTCTGTCTAGCACTAACGATTGTCAATGTCGTAGGTGTTCGTATTTCGCTTTACGTGCTCTTCAAGACACGAAGGGTTCTCTCCGTCTCTCTCTTTTCTGGAAAAAAGAGAGACTGTCTTGTCTTTGCAAGTTAAATGTATTTTTAAATTCCCCGTTTTTACAAACCGCCAACCCCACATAAGTTTAAAATAGCTAGCTACCATATAATTTTAACTGTACGATAATTAGTGAGTCCAGTCATCATTTAACTGTAGGTACGTCTTATGTCACGCTCAACGAACCTCGAAGAGTTCCGGGTTCAATCCAACACGTATAATTTAATATGGATAGCAAAAACATGGCATTGTGAAGTTAATGGTCGTGAAGACATTCATTATGACCATTGAGGTATTAAAGACTGTCGCATTAGAGTCACACGGAAGAGGCAAAGTAATTTTTAAGCTATAAAATAATAAATTAGTTTTTTACAATCTCATGTCATAATTGTACATAATATGTCATATCTATTATACTCGTATTATACAAACAGACAGTCCTTATACTTTTCGTAATAATTTAATACAAAAGATCAAATTTTGTCATGAATTGTTTGCAATTCAATCAGTTATGGCGCTCACTCAACAGCTTATGGCATAAAAACTCGTTTCCCACAGTCGTCTCTAGTGTGTAGGTAATAATAACTCAATGCATTAACTATTGTTTTGCTATTCCAAAAGAATCACGGTTTTTGACGTCATTTTCAATATAAATGTATGTTAGTAGTCAGTAGCTCATAAACTTATATTTTATAAAGATTACATAAATTACAAAAAGATAGTTAAAAGGTAAGGTGGCATCGTACGACATCGAACTAACTGTAAAGTAAGTCATGTCGGTTGAGAAGCAAAGTAACTTGCTTTTCAATAGATGTCATTGACGTCACCCTAAAGTCGTAAATTCAGAATGTGATGGTAAATTTCGATCTAGCGGGTGGGACTGGCTTAGTGGTCATGGCGTCTAGTGTATCTAACTAGAAGGCGCAGCTTCGTATCCTGCCCGCAGTCGAATTTTTCCTTCACTAAAATAAGTTTATATTATAGACGCAAGTACACAGAGTAATTACACGCGCGGCTGCAGACTAATGACTATGAGGTCCGCGATCGAATCACAGATTGAACAGTGATACTCAGTATTTTTCTATAAAATTCGCAATGACAGCTCGGAGTTAGGATTTTTGAATCAACCCATTATACTGTCCCACTGCTGGACACGGGTCTCCTCTGAGAATGGGAGGGATTAGGCTATAGTCCACCACGCTGGCCTAGTGCGGGTTGGCAGACTTCACACGCCATCGAAAATCTCTCAGGCATGCAGGTTTCCTCACGATGTTTTCCTACACCGTTTAAGCGCGTGATAATTAACTATTTAATACGCACATGACTTCAAAAAGTCAGAGGTGCGTGCCTTGGGTTCGAACTCGAGACCTTTGACTTGACAGTCTAACGGTCATACCACTAGGCTATCACTGCTAGGTACGTGGGACCTAAACATACTTGCGAACTGTGGGTGTAGACACAAGCATACAAATAATGTCGCTTTTAATAATAAATACAATGTCGCTGTTGCTGTCTGTCCGTCCCTATGTATGCTTAAATCTTTAAAACTACGCAACGGATTTTGAAGCGGTTTTTTTTAATAGACAGAGTGATTCAAGAGTAAGGTTTTAAGCTATTTAACATTATGCTACGCTATGCTTAGGAATGGGGCAACGCGGGTGAAACCGCGGGCGGGCCGCTAATATTACATAAAATACAATCTTTACCATAAGCACAGATAATATAAAATAAACATAGGTAACCCAGTATTACTAACTATTTTTTTCCTTTTAAATTATTTAAATACTTAGTTTCGTAGTAAATTATGTAGGTTAGTGCAAGAAAAATTAGGTAATAATAATGAATATTTAAATCATAAATAAATAAAAAAACGTAATTTACCTTGATCATAATTATTATAATCCTGACATTTTGTCTTACGATAAATGAATAACTAATTATTGCATAGTTTGATATTTTATTATCTTAAAGTGATTCTTAAAAGTAACTTTAACTGTAACATTCAAATATATACCATACCACAAATGGCAGAATATGCTATAAAGAAATTTTATAACAATGTATGTCATGTCGTCTATTCTTAGCACTAGTCAATGCCCACATCTAAGTATAATATCTAGATTTAGACACAGTGAATGTCCTAGGCGAGGCTTGCATAAGAGCTAAGATTTAGCGCTTTCTCCGCTTACAGACAGTCCATACAGAAAACTGCTTGAAACCATATTGTACTTGTGTTCTAGTAACCTTTGACTAGTGTTGTGGATATGAGTTTTAGTGGTCTGACAGTTTTAGTGGTCAGACTAGTAAAAAAGGCAGGACAAAACTAACTGTGATATGTAAAGAGGTGATACCAAAACTTGGTTGAGCTTGGTTTAACTTGAATACGTTTCACCCAAAGACCTATGTGGAGGGACGGAGGGGTAGAGGGACACTAAAGAAAAGATGGATGGATTGCTTTTTTTATTATTCGGGAAAGGCTTACGCTTGACCGCTAGTTCGCCTGATGTTAAGCGATACTGCGATCTACGTCTAGAAGAAACCGAACTCGTGATTTAAAGACACCCAGATTATATCTATCGGGAAAGACCCACTCGGGAAGCGCATTCCACATTTCAGCGCTACGCATGATAAAAGTGGACTTAAAAACGTTCGGGTTTTTGGAATATCCACCATGAATCGATGTCACTTTTTCGTGCTTCTGGTCGTCCGATAGTAGAAAGGGCTAGGGGGAATAAGATCTTGGAGATCTGATTGTGTTAATGCCGATATGATAGAAAAGGGAGTGGATGATGAGGTGACGGCTGACAGGGACGAATGGAAGAAAAGGACATGCTGCACCGACCACAAATAGATTGGGACAAGGGCAGGAAGATGATGATGATTAATAGACGAAAGATACCGAATGTCCGGCTGTAGCCTTCCGGCTTTTTACAGGCGTGTCCGGCCAAATACATACAAGTCCGGATTTTGTTAGGCTTTTGGTCAAAGGACATAGGCTACCTTTTGGACATGGGCGCAAAAAGTCCTTTGGGATTCGAGAGAAACTGCGGGCAACAGCTAATATAACCTTATAAAATGTGGATTGTTTAAATCAGTAATGTATTTGTTATGAAACAGTTGTCCACGGAGAATCTTGTTATACTTTTAATAATGAAAACTGAAAGTCAACGGTTACCGAACTCCTTAGGGAGCGCCTGCGCATAACTGAGCGGAAATGACGTACCCAGATTATATTTCTGAACACGTCGCATTTCACTTGATCGACAGTTCGTTCCTATTTCCGGTGGAATCAATCGTATTAATTACCGGTTAAAATAAATTTGACGACACGTTTGGCGTAGCGGCTGAGCGATCGGCTTCTGCGCCACGTGTTGTGGGTTCGATCCCCACACGGAGCAAATATTTGTATGATCTACAGGTAGTTGTTCCGGGTCTGGGTGTTTGTGTATGTGAGAATTTGTGTTTGTAAACGCACCCACGACACAGGAGAAAATCCTAGTGTGGGGCAACGTTTTTTTAAAACGAAACGAAAAAAAAAAAATTACTATGGATTAGGAATATAGTCGAACTGCCTAATCTAGTGGTCCCAAGCGCGACTGCTACGCTAGAGGTTCTGGGGTCGATTCCCAGGTCACGCAATGTGTTATTGGTATTTTATAAAAAAATCTCAGTAGCAGCTCGGAGCTTGCAATTAGTTCCCAGTTAATGGCAATAGGGTCGCCCTCTATTACATGGGACCTAAAAGTATCGGCGAACAGTGGCTGCACATTTATGCCTGTGCCTACCTGGGAATGGAAGGGTCCTGGGAATCGAATCCAGAACCTCTAGCGTAGCAGCGAGAAGTCCTGAACTCAGCTTATTTCCCCGGGTGAGAACGGGTGTTAGAATATAGTTCCTCACTCCCATTCAGATAGGCATCTCGTAAGAGAAAATATCTGACTTGCTCGGTGGTAGGACCCCTCGGGGTCGGACTGGCTGGCGATCACCCTTACGTCGGGAGTCTGTCGTAAAGCACCTTGGTGTGTGTTTCGACTTTTGCGAGTAAGAGCCAGTTCCCCCTCGGTTGCTGCGGCTCTGGCAGTCTGCAGTCCGTAGGGGCTCTTAAAGCTCGGCAACGCATCAGCAACTCCTCTGGTGCTGCAGGTGTCCATGGGCGGCGATGACTACTTACCACCAGGTGACTCGTGTCCTCGTTTGCCGACCTAATCAATAAAAAGAGCTTACACATCAGAATAGTTATTACTTCGCTACAAGCGCCTTAATCATAACATTCTCCAATAAGGCATTAAATACGTTAGAACATACATATATGTTGCAATACCCAGTAATACATTATACGCACAAGTGTGCCCCAGTTAAACTTAACCGCCCGGTTATGTGCCGTATAGGTACAGCTGCAGAATTTAGTTCAAATGGATTATTTTGGTTAAACTAATATTCTTGTTTGATTATATATGTTTTACTACTTAGTTTACTTTAACTACTTCGCATTTAAACATTCAAGGCCTGTAAGTATAAGTTATTGTTATAATTTTTAGGTGACAGTTACGCTAGAGATCTTGGGTTAGATTCCCCGATCGAGCAGGGTTAAAATATTACGGTTTTAGTGCGGTTGAATTCTCAGTAGAAGCTCGAATTTTGGGTTTTTGGCAATAGATTCGTCCCCTTTGACAAGAACCAAATATGGTGAGGAACTCTGGGCGCATATTAGTACACCTCTATCTTACCCCTCGGGAAATACTAGCGTGATTCTATGTTACAAATAATATTTAGGTGTTACGTTCTTCTAAATTCGGAAATAAAAACCAATTATACAAGACCTCTATTTTGTATTAGATTTTTTTTATATTTTATTTTAATAGGGTACATATTTTACAATCGATAGAAAAGGTACACATACACGTGGGAGAGCCATGCTTCAGCACGAATGGCCCGGCTCGACCGGAGTGATACCACGGCCTCACAGACAACCGGCGTTAAACAACGCTTACGTTGTGTTTCGCTGAGTGAGTGAGGTTACCGGAGGCCCAATCCTCTTTTAAAAGGTCGGCAACGCACTTTTGACTCCTATGGTGTTGCGGGTGTCCATGGGCAGCGGTAATCGCTTACCATCAGGTGATCCGTCTGCTCGTTTGCCCTCCTATCCCATAAAAAAAAACATAGAAAAGATCTGATACATATGCTAATTACAGGTATACACAAAATTTACCGCTGAAGCACACAATTATAATACCATAAAGCAGATCACCCAGCCTCTATTCAAATTAGATTGCTTACAATATAAAGATCAAGCTGTAGGTATCAAATTTTCTATTCGTGATAATCTTACGCTTGACCGCCAGTTCGCTGATGTTAAGAGACCGGCGGACCGAATTTCTCTTACAAACGTAATACCGAAATAAATCGTAACTCAAACACAATTCAATCAAATTCTGTTATTATTCTGGTTCCGATAGCATACATCTAGGTTCCTACTCTACCATTTCATCCAAAATACTTCACTGGAAATAAATGTAGGTATGCGAATGCAATTTTTGATAACTTTACCAAGTTTGCAACGATTTTCTGGTCTTTTATTTCCAGTGAACTAGTAGTAGACGAAATAGTACCGTAGGAATCTAGATTAACGGTGTCTTAATCCGAATAATAACATAATTTGATAGAATATTGTCTGGATTACGATGTATTTCCGTATTACGTTTTTGTGGGCAATTCAAGCTCCGCCGGACCCTTAAGCGATTCTGCGATCTACGATATCATAAATTGAATATGTAGCTACGTAATTTTGATGGATAAAGCGGAATTGCGAAGTATTACACTTTAAAAAATCTTAACTATTTTGAGTGTTTGAGTGGTCAATTATTAAAAAAAAATCTAATGGTGTGCTAAAATAATGAGCACACATTACACCAGCTACAAGAAGAATCCTGTGAGTTAAGTCCAACAGTCATATATAACCCTTCACATTTCCTTTGACTGCCTCGTTAGTCAAGTGGTCCCAAGTGCGACTGCTACACTAGAGGTCTTGGGTTCGTTCCTCAAGTTATTAAATCGATATACAGGCGTGATGTTATATTTTATATTCTATGCTTAGTATCGAAACACATTGACCACAAAATTTTTAACTTTTTATATGATGCATTAGATTTCAAAAATCGTACAATCTTTATACACTTGAAGAGACAAGTGGAAGACCTTCAAATATAATTCACCATTAAAGTCAGACGACTGTTACAACTTTTATTTCATAACCAAAATAGTGTGAACTTGTTAATATACTTATACCAGGGTGATAATAAAACAATAGTCAATTTTAGTTTTTCTTAAAATAATCTGAATACTGACTGCCTCATTAGTCTAGTGGTTCCAAAGCGCGACTGCTACGCGACCTAGGTTCGATCCTCAAGTCGAGCAAAGTGTTATTGGGTTTTTCTATGAAATTCTCAGTAACAGCTCGGAGTCTGGATTTTGGCCCAGTTAATGGCAATAGGCTAGCCCCCTATTACATGGACCTAATCAAACCGGCGACCTGTGGGTGTACATCTCTGCCTAACCCTTCGGGAATACAGGCGTGATGGTATGATCGTATGTATTTCCTTTCCCCACTGTAAAAGGTCACCTTTTTAGTTGAACTTAAAATTCCCGTTTACAATATTACTCTTCTTACGTCACAGCTATGATTACATACCATAATATCGGTCAAATAGATTGCCATAATAATAATTCTTCCTTTTTTCTTAACCATAAGCGGCTTAAATGTACGTAACCCTTTCTCTCGTCGACCACTCACTACACAACATAGATAATAATACAGAAGTATAACATTATGCATGTTGTTGATATTTATTTATATGTTTAACTAACCACCAGATCTAGTAAAATGTTACGGCAAAAAATCACTTTATATTGCCAAAAATAGTAAATGATCACCAAAATAAGTTCTAACCTAAGCTAAACCTAATTTTTGGTGACCATTTTGGTAAGCATTTTGGTGATCAATTTACTAAATTTGGTGGTCATTATAATTATCCCCTTTATTTACATACCATCACGTCTGTATTCCCCAAAAGGTTAGGCAGAGGCGTACTTAATGTACACCCACAGTTCGCCGGTATGTTTAGGTCCCATGTAATAGGGGGCGAGCCTATTACCATTAACCGGGCACAAATCCAGACTTCGAGCTGCTACTGAGAATTTCATAGAACTAAATAACACTTTGCTCGACCTGGGGATCGAACCCAGGACCGCTAGCGTAGCAGTCGCGCTTGGGACCACTAGACTAATGAGGCAGTCTTGATATTTATTTATTTCGTAACTTATTTATTCATGTTGAAAGCATAAACGAAACGAAAGGGATTTATAAATTAAATGGCAGTAGAACTGATAGGGGACGCCCTAGAAAGACACATTTATCTTATTGGTGAAGTCCTCCAAAAAGGTCAGGTGCGTAGCATTCGCAACCAGCGTGTGTGTATGAAAACATGTATGAATGTGGAAGTAGCAAAAGATGTATGGAAAAATTGTAGCTTGTGGTGATCTGCTTTTGCCTACCCCTGTGGGAGAAAGGCTAGTATTTGTATGTATGAAAGTTTACACTCCTCGTCTCTAAATGTTTTTATTGATTAAGTCGGCAAACGACCTGACAAGCCGCCTGGTGGTAAGTAGTCATCGTTGTCCATGCTCACCTGCATCACTAAAGGAGTTGCTAGCGTTGTCGACCTTGAGAGCCAGACCTTGAGAACCTGAGCCGCAGCAACCAAAGGCAACTGGCTCTTAAGCGCAAAAGTCGAAACACACCATGGTGCTTCAAGAGAGAGTCCGACGTAACGGTGGTCGCCAGTCAGTAAGACCTCAAGAGGTCCTACCACTGAGCAACTCAGATATTTTCCCATTTTTCCTTCACTAAAATAATCTTAGCATGGATAATGCAAAAAAAATACAAAATGACAGATATTTTCTAGCCTCTTAAGAGTCCGGCGTAGCTTGAATTGCCCACAAAAATGTAATACCGAAATAAATCGTAATCCATACAATATTCTATCAAATTATGTTATTATTCGGAATTGGATACCGTTAATCTAGGTTCCTACGGTACTATTTCGTCTACTACTACTTCATTGGAAATACAAGACCGGAAGATCGTTCAAAACTTAGTAAAGTTATCAAAAATTACATTCGCTTACATTTATTTCCAGTGAAGTATTTTGGACGAAATTATAATGTAGGAACCTATATTATCGTAAATCGTTAATCAAATTGTGTTAGTATCTGAATCCGAATAATAACACAATTTGATTAAATTGTGTTTGAATGTGTGTTTGTATTTTGCGATTTATTTCAGTATTACGTTTGTAAGAGAAATTCGGTCCGCCGGACTCTTAAGAGATTCCCAGAGATATCTGAATGGCAGTAAGGAACAGTAGTGTAATCCAACCCGTCCCCACACGAGTTTGATAGAAAATTAAGTTTGGTCGAAGTAGGCCTACTGTACAATATATTTCGAGTGGTTTGGTTGTCATGCGGCAACCTGACACCTAAGTAGCTCATTGCCAAACTATTCGGTTATTTATGTCCCATACATCTACAATACTTTTACTTATCGTTACGAAATAACTTATTATTTAAACAAGTGTTACAGTGAATGGTTTTAATAAAAACTGTTACACTTTTAGTTCAAATATGGAAGTAAACTTGTTTGATCATGGGCAGGAGTTGAATTTAATTACGATGTTTCTTTTTTTAACCCACATAACATACTATCTCGCCTGTATTTCCCGAAGGGTTAGGCAGAGGTGTACTGTTGTACATCCACAGTTGGCCGGTATGTTTAGGTCCGGACACAAATTCAAGTTTATCAATAACAGTTGCTATTGAAAAACCCAATGACACTCTGCTCTTCCTGGAAATCGAACCTAGGATCAACCTCAACCTCCTTCAGGACAAGACTTAGTTAGACTATAGTCCACTAAGATAGCCTAGTGTGGGTTGCTAGACTTGACTAAATCTCACAGGCATCCTCCTCTCAGAATAGGAAGGATTAGGCGTAGACTTCAGACGCCGCGCCGTAGAGAAAATCTGTCAGACATGGAAACCTGCACGTCCTCTTTGAATGTGATAACGATTTCGAAAAGCATTTCCAAAGAACAGAATCGAAATTTAAATAAAAAACCCAATAACACTCTAGATATATATTTTGACGACACGATTGGCGTAGCGGTTGAGCGATCGGCTTCTGCGCCACGTGTTGTGGGTTCGATCCCCACACGGAGCAAATATTTGTATGATCTACAGATAGTTGTTCCGGGTCTGGGCGTTTGTGTATGTGAGAATTTGTGTTTGTAAACGCACCCACGACACAGGAGAAAATCCTAGTGTGGGGCAAAGTTTAAAAAAAATATATATATATATAGAAGCAGTGATAACCTAGTGATATAACCATGGTCTGCGAAACTGTAGGTCTCGAGTTCAAATCCAACCTTTGACCTTTCGTAATCATGTGCGTATTAATAAATAATTGTCACTCGCTTAAACGGTGAAGGAAAACATCGTGAGGAAACCTGCATGTCTGAGAGATTTCCTCGACGGCGTGTGAAGTCTATCAACCCGCACTAGACCAGCGTGGTGGACTATAGCGTAACCCCTCTCATTCTGAGAGAAGACCCGTGCCCAACAGTGGGGGAGTAAATGGGTAGATGATAATGATATAATAACACTTCGATTAATCTAAAAAAGCGGCGGTAGCTTAATGGCAAGGGCGTCGGACTTGCGTTCAAAATCGATCGAAAAAAAACGCTTCTACACCAACAATTTTTTTTTTAATCTTGATAGGCCTACCCTTGACCGCCAATTCGCCTAATTAAACTCTATCACTATATCTGTCACACTATATCTATCTCTACCCCTTCCAGAATCAATTTAGTTACTAACAGTGCTTTTGCGCACGTTTTGTTGCTTATTTCCATGTCCTTGAATAGCCGTGTACAACAGACGTGATATTTTTGGCATATCAAAGTGCACGATTTATGGAAATACTACTATATTGTACATAGGTTCCAAGCGTGGTTTTAACATCATGCCTCTATTACTTAAAGGGTTAGTTAGAGATTATGTACTGTACCGTCAGTTAGAACAAGTTAATTCTAAGCTTTTTTTTTTTTTTGGGATAGGACGGCAAACGAGCAGACTAATCGCCTGATGGTACGCGATTACCGCCGCCCATGGACACCCGCAACACCAGAGGAGTCACAAGTGCGTGCCGACCTGTTAAAGGGGATTGGGCTTCCGGTAACCTCACTCACTCGGCGAAACACAACGTAAACGTTGTTTAACGCCGGTTTTCTGTGAGGCCATGGTATCACTCCGGTCGAGCCGGCCCATTCATGCCGAAGCATGGCTCTCCCACCTCTATGCCAGATATTGCCCTACATTGTAAAACTCGCATATCTGATACTACTGCTATCTGGACTTTAAAGGAACCATGTTTATCCGTGATCGTTACGGCGTTTCTTCTCAGTTAGGACAATTCCGGGGCCATCTAGTAATCAAATTTTATAATATTGACTTGTGAAAGATTCTTTTAAAGATCTAATACTTAAGGGTCTGGCGCAGCTTGAATTGCCCACAAAAACGTAATACCGAAATAAATCGTAATCCAGACAATATTTTATCAAAATATGTTATTATTCGGATTTGAATACCGTTAATCTAGGTTTCTACGATACTATTTCGTCTACTACTACGAACGATTTTTCGGTATTTTACTTCATTGGAAAACTTGGTAAAGTTATCAAAAATTGCATTCGCTTACATTTACTTCCAGTGAATTATTTTGGACGAAATAGTAACGTAGGAACCTAGATTAACGGTATCAGAATCCGAATAATAACACATTTGATTAAATTGTGTTTGAATTACGATTTATTTCGGAATTACCTTTGTAAGAGAAAATCGGTCCGCCGGACTCTTAAATAATTATGATAAATATAGGTTATCTACATGGATGCAATAATTAGTCTAAAAAGCGAATTGCCAATGACAATTTTCTCACTGAACCTAAGTAATTTGTATAGTAAGTATTAGCAATAATTAGCAAGGTAGAAAGAGCTTATTTACAAAATCATATTCCTCAGACGAATAGCGTATCTGCCTCTCGTATACGTGTATCGTGACGTTTTTGGTACTGGCGTTGAAACTTGACCAAAGCGTGTGGACCGTTTTGCTGGCAAGGCTGGGTACTTTCACCATTCCGTTGCCATTCGTGCTCACAAGGGCTTATGCGACCTTGTTATATCACTATTGTTGTAATATTTGCTACCGATTCTATGAATATAATGTGCCTTTAACACTATACTTCTTGTTTATAGTGGGCCTCCCTATCAAAATCGTAATCCACTATTATTTCCCATAAGTAAGTACCTACCTATTAAATAGCTCTGTTCTTATACAAATGTTCCCAAAGACCAAAGGCGAACGGGAGGCTTGTATGGGAGCGTCGTACCGCTAATAAAATTTCGTGTTTTGATATACTTTTGTTTTAATTAGTAGGTAATAATGACAGACAAGCCTTTTTTAAATTCTTAGATTTATAGAACTTGGGACGTAGAAGTTATAACCAGTTTTATTTTTTAAGGTTATGTACTAGTGAAGCAATGTAGATTAAGATAAAGGTACTTAAACATTGTTTTAGTGATAAATAAATGTTTTAGAATCTTAGGAAAGTGTTTGATGTGATATTTAATGTTATTTATATTTTTAAATAATTAATTATCATTATGATATTTGTATTTTTTTACATATGGCAACTTTATAAGCGAAGTTCTAAACACAACACACTTTGATAAAGTAAATGTTTATAATTCTTAGGTACATAAGTGTTTAATTATATTTTATCGTTATTTATATTTCTAAATAATTAATTATCATTTCGATATTTGTGTTATTTTGCAACTTCTTAAAAATAGATGCGTTTAGTTTACGATTTTATTACGTTTATTTATCTAAATCTTTCTATTGGTATAATTAATAAATCCGAAGTTCTGAAAACAACACACATGAAAATAAATGGCTTAGTTGCCTTAATAAATGGTACAAAATTGTATAAGAGAACAACAAAAAAAGTATACGGTACGAAATCTGCCGTTTTCCTTTAATCCCCAATCTCTTCTCTAATTCTTCATAAGAGGCCGGCGAATCGAATTTTTCTTACAAACGTAATACCGAAATAAATCGTAATTCAAACACAATTTAATCAAATTGTTTTATTATTCGGTTTCCGGTAGAGTTTGTTATATTATATTGTTGTCAAAATGTTTTATCCCGATTAGACAACATACTTTAGAAAAGTCAAAATCTCCATATACTCCGATACTTTTCAATAATATAGTATTATGTATTAATGTGGAAGAAGGAAAAGAAGTATGCAATAATTGTTGCAAGTGGCGGTCTATAGTTTCTGCCTGCCCCTGTGGGAGAAAGGCGTATATATTATATATTATAATTAAAAGACACCTTAGAATGAGAGAAATTTGAACTGGTACTGCTGTACCACAGAGGCAGAACAGTCGCTCGCTCTAACCACTAGGATAGGATACTTCATAATGCTGAACTGGATCTTTTTGGCGCAAAAAGCCGCGAGGCAGTCAATATGCTATATTGGATAAACTGCGACTTGATTGAATAAATTTCCGTCAGAGTTAGGTATTTATATATATATTCTCATACTGGTCTCATACTGTGCGATTCCAGAGGAATTTCACGCACACTCAGGTTGTGGAATCAACTCCCCGCCGAGGTTTTCCCAAATGACTGCAGCATGGGGTTCTTCAAAAAGGGTGTGAAAAGATTTTTAAAGAGTCGGCAACGCGCGAGTGATACCCCTGGTGTTGCAAGCGTCCATAGGCTGCGGTAACTGCTTACCATCAGGCGGGCCGTATGGTTGTTTGCCACTAGCATACGGTTAGTAGGTTAGTTTAGTGTAGGTAGGTTTAGTGGTATAAAAAAAAATATTAATTGCAGAACATTTGGCGTAGCGGTTGAGTGATCGGCTTCTACGCTACGTGTTGTTATTTCGATCCCCTCAACGAACAAATATTTGTATGATCTACAGGTAGTTGTTCCGGGTTTGGTTGTTTATGTATGTGTGATAATTTGTGTTTTTAAACGTACCCAGGATACAGGAAGAGTTCCTAGTGTGGGGCAACATTTTTTTTAAATAGTAATGAACTCACTTTTCGTTGTTTCAGACTGAACCATGTGGCGGATACTGATGACAGTGCTGCTAGCGACCGCGCGTTCCAAGCAGCTTCCCTCTTCAACTGGTATGTCGCATAATATACACAGATCATGAAACACTGCACAAGAAAAGGACCTAGGTTTTTTTATTATTATAATATGACAATCAAGCATACTGGCCGCATCAGGCATCAGGTCTCATTTGCTCAGTAATTTTAAGGGCTACATTACCCTTAAAAACGGAGCCAAAGAAAAATAACTACAGACAAACTTAGCGGCAGAGTTCTTGACTTGATATGTGCGGGATTTAAAGTAATCACAGCATTAACTTATGTCCCAAGTAACTCTCATGTTGACTGAATCGCCTTGTAGGTTCTAGTTATGATGCATAATCAGTATTATCTATTATAACTCATTAACCTCTTCTAAAATAGTATTATTGAGGAGCTTGCTTATCTATATCTATACTTATAATAAATCTGTAGAGAGGTCAATTCTGTACATGAAATATATTTCCAAAATAACTATCAGCGGGTGATTAGTGATCGATACTGACGCCAAAAATGCAATCAGTAAAATTTTTGTCTGTCTGTCTGTCTGTCTGTCTGTATGTATGTTCGTTATAGAAACAAAAACCACTCGACGGATTTCAACGAAACTTGGTACAATTGTTCTTCATACTCCTGGGCAGGTTATAGTATACTTTTTATCACGCTACGATCAATAGGAGCAGAGCAGTGAAGGGAAATGTTGGGAAAACAGAGAACTTACTCCATTTTTTAAGCTTCCGTCGCGTGTGCAGCCTTAATGGTTAAAGCTACACAGAAATCATGTATGACGGAAATGTTCTCCTTAAAATTATATAAAAAATATTCCACGACAGCAAATGTCTATCTTTTATGATTGACTCACAATAACACGTGTAACTCCCGATAGCTTAGCAGTTCGGAGCTTTCTGATTATATTTGCTACTCTTACGTTAGGTGACTGACTGACTGACATAGTGATCTATCAACGCACAGCCTAAACCACAGGTTATAGTATACTTTTCATCACGCTACGATCAATAGGAGCAGAGCAGTGAAGGGAAATGTTGGGAAAATGAGTGATTCATGAGAAAGGTTTCAAGCTATAAAACATCACGCTACAACCCTTAGGAACGGGGCAACGCAGGTGAAACCGCGGGCGAAGAACTAGGGAACAAAGTAACTATTCCACGCGGACGAAGTCGCTGGCAAAAGCTAGTATATAATAAAATGCTTGAGTATTAACTTCGATGCTATATTTATAATATTTGCGCAAGCCAATATGTAAATATCAGAAATATTAATTGAGTACGCAAACTTAAAATTCTGTTTTATGCAACTTTTAACCTTAAAAGACCGAAATGTGATGCTTTTGTGATGATGATGGTTTTTGCGCTTTTTCTTCTCAGCAAAAACTCTAGAAGGCGATGAAGGGCGGGCGTTTCGGGGGCTGTCTTTAATGTACAAATTACAAAAGTACTAGTTACATAGCCTATCTTGAATAAATATTTTTTGATTTTAAGCTTTCGAAAAGCGACGAACGCAGAATGCAAATCGAATTGGTTAACTTCACCCTCAGAAGAAGCACTTTTCTAACCATACAATTTCATCCATTAGGGCATTTTCAGGAGTCCATAGCGTGGCCGATTAAAGTACATATTTTATTAAGTTGCATCTGATAAGGGTCCAGCGTGCTTGAATTGCCCACAAAAACGTAATAACAAAATAAATCGTAATCCAGACAATAATCTATCAAATTATGTTATTATTCGGATCTGGATACCTTCAATCTAGGTTCCTACTGTACTATTTCGTCTATTACTGGAAGTATCACTGGACATAAAAGATTGGAAAACCGTTCAAAACTTGGTAATTTTATCAAAAATTTCATTCGCTTACATTTATTTCCAGTGAAGTATTTTAGACAAAATGGTAGCGTAGGAACCTAGATTATCGGTATCGGAATCCGAAAAATAACACAATTTGATTAAATTGTGTTTGAATTACGATTTGTTTCGGTATTACGTTTGTAAGAGAAATTCGGTCCGCCGGACTCGTAAGACCGAGTTTAAAACCAATATATTAAAATCACATTCCTCTAAGTGTAGTCAATTTTTTTTTTACATTTTTGACGTCTTACTATTTTATTTAAAAAACCTGCTGTCACGACTTTACAAGAAAATCCCACATCCCATTTATACTTTAGACCATTTACCTTCGCCTTATAAAAAGTCACCCATACTATACTTATTGGGTATAAGTCGCGCTGTCCGTTGACTGGTCGTTGACCCGGTGCACGCGCATCCAACGCCTCGCCAAGCCGTTTTTATGGGAGACACTGTCTCGAATATATTTGTTTTGCCATTTCAGATAGATTGTAATGTTAAAGTGGCGTGCAGTTAAGCCAATAATCATTGCTAGATCTAAGTTTTTAGAATGTCTGGTCTAGAAATTCATTCAAAGAAGAAACGCTAAGAATTATAGGGATTTTTTTACGAGATTGGGAAGATGATGAAATATTTTTTTAACTAGCTTCTTTCTTCCTTCTGCCTGCGACATCGGCAGCGTGAACTTCAGAATTGTATCCGGCATGGATAAAAAATAGCCTGTGTGATATTCCAGACTATATGTACCAAATTTCATCGAGATCCGTTCAGCCGTCCTGGCATTATTGAGTGACAAACATCCATACATTCTCACAAACTTTAACGTTTATGATTAGTAGGATAGCTTGCCCTTATTAATGATAACCCTTTAATTACATTATTGCCTAGTTCTCTGAGCTTGTTGTGGTCACTGAAATGTCCGGTATCGTTGTAAGTCGGGTCATTTTAAAAAGACGGTCGTAATATTTCACCTTTTGACCGCCACTGTCATGTGTAGACGACAAACCAAAATTTATGTTCAGGGACTATTTTTCTGTTAAGTCACCACTGGGGCCACCGTTGTCAGTTGATAGTGCGCCTGCGTTGCCTCAATCAAAAAGTTTGACCATCAGGTACACCGCAAAAGAGGTTAAAAATGTAATAATGCACATGAAGCGCGGAAAGTCTCCGGGTCATGACAGTCTCAGTGTGGAACACATAAGGCACGCTGGTGTCCATCTACCCAGGGTTCTGGCATTATTATTTAACTGTTGTGTGTCACATGCTTATCTGCCAAAGGATATGATGAGGACTGTAGTGGTTCCAGTAGTTAAGAATAAAACTAATGATATTTCAGATAAGACGAACTATAGGCCGATCTCTTTAGCTACGATTGTGGCTAAAGTCTTTGACTGTTTACTTAATAACCACTTAAAAAACAACTTCAAACTACATGATGCTCAACATGGTTTTAGGGAGGGCCTATCGACGGAGACTGCTATTTTATGCCTCAAAAAGACTGTTAAATATTATACAGATAACAAAACATCAGTCTTTGCTTGCTTTTTGGATATGTCAAAAGCTTTTGACATGGTTGCGTATGACAAGTTGTGGTCAAAACTCAGTGCCGCAAATTTTCCATCCGAGTTGATAAATATTTTTAAGTTCTGGTACATGAATCAAGTGAATTGTGTAAGATGGGCAAATGTACTCTCGGATGACTATGTAATGGAGTGTGGGGTTAGGCAGGGTGGATTAACCTCCCCAACATTGTTCAACATCTACATAAATGACCTGATTGTCGGGCTCAGTAGCATGCATGCTGGCTGCTATTTGGATGGGGTAGCTTTTAACAACATTAGCTACGCTGATGACATGGTGCTACTGAGCCCGTCAATGGCAGGTCTCAGAAAATTGATAGATGTTTGTGAAGGTTATGCTGAGGGACACGGTTTGAGATATAACACGAAGAAGAGTGAAGTACTTATTTTTGGGACGGCTGATAAAATCACGAAGAACTATCCTCCTGTCACTCTAATGGGTGGTGTCTTAAACCGTGTTCAGCAGTTCAAATATCTAGGACATATTGTGACCGAGGATTTAAAGGACAATCTAGATATTGAAAGGGAACGAAGAGCGTTGGCGGTGAGAAGTAACATGCTGATTCGAAGGTTCTCACGCTGCACGGGTGCAGTTAAAATAACACTTTTTAAAGCATACTGCCAAATATTTTACTCGTGCAGCCTTTGGACAAGCTGTACGTTAAGAGCCGTCAACGCTCTTCGAGTTCAATACAATAATGCATTCAGGATGCTTTTGGGGCTGCCACGCTTTTGTAGCGCGTCAGGGATGTTCGCGGACGCACATACTGACGGCTTCACAGCAATCAGACGCAAGCGTGCAGCGTCCTTGCTACACAGAATCTGTGGCAGCACCAACAGTCTCCTGAATGTCATTGCAAGTAAACTGGATTGTCCAATTATATATAACTTGTGTCTGCTGCATGTGCCTATTAATAAGTACTAACATAGTTTTATAAGTTATATTGTTACTAACAAATTGTATATGGAATATTAATTCTGAAATAAATGATTTATTATTATTATTATTATAAAATGTGTCCAGCACGCCACGGTGACGACTGGGTGACAGATTTCTATAGAACATTCGGACTTTAACGCCGAGGGCACGCTTTATCTGTTTTGACGTCGTTGTCAAATGGTATAAATTGTCGCATTAAGTCATTAATGTATTGGTAATAAGTTTGACTGCTACGCTCGAGGTTCTTGGGTTCGATTCTCAGGTTGAATAGTGTTATTGTGACTACTCTGGTGTTGCGGGTGTCCATGGGCGGCGGTAATCGCTTACCATCAGGCGTTCCGTCTGCTCGTTTGCCTCCCTATCCCATAGACAGTGTCTTAACTTTTTCCGGTTCTGCGCACGAGTTCCGTTATAAACTTTCTACATACCATATCATATCAGTTATATATATAATTTGTAATGCTTTCTGCTCCGTAATACGATTGTCATAATTGGTGTAAACAACAACAATATTGCCAAACTGAAATCTACTTTAAACTCTGAGCGATAATTTTGAGAATTGAACGTAGACGGTCTTGTAATGGTGTATAATTTTGAGTTAATGCGGTCGAATTTGTTATTGTACTCTTTAATTTACAACTGTAATTATAATTCTGCATTTAATTATGTTTTACTGTGATAGTAACGTATTTCTATTGCCTTACTAAAGTTGTTTAAGGTGTGTGGTTACATGATGTTTTGTCTCTTTCATTCGCCGGTCATTTAGTACTGAAAGAAACGAGATAGAAAACATAACATCCTGGATAATCTATAGAAACTCGTGACTCCTCACGCCAAGATCCTTCAAAAAGGTCAGGTGCGTAGTATTCGCAACTGCCGTGTATGAATGTGGATGAAGCAAGACGTAATATGTATGTAAGAATGGTAGCAAGTGGCGTTCAGTATTTTCTGCCTACCCCAATAGGCAAAGAGTGTGATGGTATATATAAATATTTTGCAAATTTTCTCAGATTTACTTATTTTTTCGCAGAATTAGCCACGACCACAGTGGGCACAGCCACGGAGGCTGAGACCACAGCATGGCCCGGTTCCGTAGCCCCCCTCGACACTCTGACAGTAGCGTGCGAGAAGGACAGCATGCACATCACCATCTCACTCGCCAACAGAAACAGGTAAAAGAACGAATGGCATAAACAGGGATATATTTCAAAACCAGCCAGATTTTAAAATTGTGTCATTAAGGTCAAACCCAAAGTTTAAATATTATTGTCAAATTAACACAATATATTGTAAAAACATTCATTTGAAAATGTCTGAAAAAAATCTAAATTCATAAAAATTGATTTGTGAAAGTTACATAAAAAAAAAATAAAAAAAATAAATGACTAAACTGCCTCATTAGTCTAGTGGTCCCAAGCGCGACTGCTACGCTAGAGGTCTTGGGTTCGGTGTTCGGTCCCTAGGTCGAGCAAAGTGTTATTGGATTTTTCTATGAAATTCTCAGTAGCAGCTCGGAGTCTGGATTTGTGCCCGGGCTCGCCCCCTATTACATGGGACCCAACATACCGACGAACTGTAGGTGTACATTAGTACGCGTCTGCCTAACCTTTCGGGAAATACAGGCGTGATGGTATGTTTGTATTCTCAGTCTGATAAGAGACACGTATATAGTATAACCCACGAGTTCTTTGCTACTAATTATTTACCATTAATCTATACTTATAATAAATCTGTAGAGAGGTCAATTCTGTACATGAAATATATTTCCAAAATAACTATCAACGGGTGATTAGTGATCGATACTGACGCCAAAAATGCAATCAGTAAAATTTTTGTCTGTCTGTCTGTCTGTATGTTCGTTATAGAAACAAAAACCACTCGACGGATTTCAACGAAACTTGGTACAATTGTTCTTCATACTCCTGGGCAGGTTATAGTATACTTTTCATCACGCTACGATCAATAGGAGCAGAGCAGTGAAGGGAAATGTTGGGAAAATGAGTCATTCATGAGAAAGGTTTCAAGCTATAAAACATCACGCTACAACCATTAGGAACGGGGCAACGCAGGTGAAACCGCGGGCGAAGAACTAGGGAACAAAGTAACTATTCCGCACGGACGAAGTCGCTGGCAAAAGCTAGTAACCAATTAACCTATGTTCTATTGAAAGAAAACATGAAAAGATCATAACGGTTTACATATCAATAGAGACCAATTGGACACAGTAACATGACCGATACTAGGCATTGTTAAAATACTTACAAGTCCTAGTTTTAAGGTAATTTAAATAAATAATATTGTCATTTTACGGTTTTAAACGTAAAAGTTACTATCTTTTTGTGATTTTTTTGCATTTTCCATGCTAAGATTATTAAGTTATTTTTTAGTAAAGGAAAAATGTGAAGAATGTGAAGGGTCACGCGGATAGGGTGGCTTAGAGGTCAGAGTGTCTGGTATATCAAACCAGAAGACGCAGGTTCGAATCCTGCCCGCGATTGAATTTTTTCCTTTACTAAAAAAAATAACTTAATAATCTTAGCATGGAAAATGCAAAAAAATCACAAAAACATAGTTAAAACGTAAGGTGGCATCGTACGACACTGAACTAACTGTAAAGTAAGTCGTCTCGGTTAAGAAGTAAGGTACTTGCCTCTCATAGATGTCACCAACGTCACCTTATGACGTAAATTCAGAATGTGAAGGCAAAATTTCAATCATGCGGATAGGGTTCGCGGTGGCTTAGAGGTCAGAGCGTCTGGTATATCAAACCAGAAGACGCAGGTTCGAATCCTGCCCGCGATTGAATTTTTTCCTTTACTAAAAAATAACTTAGTAAAAGTTCCTTTTAATACTTATTCTTATGATCTGGCTGTCTGTCTGTCCGTTGTGCATTTCTATTCACTTGCAAATCATTCAACTTTCAAACAAAATAAATAAAGTTATGTGATAAGTATTGACAATTGATAAAATACCGCGATTTTTATCGTGAAATTAATTACATTTTGGTTTGAAAGCGGTTACCTAGTTCTACTTATGTTATGTTGACAAAATACCAAACCACTGAGCTTGATTTCGAGTTGGCTCCTAACCTGATGACCAGCTATCATCACTATCACTCTCATGTCATCATGGAACAATAACAGTATAAAACAAAGTCGCTATCCGCGTACGCCTGGGCGCGATTCTGATACGGTTTTCACTATCATTACGGGAATCATTTAGTATAGTTCCCATATCTATCTTTATATATATAATTCTTCTGTGAGTGTGTATGTGACTGAACTTCTCTCAAACGACTGGACCGATTTTGATGAAATTTTTTGTGTGTGTTCAAGGGGATCTGGGAATGGTTTAGATTCACAATTGGACCCGGTAGGTGGCGCTGCAATCGAGTTTTGGGTTATGACCCAGGACAACGTCTGCTGGGTCCACTAGTATATATATATATAAATTAATTGCTGTTCGTTAGTCTCGCTAAAACACGAGAACGGCTGGACCGATTTGGCTAATTTTGGTCTTGAATTATTTGTGGAAGCCCAGAGAAGGTTTAAAAGGTGATTAAATATGAAAGTACGAAGTCTGCCGGGTCAGCTAGTACCTAATATTTTCCTTGTTTCCAGGGTGTACGACTCCTTCAACGGTATCGTGTACCCGGCGGGGTTGGGCAGCAACTCCTCGTGCCTCAGGGAGTACGTCTCCGAGAAAGGGGACCTCCAGTACACGCTGCCACTCCGAGGGTGCAACACTATGTCCAATGATAATGTAAGTAATAAGATTAGAACAACAAACTGTTCATAATTTAAAAGAAATTAAACTTTATCTTAATGGGATAAAATACATATCAAAATGACAGCTGCGGTGTATAGTATTTATTATAAAATACCCCCTGTGCCATTGACATAAACGTTAATTTCCTTTATTGTTCAGGTTTTAAATAACTTGTATGTACATACATATATCTGATTTCGAAAATACCACCACATTGCCAAGTACTCTACTGCTAAGCAATAATATGGCATCGTTACCTACTGCATTCAAGTTTGAAGAGATTGTAGTGACTGAAATTCCTGTGCAAATGGACATAACAACTGAGGTCTCAAGACGATGATGCGTTAATGATACCACTAGTGCAGCCTTTCCCAAAGTGGGCGATAACCCCCCTTGTAGGCGCTGCAGGCCTGAAGGGAGGCGGTAAGAGACCCAGAAAAAAATGGGGGCGTTGTGTAGAGGCTTGGGGGGTAATTTGTAATTTCATCTAGGTAGGAGGACTCTTAGACAGCGACCGAGCTCTCGACTCTCGACTACAACTTGTGGACATGAACTAATATTAATTAGGAGATTGCTCAAACTCGGTTAATTAATTTAATTTGAAGTTAATACATTGCTGGACCTAGGGATAGAACCCAAGACCTCTAGCGTAGTAGTCGCGCTTATAACCACTAGACTAATGAGGCACCTAACAACTTACCAGTGTCTATAACCTGCCGCGGTCATTCTGTGGATGGGCACACACACACAAAACCACACATACAGTGAATATTTTGGGAACGAGCGTAAGCAAACGGTTAGGTATTTATGTAAGTAGGAATCTTTTAATTTCTGTAAGACATAAAAATCTTTTGTCCCCAAAGCTGCCCTAGGCAGCCTGGTAAATCCGCCACTGACTGGAGGCCGACCCCAAAGTTGGCAAAAGGTGAAGATAACAAGCACACGTATCTACAAAGCTAGAACGACTATATTTACATAAAGACACACGCACACATATCTACGCAGTAATTCTCCTTGCTAGGCCATTGTGCTGTCTGTGTGACACCTACTTGATAGGCATAAAGTGCATCCCACACTGCGACCTTCGTTATGTAGTTATTATATGAGTGATGTCACTATTACATACTGGCGAACAAAAGAAAAAACATAGTGCAGCTACTGTTTCGTTGTTTAGTAACTAGGTACTAATAATTTGTTGTTTTATATGCACTACGTGACATTATCGACACGACACCAGCCAGAAAAAAACATACACTTATCCAAACTCCGAAGTACCTACTATTGAGAAGAGAGAATTTATAGAATAGTTAACTTTTTAAGAAAAAGCCGGACAAGAGCGAGTCCGACTTGCCCACCAAGGGTTCCGTACAAATTTGTAGGTTGTTATATTAATTACAAATGTATAGTTTCAAGATTTTTCCCTATACTTGGCGGTGTTACTTGCCAAATTTCATAGTTCTAGGTCAACGGAAAATACTGTATAAATTTCGATTCCATTGACAGTGTCGAAATATACGTTTTTGCAGCATAAACGGCCGTATCTTTTTTTTACGTTAACTTAACAACTTCAAGGGACTGTAGACCTGAGTATATGGTTTTAATTTCAATTCGATACCTTCACGTGTTCCTGATATAAAGGGTCTTGACAGACAGACGGACGGACAACAAAGTGATCCTATAAGGGTTCTGTTTTTTTCCTTTTAAGGTACGGAACCCTAAAAATACCAACTTCAAGCATCCCAGGTCCAGCAAAGTGTTATTGGGTTTTTCTATGAAATTCTCAGTAGCAGCTCGGAGTTCGGGATTTAAGCCCGTATGGTAATGGTGCTAACGCTTCGAGAAATACAGGAGCCACATGTCATTACATTTCTATGTTATGCTTACGCGTTTTACTTATCTAAAAACACACCAATTTTCACTCCAAACCTGCGCAAATAATTTCAAAATATTCTCCCACTCAGTCAAATGAACCGAATCATTCAATTAGCATGTTTTGCCCAATATCCGTGTGCCTTTATTTGAATACTTAGTCACACGCGTTGCGTAATAGCCGGTAATAGGAAACCGTCGTATGCGTGTAGGCGTGAATGTTCGATTCTATGCATGCTGTACTTATGCATTCCATGCATATAACTACATCCTAATATTTTATTTTCGTTTTATACCTCTAAAGTAGCAAACAAGCATACCGCCCGTTTGATGGTAAGCCGTTACCGTAGCCTATGTACGCTTGCAACATAAGGGGTATCACTCACTTTTTTTTCGTATCAGTTGGATTATCAAAACATAACTGCAGACGACATCGCAATGCAAATTGTTAATCATACCCAATTGTTCCTTGATTTTTTGTCCATAACATAATAATTAATGATTATAATCATATGACGCAGGATCGAACCCTGCCATAGACCGAATTTTTCTTTCATCAAAAATGTTATATCTTTTGATATAATGTTCTAATCAACCTCCTCATTAGCCGAGTGGTTCTAAACGCAACTGCTCTAGGAATCGAACCCAGAACGGGTTCAGGGAAGCAGCAGTGTTATTGAGTTTTTCTATGTTTTTCAGTAGCAACTTGAGGTCTTTGAAAGACGTACAAGAGTGTCAAAAGATGTTTTTATCTTTATAAGAGGTATTTTTGAGTTAGTATTCGGCTTGAGCTGCATAAAATGTACAAAAACAGCAGTAGCCTAATGGCTAGGGCGTCGGACTTGCGATCATGTGGTTGTCGGTTCGAAACTCACCCATTACACTACCGACGTGAACCCACTCGTCGTAACACAAGCATTTAGCTTAGCACGAGGGGTTAACAAGAATACTAGTATTGTGCGACCCATCAGATATTAGAATCTTAATAATAACACAATTTGATTAAAACGTGTTTGAATTACGATTTATTTTGGTGCAACGTTTGTGTGGGAAATTCGGTCCGCCGGACTCTTAACTAAAAGTTACACTATGAGTCATATAATACTTCATACATATACTTAAATGGCATTAAAACATGCACCACTAATTATTATATTCGTAGTCTATGTATCATCGTTATCTCAATTGATTATTTTCTTCCGCATCACGGAACATTAATTTAAATTACCAGAGAAACAGGAAAAAAACATACGCGTATGATAGTTATTTATTTATCACATTATATTGATTTCATATGTAAAGCTCACGATGTCATGCAAGGCCTAAATGTACACACGGCAAAATAAATAAGTAACCACCTTCCAAGTCTAGCAACGACCGGCAAGTGCTGCACATTACAAATTTATTATTGGACGTAACCAAACTATTTCTGGAAAGAAAAAAATACAATTGACATTGTCATTCTAATTTAGTTTGTAATTACTGTGCATGCCATGTGATGACCCTCCCTCCACGATCCTCCATACAAGTAGTTATTTTTGCCAGGCCAGGTAAATTTGAGGCATCTGCATATTAACTTGCGTGACAAATGTTGCTTCAACGATATACTCTCACTGTTTCCCTTAAAATGATAATCTTTTAGGGAAATTCTGAAGCACGGATGGCCAAGTTTTTCGGCAGCAGGGTCTTGTAGACACAATTTCTCCATGGGCCATATTAAGGAGAGGAAAATGGTAGGCTTATTAACTTTAATTAAAAAAATTGCAAAATCAATGATATTTAGTAGGTTATTCCAGTGATCCGCGGGCCGCGAGTTCACAAACACATGCTGGCCATCCTGGTCTAGACTATACCCATTTTAAACCTTACTCAATTGGCATTAATATGTATCTTTAATCTTAAGACTCTTTTTTCCAGTCTTAAACTCTTTAGGCTAACGTTGTTGACATATTTTAAATAGAAATTATGATATTGTAATCTGCATACTTATCTACTTCGCTCACTGTACACTATGACTTCACACTTTAGTCAGAGGAGTGAGGTAATATCACGACTATGTAAGGTCTTTTATGTATTAGTTATAACCTTATATCACGTGTTTGTGATTGAAAAGGTACACATTATAAGCATGAATAACTTATAAGTTATTCACAAGTTCATGAATATCTATTTCTATTATTATTAAGCTCCCTATAATATGGTCAAGCTTCACAATGACTGATGCATGCGTGCCGTCTGCTTTCTTTGAAAGGCGATTTTAGACATTGCCCTGCATTGTAGCTTACATATTTGCTATTATTATAACTATGTCTAGACTTTAAAAAAAACGTATCTAGTGTCTTCTCAGAGGTCGTCAAGATAGGAAATGCCTGCGCCATCTCGTAGGAACTTTACAAACTTACGATTAATGGGCATAAAATATTTGTGGAACGCACAACATATTTGTTTCAGACGGAAATTGAACTTACGACGATCGACGCAACTCTTAAACATCTTAACTACATCAAACGTGCATAGTCAACTTTAGCCATGTTTGGTACAAATATTTAAGACAGAATATAAAACTTAGAAATCTCTGAACCAACAAAGATTGCAGCCTAAATAAACATTTCTGTTTGAACTTGATTTTGACGGCAAATAACCACAAAACAAAAGGAAGTGAGAATAGTAAATAACCAGTGATTGTGAATTTCTTTTAACTGTATTTTTTTATGGGATACTTAGAGGGGCAAACGAGCAGATGGATCGTCTGATGGTAAGCGATTACCGCCGCCCATGGACACCCGCAACACCAGAAGAGTCACAAGTGCGTTGCCGGCCTTTTAAAAGGAGATTGGGCCTCTAGTAACCTCACTCACTCGGCGAAAACAACGTAAGCGTTGTTTAACGCCGGTTTTCTGTGAGGCCGTGGTATCACCCCGGTCGAGCCGGTCCATTCGGGCCGAAGCATGGCTCTCCCATGTAAGAACTCTATCTATTAGTCTAGTGATCCCAAGTGTGACTGCTACGCTAGAGGTCTTGGATTCGATTCTCAGGTCGAAGGGTTTTTCTATGAAATTCTCAATAGCGTCTCTCGGGGGGCCCCGTCCGGTGAAATGTGGGTGTACATTATTAAGCCTCTGCCTAACCCTTCGGGGAATATAGGTGTGATGGTATGTTATGTTATGTAAGTATTTTAAAGACAGCTTTGTCCCTATAATTAGTAAGCAAATCTACAGACCGATTCGATATTGGGACTGGCCCTTAAGTTTATCCGACGTCTTATTGTTGTAATTACTTATAATAGCTACCTTACATTTTTGTTAATTATTAGTGTTATGCTTCACGATGACCCATAACTAGATATATGGTATTTAATTTACGCACAAAAGTGTTTATTCCTAACAAACACAAATTGATGATACAATCAAACCTATGATGCTCCGGAGCTTAAGTACATAAACACATACTCGTATATAAATACATTACTTATATAACATTATCCAACGAGGTCTCACAACCAGCTGATAATGACTTTAGCCTTCTGTATGCGTCCACGCATAAACATTATGCAGTTTACGTAACTAATACATACATTGAATGTCAGGCGTCGATGGCCCAGCAGCGAGATACCATCCATCTCCATAGCCGGGCAAAAATAATCAACAATAACTGTTAAATATAACTTTTAGTATTTTTATACGTATAGGTGACTGCCTCATTAGTCTAGTGGTCCCAAGCGCGACTGCTACACTAGAGGTCCTGGGTTCGATCCCCAGGTCGAGCAAAGTGTTATTGGGTTTTTCTATGAAATTCTCAGTAGCAGCTCGGAGTCTGGAGTTGTGCCCGGTGAATTACCCTATAACATGGGACCTAAACATACCGGCGAACTGTGGGTGTACATTAAGTGCGCCTCTGCCTAACCCTTCGGGGAATACAGGCGTGATGGTATGTTATGTTATACGTATAGGTACTGGACTCGTGATGGCTTAGTGGTCATAACGTCTGGTGTATCTAACCAGAAGACGCAGTTACGAATTCTGCCCGCAGTCGAATTGTACCTTCACTAAAATAACTTTATAATCTTAGCATGGAAAATGAAAAAAAAAAAATACCATCACGCCTGTATTCCCCGAAAGGTTAGGAAGAGGCGTTAGGCACCCTCAGTTCGCCGGTATGTTTAGATCCCATGTAATAGGGGGCGAGCCTATTGCCATTAACCGGGCACAAATCCAGACTCCGAGCTGTTACTGAGGATTTCATAGAAAAACCCAATTACATTTTGCTCGACCAAGGGATCGAACCCAGGACCTCTAGTGTAGCAGTCGCGCTTGGGACCACTAGACTAATGAGGGAGTCAAGAAAATACAAAAGGTATATAACTAATGTGTTTAATTTTTTTAAAACTAATTTGACTGTTTCGCACGATTACTTCCGTTCTTAACCGACTCTAATCAATTCCTACAAATTAATATTGCCATTTTAAAAATTCTCACGATTTCGCGATTAATACAGTAAATTGCCTTCTTTGTGTTTTGGTCGTAAGAGTAACTGCTACGCTAGAGGTCCCAGGTTCGGTTCCCAGGTTAGCAAAGTGTTATTGGGTTTTTCTGTTAAATCCTCAGTATCAGCTGGGAGTTTAACATTTGTGCCCGGTTTACTTAGACTCGCCCCCTATTACATGCGACCTAAACATGCCAGTGAACTGTGGGTATACATAAGTACGCTTCTGTCTTTCCCTTCGGGGAATACATGCGTGATGGTATGGTATGATTTATGATTGCAGTAGAAGCTACATTTTCTAAATGTTTTGCATTCGTGATCATTTTCCTAACAACTTTCGATATTTCTGAATAATATCATTTTTTACTATAACTGCAAGAACATAACATAGGTACCATCACGCCTGTGTTCCCTAAAGTGTTAGGCAGAGGTGTAGATACTAATATGAACTCACGATTCACCGCTATGTTTAGGTCCAAAGTAATAGGAGGAGAGCCTATCGCCATTAACCGGGCCTAAATCCAAACTCCGAACTAAGAATTGTATGGAAAAAGCAATTAGCACTTTAAAAAAAACGTTGACCCATGCTAGGATTTTCTCCTGTATCGTGGGTGCATTTACAAACACAAATTCTCACATACACAAACGCCCAGACCCGAAACAAGCATCTGTAGATCATACAAATATTTGCAACTTTGCTCAACCCGGGAATCGAACTCAAGACATCTAGCGTTGCAGTCGCGCTAAGGACTACTAGACTAAACAGCTAAAAATTAAAAAATAATAAAACATAACATCATCAACCCATTATACTGTCCCACTGCTGGGCACGGGTCTTCTCTCAGAATGAGAGGGATTAGGCTATAGTCCACCACGATGGCCTAGTGCGGGTTGGCAGACTTCACATACCATCGAGAAAATTTCTCAGGCATACAGGTTTCCTCACGATGTTTTCCTTCACCGTTTAATCGCGTGATAATTAGCTAATAATACGCACATGACTTCGAAAATTCAGATGTGCATGTTTTGGGCTCGAACTCGAGATCTTTGACTTGGCAGTCGAACGGTCATACCACTAGGCTATCACTGCTAAAAAATAATGTCACAGCATTATTAATTTCAAGTTGCATAAACTTAGATTTATAATTATGATTCCACAAATCCTTTTAAAGTGGAATCGGAATAAAAACGTGACATTTCGCTTAAAGTGTAGGTAGATATTTTGCAAAACTTTACAACGTTATTATTATATTTAGCAGAAACTTTATTACAATCTTACGCCTACCTACGTAATATACACTTAATACATAACATGTAGATATTCTTTCAATGACTGAGATTGCCTTATGAGTAAAACATTACATAAAACCATCATGTCGACAATTCCCGAAGGTATAGGTACAGAGGTATAGGTACTATGGTGGCAATCAAGCATACGGCCTGCCTGATGGTAAGCGGTTACCGTAGCCCAGAGACAATTGCAACACCAGAGCTATCACTCGCGCGTTGTCGACCCTGTAAATCAAGGAGGAATAGTTGGGCTTGCAGCATAGGAGACAATGCGTGATGCTTATCCTATCTGCCAACACAACGCTTCCTGGCGGAGCTCTGGCGACCTCGCTCACCGTTAGGAACAACATAGCACGGAGCTATGTTGTTTGGCTACGATTTTCATTCTGTAATCTGTAGTAATCATATTACGTTCAAGCTGAAAGTGTTTTTTTTTTCTAAACTAGCGGTCCCCTGCGCGCATTTTCCCATCCGACATTTCCAGAGGAGTTTCAAAAAATTATAAATTGTGAACGTTAGTTTGAATCCCAAGCCTGTGAGTCGAACTGTGAGTGTCTGTACATAAGTACATCTCTGCTTAACCCTTCGGGGATTACAGGCGTATGTAGTCGGATAAATTATATGACTTTAGTTTAAACTAGCTTTTGCCAGCGACTTCGTCCGCGTGTAATAGTTACTCTGTTCCCTTATTCTTCGCCCGCGGTTTCACCTGCGTTGCCCCGTTCCTAAGGGTTGTAGCGTGATGTTTTATAGCTTGAAACCTTTCCCATGAATCACTCATTTTCCCAACATTTCCCTTCACTGCTCTGCTCCTATTGATCGTAGCGTAATGAAAAGTATACTATAACCTGCCCAGGAGTATGAAGAACAATTGTACCAAGTTTCGTTGAAATCCGTCAAGTGGTTTTTGTTTCTATAACGAACATACAGACAGACAGACAAAAATTTTACTGATTGCATTTTTGGCGTCAGTATCGATCACTAATCACCCGCTGATAGTTATTTTGGAAATATATTTCATGTACAGAATTGACCTCTCTACAGATTTATTATAAGTATAGATGATTGAATTCCGAATCTTTATAACAAAATACTTCACAAGGAAACATGCGAACAATAGCTACAAAATAATTACACAAGAAGATATAAAGCGAAGGTATTCACTGTCAGATTTATAATCAGTATCTAGTAATTACAACAATCTTTAGTAATTATTTAGTTATTTATAAACGATGACCGACGTGCGACCTCCGTTTCGCGTAAATACCTAGCTAGGTAGTCTGTGAAAAGATTACTTTAAATCATCTTCCATAATCTCACAAAATAATAATTCTTTATTATTATGCATTAACTCGTATATTGGCATGCATCAAACAGAGAACTATGAATCAACTATAAATTCAAAGGATTTTCCCTCTGCTGAATTTTTATGGGTATGGGCTGAATTAAAAAAAAACATTTGTATTAAATATATGCGTGTTTATGAAACCATCAAAATGCTGCCGATCTTTTGGGGAGTAGACCAAGGTGTATAGGATTCTTACCGAACTAAAACCCTCCGATTGCCATCTTTAAGCACAATATTGAACTCCACCATCCATCCACCATCTCACATTTGGTTTTAAAGGGTTCTAAAGAATCCTTACATAGATTTTGAAGCGCTCTGGTTTATAGACTACAACAATACAAAAATTAATAACAGTACAAAAAATGACAATGTCCTTTGAATAGTGGGCTAAAACGAACGTCGATCAATCTTTATTTTTATCGATGTCGCGGTCGGAACTGAATGTTTTTTTACGCTCTACCAGATATTCTTACATGCCAAAAAACAGCTATAAACTTGCTGCAAATCTTCATATAATTAACCTATATAGGTTTCAAAAAAGGTATGAAAGAAAAAACCTGATAATTAAGACTATGTCTGCCTTTCGACAGTTACGTAACACTACGTTAAGAAACGAGGTCGACCATCTTATTCTGCAATCATTTCGCCTGTTATGTGTTATGTGGATCTCCAAACATGTGGTGTTATTTTCCACCTTGGTAATGTGGATATCTCCAAGAAGTCTGGTATCTTATTGGAAGTCAACTTATAAAAATATTCCGTGTGTGGACGGGTTGGAATACAGTTCCTCAGCAATTCAGACAGGCATCTCGTGAGTCACAAAATATCTGTCTTGCTCGGTGATAGGACCTCTGGGAGTCTGACTGGCGACCACTCTTACGTCGCAGTCTGACGTAAAGCACCTTGTTTAGACTTTTTAAACAATTAAAAAAAAGAGCGAGGCATACAGACAGATGGATGGGTAAAAGGAACACCGAAGCTGTTTTGCTTAGCTCTTAAATAGTGTTCTTTAAGTGATTTAAAATCACCCGTAAGAAAGAAACACATCTGTCATCGGCATCAATTCCATTATCGATTCTTTCAACCTATTAATCGAAATAGAATTTTGGGACGTACCTAATTCTTCCAACTCCGAAAAATACCCGCAATCTATCGCCAGTAAACCAAATAACTAAGAAATGTTATTACTTGCTTATATTTTTTAACTCACATTACATACATATCTAGACATATTACATAGATACAATACAATATATTATATGCAAAAAGGAATAATTAGTGTCTAAAATCTAAATGAATCTAGTAATGTTTTGTCCAGCAAGTATTAGCGGTTTCGCACATTGGTTTAAAAGGATAATTCAATCACAGCGCCAACTGTGCTATCAAAATACTTGAATACACTTACCACATTTAAAATTCTCGCCGCAATTTCGTCCACTCACGCGTTTCGGCCAAGCCAAGGTCGTTTCAAGTCTTTCAATAAAAGGCCACTTGTCTTTCTCTGCCTTATAAGTTATAACCTGTTTCCATTTTGATGTGCAGGTAATCTGTTATAATTTCTTGTGTAATGTTAAAGATTCATACACTGTAACAGTTTTATAGTAAGTAGGTTATTAATTTGACCTCAATCATCGTCATTCTGAGAGGAGACCGGTGCCAGTAAAAATAGTAATATTATAAATGCGAAAGTAACTGGGTGTCTCTGTCCGTTTCATTATTTGTTACATTTTCACGCCTTAACCGCTCAAGCAATTGTTATGAATTTTTGTGTAGAGATAGATTGGACCCTGGAGAAGGACGTAAGCTACCTTCTGTCATAAGTCCTGGTAACTTGATGTGCTGGCGAATGTACAATGTTGAAAAAAATATAAATCATCGTTTAAATCATATTATTCTATTTTAAATCTCTAGTGTAACATGAAACTCGATGACAGCTGTCGTATGTACCTACCTATCAAACTAACTATAAATTCTACAATACGTGATGAGTTTGTTGACTTTTAAAATACGTATTTCTTTCTAGTAATTCCCTGCCTTGTCCGGGCTAAACTCCATAGTCTCAAACATCGCCGCAAAGTTGCTAGCTCATCGATTTTTTATCGGATACATTTCGGAGAGTGTGCATCAGATCTCCACGATCTTATTCCCGCTAGCCCTTTTTACTATCGGACGACCAGAAGCACGAAAAAGCGACATCGATTCATTGTGGACATTCCAAAAACCCGAACGAAACGCTTTAATTCCACTTTTATCATGCGTACCGCTGAAATGTGGAATGCACTGCCCGGGTGAGTCTTTCCCAATAGTTATAATCTGAGTGTCTTTAAATCACGAGTGAATCGGTTTCTTCTAGGCGAGCGCGCTCCATCGTAGATCTCAGAATCGCTAGACATCAGGCAAACTGGCGGTTAAGCGTATTCATTAAGGGGGACTAGTCTTATATTGGCTGTTTAAAAACCAGTCCTCTGAAAATTTCATGAACCCACCTGAAGTCAAAAACTAGCTATACTTACCAAAAATAACAAAAAAACACCTTCTCACCCTAGATTATAATGAAACAGAAGCACTGATGAAACCCCCATGAAAATAAAATAAATAACTGTTAATATCACGCACAAACTCGCCAAATTACCCTAACACTTCCCCACACACATCAAACATACTATCACCCACACACCCCCACACACAACACACTCACACAACCCCCACACACAACACACTCACACACATCCCCCACTACACCACATCATAAGCACTCGCTTTGCGCACATGCCTACTCACACATTTCGCTGCAGTTACACGTTTTAGCCTCCCAAAAATTTGTAAAATAATTAAAGGGCGAATGGTTGGTCCCGATAACACAGGAACTTCCTAGCATTGGGGCCATTATTCATAAAATTGTCTAGAAATAACTATATACTTATTAATCTAAAATGTAACATGCAATGTATTTCTTCTTCCGTTGCTGAATAAATTATTATTATTATTATTATTATTATTATTACCACCAATGTTATTGCAAAATGATAACAATAAAGATCTGTTAACAATAGTAATTGTAATATCACTACATAGTATAAAACAAAGTCGCTGTCGCTGTCTGTCCGTCCCTATGTATGCTTAAGTCTTTAAAACTACGCAACGGATTTTGAAGCGGTTTTTTTAATAAATAGAATGATATCTTTTTTGTGATTTTTTGCATTTTCCATGCTAAGATTATTAAGTTATTTTTTAGTAAAGGAAAAAATTCAATCGCGGGCAGGATTCAGCAATTCAGAACGTGAATGCAAAATTTCAATCATGCGGGTAGGGTTCGCGGTGGCTTACAGGTCAGAGCGTCTGGTATATCAAACCAGAAGACGCAGGTTCGAATCCTGCCCGCGATTAAATAGAATTATTCAAGAGGAAGGTTTTAAGCTATTTAACATTACGCTACGACTCTTAGGAATGGGGCAACGCGGGTGAAACCGCGGGCGAGTCGCTAGTTTACTATAAAAAAAATCTTGCAATCAAATTACAACAATCAATAATAGTATTGAATAGTAAAAGTTTCTCGACATAATAGCAATTATATCGATATGAATAATTTCTATTGAAGCTTCTGTCGACATAACACTTAGTTTTGGTATTCAAAATTATACACGGGCGTATGGTTTCGCAAGATTTTGCTATTATATCAATTGACTAGAACTATTTTGAATTTAATGTCTTGAAAGTCACAATAACTGTTTTTTTTGAATTGACAACATTTAATTTTTTTAATACCCATATACATATTAGAATTTTATTTGAAACTTGATCGAAAAACTGCCTCATTAGTCTAGTGGTACCAAGCGCGACTGCTACGCTAGAGGTCCTGGGTTCGATCCCCAGGTCGAGCAAAGTGTTATTTGGTTTTACCTACTATGAAATTCTCAGCAGCAGCTCGGAGTCTGGATTTGTGCGCGGTTAATGGCAATAGTCTCACCCCTATTACATGGTACGTAAACATACCGGCGAACTGTGGGTGTACATTAGTACGCCTTTGCCTAATTTTCGACTATTTTTTATGGACTTTAGGATTTGTGCCCGGTTAATGGCAATACGCTCACCTCCTGTTAACACACCGGCGAACAATATTTGTATACCTCTGCCTAACCCTACAGGGATACAGGCGTGATGGATGGTACGTTACAATAATCTACTAAATGTTTTAAAATTTCTGTTTCTACAAAAAATAAATTAGAAATGTATGTTCTGCTCCAAAATTACCATAAAATACAGTCTTACGTGGGGTCAACATGAACGGACGGGCCCACCGTCGTTAAACAATAGGGGGATGTGACGTCACTTCCTGCACAACCAGACTGCGCCGGCGCACGATTTTGGGAAGGAAATCGACTCGGGTTCGAATTAAATTTTTTATGGTTTTTGAATTTGGTTTACTGTTTTTTCTTTTCGATAAACAATAAGATATTTATTGTACATGGACAGTCCATACTTGTACAAATGAATCGCAAAATTTGTTGTTAAGCGCAAAATTCGAAGATGGCTGGAGAATTTCGGGTATGTTTTTTTATTTATTTCTTAAACAGGAAGGTGTTTATGGAGAGAAAAATTGGAAATATTGAAACATTGTAACCGCCTTCAAAAACATTTTAAAAAATGTTATGTGCAAAACAGTTTCAGTTTTCAGTTTGGAAGACAGTGCCTTTGATTTGATCAGATCTTTTGATTTCGTCGAATTTCTTAAAACTTCTTCTTCTTGAAAGTTCGGCGATTTTCTTAAAAGTTCGGCGATTTTCTTGAAAGTTCGGCGATTTTCTTAAAAGTTCGGCGATTTTCTTACAAGTAATTTTATCATTTTGTGATTTTTTTTGCATTTTCCATGCTAAGATTATTAAGTTATTTAATAGTTAATTTTTTCCTTTAATATTAAATAAGTAATTTTATTTCAACATTTTTAGTAGCGAGTAATATTTTACGTACACCTAGACGACGTAATCATTTTATCATTTACTCGGTCGTTACGTGAATGTCATTTTGTTCTTAAATTTGCATGTATCAAAAAAATAATCATCAAAATCATACAAAAAAACCATACATTTGAATTGAGAATCTCCTCCTTTTTGACGTCGGTTGAAAATCTAATAACATTTTGCTCGAACCGCAATTGAATCCAGGAACTCTAGCGTAGCAGTCGCGCTTAGGGGTACTAGACTAATGAGGGAATAATGTATAGTATATAACTATATTATATAACAGGATACCATTGAAATCATTGTGTCTTAGGACAAGGTTAGCAATGGAACAGCAATCTATTAAAAATATTGCATCAAATTGCGTGTAGGCAGGGCTGATCGCAAGGCTTTATCTGACCCTGGCACACAACACCATAAATGCATTAGTTTCGCTTGATTTTTACAACTTCATTCTTATAATTTGTAAGCTTATTTAGCTACGGATTATACTAGATTGTATAGCAAATCACAGATCAATTATTGTTTAACTAGCGATTTCCCGTGGATTCTCTCGCGACTATACGGATATTTTAGCAAAAAAAAAGTAACCCAGGTCTATCTCTAAGATCCATTCTATTTCTCTAACAATATACATCAAAATTGCTTCAGCGGTTTAAGCGTGAAAAGGTAACAAACAGACATACGTTCTCATAATTGAATTCGTAATTTGTATACTTAATTAAATTGTAAAATATAAAATATACAAAATCATTAAAGGCGTGTGTGCCCCACACGCGCCTTTCATGCATCCATTTTGTAGCCCAATATTCTGAATATTCTGATATCTACATACAAAACGGCAGATCTTATCATGGAACAACGTACAAGAATGAGAGGTCCTATGTAATAGGGAACGAGCCTATTGCTATTAACCGGGCACAAATCCAAACTTCGAAGTGCTACTGATAATGACTAATGACTGCTACTGATAATTTCATAGAAAACCTCAATAACACTGCTCGACCTGGGGATCGAACTCAGGACCTCTAACGTAGCAGTCGCGCTTGGGACCACTAGAGCAATAAAGCGGGTTTTTCCCGTTGTAAAAATTCCTCCTGAGATGAGTACGACATCTTTATGCTCCGAAACATATAGAACATTTTATACATATATATATATATATATATATATTAACAAGCAAAATTTCACGATGTGTATAAGCATAATGAACGTTAATATCATCTGAGTTATTGGATGATTTAAGATTCAATAGGGTATTTGGATGTTTAAATAGTTAAAAATACCAAGCGGAGTGAAAAATTCAATTAAATACAAACCGTATTCTGAAAAAATAATTTAAATTGGTTAATTAAGTTCAAAGATATAAGCATTTAAAATTTTTGGTGGGGATTAAGAGGGGATGCTTTGTTCCTTTCCCACAAATTAGTGTTAGTATAGGATTTGTATGGCGCATTGGCATGTGACGTCATAAACAAGTATAGTGCGTTCTCTGTCTAGCATAAAATTTAAATGCTTGTTACTTCCTTATTTTTGAGCTGATTTTAATTTTGTTATCGTTGATGGGTTCTATTTATGGTAAACATTTGCGTAAAACTATAAAAAATTATCAGTCAAATAGCCTATTTTCGCGAGTCGAACTGACCTTATCCTTCGGTCTTGTAACAAATTCCTTTGTATTTCAGGAGGACGGCACAGTGGAGTACTACAACAACATGATAGTCCAACCGCACCTGCGCCTGGTGACCGGGCAGGGCCGCGGCTACCACGTGCGCTGCAAGTACCGCCGCCGGGACCTCACGCACTTCCATCTGTACCGCCCGCGGGCCGACCGCCTCACCAACTCGCTCACTGACGATTTTAGTAACAAGTATGTATTATATAAAACTTACCTATTAGGAATCAGTTATTTTTTTGTTTGTGATAGGCTTACGCTTGACCGCCAGTTCGCGAGATGTTAAGTGATACTGCGATCTACGATAGAGTGCGCTTGCCTAGAAGAAACCGATTCACTCGTGATTTAAAGACATCAAGATTATATCTATCAGGGAAGACCCACTCGGGAAGTGCATTCCATAATTATTCAGTCGTTGTCGTCCCACTGCAGGGCAAAGGCCTCCCTGCCCTCTTTCTCTCCTCACGACTCAAGGCTATTTTCGGCCAATCCTTCCTGAAGAAGTCAAACTCATCCCGCCATCTCCGTCTAGGTCTGCCGCGTTGTCATCTACCGTTATGTGGGACCCATTCGGTTGTTGCATTGGATGAATTCTTAAGTACCTAAGTCAAAGAGAGATTCTAAAAATTGTAAAAAAATATAGTTAAGCGAGATAAACGAAAACTCTCGAAGACCAATTTCATGTTTTTCAAATACGGGGACGAAGAATGTGGTAGATTGAGGCCTGCTATAGAAATGTATGATGCTTTGTGTAAAAATAAGAAATGATATCCTGCAATTCGGAGCGTAGTAAAATTGAATCACACTGTAGAACTTGCAATCAGCGCGTTATGACAATATGTATGAATGTGGACGAATCAAAAGAGGTAACTATGCAATAATCGTAGTGGCATTCTGTAGTTTCTGCCTACCTCCATGAGAAAATATCGTGAGTGTAAAGAGGTCGGTTAATGATGGCTATAGGCTCGCTCCCTATAACATGGGACCTAAACATACCAGGCGAACTGTGGGTGTACATTGAGTACACCTTATTTAAGAGTCCGGCGCGGACTGAATTTCTCATACAAACGTAATACCAATACGTGGGTGTACATTAGTACACCTCTGCATAACCCTTCGGGGAGTACAGGCGTGATGGTATGTTAATGTTATGTTAACGTAATACCAAAAAAAAACGTAATTCAAACACAATTTAATCAAATTGTGTTATAATTCCGATACTGTTAATTTAGATTCCTACTCTGCTTGTAAAATGCAGGTTGATAATTAGTTTTTTTAATTACAGTGATGAATTTGACGAGGACTCAGGGCTGTTGCCATCCGTATCCATGAAGATTTACAAAGGTGACCCTGAAGATAAACAAGTAAGATACACAATTTCATGTATTTTAACGTCTTTTTCGTGTCGAACCCTACGAATATATGATATATATATTGGATAAATGAGGCTAGTCCAGATGATACACGCTATATTTTTTTGTATTTGTATAGCTAAATATTATTGGAATTTTCCATAAAATTCTTAATTAAGTTCAGGGTTTGGATTTGTTCCCGGTAAATGATAAAAGTCTCGCCCTCTGCGTACATTAAGCCTCTGCGTATCCTTTCAGGAAATAGAGTTGTCTTCACTATAGTGATAGTGTATTATGTTATTCATTTATTGTTATGTGTATTCATAATTGGCTAAAGCGTAAATCGCGCGAAATCAAAAAAGAAAAACCGCAAATTTAAATCAGATTAAATTAATTAATACCTAATCAAAGACAATAAATCCATTTTTCTTTCGCAATAAAATAAAAGTCACCTGTAAACAAATTTAAAACAACCACCCATCCAAAGATTGACTGCGGAACGCGCAGATTAACCTTGTAAATTGACCCGTCCGCGCTGATGTTAACTCACGACCATGGGCTTCTTTCGTGCATTTAAAATGACTATAAACCGGGTTGAATGCAGCCCGCAGGCCAATGAAGGCTCGACGAGTTTTTTTTATCTCGTATGAGCCATAAAATTACATTGGTACGTCGAATTGGGTGGGATAGACATTTACTTACAGTCTTTTAACATATTTGCCAAAAGACTGTAAGTAAATAATTATATTAAACTAGATTTAGACACAATTTATCAATACAATGACATATTATAAAATTGTAACAGGCCGATGTCTGTACATTATAGATAGGTATTGCAGAAAAACAATAAGGTCTTGGTATGGTGTTTATTTTAGCAACAGAAGCCAAACATTTTTTGAATTATTGTCTGTATGTTTGTACGCGAAACACGCAAAAACTGCTATATGAAATTGGATGCGGGTTTCAGAGTCGTATTGCTGGAGGTCTATGTTAAAATCTGGTGCATATTTCACCCTGATAAGCCGTCTAGAAGCAGGGATATAGTAAATCCTTTTGGGAAGCGATTGAAGCCACAGCTAGTTGTTAAGCTTTTGACCGCCAGTCATTTATAGACGACAATCCAAAATGTGCCCAGCACGTCACGGTAACAGGCCTGGATGACAGATTTTTAGGGATGAATTTGGAGCATAGCGCCAAAGGGACGCTTTTTGTTTTGACGTGGCGGTTATTTATTTAATTATTTATTTAATCGTTAGGAAGACCAACAGCATGTAACAGACGACGTAAAATATGTGAAATAAGTTTCATGATGCCAATTACAGGTCTTCGCTCTTAAATAACTTAATGGATTTTTGAACATCAGAACTAAATTAACACTTAATTAAAACTTATAGATCAAATTATAATTACCAGTCGTACAACTAAGAACCTATTTTAGGAAGAAATCATGACCCGTCTGACTGTCTCCGGCATAGCATTAAAAATAACAAAATTGTGAATTTTGCATTGTTTAATTATATTAAACAATATTATATTTGTTATCTAGCCGCCGCCAGCGGCTACGCCCGCTTTATCAACGACCCATGTCACTTCCCAGAACAAAATAATCAAATTTTTTTTTTTTTTGCAACATTTTTTAATTGTGCTCCCCTCCTATTGATCGTAGCGTGATGAAAAGTATACTATAACCTGCCCAGGAGTATGAAGAACAATTGTACCAAGTTTCGTTGAAATCCGTCGAGTGGTTTTTGTTTCTATAACATACAGACAGACAGACAAAAATTTTACTGATTGCATTTTTGGCCTCAGTATCGATCACTAATCACCCGCTGATAGTTATTTTGGAAATATATTTCATGTACAGAATTGACCTCTCTACAAATTTATTATAAGTATAGCAAGTATAGATAAATAATAAAATTCTTATCTTATCTAACTGCCTCATTAGTCTCATTTTTAAGTGCGAGAGCCATACTTCGGCACGAATGGGCCGGCTCGACCGGATGTCCGCATGTAGCCGTCCGGAATTTTACAGTCGTGTCCGGCAAAATACATACAAGTCCGGCCAGTCCGAATTTTGTTAGGCTTTTGGTCAAAGGACATAGGCTACCTTTTGGTTCCTAGTCTGGGCATTTGTGTATGTGAGAATTTGTGTTTATAAACACCACGACACAAGAGAAAATTCTAGTGAGGGGCGACGTTTAAAAAAAATAATTTTTGCCTTTCCAGGTGGCGTCTAATGTGCGTATCGGCGACACCCTGAGTCTCGTGGTCTCGTTGGAGAAGCAACGTCAGTTTGGTCTGCTGGTGTCCGAGTGCTCCGTGAGGGACGGCCTCGGATGGGCTGAGCAGAACTTGATCGCCGATGATGGGTGAGTGGAGATCTCAGATATATAGGAGATTATTGGACGGAGGGGCATTTTTTTCATGGAAAGTGTAGTTATTGCGGACGTAGTAGTTTTGATATAATGTAAGCTTGGCAACGCATCAGCAACTCCTTTTTTTCTAGTGATACGTCATATTTGATACGTGATATTTGGTACGTGAGAGTGATATTTGTCTTGGGTAAGGAACGAATAGTGTAGGGCGCCCGCCGGCCAGGTGGAGTGACGACTTGCGGAAGTCAGCTGGCAGCGACTGGATGAGGATAGCCGAAGATCGGGCTCTGTGGTGTTCACAAGGAGCGGCCTACTTCCAACAATGGCCGAATATAGGCTGATGATGATAATGAAGGATCGAATCCACAACACGGACGCAACAGTAGTGGCAACCCACATTGATCGCTAAGCCAAACCTTTTTGCATATCCTATACCTCCCATGGTATGCCCATCGTGCATACCATGGGAGGCGATGACTACTTACCACCAGGTGGCTCGTCTGCTTGTTTGCTTAAAACATAGTTTTGAGTATTCAAAATACCCAGACGCTCTTGAGGGTCAAATCAATTGTTTTTCTATTGTGTCTGGAATGATCCTTGATTTAACATAGACTAATAAATTAAAATCTAACATGCTATTTACAAATCAATATTTGTTTACCTTATCTATTCAAGTTTATATGTATACATAATATGACTTGTAAGGAGCCGATCTCGGCGAACGTACCAGAACCAAATTGCGGAGCTAAGCCGATGATAATGCATGAGGAGGAGGATAATGAACGTAGATGAAGCGAAAGTGGCGTGCAAGGAAATCTATAGTCTCTGCCTACCCCAATTTGAGACTGGCGTGAAAATATGTATGTAGGTTTGTAATATTTTTTTTTTTTTCAATTCTAGCTGCCCGTTGGACGGCGAGATAATGGGTCAGTTTCAGTACTCGAGCGACCGCCAGATGGCGCGCGTGTCGTTCCCTGCGCACAAGTTCCCTTACACCCCAAGCGTGTACTACACGTGCGAGGTCAAGCTCTGCGATCTGAACCATCCTACGGACTGCGTAAGTGTTTATCTGATAAATCATAAAATCTATAAATATCTATACTAATTTTATAAAGTTGAAGAGTTTGTTTGTTTGAACGCGCTAATCTCAGGAACTACTGGTTGGAATTGAAAAATTCTTTTTGTGCTGAATAGGTTATATAACATCACGCTACGAGTCTGGATTTGTGCCCGGTTTTTGGCAATAAGCTCGCCCCTTATTACATGGGACCTAAACATACCGGCGAACTGTGGGTGTACATCAGTATACCGCTGCCTAACCCTTCGGGGAATACGGGCGTGATGGTATATTATGTTTTTTATTTATATTTCACAATAGAGTAGCAATATTAGTGTACTTATAACTTATGTACATACTCAACTTTTTTATGTAATGCTCAGGAGCCGTGCGCTCACAAGCGGCGCGTGCGTCGCGAGGACGAGGGGTCGCCGGCCACCGTGGAGGTGTTCAAGGGTTTGTACGTGAATGAACTCGACTCTCCCGATAACGATGAGGTTACTAGCGAGAAGGTGAGCAATTTTTTGTAAAAGCAATTTTATAAAAAAGTCTACAAAATATAAGTGAATTAGGACTCAGCTATTTTGTAGTTTTTTTTTTATTTTTTTTTTTTTTTTCATAACGAAATCTCAGTAACTACTCGTATTTATTTCACAAATTTAATATAAAAATGAAATCTTGATTTGTTTGAGAATGTATGAAAGACTATCGAAATGTAAGAAAAATGTATTTTTATGTCATTAAATAGTGTAAATGGTTTTGATCGTTCTCTTAAAAGATACTAAATAAATAATGGTGGCTTCAATTCTAAAAATCCCTAAGTCCTTATTCACTTATTTCGTTGACACTTACAGAATAAATCACAGTTGACGTTTTTATATAGTGAATAAATGGACTTGGCGATTTTTCTAACTAATTGATGCGCCCATTGTCAAAATGTATCCTTTCCAGACGGAAAACGAAATCTGTATAAGCCAGAAATCTTTCGCGACCGGCATCTGTATAGCGGGAGTGATTCTCATGATCTGCGTGATAGCGGCCATCGCTTACATCCTAGCCAGGAGAAGGAACCCCAAGACGTACTCAAGAACCGGCAGCTCACTGTACAGCGGTCCTTACACGAATACCGGGTACTCTCATACCAGTTAGAGAAGTAACTATGGTACATTTGTAACGCGAATGATTCTACAACTAAAATTAAATAAATCTGGTCGCGCGGTCGCCAGGAAATGTTAGAGGAATGTAGGGAATTTTAATTTCATTGAGGTATTAAATATTAGAGACGATCCCGCGGAGTTTGTGCAATTTGCGGTGTGAGCAATGAGTCACAAACGCTGACCTCGGTTTTGATTAAACCGAGAAGAAACAACGTTTGTCTATTCTATTTGAATAAATAATTTGTAATTAAATGTGTGTAATGTGACTACTCACACTAGCCGCTAGTGCGATAGTACTTAATACCTCAATTCAGGTTCTAATAATAAAATCCCATTCTACATCCTCGATCAGTGTTTGTGTACGTCATTTCGCTGAGTGCCATTTAAGTATTGGATTTAATGATAATATTTTACATTTTGTTGGTTTCTAAAACATCGAACTTTAAGTAAAATACGCAAACGGTGTAAAAATTATTCTAGATCGCCATTTTACCGCGTTGCGCCTACCTATTGACAAATTAATTAGATAATAATGTATTTTTTACAAAAATAATTGAAGAATTGAAATGCCTATTTATGAAACGAAGGCTTTTGTCAATAAGCTTGTGAAAAAAAATCATTTTTACTGTTGTGTTCATGTTCACAACGATTGAGTCATATTTTAGTTTTTAGAATTTTAGTATTTTTACCACGTGTATTAAATTTACCATTACAATAAACTAGAAAGGAGTGCATCTGTGTCAAAATAAAATAATATTACTTAATCACACATTTTACACTCCACGAAAAAGTAGAAATATTTAATAAAAACAATGAAAACTTGGTTTTAAAAACATTGAATTCAATTTTAGTTGCCAGAAAACTAAAATTAGAAAAACAAGAGGACTTTTTATTTATTTTCAGAAAAATACAGTTTCTGTAAAGATTGTGTACCTACCATTATGAAATTGTTTATCTTTTTTAATTTTACACGTTTTTAAAACCATTGTTTCATAAATTTATAATAATAATTTGTGATAATTCGTACGTTCGTATACGTTTTAATTCGATATTTTTATATCATACAGTGTAATATAAGTAATTTACTGGTTGCCTTGCATTACGTAAAGAAGTAGAATAAATTAAATGACAACAGTCATAACTTAGGGTGTTGTAAAGGCCTGCACAACTAGATTTTAGAAAACAAATTTAAGTTCCTTGATATTTAGAAATAAGGAACAGCTGATATTTTTGAAAAAAAAAAACTGTAAAAAAACAACGAATTGTTGGCATAGTTTTAAAGGTACTTGAAACAGCAAACCAAATTGATCTGCTTATTAAATTTTAATTTCTAGTTAAAACAGGCCTTTATTTTTTCTATAAAGGTGGCGGGACTAGTTTCTTCTACGCGGTTCAGTCAAAATTTTAGTTCACTGGCTAAAAATGGTAAACTAAAATTTGGTTAACTAAAACAGGTCGTGAATTAAAATTTCATAACATAATTGGACAAGATGGATGCCATATTTTTTAAGTTTTATATTTAAGTTTCTTTCTGCCAGTAATTCCGTCCAATCGGTGCTATTTTTTTAATCTGAGCTTTTTTATGTTGCTTTTTTTCGCTTGTACTAGAGCCATTGTCCATTGGGAATAGTATTCGCGTTTTTTCTAGGTGATAGGAAATCAATTGTTTCAATGAGTAATTTCTAGTTCCCATGTATTATTTTACATTTTAGTTAGTTTAGCTGTCAAGGAACCAATTACAGACACAATAGACAAATCATTTTAGATTTATTGAATTAAGTCCCAGCGCCGCATGCCAAGCCACCTATTTTTTTGTAAAAACGTTGCCCCACACCAGGATTTTCTCCTGTATTGCGAGTGCTTTTACAAACACAAATTCTCACATAGACAAACGCCCAGACCCGGAACAATTACCTGTAGATCATAATGAACATTTACTCCGTGTGGGGATCGCACCAACAACACGCGGTGCAGAAGCCGATGGCTCAGCTGCTGAGACAAACGTGATGTCGGGCGTTTATACGTCTAACATTAGTTCTAAAACGAACCACTAGGTGGCAGCATTAGTTCTTAGACTCGGAAAATAGTGAATATTCCAAATGGACAATTTTTTTTTAATTATGTATGTAATGTACAACGAATATTATTGATATGCGTTTCATACTACCCCATTGTTTGTTTATTTTTTAGTTTTTTTTTCGACTAATTAATGTATTTTTTTTAACTAGTTTAATACAATGGGGTTCTGGAACGATATCAAGTGGTAAGACAGTGTACGATTTTTTTTAACAAATATACTGACTTGATAAGATTTTTTTGGTTTTTATTTTACTTTCCTGATTTTAAAGAACCCACGTAGTATCTTATTAATTGGACTGATGAAAAGGCAATACTAGACACAGGAGGTATAAATTAATAGAAGCAGAATTAACAAACCTTAAAGCAGAAATCTGTAGTTGAATTTAATCTGGACTTGTATTATAACTGCCTCATGTCCTAAACACGACTACGCTAGGGGTCCTGTGTCTGATTCCCAGGTCGAGTATTTTTGGTCGAGAATTCTCGGAGTTTGGATATAGATGTTCGGTCAATGGCAATAGGCTCGCTCCCTAAGTGTACATAAATTAGTACACGGCTACCTAATACTTCGGGATGGTATGTTTAGATTTTACAATTAAGTTTGTAGGTATATTTATATCACCTAAACATAATGTCCATGTGTAATTTGTCGGGTTTGACCAAGATACATTTGAGGGGCGGCTTGAGCCCCTTGCCCCTAGGTCAGCTACTGTCCTATAATAAATAAATAAAGCACAAAGCCCCATTTTTTTTTTAAACTAGATGACACCGGCATTTCCTAACTGACGACCTCTGAGAAGAAACACCGAAACAAACTCAGAGAATCATGGTCTCTTTTTAAAGTCCAGACATAATACTTAGTAGCAAATATGTGAGTTCCAATGTAAGACAATGTCTGATATTGCCTTTAGAAGAAAAAGCCATTGCAGCTTTAAGTAGACCAGTCCCATCTGACGGCACGCATGCATCAGTCATTGGATAGCTCGACCATAATCTAGGGAGCTAAACAACCCGTCGCACGACGATACCAGATCAGTGGAACATTTGCGTAGGCCAGATAAAAATCTCAAAGCCGCCAGACCTTAAATCTGTGTATATCTAATTACCCAGCTTACATAATACTCACATTTACATTTTCCTTTTAAATTAATAATTGAATAGAATAATTAAATTGAATGTCACAAAAAAAATTACGTACGTAATATGTTTTTGATACTAAATTGATTGATACGAATTATAATTGTAATGTCAAACTTAAAAAAATTATAATAATTAATGTCAGACTTATAAATAGAAATAATAAAACCAAATTCGTAATAAAATATTGTCATTATAAAACCAATAGCCTGGTTCATTGGAACAGTTCAATTAAATCTCAAGCAATTCTATCATCCATATAATCTCTCACAGTGTAGTAACCTTTATTACATAGTTTTCGCTTAACAACCGATTTAAATTTGTTAAGGCTTAGATCTTGAATGTTGCTTGGGATTTTATTGTACAACCGTATACATTGGCATTTAAATGAGTTACTTATTTTCTGGAGCCTGGTTGCAGGAACAATAAATTTATTTTTATTCCTGGTATTAACATTATGATGGAGCGCGCTTGCCTAGAAGAAACCGATTCATTCGTGATTTAAAGACACCCCGATTATATCTATCGGGGAAGACCCACTCGGGAAGCACATTCCACATTACGCATGATAAAAGTGGACTTACTTAAAGCGTTTCGTTCGGGTTTTCGGAGTGTCCACCATGAATCGATGTCGCTTTTTCCGTTTCTGGTCGTCCGATAGTAGAAAGGGCTAGTGGGAATAAGATCGTGGAGATCTGATGCAACTTTGCGGCGATGTCCCAGACTTTGGAGTTTAGACATACTTTTACATACACCCAAAATACACAACTCTGCCCGACAGTCGGCTCATAAAGGTATCGAGTTTATAATAAAAAACCAAATGTATAAGTAACTTTATGTATATATTCGCCTATCTAATCTCTTCGTGTATACAATAATATAAAATACGCGACATAAATAAACACGTACCAATACATAAGGATAAATAAATTACTTTAATATGTGCGGTATCCACGTGACTTATTCATTTTTTTATCACTATGAACCATAGATTTAGAGAAGGCACTGAAATTGTGAGAGAGACGAAGCGAGCGTGCCGTCAATAGTTGGTAATTTTCTAGAATTTTAATAGGTCCCAGCCTTGCACGACTACAGACCCACAAGACAGAGATAGGTATTGGAAGCACGATCTCTTTCTCTATTTCTTGAGTGTTCAATTTTAAACAGGTATTGCTCAGTCATTCTCTATGTCTATGCTTTTAATAAAAATCAAGGCAAGCTTGTATAAATTTTAGCATGTTTTATACGCATAAGATAAAATTTAACCACTGGCGGTAACCATTTTTCAACCTTATCATTAGCGAAATAAGGTCGATAATTATTCAACTGTCAACATACAACAAATAAAATAAAATTGCAACTTAATCTACACATACCGTCAGTCTTAACAATAATTATTATGCTTATTATTTACAAAATTATTAAAAAAAAAGTTTAAAAAAACTTTTTTTATATTTTTATAACAAAAAAAAATTAAGTGCCGTTTTTAAGAGAATCACAGAATTTTCAGGCATTTACGTTTCAGTTTGAATACTTTTACACTATCAAAACTTCAACACTAATCTTACTTAATATATTTCATATAATCATGTCTTTTTTTTAAACTATAAGCTAAGGTAAACGGAAGGATAATTTAATTTTGAACTAGCTTTCTGAGAAGCTCATGAAATTCGCTAAATTATTGGCCTTTTTTTGTATCGGATCGCCATTTGTAGGACTGGCCTCGAGCACAGTCAAAAAACGGCCTTTCGGGAGTACGCAAGGGTGAGGCACATGGATGAGTGGTTGAGCCTCACAGGACTTGCTCACTCCAAAAAATTCATTGGTTCCTCATCGAAATGGCAAAATGCCATTTGGAACTTAAGCAGGCGGCAGGCCCGTCACTTGATGGGGGCGCTGACCGGACATTTCGGGACTAACGCTCTCCTACAAAAGATGGGTCTGACGGAGACATCAGCCTGCAGGGCCTGCAAAAGGGAAATTGAGAGCATGGAACATCTTCTGTGTAAATGCGATGCAATGGCTAGAAAGCGAATGCGCTTCTTGGGGCAGGGTTATCCAAGACCAGAGGATTACAGACTCATTCCCCCAGCCCTCATTATAAAGCTCATGAAAGAGCTGGTTGAAGATCTGGGTGAGGATGTGGAATAGGTATCTAGAGGAAGCACAAAAGATCCCATTGGGTCGAAGTGCACTGAGGTCTTCGGCCCCATATAAAATAAGATAATTGTTGGGTTTTTTTTTTAAATATTGGAATATTGAAGTTAGAAGGCAGTGTTCTGCTCTCAGTCAAAAGTTCAAAACAGTACAATTTTACTACTTAACTGTAAGACCTAATTATGTACACATGAAGCAATAAAGAACTTTGACTTTGACTTTGACTTACCTAATTCACTTATGGGAAAGAGCTCGATTTTTATTGCGGATACAGAAAATGAAGTAGGTATGCAGTATTCCTACCGGTTCAAGCCACAGCAGATATAGCACGACTAGAGGCCTGTACCGGCTTCGCACGGGTGGACATTATTGAAGTTTTAATCGGGATCCCTAATTTTTTCTAGTAATAAATATAGCCTATGTTACTCAGTGATAATGTAGCTTTCTAACGGCAAAAGAATTTTTGAAATCGGTCCAGTAGTTTTTAAGTTTATTCTTTACATAAAAAATACAAATCTTTCCTCCTTATAATTTAGTGTAGATTTTTGTCGACCGGCGCGCATCGGCACGCACTTTCTACGCGGTAAAGGGAATTGAAGTGTCAATACACTAAAAATAAAGTTTATATTCCCAACACAACGGCCGACAGGCAGTCACGGAACTTGCACTGAGCCCAGGCGTATAAGTTGCATGCGAATATGTACTTTAATTGATGTATTGACACTTCAATTTCTTTTAACGCGCAGAAAGTGCGTCCCGACGTGCGCCTGTCGATGGAAATCGTACTTATCGCTGCCGCTATGGGTAGGGAATCTCTTCATTTTCGCCCGCCATCCAACGGAACTCGTTACGAAAATTCATCTATTTCATATATTAGTTTTAGGTTTTATAGCGTCGTATAGACCAACTTTCTTTCAATAATGGGGGTGATTAAATCTGCTCCCCGTATTAATTGATTTTGCCTTTTTTCTGATAGAACATACTTGATAGTTCTATATATAAATTTAGTTTAATGATAATGGCTCTCTAAAGTAACCACAAAATGTTTGAAGTCGATTTTCTTTTATTAAAAAGTCAATTCATCACTAAACTGCGTTACTAAATGACATCACAGATGTCGCTACAGTACCTCATCTATTCGTGAGTTATGACGTCATTATTCAGTTTTCTTAAATAGTCAATTCATCGCTAGTTCTTACATGACGCCACAGATTTCGCTACAGAACTCTAAACCTTATCTATTCGTGAGCTATGACGTCATCATTCAGTGTGATAAATCTTCCATTTGCACCGTCATTAGTGAATCTTCAGGATGAATCTCTAAGACGGCCTCCGTGCCATCGTTGAAGGGAAACGATACGCTGCCGTCAATCACTAAGCCTGAAAGAGATAGCAATACTTTAAATAAGCATTTACAGCAAATGTTAGTCATATTCTGCGAAGGTTGTGGCCGACAGTCAATAAATTATAGTGATTTCTGATATGTTAATATTAGAAATTGAAATATAACACAACATTGACGCTGTAAAGGGTAGTTGAGCGCTATATAATTGCTTGATACATGCTGACAGGCCTTAGACCACGAGTGTAACCTCTATCTCGCTTCTAGCTAGTATAAATATTAAACTGATATAGTGTGTCACGTACCTGCGTCAGTGCAGTGCGACTTGACTTTGACGGAACTAGCCTTACCATTGACGCTCAGACCATAAGATATAGCCACTCACTCACTTCTAACGAATATATTATGAGTAGTTGCCTGTTATACCCGGGGTCATTACATTACGACTTGACTTTGACGGAGCTGGCCTTGTCTTTGACGCTGAGATCACGAAGTGTTGCTATAACTTGATACATACATGCGTCATTGCATTGCGAATTGATAATGACGGAACTAACCTTATAATTGACGCACAAACAACGAGGTGGGGCCACTTCCTCGCTTCTAGCTAGTAGATTATAGGTATTAAACTGCTATAGTGTGGTACATACCTGCGTCAGTGCAGTGCGACTTGACTTTGACGGAACTAACCTTGTTATTGACACTGAAACCGCGAGGTGTGGCTACTCCCTCGCTTCTAGCTAGTATATTATGAGTATTAAACTGGTATAGCGTAGTACATACCTGCGTCATTACATTGCGACATGACTTTGACGAATCTAACCATGTTATTGACGCTCAGACTACGAGGTGATTCCACTCCCTCGCTTCTAGCTAGTATATTACGGGTATTAAACTGGTATAACTTAAGTACATACCTGCGTCAGTGCAGTGCGACTTGACTTTGACGGAGCTGGCCTTGTCTCTGACTCTTAGACCTCGAGGTGTGGGCCATTCTTCAAAGGTGATGTACTCCCGGACTGAGTAAGCTAGCTGGTCAGAATCTGGTGACAAAGGAAAATAATTTAGTTATTAAAAATCATTGATTGAATAATTTAGTTCTGCCTCATTTCTAGTGGTTCGAAGCGCGACTGCTACACTAGAGGTCCTGGGTTCGATCCCCAGGTCGACCAAAGTGTTATTGGGTTTTTCTATGAAATTCTCAGTAGTAGCTCGGAGTCTGGATTTGTGCCCGGTGAATAGCTATAGGCTCGCCCCCTATAACATGGGACCTAAACATACCGCCGAACTGTGGATGTACATTAAGTACGCCTCTGCCTAACCCTTAGGGGACTACAGGCGTGATAGGATAGTATAGTAGTTAAAAACCATTGTCAGCCAAGTGGCATTAGATGTTTATGAATTTAAGTACTCCATCCGTACAAACCGCGGGCACCAGCTATTAAATAAAGAATAATACTATGCATCTATGCGATGCGGTGTCACTCACATCGTAAAGTGCTTTTTTAGGCATAATTTAGCCATGTCCGTCTCCAAGGTCCAATCTATTTCCATTAGAAATTCACCAACATTGGTTCAACAATTTAAGTGAAACAATCAGACAAATTTAGTTACGACTTACCAGCAGCAAACATGAGTTTCTGGTTATATCTCTCGGTGACCTTCCTGGCCTTCTCCAGCGAGGTGTCGAGCTCCACACCGCATCCCTCCGACAGTATCTTCATCAGTTCTTGAACTGACTGCGTCCGCAGACAGTTTATACTGAAACAAAATATTAAGTTATTTTAGTGAAGGAAAAATTCAATCCCGGGCAGGATTCGAACCTGCGTCTTCTGGTTAGCTACACCAGATGCTCTGACCGCCAAACCACCGCCAGTCCCACCCGCTTGATCCAAATTTGCCTTCACATTCTGAATTTACGTCATATGGTGACGTTGGCGACATCTATTGAAAAGCAAGTTACCTTGCTGCTCAACCGACATGACTTACTTTACAGTTAGTTCGATATCGTACGATGCCACCTTACCTTTTAACTATATTTTTGTGATTTTTTTGCTTTTTCACTAAAATAACTTTATAATCCTAGCATGGAAAATGCAAAAAAAATCACAAAAAGTTACAAAATATTAATTTAACATTAATTTTGAACACATTTCCCAATACAAGTCAAAAAACAGTCAAATTCTCAGTTGTACCACGAAGTTTAGATTTGTGCCTGATTAATGATAGTATCTGCTTGCACCCTGTTACATAGGACCTAATAAACCCACTGTGAGTATGCATAATACACTTCTGCCTAACCCTTCGGGAATTCAAACGTGATGGTATGTTTAATTCATGATCATCTTCATCATCATCATCATCATATCAGCCAAAAGACGTCCACTGCTGAAGAAAGGCCACCCCCAAAGACTTCCACAAGGACCGGATATATGCCGCGTGCATCCAACGACTCCCAGCAGCCTTCATCAGGTCGTCTGTCCATCTAGTTGGAGATCATCAGATTCAAGAGTGAATCGGTTTCTTCTAGGCAAGGGCGCTCCATCGTAGATCGCAGTATAGCTTAACATCAGACGAACTGGCGGTCAACCGTAAGCCTATCACGAATAAAAAAAAAATCTTGGTTTGCTCATGATCGCTAACGTAAAATGTATTCAATTTCTCAGCTAGTACAGTAGCAGTAAAATTAACTTAACAGGCTAAAGTTGTCAATATGATGGTGTGGTGGTACCTGAAGTGCCAGGAAGTGCTTCCGGTGCCGGTAGTGACGCAGAGGCCGGAGCTCTTGGTGTGCGTCCACGCGCCGTTGTCTATCTGTAGCCGCAGGAGAGAGACGCGGGATGTCACACTCTCGCCTATAAACACCTGGGAACAATATCTAAATATAAATAAAATGTGCGAATTTTCTGGAAAACCATATTCTATATATTTTTTTATCTATCTTATCCAATAAAATCATTTGGTAGGTGCAAAAAATGTTGCATCAACAAAATATAGAACTGTTCAATTCACACTGCCTGGAAGATGGCGTTGAAAAAATTATATTTTGTTGATTTTCATTCGATTTGGCTATTTACATTATTCGCGACGTACCTAAGTTTTTTTTTGGAATAGGAGGCAAACGAGCAGACAGGTCGCCTGATGGTATGCGATTACCGCTGCTCATGGACACCCGCAACACCAGGAGTCACAAGTGCATTGCCGGCCTTTTAAAAGGGGATTGGGCCTCCGGTATGTGGATACCGGAGGCCCAATCCGTTGTGTTTCGCCGAGTGAGTGAGGACTCACTCGGCGAAATACAACGTACCTAAGCGTTGTTTAACGCCGGTTTTCTGTGAGGCCGTGGTACTCCGGTCGAGCCGGCCCATTCGTGCCGAAGCAAAGCGCTCTGAGTCATCAAATATTATTTATTTATTTTCCATTAATTTATTAATTAATTCAACGTAATTAAATGCGATGGAAAAATGACCTTGAATGATTCACATTTGTTTATATGATTTAATTTAGTTGTGTTGTTGTCGGCATAGTGATGCTGTGGGAGGGACACATTTTATGGCAACTTTATTGAACACACACTTTAGTGAACTACAAAAAGATCAGTAACACCACCCTGTATCACTCGCTCGTTGTCATCTTGACACACTTTACTGGGCAAATGACACTTTGATCTTTACAGTCTCCTCCCTAAATTAAAGATTCCTCTCCCAATCAACTTTTCATGTCTTCTCACATACCCCTCCCCCAAAATACTTGAAGCCTTGATGATTTTTATTCGTGGCAACAATATTAAACTTTAAAATCTTTTCATATTATGCACTAATATCTATACTTTGTTCTCACTTTTCTTAAATCCTGCTTTTAATTCTTGTCGAAATTGATGTTTAGTTCTTCACACGTTTCTCCATCCTACTTGTTATTGGCTGAATTGTCGTCATGGGCAAACATGCCATTAAACAAAAAACAACTGAGGAGTTGTTAAGTGTCATTTGCCCAGTAATGTCACTGGCTACATTGCCCTTCAAACCGGAACACTATTTATATATATCTCACCATAAAATGTGTTAGTGAATAATTCATTGGAGTGCCTTAATTTAAATCCTTACTAATATTATAAACGTGAAAGTTTGTAAGTATGGATGTTTATTACTCTTTCACGCCAGAACGGTTGAACAGATCTAGATGAATTTGGCACAAAGATAGATTATAGTCAATAAATAAATATTTCTTACCTCATTTAATGCCAAGAATGGCAACACTTTAGTGGCAAGTGTGGGACTGCTTTGTCTTTCGTCAATACACGCTGAGGTGTTTCTGACATTGAGATGATCTGAATCTGATATGTCAGGGTTGTTTTGTACCGGTGGATATCTGCGGAAGAAATCGTGCATTTTATAAACCATAAACCATCACGCCTGTATTCCCCGAAGGGTTAGGCAGAGGTGTACTAAATTACTAATGTACACCCACAGTTCGCCGGTATGTTTAGGTCCCATAGGGGGCAAGCCTATTGCCACCAACCGCGCAAAAATCCTCCGAACTGCTACTGAGAATATCATAGAAAAACCCAATAACACTGCTCGATTTGGGGATCGAAACCAAGACCTCTAGATTCTAGACTATTGAGACAGTTTTGAAACTCCTCCGTGTGAGATCGAACCCACAACATGTGGCGCAGACGCCGATCGCTCAGCCGGTACACAAAACGTCATCGAACTTTAACCTTTTGAGTTCCAGTCATGTATAGGTGATAAACCAAAATGAGCACAGCACGCCACGGTCACGACTGGGTGACAGATGTCTATAGGAAATTCAGAAGCTTGGCGCTGAGGACTCGCCTTTTCTGTTTTGAAGTGACGACAAAAGGTTAAGAAATATAATAAAACTACAGTTGTAACTGACCTGCAATAGTGTAGCGTGTGCAGATCGACTGGTGTGATGGTTTCCAATAGATTAGGCTCGCAAGTGATCGTTGTGCGTATCCTTGAACGACGCATCCACCTGAATCTACCCTGCAATGTAAAGGAAAGCGTCATTTTTTTATGGGCTATGGCGGCAAACGAACAGACGGATCTCCTGATGGTAAGTGATTACCATCCCCCTCCTCCCCCCGAAACTTCTAGTTCAACATGCCCAATTTCTGGGCAATAATGGCCAAGGCCGGAGATTTTTCTACGTGGGAGAGTCATGCTTCAGCACGAATGGGCCGGCTCGACCGGAGTGATACCACGGCCTCACAGAAAACCGGCGTTTAAAAACAACGCTTACGTTGTGTTTCGCCGAGTGAGTGAGGTTACTGGAGGCCCAATCCCCTTTTAAAAGGCCGGCAACGCACTTGTGACTCCTCTGGTGTTGGAGGTGTCCATGGGCGGCGGGAATGGCTTACCATCAGGCGATCGCAAACGAGCAGACGGATCGACGGATAAAAAAAAACGGCTTGACCAGGGACAATATGGAACAATAATTGTTCAGCCATCTACGGCCTTGGTTGGTATTACCCAGAAATTGGACGGTGGAAGTGCAGAGGTCTTATGGCGGTTCTTGTAAAATGCCGACATTCAAACGGATCTTCTGGTTAGATCAGCCCCAACATATCTGGGAAACGCTATGAGAACAAGAATAACAATACATACCTCCTTTAATGCTTGGAACGCACCCTTGACGTCATTAGAACACCAAGTGGGTAAGCAGAGGCGTCCTACTGACTTTTGTGGAGAACTATTGAAGCCTATCACTGGTTTACTGAAAAAAGAAACGTAATTCATATTTATTTGAAGAATTATCTGGTCTAAGAGGACAAAGGGAAGTCATAGAAAACATTATGCGGTGATTTGGATCGAAGGACCAAAAGCCAGAGAAAAAAAAACGTATGTATAGTTATAGGATACTTACTTGGCATCTCTAACTCTAGAAGCTGCTAGGAGGAAGGTGCCGTCTCCTCCACATGGTACCACCACGTCGCACCAGTTTATCATGTCTTCGTTATATGTTAACCTGCAAAATAATGATAAATAAATATCCTATAGAAATGCTACCTTTCAATTATCAAGTGAAATGCTAGTAGATATTTCAAACACTACTAAGCTCTAAATTTGGATTTGTGGTTAGTGGCAATAGGCAAATGGCTTACCCCTTATTACATGAGACCTAAACATTCCGACAAAATGTTTGCTTATAAGCACACCTCTGCCTAACCTTTCGTGGAATACAGGCGTAATGCTGTATTATTGTATGTAATGCTATCGAAATGTAATGAAATGAGCTTTCCTAGGAAGAATGTGAAGTATGAGAAATGTGAATTTGATAACATGAGTTAACAGTTGCTTACAGTTGCTGTTGGGAAAAGTAGCAAAAAAATCAGGTCTTTAATATTAACTCAGCTCTGCACCTTTCTTAAGTAACATTATGCAAATGAATCAATCAATAACATAATACATTGCATAAATTTAGACTAATTAAAAAATAAATAAATTCGCTATACGAATACGCTTACCTACTCGCCATCTCAACTTGGAGCCCCATATCCCTCAGACTTTTAGCAACGTTTTCTTCAAACGCCTTCTGTCTCTTATGTATCTTCACCATGGAGTCATAATCAGACCCTCGCTTTCGCAGAACCCTCTCTAACTCACTGTCTGATATGTTATCGTGACTGTTCCTGGATTGAAAAATAGGAAATGTAAGTAAAGGTACCGACTCGAAGGACTAATAACCAGAAAAGATGTAGAAAATTATATTTGGAAGTGATTAGGAATGAGATACAACCGCTTGGAGAGACCAAATATAACAAATTATACAGAAAGGTGGTACATATTAATTAGTAATTGTGTAGTCCTACTATGAAGTGCTCAATCCCCTATTTTACGAGGCTGCCCAATCCCCAGCTCGTAGTAAACTTATTTACAGCGTTAAGGGTCCGGCGGAGCGTGAATTGCCCACAAAAACGTAATACCGAAATAAATCGTAATCCAGACAATATTCTATCAAATTATGTTATCATTCGGATTTAGATACTGTTAATCTAGGTTCCTACGATCCTATTTCGTCTGCTACTACTTCACTGAAATTAAAAGACCGGAAAATCGTTCCAAACTTGGTAAAGTTATCAAAAATTGCATTCACTTACAATTATTTCCAGTGTCTGGATAACGATTTATTTTGGTATTACGTTTGTGAGAGAAAATCGGTCCGCCGGACTCTTAAACGATCTATTCTGTTATACAAGTACAAGTTGGTGTGTCGCACTTTTAAAAGTTGTGATAAGCTGCGGTTGTCAGGCAATTGCGTATGCTACCTACATAAAATTGTCGCCCTCACTGTCACACAATAGGTGAAGTAGCGGTCAAAGGCAAGACCATAGAGAATAAAAAATATCGTCAATGCAAATGTTTCAAGAAACAACAATTGCGCGTGAATAAAACGAAAATATGCTCTTTACAAACATGTCGTGACGCACGTATAAGTGCTAAGATAGCATGTATATATTGATATACACAAGAATTAACTTTCACTGAACCACGTGTCAACGTAATTTATTATAGACCATTATTTTTATCTTCCTTATCAGCCGTATCTATACAAAAATGTATTAATAGTACGCAGTTTTGTGTGGGATTACACGTTACGGTGTCTGCAACTATTTTTGTCAAGAAGTACAATTTTAGACAATTTATGAGTGATATCCCGAATAAAGGGATAATAAGCTAATTATCTAGTACAGCAATCTATCTATAATATAATCTATGGCAGATCACACTTCTTTCTATTACCATATTCCACTTAAGTGCATTGTCTACGATAATTTTTTTAACGATATACATTTTTTGGTCCTTTGTTCCAATTATTCCCAGTATTCGGAACAAAGGACCAAAAAACCAAACGTTTACCATTATCCTGTCTTATAGATAGTACCAGTACCTATATTCAATCACCAGCGCTACATCCATACTAATATTATAAATGCGAAAACTGTTCCTTTTTGTTACTTCACGCCTGTAAGGATGAAGAGATAGATTGGGCCTTGGAGATGGACATGAGCAACCTTTTGTTTCAAAGTCATTTGGGTTAACACTGCCTATGACAATGGTTAATTGTTAAACAGCGGCGACGTCTGTTTTTCCTGTTAAAATATTATTTTAGTTAACAACGTAGCAGCTATGTTTGATATGCTTAGGTGGATTGATGCGAAATAACATCACAGATAAGTGTGTAATATGCGTTGTAGGTAAATTGCGTTATATTGTTTTATTATTTGATATTTGAAAGCATATGAGAGTATTATCACAATTCAAATTATTAGCTCCACAATTACTATTTCTTTTTGCAAGTGACTTTACGAATAATTCATAAACGCACGTCACGACCTTTAGAACATAATCAACGGGTGATTATGTAGGTCTAGTTTATGACTATGTAGATACATACATAGATATTTTTAGATAAGGCTGTCTCATACGGGCGATTTGCGAGCTTGTCAGCCGCGTGTGCCAATGATGAGCGCGAATCCGCGATTTGCTCGTTTTTAGGGTTCCGTAAGCCAAGGGTAAAACGGGACCATATTACTAAGACTTCGCTGTCCATCCGTCTGTCACTAGGCTGTATCTCATGAACCGTGATAGTTAGACAGTTGAAATATTCACAGATGATGTATTTCTATTGCCACTAATAAATAATAAATAAATACTAAAAAAAGAATAAATTTGTAAGGGGGCTCCCATACAACAGACATTGCCATTTTTATAGATAATGATACGGAACCCTTCGTGCGCGAGACCGACTCGCACTTGTTTATTACATTAATTCTCTCTTAATCTTACCTGCGAGAGAGTTTAATGAGGCGATATATTTTTAAAGAAAGTATCGACCAATAATCTATGGATACATTTGTAAACAACTCACTAGTGCATTCCCTAAGGCCGGATTCATACCGATTTTTCCAATGAACGTGACAAAATAAATAAGATAGGTAACATAAATATTGGATTGCATTTATTTGTTATGATAACTTATAAAAATAGTGAATAAATACAAATGCACCTAATGCACGTAAGAAGGGTAAGGTTAGTTCATAGTTAATGAAGATCAATAAGAATACTAGAGTTTTTTTAAGCAATAAGGGGGGTGTATAAATTTTTTTTAGCAAGTTTTATTTATAATTGTGTAAATATCTACCCCTTTATTCATGTATAGCACTGATGACCGGTTACTCGTTAATTTAGTTTTCAGAAACGCGGCTGATGAGCGTCAGAGCCCGATTTCGATTCACACGTAGTTATTGGGATTTTCTATGATATCTCAGTACCTAGCAGTTTGGAGTTTGTATTTGGACAAGCTTGCCCCCTTTAAATGGCACTTAAAACATATAGGCGAACCGTCGGTACCTCAACCAAGGGTTAATCAGATGAGTCCGTCACTGCTAGACTTTATATTTTTTTGATTTTTAAAACATTTTTTTTTAACATTATATTTATACTTATAACACATGTATACAATTTATTTTCCAACAAGAGATGGGCGTTCAAACTTGGCCGTTATCTTAGCTATGTTGAAAAACAAAATAAGTAATGTATGTCTATGTAGGTCATATCTGCGATTTTTTTGCATTACAGAGATAAGTATTTTTATGTGCAGTGATAAAGTAGGTTCATAATTTTTCCACTGCTGCTTTGGCCAATAAAGAGTAAAGTATGTATCTGTATATATATTTATTTTGTCAGTGTAACAAGTACTATTTAAATTAATTTTGATTTGTGAACAAAAATTTACAAATGTAACTTTTACAGACCTAATATTACCAGAAAAATAGACGGCATCCAGCAGCTTAGCCTAAAAAACATGGTAGGTATTATACTTACCTACGTAAAATACCAGAAAGTAAAAAAGAAACCAATCACATTATCAATAGTAAATCCATTAATAATACCGTCCAGACATTGCGTTCATAAATAATAATTATGCACATTGTTCAATATTCTTCTATCAACAACGCAATAAATCTAAATGTGTCAATGTGCACTGTCTTGTTGTTACAAATACTTTTATAATACAGCGGAATAAACTGGTATTCACACTGACATTTGCTTATCACATAACTGGTTTATTCAAGATATTTGCATACTAGTACATCGTCATACGTAACACTAAGTTACGGTTCGAATTATGTAAGCCTTCCTGTTGTAATGGAAGTACCTACTACCCTGTGCACGATAATTCGAGACCTGAGCGCAGTGAGGTCACGCGTGCTTGTACAGTGCACAAATAAAAATATCACAACAAACCTCCAGCAATTATTTTTATTTTGCCTATGTATTTAATTATTTAAAATTAATTACAAAATACTAAGGTATTCTAAATTCACAATATTTTTGCCATACACACAAACCTCTCAGGGTTTATCTTATGTTGTACAGCGCAGCTTTATATTAATCTGCATCTGCAATGTAATAGCGAATCTCTTTCACTGTTTGAATTAGAAAAGAACGATATTATGATTATGCTTTACTACGAACTATTATGCTAGTAATAAAATTGCGTTGCCTACAGTACGACACGGCCGGGCGGCCGCCCGATGGTAAGTGGAAGGGGAAGCGAGGGGAGAGTCGCATTCCACGCGAGTCTCAACTTATCGCGCAGGCGTAGCTACACCATTTTATTATTACTAGCGTTTTTAGTCTCGTACTAGCTTACGTCACGTAACGACGCACGACGCGCTACCAACTTTGTATAATTTTGTTAGTGATTGTTATTGGAGTTTCTGTTACGTTTGGTTGTCGTTTATTGTTATAATGAAGGGTAAAACTTTGCATAGTGGAGAGAGAAACATCGTGCTAAAAGTGTTGGACTTTTTTGAAAATGAAAAGCGAAACAAACAGTTTTGTTTACCTGTTGAGCAGGCAATAAAAAAAACTTGCATGGCGACGGGAGTTTCGAAAGCCACGTTGATGCGGATTAAAAGCGAAGCTAAGCGCTTACAAAATGCTGCACTGACACCAGGCAGTTCTACAGCGGTGAGTGAAATAAAATTGTCCACCCCAGGCAAGAAACGTAAACCAAGGAGTAATCGCTTTCACTTCGACAGTTTTGACTTGTGCGCCTTAAGAAATATCGTGGATAGTTTTTATACTGTTCGGAAAGAGATTCCCACTTTAAATAAGATATTAGCCGTGGCTAAAAAATACTTACATTTCCAAGGGCAAAAAACCTGCTTGAGAAAAGTCTTAGCAGACAAACTAGGCTACAAATTTAAGAAATGTAAGGACGCTAAACATTTTCTGGTTCAAAAACCAGATATTCGAGCTTGGCGGGCAAGGTACCTAAGACGACTTAAGGAGAACGACGAATTAGGTTCCGCAAAAAAAACGGTGTTCTATATAAATGAAACATGGATTCACTCCCATTACACAGTAAGCAAATGCTGGCAGAAGAGTACCAACGCTTCAGTAAAAAAAAATCATAGCCCCGAACAAAGATGGGTGATTATTCACGCAGGAGGAGAAAATGGGTTCGTGAATGGGGCCGAACTAATATACAAATGCAAAGGCAAGTCAGGAGACTACCATTATGAGATGGATACAGCAAAATTTAAAAAGTGGGTCAATGAAAAATGTATTCCGAATTTACCGCCTAATAGTATAGTGGTACTAGATAATGCACCCTACCACTCTACACAAATAGATAAACCACCTACAAGTGTAGCACCAAAACAAGTTATTAGACAATGGTTATTAGACCATAATATACCATTTGACGAAAAAATGCGAAAATCGGAGTTGTACTATATATTATATGTAAATAAACCACCAAAAAAATATATGATCGATGAAGTTTTTAAAGAACATGGCCACGAAGTTGTACGCTTACCGCCCAATACGTGTGACCTGAATGCTATCGAATATATATGGAATTTAGTAAAACAAAGAGTAGCTGATAAAAATATAAACCAGTCAGAGAAAGATTTAGAAAAATTAATCAGGGATGCCATTAACAGCATAACTGTAAGCGATTGGCGAAAGGAAGTGAACCATGTGGACGGGCTCAGACAAAAATATTGGGATGATGACCTAATGCAAGAACAGACTGAATCACAAATGATTATAAATTTGCATTCAGACACCTCTTCTGCTAGTGAATGGTCTAGTGACGATGAAGAACCTGAAATAGAAGATGTAGATCCACTTATGAGTAGTGACGAAGATTAAAAATACTATACCTAAATATTATTTCTTATAATATAACGTATAACTCGAAATAAAAATAAATTGGACCTCTGTATTTTGAACATAACAATGTTTTATTTTACCACCTTTTCAACTGGATTATTTGAAACACATTACCTCTATAGCTAAGTTACTAATTTGCTGACAATGTACACCATTGTTTCTTAGAAAACAATTCAGGAGTATACAATAAATAGTATTACCAATCCTAAGAAATGATAAAGGAATTTATGACTGACGTCAACATTTGTTTCCTTCATTTCGGGTAATTAATAAAGAAAAATTGTGCAGATGAAATCGCGGGCGAAGGCTTTTTGGATGATATTTGTTATGAAAACTGTACAGGAACGCGTCTATGACGTCACTGCGATCAGGTCTCAACTTAACGCGCATGGGTAGTATGTCATCCATCATGATCTCCCCAAAAGGGCGTTCGTTAACTGCTGAACGAAGGCCTATCATAATTATATTTCCACAAGGATCGATCCAATGTCTCCTAACGAACTTTACTAGGTTATCAGTCCGTCTTCGGCTTCGCTGCGTTTTAGTTTTAGTTTCCGGTAGAGATCTTAAAATATACATAAATATATTCATATTGCAAAATAGCTTTTTCATGCAATTATACCTGTGCTGCTTTTCAGAATCCCTAACGTCAAAAGGACACAGTTACATAACTCGAAATATCAATGTGTTGTATAAGTTCCTGTAGCTATGTCCATCGACTATAACATGTCTCGTAAAGTCAAGCCATCCGTGTGTGTCCGGTCTTATCCCCATTAGGCACATAACTAAGTTCTGCCTATTCGGTTTTGTAGATTTCTATAAAAAGGTAAAGTAAAAATAAAGATTATCGTCTCATTCATAGATGTTTTACAAAGCACGTGTTATATTAATTATACAGTGTTAAACTGACCCTCATTTCATGTTTTTCATAAAATAAATAAGGAAAACTTTTAATAAAATTCTTCAAAATTCTGTTCTTCAATTAAATCTTTAAAAATGCCATGCTGTAAGCTTATAAAAATGTACAGCCGACTGAATTCATTAATCTTTTTTAGCCTTAGTAAAAGAGTACAATGGTAAAAGATAAAGTTTTGACGTAACAAGACAAAGCTGAGAAACCTACCCTACATGCCAAAAATAATCGTCCAAAGTAAAATTGGCAACCTTGGAAGATTTGGAGAAAACATTTGGTCGTAAGTGCATAAAAAAATTGGTTAAATTGGTGCTCTCCAAATTGGTCCACTGAGATGGTATTTAGCACTGGAAATAAGCATGGCGGGAGTACACACGAATCCGGGTGGTCGAATCCGCGAAAAAGACAATAAAGTAAAGAAAGCTACTCACTTCTCATATTCGTATCTAGTGACCTTGGAGACGATGAGGCACTTTTCCATGTTGAGCTTCACATCTTCATTGCATGCTGAGTTACCTCGCTTTCTAGAGATACTGGGCAACTCACGAAGCTCCTGCTTCTGTCGAAGACCTGGAAGTAAGAGAATGAATAAACATGATTTAACGACTTTGTTTGCTCATAGAAAGGCTCATGATAGGAAAATCAACGCAGACGCAAAACGAAAATGGCTCGAGGGCCCAAGGATTAAATATTTCATTACATTATTTACCGTCACTGTTCGGCGAAAATGTCAATGCCCAACCAAAGTAGTCCAGTATAAGTTCATCAATTAAATTGGTCCTTTTAGCCTTCACAATATTTTAGTCCTTTGGTTGGACCTTTTTGACATTTTCATCGAAGGCATCGCGCGCATAGACTCTTCTTCGTTTTATATTTCGAGTTCATGAAATTGAGTTAGGACTGGTAAAAAAATTGGGACTAGTTAAATTTAGGAGATATTGAATATTTGAATTCCAATTCCTTCCGTCCACATTCAACTAAAAACCGTTCTTCCTCACATCAATAATACTAATCAGTAAACTATTAACGTAGTCATTAATCATGCAGTAACAGGTTAATAACTAACAGTAATGACAGCGGTGACCCTTTGACAAAGATAATCGATATAACGAGGAATACTGCGAATCAATGGAATGTTTTGTATGATAATGTGAATAAATTATTACTATTTTATCACCAAGGGCGTTAATTTTCCTTCGAGGTCTGGAGTTGGCCTAAATTTCTCTTGCGTGATAAGAGAATAAGTTTTGGATACATATTTCCCAGTGATTGAAGACAGATTTAACCAATCAAGGAACAATTATGTGTCAAAACTACAATCTTAAAAATACATATAATAAATACATATTTCTTTAAATAGATCTTTGAAAGACACTTGCGTTTTCCTAAATGACGATGTATGAGGTGAAACATACTCATTTAATTAAAAATCAGGCATAGAAGTATTGCCTACGTGAGAGACACAATCAGCCATTTTAGACATTGCCCTTCAGTGTATAAAATGATCTTTTGAATAAAGAGCCACAGCGGCTTTGAGTAAACCAATTCCAGTTGACGGCATAACGTGGAGTCATTATATCTCAATGGAAAAACGTCGGTGGAGTCTGGGAACTGATGCCCAAGATCGGGTCAATTAAATAACTAGTTGTTCTTGGGTTGTCAGATGCAAAAAGATTTTTTTTAAATCAGACTGATGCTACCTGAAATTAATGCGTATGGTATGTATACATATATTATAGTGTGTGTTCGTATATATTTTTGTTATTACACGCCGGCAATCTGTGTTTGTCTATGGTACGTAACCAAGTATTGCACAACTGTTTGATAATTTTCCATCGTAAATAACATTTATTTACTTATTTTTCTTGAAACTTTTAAATAAATAATTCTTATACCTAATGTATTTCTCCTTGACTGCCTCATTAGTGTAGTGGTCTAGCGCGACTGACGCTAGAGGTCCTACGTCCGATTCCTAGGTCAAGAAGTGTTTTTTTGTGTTTTTTCTACAACTCGTTATGATTTAATTGCACTGCCCCGGAAACTCTTTAAAAGAGACAAGCATTCTCGAATCAAGAGAATATAATAAATTGACTAGTAAAAGTGTCCAAGTCTATTTACAGAAAAAAAAGCGTTTTAATTTTCTTTTTGTATTTTTTTGCATTTTCGACTGCGGGCATGATTCGAACCTGCGTCTTCTGGTATGATACACCAGATGCTATGACCAAGTAAACCAACGCGAGTCCCACCCACTAGGTAGAAATTTGCCTTCACAATCTGAATTTAGATCTGCAGGGTGACGTCAATGACATCTATTGAAAAGAAAGTTACATTGCTTCTCAACCGATATAGCTTACTTTACAGTTAGTTCGATGTCGTACGATGCCACCTTACCTTTTTTTAACTATCTTTTTGTATTTTTTTGCATATTGCATGCTTAATTAACTTTATAATCTTAAGTAATTATAAAGTTATTTTAGTGAAAGAAAAAATAGACTTCTGGTTTGATACAGAAGACGTTATGAGCAACTAAGCCACCGCGAATCCCACCCGCCGCGTCTTTAATGTCACAAAATGTATCTCATACAGACCAAAATAATGGGAAAATACGTTTAATAGATACTTAGATTAATACAATATTAGTCATAATAAGAAATACCAAAATAAAATACGATAAAATCATTGTCATCACCAACGACAAATTGTCATTACCAGTCCTTGAAGTATCGTTATTAGGATGTGCAGACGAAATTATTTAATCATCTAAGACCTGTATAAATCATAGTAATAAAGTAAACAAGAAAAAAGATATTTTATAACACATACACATACCATCACGCCTGTATTCCCCAAAGGATTAGGCAGAGGTGTACCAATGCAATCCCACAGTTCGCCGGTATGTTTAGGTCCCATGTAATAAGGGGCGAACCTATTGCCATTAACCGGGCACAAATCCGAACCCTGAGCTACTATTGAGAATTACATAGAAAAACTCAATAGACTTTGCTCCTGCACCTGGGAAGAATCGAACCCAGGACCTCTAGTGTAGCAATAGCATTTGCGCTTGGAACCACTAGACTATGGTAGACAAATAAATGAAGGATTAAATAAACTTGTTAAGTAACAAACAACATTCAGCACCCGATAACAATGGACGGTTAGTTTCTCAATAGTGAACATACAAAACGTGAGCAATTTTAAATCGCTCCCTATTACATGGGATCTAACCATACCGGCGAACTCTCGATGTATATTAGTAAACCTCTGCTTGACCCTTCGGGGAATACAGGCGTGATGGTAAGTAGTAATTTTAAAAACAACGCCGATTTTATCCAAATAAATAATTTGTATGACCCACTTAAAAAAACGTCTTATCAATTATATTTGGCTGCGCAAAAAAGTCTCAATTTTAAACTTTACTGCGTAATATATACTACGTGAACTAAGTTACGAGTATTTGTGCTTAAAAACAGACTAATAAAAAATATTTATGCTCTGCGCAACAGCTCTAGTACACCTCTGCCTGACCCTTCAGGGAATACAAGCGTTATGATAATTACGAAGTGCATGCTGATTAATGTACTCGCCATAAGCTCGAAAATAGGTGACGATCCTAACACATTTTACCAAAGACGTAACAGCAAGAAAATCAGATCTGAAACTGCAAACATAGAACCCTTAATACCCATTTCATAGAAAACCGAGTTGACTGAACCATAGAGGTGTCAGCGACTTCAAAGGTATAAGCCGTAGAAAAGGACCAGTTTTAACCGAACTGGTCTTTCAAGTCGGATGTGAATATGCCAGAATGCAACTATTTCAATATCGCCTACTTACATCGCCGTGTCGCTTGTATAAATTGAAATAAAATGACTGTATGGATTCGTGCTCGATTAATAACACTATGTGCAAGCTAAAACTATCATTATATTTAATAGTCTTAGTAATAAGTTTTAGCTTAATAATATAAAATGTCGATTGATGCCTCCTAGAAATATATACCTTGTGACTTATTCTATTCATAGTAAATTTTATCATATATGTTATGACGTAACATCCATGAAATTATACAAGGGACTAAAAGATTCATTAAGAACATGCGTGACGTACTGATGTTGAAAACATCTTCTAGCTAGACTATTATTAAAAAGGCCAAAATTGACAAATTTCATGTTTAGTTTACCAAAATTGACAATTTTGGTAAACAAAGCGTGACATATATATTTTTTTATGTCAAACTGCGAATCACTATGGAAGAAAAGAGCAATTTTCAAAACAACTAGCAACCTATTAATTTAATTATAATCACAAAAAACACAGATCACGACTACCCAATCACGACTCATGCGCATGGGGTCGTGATGGATCTGTGCAAATCAAACCTAGCGCGTGTTAATCAACTCACGCGCATTTTCCGATTGACACAGGCTGTCCCAACGCGAAGACAATCTCTGCTGAATTTACCCATCAGTGAAACAATAGGTAATATACTTAACAGATTATAGACATCTACATATTATTCTATCAGTAAGCCTATCTTAGATTATCAGATTATAATTTTGTTAGAAAATACTCAATAACATTCCAGTACTTAGATTTGTTCGCGGTTAATGGTAATAGGTTCGTGTCTTGTGATTGTGATAATCACTTTTTAGCTCAGTGTGAAAGCGGCATAACTGTCGAGTGTACCTACATAGCGTCGATATCTAATCATATTAAACCTATGTTTTAGTCGATAACTTCCTTAATTGATTATTATACTTTATCAGTCGTAATGAAAGGGTATGGGTGACACTAATTAGGCACTTGTCTTCGAAATAAATACTTAGCTTAACTGACGTTATCTTATCAAGTACAGCTTTTTAAATGATACCGGCATCTATTGCGGTGTTAGATGATTCAATCTTGTCAATATGTCATAATTAGATTGCTTAACGTTATTGTAAATACGGTCACATAAATAAAAACTGTAACATGGTGATCTAAGAATAAGGAAAAACATAAACACTACTATTAATCTACTGTAGTTGTTATTTTAGCGGACTTCAAAAAAGAGTTTAATGTTTAATTGATTACTTTCTATAGGAGGGAACGGCATCTGTTCCGATATTGACGGGTATTAATCCTTGCTCAATACATTCGTGTGCAATGGTTCAGAAGGCGTTTGGACAGCAAGGCACCAAACTAAGAACTATGTGTGATTCACTTTTTTAAGTAACAAATCATAGCTAATGCACAATGTAGGTATACCTCTTGAACGCTAAAGTTCTTACATGATTTGCTGGATTAATGAACTTCGTACAGTGCCATGGTTAAGCACAGAGGTGGGGCGGTTAGCAGACTGCTCACACCTTTCAAGAGTAAGTGAGGAAAGTAAAGATTTCTCAAAACAATTACAGGTAAAATACAAGCAGGGTTACATAAGACACGTTATATAATGACAAGATAACATCATAAACATGTTTATGATATAATAATATTATGATCACTTGACAGTATGTCAATATAATAATGTTAAAATAATATCAATAGGCATTAACTTTTATCAGTGAGTATTGTTATTCGGTATTATGCAATCTTTATGTAAATATACTCTTCTTCCGGGATCGTTGTGCCGTTGTGCGTACTGAAGGACCAGAAAAATATTTGTAATTTTTAACTTATTTTATTTACTTGTATTTTATAATTAGCAGTTGCTATTGATAAAACTACTATACACTATTTTGCAGGTATTAGTTTTTCCCAGATCTTTTTACTTCGATTCCCAGGTTGAGCGCCGAGAGTTTTATTGAGTTTTCTCCAAAAATCTCAATGACAACTTGGAATTTGGACTTGTTGTTAATGACAATAGGCCCGCGGTTCTATTACACGGGACCTCAAAATACCCGCGAACTGTTGGAATACATTAGTACACCTCTGCCTACCTGGAATATCTGTAAGTATGTTTAATGGTATTACTTTTTTAGCTATAACTTTTCTAGCAGTTGTAGCAGCAGTCCCAGCCTCTTCTTCCTTCTTTCTTTCTTTAGCCTTTATTAAGCAGTTTCTCCTCATGAGGCGGTGAGATAAATCATGGATCAAATAGCTATCTAAATGACCCTGTCAGTAAGTTCGAAATTTCTTCAATGAAATTATCGGGCCTATACCTACCTACATATATACAAATAGAGATTCTATTACTAATTGCTAAGGACTTTCCTATCAAGCCTCACAATAACAAAGTAATTGACAGTAACAATTTGCACGACATGGCAATTGGAGTCTATTTATGCTTGTTGAGTCATTGTCAGCTGCATACACACTCCACATTGAAAATAAAATAGCTAGTTTGTCTGTTTGTGACATACGAATATTCGTATTCGCCGAATATTATCAAATGACCGAATACTCGTAATATCCGAACACTTTCATGACAATCGTAAAAACAGTTAGAGTAAAAGGATAAGCGCCCGTAAGTTTTAGTCAAAAATATGAAATTTTAAAATATACATGTTGATATTTTTGGGGATTACCCTCAAATCAACAACTCGTGCAATCATTGTTTGTTGTCCACAATAAATAAAATAAAATACATAAAAACAGAAAAAATGGAAACGTCTGTAGCCAAAAAATAAAAGTTTCTTGTAATGAATACCTACTAATTATTAAATTCATTATACGAGTATACGTGCGGTATAGTACCTACCTATTTCTATAGGATCAGGTATTCGTCTAATCAGTATTCGAATTTCTTAAAGTATGTAGTAGGTTTTCGTTGCATTAAATTACCTACAGATCTTCGAAATTCAACATAATTTTCCATAAAGATGATGAAGAAGTTTCAGAATGTGGACGAAGCAAAAGAAATGCAAGAATCGTAGAATCGTAGCGGTCTGTACTTTCTGTCTAGCCCTCTTGAAGAAAGGCGTGTTGTACAGTATGTTTTTCTAAATCCCTCTTAAAGAGGACTTAAATCGTAACAATAAGGAAACATTAATTTTATGTTTCAAAACTCAGCGTTTCTGCACTGTTTGTTAATAAAAATGTCAGTCAGTAAGATTGTCCTATTATAATAATTATTAATGAAGATAAAGAAGGTCACGTGCTGATACAAAAAAAATAACTAGCATTACCAACCAAAGTAGTTAAATTGACATTATTTAACTAAAGCACAATAAACTTATGTGATAAGAGATAAAACGTACTTAATTTGCGCACAGTTGAAGGTCGCTAAATGAGAAAACACAAGGTCTTGAAGAAGGTTATTAAACATTAATAAAATTTACGCAATCTTTATAAAAGAATAAACTTTATGACGTATACGTATCAAACCACAGCTCATACCGATAGGACTAGAAAGTGAAGGCAGGTAACATTGACTAAGGTAATCGAGATCTCGGGTTTATTTTTAAACGTTGCCCCACAGAACGTTTTTCTCCTGGTGCATTTACAAACACAAATTCTCACTTATTCAAACACCCAGACCCAGGAACAACCTGTAGATCATACAAATATTATTATACTCAGTGTGAGACCGAACCGACAATAACACGTGGCGAGGAAGCCGATCGCTCAATCGCCAAACGTGTCGCCATTATCCCACGGCTCTGGGGAAAATCTTTTATCAAGCCGCAGTACAGTTAGGTAGTTAATGAATAATAGTTCTAAGTACTTTCCTGAGTTGATAAGGAATTCGTTACATTGGGAAAACCGTTTCATCCAATAAACGTTGCATCAATCACGTTTTTCAAACAAATAAAAACGTTGACTTAATAGGTACTTATATCAGCTCAAAACTATCATCCACAATTGTTTTATGTTTTAGTGTTTCAGGAACGCCTTTCCGACAAGGAAAGAACTGTTGTGTCTCCGAAACCTTTGAAACAACACAAGTATCCAAATAAATAGGTACATAGGTCATTACCTTTCTGGTGGATAATAAATTGGCAAATTGTCAAAATTATGAGTTTCAGCCCAACGTGTTTCGGGTAGGGTTTTAAATGGTAACAATAACCAGGTTATTTTTTGATTTTTTAAATGTTTTCGGATGATGTTTTTTTAATGTTCTAGTTAGAATACCGTAGGTACCTACATGACACATATGTACCTACGTAAATTACGGTTTGTACGTCATGCATGATCATGAATCACTGTGATATTCTTTTATAAAACGTATGATATTCTCCATCACATTGATGCGTTCATTAGAAATCTCGGAGCCCTTCTCCACAATGTGATATCGATGGCCGTGTGTTTTAGTCGATAGGACTCCAACATAACCCTCCGCCTTTCCTTCCGAGAGATAGAGGACATCCATGAGGGCTTCCCCACAGAAAAAAAAGGAGACCACTCGCTCCCGTAACCCCAACAAAAAGAAGCGCGAAACACCTGTGTGGTTTTGTCGGTAAGTCACCCAATATGGGTGGAATGCGATACGCCTCGTCAGCTTCTCCGGACAACGGAAGTCCATGTGAATATCCACACGCTATAAAAAGGAGACCACCGAGAAAAGAGGCCGAAATTTTGCAATTTATAACCTAATACTTGGCATGAAAAAAAAAGATAACCTGTAAATTAACACTTGTTGTTTCTAGCAAAACACCTATATCATGTTATCTATGATGAAAATAAATGCTAATGAATATGATAAATATTTTGTAGCCATTTGCTGTCAGTAATGTGAAATGATAAAAAGATTAGGTATACAAGTTTGCAGGAGGTAAGCATGCAGATAATGATGGCAGATGTTTTTGTTTAAATAACGCATACCATCATTTAATATTCTTTTATGCACACCGCTACACATCCAGCTATACATTGCCAGTATTAGGTGACCTTGAGTTGTATAGGATTTCCATACAATTAGAGATTAGCTTATACTGGAAATATATAACTTGATGTGTAGCCATGTGTACTATGATCATTAGACAGCATGAATGGCGTAGTGGCTGAGTGATTGGCTTCTGTGCTGCGGGACATTATTTGGATTCCCGTGGCTAACATAGTTGATGTGTCTTTGGTAAGAACTTGGGTGTAAACACACACATACATAGCATAGCACAGCAGAAAATACATAATAAAGCAAGCCGTTGCAGTGGCAACCATAGTAGGTTTATCACAATTAATTAATTCGATAACTAGCATGCTACTTAAACTGTAATAAAATAAATACTGTAATTTTTCTTTATCTTGACTGCTATAGGTATGTTAGTATCAATGAACAGACGGATTGCTCAATTCCATATCTAAGTAAGTGTAAGTAAACAATTACAATCTACTATAAAGGTGGATTCATAAAACATATTATGGACAAAGCAAAACAAGTCAGTAGGTAAGCATGTTTTGCCTGGAAAGGGGGGCAAGGGTGTGTGCAATTGTGTGCAATCATTAAGATTCACTAAGCAAGTAGTTTAAGCAAACAACAATGAAATATCAAAGCTTTACCCTTTGACTGCCAGGTCTAAACAGAAAAGGTGTGCCCTCAGCGCCAACTTCCGAATTGACTATAGAAATCTTTCACCTAGCCGTAACCATGGAGTGCTGGGCACATTTTGGTTTGTTGTTTATACATGACTGTGATGGTCAAAAGGTTAAATAGTGACTTAAAATATTATGAGAAAATCTGCATGTACAAGAGATTTTCTCTATGACTTGTGAAGGCTGCCATCCTTAACTTGGTCAGCATGGTAGACTTTAAGATAACAAGTAGGACAATATGTAATGTCTATTTCATTTCGCTTTGATTAAAACCTATATTAAAGCATTCCAGAACAACTTATAATCATCATCATGTGCAATCCACATTCAGCCAGTTATTCATACAACTGAATAGATTAGAAACAGTCAACATAACTCCAAGTTTTATTGTACAGTCAACAACATCATGGTATCCAAAAACCTCAAATATCTTCAATCAATTTTCAATTTAATCTCCAAATACTTAATAGTATTTATTATCCATCATTCAGAGTCACCTTAGGGGCGAAATTTTGTTAAATTATTTTTATTGTTTCTTGTAATCTTGTAGTTCATATTAATAGCTCGGATAAAAACAAAAATGACTATATGGATGATGACTTAAGCCTCATTAAAACGGACAGCCTGTCTTCAATGATAACGTAAAAAAGTTGAATCTTGTAAACAATATTATGTTTAATACTACATGTGTAACAGTACCTTGCGTTAGAATTATTAGTATTGAAAACTGATGATTTTTTCAATTTCTGCTTAGACATTACCATTGTTGATTTCTTTTCTCAAGATTTTTGCCTATGAACATAATGTTACACCTACAGTTTATTTTCTGCCTCAAAACTTGTAAAAAAAAACTTTCTCCATTTAAATGAGTTTTATGTTGACTTCTTCTTAGCGCTGTTGTAGCTGTAGCTGTTATTAAAATGAACTGCTTACTTATTATTTATTTTGTATAATTTTCAAACAATCATCATGAAGAACAAGACTGAGGCAAATTGCATCAGTCATGTTGTTTTTTCTTCACATTTTAGTTGAAAATTACAAGTTTATTTTCTAACATTGACTCCAGTACAGAAATTCCTGAACTATGGATTATAGCTATATTTTTTCTATACTTAGCATCTTAATTTGTTGATTTAAGTACTTACCATCTTCTTCTTTAAAAATAAAAATAATGTTTGTATGTTTGTCCTCTATGCATTGCTAAACCATTAATGCTTTAGCGATGAAATCATGACTTTCGTAAGTCGTTGTGTGCGTGAGAAAGTTTATGACGAAAAAAAAAACACAAAAAATAGATAAACAGGTATTGCAATGAATGCCGGCGGACAGCTAATTTGAAATAAAAATGTGGAAAGTAAGTAAATAAACTAGGTACAATACTCACGCCGTAATCCTTTGGCAACGGACACAGTAAAGTTATTCAAGACGGACATTTCAAAAGTTCACTTTGTTATTAAAAAATAGGTTACACTTATAATCTATTGGTTTTTTTTAAACGGTTTATAGTCCGACCAAGGTGCGATCTCGATATGAATTTATGATTGTATCACACATAAATCACAATTCAAAGTACACGTTATACCGCTATCGTGTTCAAAGTAGTACTAAAGTGACGTATTTGTAAATTTCTGTTATTCATTAAATGTAGAGGCGTGGCGATTAGATTAAAAAGCCAGTTCGCGCTCTTCTGTAAACGAACATTGATAAGCTATCGTTTTATTTATAGAACTCTCATTGCTCTGCGGTTCTTAGCAAATCTAGAATTCATTCAAGATAAAACTTCCCAAGACAGAAATATCACGAAACAAATGTCATTACTTAATGACAAATGACAATGACGGAAGATAGATAGTATGTCTACTGTTAGCATACTGTCATTTTTGTTTCGTTCAAAAACTAATAGAAACACCTCGCTAAACGACGATTTTCTTTAATCATATTATCATAGTCTCAAGTCTGGCGGCTCTTGACACTGATTCCGATTCGAGCTAAGTATAAAATTCTTAGACAATTATTTTTTTATAATTTTGAGATTATTTCTTGCTTCTCAGATAACTAAATTTAGCTATAATAAACAGGGCCGGCTTTAGGAACGGCTTTGGGGCGACCGAACGCCTTGAGCACAGTGATTTAAATCTAACCCACGTATAAAAATAAAAAGGGTATTTGTATTAAGGGTGTACAGTAGAATCCCGATTAACCGAACAACCGATTATCCGGACTCATGCGTCACGGCTCTAATTACCGAAAAGATGCGATTCATTTCGTCAAAGATCAAGTTATTTCCCATCAAAAATATAAATTACACTATCGGTCGTATTTATATCGTATTGTCTATACGACGTACGTGAAACCGATTACTTATAATAATTGACTAAAATTTAGATATTGTGTAATTAATTTTGTTTAAATCGATTATCCGGATTTTCGATAATAAGAAATACCCCTGGTTTTGATCAGGATAATCGGGATTCTACTATTTACTTTAAAATATTTTACGGCCTTGTAACAACTAATTCATCAAAATGATCAATCATCCTTGAAAAAAGAATAAAACAAACAATAACTGGGTACTTGTATATTAGTTCCATTATAAAATAGCTAATTAACGATACAAGCAATAAATAACAAATTCAACAACACTATTCACTTGACTCACATTATTTACAATATTATGAGAATTCTTCACATACCTAACAATCGGATATCATTTTTATTTATTTTCCCGCCAATGTCCAGACACTAATACGGCTCGATACTCATTATATTGTCAAACTTGTGGTTAGAATAGGAATTCACAAATTTTATTAACAACTGTTTCATCTGTAAATCGGCTACTTTACTGATGACGTAAATGTGTAATAATTTGTGTGGTAATGGTAACATTTTTATATTCAAATGTGGTAGATGTTACAATCAAAATAATTGGTTTTAAATATTATTTTAAGCAGCCTAATTTTCAAATTCACCTATTTCTAATGCGTGCAAAAATTTGTATTATCGATTTATAAGAATCGTTCATGTTATAGGTAGTTTTGTTACTTTCATATAAATTACTAATTTATAAAACTTACTCCATGGAGAAAACTATTAAACGCTACGAATTAGGCTAAAAAAGCCAAAAGGTTAATTTAGGAATGTCTAGGGTTTAAACAAACATTAATTATACTTTAGTTATTCGCGATCGCAAGGAATATCACTGCCATAGGATATTTTTTTATGAATCGTTAGAACTTGCGAAGTCATTAAAAAAAATTAAGAAAATATTCTGTAAAAATGACCGAAACATTAGGTAAAGATCCAAAATAATTTTGAACATTATAAACCAATTTTACGCCATTCAACTCTGACGCAATACATGTTTAATAACGCTATGACTGTGACGTCATCAATTGACATTTGAACAACTTTTGGGTGATTAAATGCAACCATCATCTTTGTTTTTGAAACGCAAATTAGTATTTTGACTAGAAAAAAAAAAGCATTTTGAGTATACGCTTCGGTAGAAAGAGATCGTAACATCGAATGTAGAAGTGTCTAGTCTAGAAAATTCAATTCTAAATTAATCCATAAACGCAGGTTGCTCTTTTAGACTCTAGCAGTAGCTCTTTTAGATGCACTGACGACCTGTTGTTGTCGCGGCCAGATTTTGATGTCCAAGGTGATAAGAATATTGTCTCTACATCCAAAGTTACGACCTAAGAAAATGTTGTTAGTATTGTTAAAAAATAAATGGAATTGTTTTCATTTCATGAACACATTAATTAATAACAAAAAGATGTTTATATTTAAACAAAAGCCCTTACAGAAAGACAAAAAGAATACAATTATTTTTCTTAAAAACTGTACAAATGTTTTAAAAAGAAAAAAAAGTGTAAAGTGTTTTAACATTGGATTAATCCATTTAACACTGCATTTTTATTAAATAAAAAAATTGAGATATTGCGTCCTACATAGACAATTTTCTGATAAAAAAAAATTATACGAGGTTCAGATTTATTTATTTAAAACTGTGCAGTTTTTCGACCGTGTTCTTGTGGTAATAGGGCCTTTTTCTAGATAAATTATTCTGTAAGTCACGTTTTTACATTTAACGCGATTTTGCACTTATTAATAGTATTTTGTTCTATATAAGTGAAAGTTGGAAGGCATTATGCCAGAGACGCAATTAGATACTAGTTTTTGGGTGCAGTTATAAAAAAAGATAGACATGTTATATATCTGTAAATGATTCCTACAGCGAAAAAAAAAATACATAGAAATGAAAGATCTAATAAGATATAACTAATTTGGCACTATTTTTGCATAGAAATAGGATATTTTGACAATTTCAAAATTTTAAAAACGATCATTTAGTTAACAGGCGTACCTATATTTGTATTCGCTGTAATACAATTGCAACAGTTAGTATAATTATTTTTTTATTTCAAAGATTTAGGATCGCCCCCGTAACAGACCTAATTACGTCCCTCGTTGGTTGTTAGTAAAATAAATTAAACTACGTCTACTTAGATTAAGTACCAGCCAACTTAACGTAATAAATATGCCTGGCTAACTATTAAGATTCGAGTACATGAAATTATAAATTAATATTTATCATAAAAACCATACGAACACAACCGGAATTCTACATCTGGATTCCAGAGGCGAAATATATCTTTTAAATGAGGATCAGAGGTCACACGACTTGTGAATGCGATTATCTTTAGATTGTGAGAGCGAGATGCCACTCTACACCTTCACTGGCGCTGTCTCTTTCTCTCTTACAAGACTAAAATCACGTTAACACGTACAGTCAACGAAAGAGTTAGGTATGCAGCTAGCTAAAGATATTAATTTCTTAACATAGAATGCGTTATAAATAATTATGGGCTAAAGGGTTTGAAATGAAAGCTGACGAACCCTGCGTTTTGACACATATTACGCGATATATGTTATTATATTCTTATAATCTTTGTCAAAACAAATGTTGCTACCTGCATACCTACATCTTTTGTTGACTGTACATCTAAAGCTGTCCCCCAACAAGTTATTGCGATCGTTTTGCGATTCAGAGAGAGATGTCGCTTTACACATTAAATAGCGCAATCCCTTTCACACAAACTTAAAATAATCACGTTAACACGTTGTACGGTCTCCATAAAGGACCAATTTATCGTGCCCTTAGCGCCAAGCTTACGAATTTCCTATAGAAATGTGTCAGCCAGTCGTGACCGTGGCGTGCTGGGCACATTTTGGTTTGCCGTCTATACATTACTATGGCGCTCAAAGGGCTGTTGGTCAAACGACGTCTCCTTTTTATTACGTGTATCAGAGATGGTCATAAAGATTATGATACTAATATGGTCTTTTTCATAATAATGAAAAACGTCTTCTAAATCCTATAAGTAGCCATATTATTATGTTTTGTCTTGTTTTGATACGTGATATTTTGTGACAGAGCAAAGAAGACACTATTTATATTAAAGCAAAAATTTATAAGACGTTTATATTATTATAAATAAGACATAATATTAAAGATTTTCTCGTTATGTCATGTTGAAACGAATTGGGAGTATTAAAAAGTATTTATCAATACATTACAGTAATAAATAGCACAATAGATGAAAGTATATATTTAACTTCTGAAAGAAACAATCAATTCATGGTATTTTTAGCCATTCGACATTCTAAGTAATTACGTCGGCCCGGGGCCCGCCAGACACAACACCCGCCTGGTCGGAGGATCCTCCCTTTGGTTGGAGGGGCAACACACCCCGGTATGTAGGGGACGAGCATTTTTCCATTAAAATCAGGCCCTATTAAATAATTTCATAGAAAAATAGAATGTCAGTTTGTCATAATTTTATTGAGATAATTATGAATTTAATGTCAATTTAAACTAATAAATTATGTAATAATAAGATGATTGACCACTTAGTGTAATATTCAATTTAAAATCGATACGATAAGTTGCATTGTAAATATCACCGCTATTGCGAAGGAATAAGGGCGATTAAAAGAGCATTGTATAGCTTAGATGTATCGTTGTGTCTACGAAGCCAATTCCTAAAATTGATTGTTTCTTTCCAAGATCACAATCAATAACACACCACACATCACAATGACACATATTTTTATATCAACTAATGCTTCCCTCCCTACTCAACCTACGAAACGCCTAAACCAATAATGATGCGGCTCTAATCAATCTACAGATGATATCTAAACATTCTATGGTGAAACTAATTATGGGCTTGATCCAATTACATTTAGCAGTAAAGAGAAATATTAAAACCATTGGCATTGAGGACTTTTTGACACTATATTAACTAACATATCATTGCGCTTGTATTTGCCGAAGAGTCAACAAAGGTGTACTAATGTACACGCACAGTTTGCCGGTATGTTGTCAAGTCTTAATAGGGGTGGGCCTAATATTATAAACCGGACACAAATCTAAATACCGAGCTGCTATTAATGACGTCAATAAGAAGAAAAAACACATACAAGACAAAGTAACAATAACACTGTTCGACCTGGGAATCGAACCCAGTTCTAGCGGCCCTATGGCTAGGGCATCGGACTTGCGTTCATGTGGTTGCCAGTTCGAAACCCACCCACTACACTACCGACGTGACTCGTAACACAAGAATTTAGCTTAGCACGAGGGGTTAACAAGGATACTAGTAATGTGCGACCCACATTGGCAGTAAGCTATTTGTAAAAAAAGGAAAGGGGATTGGGCCTCCAGTAACCTCACTCACAACGTAAGCGATGTTTAACGCCGGTTTTCTGTGAGGCCGTGGTATCACTCCGGTCGAGCCGGGCCATTCGTGCCGAAGCATGGCTCTCCCACGATAAAAGCCTTATGCAAAAATATCGAAATCAGTAAGAACAATATTCACATTTTTTTTTATTCATGATAGGCTTACGCTTGACCGCCAGTTCGCCTGATGTTTATATATTTAATTTTACCACGGCAAAATCACTAGCACGTCTTCATGGTCAGCTTACACTCGAAATGTGTATCATGATGTGTAACGGTGTGTAAGTACTTACACACCGTTACACATCATAGCGTGCTTATAGTTAACGCTCAGTCCATAAGCACGCTAAGGATTACATTGCTATGAACAGTACGAGCGAGCTCGATACAGCCAGTGCGTGTCACTTGTTAACGACGATGAATAGAAGGTTGTAAGTCAAACTAAACGTCAAGCTATTGCGTTGTGAGATTGCCTATGGACTTTTAGTCGCCACTGTACATTAGAAAAAAACAGTATTCCTTTGGAAGCACGGTAGAGCGTCACGTTCCAAGTCCCGTGGTTTTAATATTCCCAATTTACAGACGTTTTTTGTAATTCTACTGTCAAATGAAGAAAAAAAATGTTAATAATTTATCAAATATCAAGGCACATAATTAAATTGTATCTAACTTATTGTATCATTTGTTTGTAAAAAGCTTATATCCACATATTTTCGTTGATACCAGTACGGATGACCAAGAATTTATGATCAAGACTCAGCATTTCTTTTCATCATTTAAAAACGTTAAACAAGGACAATATAAAAATTGGTTAAAAAGCAAGGAAGACGGAAGAATCATAATATTGTGCTATACACAGAGGGTACTATAGTGAGTTGTGACGTCACAGCTCACTGTGCCAAAAAAACACTCGTTTAGCGGGAACGGGATAGAGCATCCCCGCCAAAAACTTTAAAAGCTTATATCTTAGAACCTTATTAAACCATTTCTCATTTTTTCTAATAATAAAATGGCAGTTCGTTTTTTTTTATAAATAAATATGTTGGTCATCCGTTCCGATATTTTAGTAGATTTCTTCACGACACCAAAATGACAACGATAATAAATTATTGTCAATCGTCGAACAAAACATCGTCGCCAATCGAGATCACACACAAAATCGTCTTAATATAGCAAACGAGATGAACAATCTTTTTGTGATTTTTTTGCATTTTCCATGCTAAGATTATTAAGTTATTTTTAGTAAAGGAAAAAATTCAATCGCGGGCAGGAATTTAAAAAAAATAAAAATAACTTAATAATCTTAGCATGGAAAATGCAAAAAAATCACAAAAAGATAGTAAAAAGGTAAGGTGGCATCGTACGACACTGAACTAACTGTAAAGTAAGTCGTGTCGGTTGAGAAGTAAGGTAACTTGCCTCTCATAGATGTCACCAACGTCACCTTATGACGTAAAATTCAGAATGTGAAGGCAAAATTTCAATCATGCGGGTAGGGTTCGCGGTGGCTTAGAGGTCAGAGCGTCTGGTATATCAAACCAGAAGACGCAGGTTCGGATCCTGCCCGCGACTGAATTTTTTCCTTTACTAGAGATGAACAATCTTATATATCCTTAGGTATCTTATCTCTTTATGTATCTAATCTTATGTATCGTATGTATGCACCTCGAATTCAATCAATATTATTTTACGCCATCTACCGCAATTTTATATTACTGGTATTTATAATTTGATAAGTATAGCTTGATACGCGCTACAGATGTCAGAATGACATTTATAAGATTACGGGGCGTGATTAAAGTACGATATTGAAAATAAATCGACAATGATTTATTTAAATCATATTTTAAATAAAATTGGATTTATGATTTAAAACGTAAAATAAAACGACAATAATTTTGGAATATACAATGGTAGGCATACTATTGTCTTGTACTGACTAAAACAAATTATTCGATTCATGATATTTTCATGATCGATTTACTTTAGTCCAATTTCCTTTTTGTCCAATAAAGTATGACATTGTCTTGCGTACATTTGGACTGTCAAAAATATGGAACTTCATAAGCGTGATATTGATGACAATTTTCACGCGTATCAAGCTATATTTAAAAAACTATAATACATACATACATACATACACGCCTTTCTCCCACAGGGGTAGGCAGAAACTATAGACTGCCGCTTGCTACGATTCTTGCATACTTCTTTTCAAACAATAATTTATGGTGACATTGTACCATGCATACTAAAGACACTCGCCATTTCTTATTTTGACACTTGATATTTTGTGACAGGGAATAGAAGAATATAATTATAGCTATAATTAATATTATTATTATTATTTATTTTATATTTTTATGAAAGGGGGATAGTTTTACCTCGTTTGCTATATTAAGACTGACAGAAACATAAGTAAACATAAATAAATTAAATAATTGTGTATATACCCAATGCGCCACTTATTTGACATGTATGGTGTATTTGACAGAATAAAATAAACTCTATGATAAAGCATTAAAGTTAATAATATGTTAGCTTTTGTAACGGATTTCCTATATTTTACTTACTACCTTATGTTAAGGCATACATTTTTGGTGTTCAAATGTCTCGAATAAATACAATCAGATTCCTATTCCGACACGTGAGATCTTAAGACAATGGCATAAGGTTCCAATTTAAACGATCTACACTTCATCGTTGTAGTCTATCAGTTATAATACATTATAACCATAGACACGCAAAAAATGACATAAAACCTCAATAGTTGATCCCGTATCTAACATCGTTTTCAATGACAATAATTGATGAAAAACTTTAATACTTGAACATAAGATATAAATTCCCTTGTCAAATACACCGCATACATTTTACCTCGCGCGCTCGGCGTAAGTTCCGTTTAAAATAATGTTCTTAATTGACAATGTCGCTCAGTCTTGTTTCTTATCTTCACGGGATTTCGGGGACCCTTCCGCAGAAGGGGGCCGATCCGACTCACCCTCAGAACCTAAACATAAACATTAGTTATATATACATATCATTATACCATCACGATTAAGCAGAGGTGTACTAATGTACACCCACAGCTCGCCAGTATGTTTAGGTCCCATGTTAGTACGAGCTTATTGCCATTAACCGGGCACAAATCCAAACGTCGAGCTGCTATTGAAAATTTATTACCCAATAACATTTTGCTAGACCTGGTAACCCAGGACCTCCAGCGTAGTCTTAGTGGTTGTGACCTATAGACTAATGAGGCAGAATCAGCATGGCATGGAATCGCTGAAGATTTTTTTTTCAACATGGTACCGTCAGCATCATCTACTAAAGAAATTAGCCTTTATCTCAATGGCACAAAATTCATTTCAGAACGACAGCTGATATATATAAATATTATAAAAAGATAACTGAAGGATTCCACATGAATAATAGAGATATTCGATCGTCTCAAAAAATGAAGTCTGATTATGGTAAAAACCAAAGATAAGAGAGGAGAAAGAGAGGGAGATATAGAGGGGAGAAACTCACTGCGTATTCTGGAGGCATCGCCGGCATTCTTGTCTTCATCGCTGTCGCTTGCTGAGCTCGCTACGGAAGAATCATCGCCGCTGCCTGTAATATCAAAATAATGCAATGAAACAGCTGATTATTATAATTAAATGCATAAAGTAAATGTTTTTTCGTCTCCTTGTGCGGTACGAACTCTAAACGTGAAATCGATAAAACGTTTTAAACGCGGGAGAGCCATGCTTCGGCACGAATGGGCCGACTCGACCGGGATGATACCACGGCAGAAAACCGGCATCAAACAACACTTACGTTGTGTTTCCTCGAGTGAGTGAGGTTACCGGAGGCCCAATCCCCTTTTAAAAGGCGGTCAACACACTTGTGACTTCTCTGGAGTTGCGGGTGTCCATGGGCGGCGGTAATCGCTTACCATCAGGCGATCCGTCTGCTCGTTTGTCCCCCTAACCCATTAAAAAAAGCAACCGATTCTTTGCTTCCAAAATATTGAGAAACCTAGTGTCAAATTCAATGTATCCTGCTTTGATGATGTGTGTTTCTTACCACATAGTTCATTTATTTTCTTATCAAGCACATCGAGTTCTCAAATGCTAAGAACCTTCATTTAATATTATCAAATTTGGTCCAACTTTGACTTTCAATGTTCGCACACCTTGTTATCGCAATATTGTACCAGTGAAGATTGTAACATCATCTATTTTAAAAGAGTGTCCATGGAATTACTTGCCGGATTCTTCTGCATACGATCAACCTTTTGGAATAACTAGAATCATTCATAACGTTTCATAAAGGCTCGTCAAAACTTATTTGAAAATGAACATGAATGATGCAGTTTTATGTTCATCAAAACCGGCCCCGAGGCTACTTTGTTTAATTTTCCCTATTCCTTATAGTTTCGGATTTATCCATCTTCTTCACCGACTTCAAAATTAAATGCACGACAAGTTGGTATATAGAATTGTTCTTCGAATAACTCACCAGGCATGGAAGAGTTCAGAAGCGCCGGCAGAGGTTTAGCCGCTAGGAGGGGCGCGGCCGGACGCTGCTTGCGGGCAGGGTTAAATCGGCCACAGTAAGCACACATGTACGATACGTAGTCGAACTCCTCTGCCATCGCCATGCCTGTAAAATAAAAAACTTGAGAGGTGTCAAGGGACACCCGGATGGAACGAAGTTCCTTTTGATTAATTAGTGAAGGAATTGTAATAAATTAATTAATTGTATAATTGTATTATTTATTATTTACTAAAAACCTGTATACATTCAATAAAAATAATCATCGCGACACCACACTGTTCAATGCGAAATAGAAATGAAAATATCTGGCTTGTTTTCTATAAGAGAGAGAGAGAGAGAGAGACAGACAGAGAAACATGAGCACGCCGCACAGTTACAAAAAGTGTCGTGACAACTTTTCGTAAGATTTTTTTCCGTCTAGCCCCCTTTCACAACGCGCGATAAGGAACTTCGTTCCAAAAATAATTCAGAGATTCTGAGAATGTAAGAAGACGAAAAACCATTCGTGACCATTCTTAAAACATCGAGACCCATCCATGCCTCAGAGACCTCGTAAAACCTTCGATCCTAATTGACATATGAACATGTATGACAATAGTTAGATGTAGTCATAAACCCAAAAAGCCCGACAACCAGTCTGTCCTCCGTATTGCTCAGAATTTGGGTTGCTGAGGTCTGATGGCAGTCGCTTCATGTTACTTGAAAATACTGATTTTCAGAAGCATCTTCTCTCATGCTTCCCGAGTGGGTCTTTCCCGATAGACATAATCTGAGTGTTTTTCATCACGTGTGAGTCGGTTTCTTCTAGGTAAGCGCGCTCCATCCTAGATTGCAGTGTCGCTTAACATCAGGCGAACTGGCGGTCTAGCGTAAGCCTATCTCGAATAAAAAAAACTATTTAGACTGCCTCCCACATTAGTATATGTTGATATGTTGTAGAGAGGATTACATTTAAGGGGAGGGAGGGCAGTTGTAGGAAGTGTAGGAACCACAAAACGCAACTTTACTATTACAGAACGTTAAGTGTTATTTCGATCGGTTAGTTAGACTTTTCTGATTATAAATAATTAACATACACTTGTTAATGACATCACCACGACACGAGCATTATGGAATAGGCATTGAACATCATAGGCAGAGATCTTGCAGCATAATAGGTCAAAAGTTCAGTTTTTATATTGATCCAGTTTAAAAAAAAATCTTAAATATTGCCATAATATTTTTATTTAAGGCGGATCGTTCAGCTGAGCCCGCGAAATTCAAATTTCAAGTGATTTTTCGCAGTTTGTAGGTTTATAACAAGTTCTAGATTCATGGCAGTTGTAATCGCGACATTAACAGTACAACATTCACAACTGAGAACTAAAACCTTTACTTATAAATCCTTATCAAGCCAAAAACTTGCCGAAAACTGTGTAAATGGTCAAAATTGACATTTTACACTACTTTTAGCTACAATAATGATTTTTAAGCAATGGTTTTAGATAAAAATTGTGAATTTTGTATAGTTAATGTCGCAATTACCATTGCCATGAATGTAGAACTTATTACAGACCTACAAACTGCGAAAAACCACTCGAAATTTGAATTTGGCGGGCTCAGGTGAACGATCCGCCTTAAATTTATCAAATTTCATGAAAAAAATGCTTAGCATGCTCAAAATGCGTAAAAATATTTTAACCTTTTCCTGAAATCATCACACTTTTTTTATAGTACGGAAAGTCGTCATGGAGTGTCTGGCCATCTGAGGAGACAGTAGGGTATCCTATTATATCCTTCCCTTGCCGTATAGTCACGGCCAAGTGATTCGTGACCAAGGGCCTTGTATCGCATCCTACTTAATCCTTAAGACTCACCGTTATGAGAAGAGCACTCGGAACATATAAGCGCCATGCGATGGTTGGGCCCATCCTTCAGAAGGAAGTCCACCACTTTGTCCAGCGCTGAACGGTTCCTCTCTGGCAACGGACGCGGCAACTGATCCGACTGCAAACGACAATATTCATTACTGCTTCGTCTGCGTAATTTTTCCCATCCAAATATCCGACATTTCAGAAATTCAAAAATTTCAATCCAACCTTGTCCTGACAATTCGGAAAACAACAAAATAAATTATAGTATTATCTGGTTAGACTGGAAACCGACCCCAATATAGTAGGGAAAAGGATCGGAAGATGATTAAAACCTTGTCGCGAGATATTTTTTTTTTATGAAATACAAACTTATGTATGTATTAATACAATTACATACTTGTGTTAAGATCAAGTTACATATCGCCTCTTTGCTTCAATAACAAGTTATCTTGACACAGTTTTACAGAAGCTGTTTTTAACTTACAAAAAACGATTTTACCTAAACGAATATTTTTTTAACTTATTTTAAGATTAAGTATATAGTTAAATAACTAAGCTTTCTGAAATTATAAGAAAGTTTTGATAATATTATTATTGTTATAAAAACTTTATTAATACCCTACTGTAAAATTGTGTTTTTCAAGATAACACGTTATTGAAGCAAAGGTGCGAGATTGTAACTAATCTCGTTTATTTACACCGGTAAATCTCGCGACAAGCTTTTAGTTACCTACATCATTTAAATTGTATTCCTAGTAAGCAAAACTACTGTTTTTTTATGAGATAGGAAGGCAAACAAGCAGACGGATCGCCTGATGGTAAGCGATTACCGCCGCCCATGGACACCCGCAACACCATAGGAGTCACAAGTGCGTTACCGACCTTTTAAAAGGGGATTGGGCCTCCGGTAACCTCACTCACTCGGCGAAACACAACGTAAGCGTTGTTTAACGCCGGTTTTCTGTGAGGCCGTAGTATCACTCCGGTCGAGCCGGCCCATTCGTGCCGAAGCATGGCTCTCCCACGTAAAACTGATAGATTTCGACGACACGATTGGCGTAGCGGTTAAGCGATCGGCTTCTGCGCCACGTGTTATGGGTTCGATCCCCACACGGAGCAAATATTTGTATGATCTACAGGTAGTTGTACCGGGTCTGGGCGTTTGTGTATGTGTGAATTTGTGTTTCTAAACGCACCCACGATACAGGAGAACATCCTAGTGTGGGGAAACGTTTAAAAAAAAATCATATAGAAACTGACCGTAAATCGTCGTCGACCGTAAAATTATTTTTTTTGGATTTCGTTTATAATCTTGTCAGTCTTTCAGTTACAACTCACCCTGAGCCTGGCGCCCCGATAGCCGGACGTGGGGGAGTTCACCACCGGCACCAGCATCCTGTTGTTGGAGACAGGAGTGGACGTCTGCAGCGCCAGCTGTCTTTGGCGCAGCTGGCCTGGAGTAGCTGATGATATTTATTTACATCATTATTTGTTAGATTGTGAATTTGATTACAATCATGCACAATGCCGTTTTATACCTGCAATCTTATACCTGTACCTACATTGAAGACAAATAAATTCTGATTCCGTAGATAGTTTCTTATGATTCGGTTTCGGTTGATTTCGGTAATTTAATCAAAAGTTTAAGTACTCAGTTTTAAACATTGTATACTAGTATCTACTTTGTGCCATAAATCAAGAACAGAATTTCTGAAACTTATTTCGTTTACCGAACAATTTGAGAATTAATCATTTTTAGCGCCCCCTAATATTTTTAACTTTACCACGTCTTAAACACCTCCAATTCTCTGAGTCCTTTACCGGCCTACAGCGTCCATAGGGGGGCTTTATCGTCCATGTTAATAAAAGACTTGTCTAGAATATAATGATATAGACCTGTAAATTCGGAAAAGCTAATTGCAATTTGAATTTGAGGGCCCAAAAATGTATTATTTTTACTCTATGGAAAAGTATGAAACATGTTATTTTTAGAGTTCCGTACCCAAACGGTAAAACGGGACCCTATTACTAAGACTCCGATGTCCGTCCGTCTGGCTGTATGTCCGTCTGTCACCAGGCTGTAACTCGTGAACCTTGATAGTTAGACAGTTGAAATTTTCACAGATGACGCATTTTTGTTGCTACAATACCAACAAATACAAAAAAAACAGAATAAAATAAATATTTAAGGCGGCTCCCATACAACAAGCGTGATTTTTTTTTATTTCAGGATTGATCTCAAAGTGAGACCAGTTTATTATTGGAAAGGTTAATAGTGAATCATTTAACTAAAAATCATGCATAATAATTAGTACATTTCACCCGGGTCGCTAGTAATTGCTGGATCAATTCTAATGGTATTTATTTACAAAGGGTTTCTACCTGGGGTCGGCGTGCTAGGGGCATTACCGGGAACATTGGTCGATGGCACGAAAGGCTTCAGAGCTTTAGTCTGCTCCTCTGGGCTTCCATACTTGTCCAGGATTTCTTTTGCAACCTGCCAATTAAATTGGATTAAAATAATACAGAGAAACCAGTTAGAGAAAGACAGGGGAGAAAATAGCTCGTTTACTGTATTCTAAGTATTCGACCTCATCTTTGACCCGGAAGTAACAGCAAGCCCATTATTATTAATAAAATCTGGACAACCAAAGTTATCTTTATATGACTAGGTAGAAAGTGATTGAGAATTTATTACCTGACACTGTACATATACTTGAATCTCCATCAAAAAACAATATAAACAAATTACAATTTCCATTGTAGCGACCTCTATCGCGCTACATAGGAACTTGACGAAATAAATCCTGAATCGCGCAAGCAACATTTGCAACGCATCTTGCTTATATGAATACAGGCACCCGACATCAATCGTTGGGCGATGGTCCGCCTAGCAACATCGTGTATTATTTTATTAATTAACCTGACTCATTGGCCTAGTGGCCCTAAGCGCGAATGCTACTATAGGGGTTTCTATGACATTCTCAGTATCAGTTTGGAATTCGGGATCTGTGCCCGGTTAATGGCAATAGGCTCGCCCTAAACATTTTATTATTATAGGCTTACGCTTGACCACCAGTTCGCCCGATGTTAAGCGACACTGCGATCTACGATGGAGCGCGCTTGCCTAGAAGAAACAGATTCACTCGTGATTGAAAGACACCCAGATTATATCTATCGGGGTAGACCCACTTGGTAAGTGCATTCCATATTTCAGCGGTACGCATGATAAAAGTAAACTTAAAGCGTTTCGTTCGGGTTTTTTGTTTTACATATCGGCGATCTGTGGGAATACATTAGTAGGCCTCTGCCTAATCCTTTGGGGTATACGGGCGTGACGGTATGTTATACTTACTTTATATGTTTCAGTATTCATAACTTCCTCCAAAATCTTTTTCTTCTCTTCTCTCATCTTGCTGAGTTTAATCCTGTTCTTGTTGAGGGTCCAGTTGTAGTACCACGATATCGCTGACCTTAGGAAAATTACTCTAGAACAAAATAATGTAATATTAACTCTATATTCAAATACCTAAGAGCGAATATCGTTTGCCTTTCATACAATAAGGTGATCTTGATCACAACCTCTTCATTACGTGCTAAGAAAAGCGATTTCCTTTCAACTTTCTTGTCGAAAATACTGGTTAGGCTGTCCAAAAAAATCCCGGGAATAAAGTAAGTCTAATAAAATTTAATCTGTTTTGTTAAGGGTCAATACACTGACGGTTTCCTTTTTTAGGGCTTTCTCTTGAAAAAGGAGCTATCCAATCTAGTTTCCTAGACGGAGCTTAGTCAGCAATTCTGTCGATAGATTTGCTTACTAGAGATAGGACTTTACTTGTATGGATCTTATGTCAAAATTCTATCTCTAGTAAGAAAATTTACTGACTGATTTGTTATTGAGAACCGCCGTAAGACGTAATAGAAGAAGCTGTTTGCAATATTCAACTCACTACAGACACTCTTTTCACCTAAATATAACTAGAATTATCTCCTGTATCGTGAATTTGATTTACAAACGCAAATTGTTCACATAAACCAACAGTCAGATACGGAACAACTAGGTCGTAAAAATTTTAATGTGCGCAGATTCGCGACGCGTGATGACGAGATGCAGAAGGCGATTGATCAGCCACTACGCCAAATACTCCTCTTCAAAAAGGAGCCATCAAACAAGGACCTATACTCACAATGTTGTGACTTTGCTGAAGCGATTCCATTTTTAGGTCTTCCTCTCTTTAAAGGAGCTAGGTCGTAAATTTTAACGTGCGCAGATCCGCGACGCGTGATGACGAGACGCAGAAGGCGATCGTTCAGTCACTGCGCCAAATACTCCTCTTCAAAAAGGAGCTATCAAACAAGGACTTATACTCACGGTGTCGTGACTTTGGTGAGCGTTATTTCTAATATCTTACGGTTTAAGATATTTTCTTCACATCTTCCTCTCCTAAAAGGAGCTACCAAAAAACGAGCTATACTCACAATATAGGCAGAACCAACAGCGGTGAGGCATATAGCATCGAGTACATCCAATACTGACTCCTCCCCACGTACATATAGTAGTATAGTATCGCGAACAGCACATATAGGCCCACGGAGTAAGCCATTACGTAGCCTATGACCCGCTTGTGGGTCTTCTCCTTATACTGTCCATCTCTTTCAATACTTTTGATGTCATTTTCAAGTCGATCGAGGATTTCTATTGTGGTTTTCTTGCGCTGTGAAAGAAAAATGTTTCGTTTAGAAGTGTGAATGATATCCAAAATATAATACCAATCTAATCTCAATGTCGTAAATGTCAAAATACGGTGATTTTTCGGTAGGGTCCTATGATTTCATTACATTATATTGAATTGTTCATATTATTTGGTAAGTTATAATAGAAGAAAGACAAGGCGAGCTTCATGAATCATCATCTATTGAAAGGGGATTGATTTTTTTCTTAAAAAAGCTTATTAACCCCTAGTATTCTTGTTAACCCCTCGTGCTAAGCTAAATGCTTGTGTTACGAGTGGGTTCACGTCAGTAGTGCAAAGGGTGGGTTTAGAACCGACAGCCACATGATCGCAAGTCCGAAACCCTAGCCATTAGGCTACCGCCGCTAATTATATTTTGATCGGGTTTTAAGGACAAAGGTTTTTAATGGTTCTTAACAAAACAAAGAACTCTTCGCTCTCAAAGTTATACATAATTACATACACTCTCGCTTTTTTCCCAAAGCGGAAGACGGTAGCATATCCTTTACTTAAAAATGACTCATTACAAAAAGAGACGGTTCTATTCTAAATCCTTGTTTTTAGAGTTCCGTACCCAAAGGGTAAAACGGTACCCTATTACTAAGACTCCGCTGTCCGTCCGTCTGTCCGTCTGTCACCAGGCTGTATCCCATGAACCGTGATAGTTAGACAGTTGAAATTTTCACATAACAACAAATACTAAAAAAAATGAATAAAATAAATATTTAAGGGGGCTCCCATACAACAAACGTGATTTTTTTGCCGTTTTTATAGATAATGGTCCGGAACCCTTCGTGCGACCCGACTCGCCGGCTTGGCCGGTTTTTTCTTTTGTAATCAGAGCTGTAACGTTCACAAATTGTCTCCATGTGAACAAGTCTAGGGTGATGTCGCTTCAATATATCAATCACTTCATCCCTCCTTGTTAGTTTACTAATTAACTAAATCCTGCCCTATTTGGTAGCCCATTAATCATGTAAGGACCAAATAGGGCAGGAAAGACCGTCTCATTACATTACAATGTAAGCTACCTTTGACGTAGTTCATCTTTATGAAATCATACTCTCTGCCACTATCAAATCTGAATAACCAAAGTATTTTTTTTAAACATGGTTTATGGGACGTCTTCTTAAGTATATATAATTTACATGCCTTTATACGATTACGGGACATCTGGACCACTCGAATCCGTAACACCATTTTCACTCTTAGCAATTTTAAATTTAGTACCGACGGCAAGCACTGAGAAAGTCTGGGATAGAAATAGACGAACAGAAATGGTAGTAAATTCAGATTTAATAACAAGAATTTATAGTGTTTTAGATTGTAACTCTTGATCAAAATACCGCAATAAAAATAATACACGTTACGCTTGATAACATTAAATAATGGCATGCATTCAGTATATACATATTTCATAGGACTTTAGAAAATAATTAGCGATCTTTAAAGTGTATTGACTAGACGTGCATGTTGATCTTATTTTTCTCAATTCAAAGATTTCAAATTTCTGGTTATATTTTTGAAAAATATGTTTGGTTTTTCACTTACTATTAAATAAATAAAAACATTTTTAAAAGGTAATAGGCAAAGGCATTTTAATATATTATCTATACTTATAATAAATCTGTAGAGAGGTCAATTCTGTACATGAAATATATTTCCAAAATAACTATCAGCGGGTGATTAGTGATCGATACTGACGCCAAAAATGCAATCAGTAAAATTTTTGTCTGTCTGTCTGTCTGTCTGTCTGTCTGTCTGTCTGTCTGTCTGTCTGTATGTTCGTTATAGAAACAAAAACCACTCGACGGATTTCAACGAAACTTGGTACAATTGTTCTTCATACTCCTGGGCAGGTTATAGTATACTTTTCATCACGCTACGATCAATAGGAGCAGAGCAGTGAAGGGAAATGTTGGGAAAACAGGAGAACTTACTCCATTTTTTAAGCTTCCGTCGCGTGTGCAGCCTTAATGGTTAAAGCTACACAGAAATCATGTATGACGGAAATGTTCTCCTTAAAATTATATAAAAAATATTCCACGACAGCAAATGTCTATCTTTTATGGTTGACTCACAATAACACGTGTAACTCCCGATAGCTTAACAGTTCGGAGCTTTCTGATTATATTTGTCTACTCTTACGTTAGGTGACTGACTGACTGACATAGTGATCTATCAACGCACAGCCCAAACCACAGGTTATAGTATACTTTTCATCACGCTACGATCAATAGGAGCAGAGCAGTGAAGGGAAATGTTGGGAAAATGAGTGATTAATGAGAAAGATTTCAAGCTATAAAACATCACGCTACAACCCTTAGGAACGGGGCAACGCAGGTAAAACCGCGGGCGAAGAACTAGGGAACAAAGTAACTATTCCACGCGGACGAAGTCGCTGGCAAAAGCTAGTAATTTAAATAAAATCAGAATTCTTTTTTTATTAATTTCGACAGAGATGGCAAAATTTAAACCTTCATGAAATTTACACATGTTCCATACAAGCTATACATTAAGTATAATACATGACTGAGTCTCGTATCCAGCCCCGGATCTAGGGCGGGGGCAAACCCGCAGGCCCAGCAGTTTCAGAAGGCGCCGAAATCACAAAACATTTTTTAAAAATTTTTTCGTAATGATGAATGATTCATTTCGTCGAAGAACATTCCGTAGTTTTTTAAACACATCACAAAAGTTGGTAGCTAAATACTCCCGGTCATAAAAATTACCATAATGTCAAACGTTGGGGACTGTTGAGAGTTGCTGTCCACTATCAAAATTCTGCCCCGTTTCGAAAAAAATATAGATTCGGGGCTGCTCATTTAACATGTCAAATAGTAATTAAATTTGATCGTGTATCTACCATAACATCAACAATTCATCGCTTATCAAGTGGGAGATGCAATTTGTTTGTTTATTAAATACTTACTTACACTAATTGAAGCTAATTATTTATGCAACTGTTTCATGAATCCTGCGCTTGGAAAATCACGATTTTGTATAATTTTTCCTTATTCTACTATAATAATTAGGTAGGTATTTCTGTTTTTTATTCATTGGTTGAGCAGACGAGCCACCTGAAGGTAAGTAGTCATTGCCTATCGACACCTGCAACACGTTACCGATCCTTAAGAGCCACTACGGACTGCAAACTGCCAGAGCCGCAGCTGTCGAGGGAATTGGCTCTCACGTGCAAAAGTCGAAACACACATCAAGGTTTTGTACGACAGACTCCGACATCCAGCCAGTCCAACTCCAAAAGGTCTTACCACGGATAAAGTCTGATATTTTCTCCCCTCTTACGAGATGCCTATCTGAATGGCCGTGGGGAATTGTATTCTAACCCGTCCCTACACGAGGGAAGGCGAAGAAGCTGAGGCTTGACTTCAGAAACCCATTTCGCGAGGTCATCCATTTCTTGACTGCACTCCAAAAAACTATATTCACTAATTTCGCCGCGAACCACCAAAAACGTTCACTTTCGTTGAAAGTTTCAAGTCTCTAGCAATTGGAGCATGTCTAACGGGTGACGTATTATTTACAATTATGAACCTTACTACACATAACAATAAAAGTGAAAGTACAATGACTAAAATGGTGACTTAAGCTCTAAGAGTAAGCTGTAAGACTTTTACAATTATGTATTTTCGGTAGTCATAAGTCGGTAAGATAGTTTTTTTTTATGGGATAGGAGGGCAAGCGAGCAGACGGATCGCTTGATGGTAAGCGATTACCGCCGCCCATGGACACCCGCTACCCCAGAGGAGTCACAAGTGCGTTGCCGACCTTTTAAAAGTGGATTGGGCCTCCGGTAACCTCACTCACTCGGCGAAACACAACGTAAGCGTTGTTTGACGCCGGTTTTCTGTGAGGCCGTGGTATCACTCCAGCCCACGTAAAGTGAGTCGGTAAAAATAAAGTTGAAAATCATATTGATTGACCGAACAAAAGTGAAAGTGAAGGATCTATTTACCCGACTACGAAAAAGGAAAATTTTATAAAGAAGAAATTATGGATTTTAACAGTCTATGTAGGTATGGATGTTCGATCGTAGCTCAAAAGCGAAAATTTTCATACGTTTCAGTTGATTTTTTTCGTTATCAGGTTTTATTTTTAAACCTTTTTTTTTGGTAAACGACAAAGCATCTTTAATATTTGGCCTTACCCCAATGATACTGTGGATAGCTTCCAGTCACTTCAGCAACTTTAAATAAATCTTTATTACCTATCCAAAAATGATGTACAATTATTTATCTTTCATCGTAAAATATGACGCACGAGTATTGGTATCTTCACAGAATAATCTAAACTAATACATATTATAAAGCTGAAGAGTTTGTTTGTTTGAACGCGCTTATCTCAGGAACTACTGGTTGGAATTGAATAAATCTTTTTGTGTTGGATAGTCCATTTATGGAGGAAGGTTATAGGCTATATAACATCACGGTATGCCTCTTAAGAACGGAGCAACGAGGGTGAAACCGCGGGCGGGTTGCTAATAATTATAATAAAGATAAGAAAGAGTTAACGACGCACGGTGCCTTTTCTCAAAGCTACATATGTGTGAAAGTTCACGAATAGATTATAAACACGTCTGCTCTTTTAAGCGAAGTTGTCTAGCACAAAAGTTTGACAATAGCAGAACAGTAGTTAGCATCCACGGAATGACACAGAAAATATTGTAGATATGCAAGTTCAAAAGATTTTAAACGAGTGTAAATTGTTTTATCTACTGTGGCATTGAAATGATCTTGGTAATGTGATAACATCGTTTCGCCTACACTAGGAAACCGAGTAATCTACACCTTTATGAGAGCTCCAATCACTACGCACGTCATAAAACAAATCATTGGATTAAAAATATTTGTGTTTATTTCAGCTGTTCATAGCTAAGTCATAACTATGCTGGTCAATTGATTATTAAAGGTACTTTTGAAATCTCAAAAACTAGTTACATAGGTTCCAAATGGCAACAATCCTTATAATACAGAAGTTAGTGACCCATGAAGGTAGTACAGCTGTCTGCATAAAGAACTAATTTATTCTTTACCTTTTCTGTATTCTTATGTAGAAAAATTCAACAAATGTTAAGGTACTGTCATGTTTTCAAAATTTGCCCGAATTCCTGTTCAGTAATTTTCGTTTCTGACTGTACCGTACTGTAACCTCAGTAATCATAAAGGTGAATTATTGTGTTCATCAATGCGCTCCGCCAAATCTGTTGAAGAACACAGGCCGCCAGGCGTGATGATAAGAATCCAATCCAATCATAATTTTACAACTTTGGGAACCACATTCATTTAATTTACTTGCGACCAAGGATAAGTTTGCAACGCTTACGAAAACAATGCATAATAAATGTATGAACTTAACAATACAACATTGTTCCGAGCTCATATTTATTTATTATTGAATATTGATAAACACTGACTCTATTCTTGAAAAATATACCCAATTGTATGTAAGTAATGAAACATGCCATGCCATTATGTACGACAAAGTCAAACCTAACTAAATAATTATTGTTATTTTGTAGTATAGCATACATACCATCACGCCTGTATTATCCGAAGGGTGTGGCAGAAGTGTATTATTGAACACCCATAGTTTACCGGTATGTTTAAATCCCATGTAATTGGGCGAGTCTATTGCCAGTAACCGGGCACAAAAACAAACCCTGAGCTGCTACTAAGTATTTCGTGGAAAATCCCTGGCACCCCCCTTTATAGACCTCCCCTCCCCGCCAGATCAACCAAGGTATGCATGTTTTTGATCTGACTTCCCTTTTGCCGAACTTGACCCTTCACCACTTCATCATATACATAATATCATTGGGTTTAAAGAACAGTTGTTTTGTTAAAGTGAAAACCTGTTATGATTAAGGAAAATGTAACGCAAAACAAAACAACATAATTAATTATGTATAACAAAATATGTTAAGTTTGAGTTAAACTCAGATTTTTTAACATCATTATCATAAAAAAGTTAGGGTTATTTTAAAATTAGAATTTCCTTGGACAATTATAAATACATACATCCCGATAAAGTCTATTAAGTTAAGTTAACAAAGAAATAAGTGAATGGAAAGTAATATGATAGTAAATATACAGTAGTAAGTAGTATATAAAGGTCAAGTCTGAAATACTATTCAAGCATGAATGAAAACTATAAACATAGTAAGTAAGAATATTTTTATGTGAATTGTGCAAACTGTATTTATTTACTATTCAATTATTTATGAAGAAAAAGAGAAACTAACCTAGTAAAAGTTATACTTGCAAGTTAATGACTTGTATGTGAAATATTCAGACTCACAAGAATTAACTTCTCTGTATTTATTTATTTTAGCCCTCTAAGAACTCGCGAGTGAAAGGTTGTGACTCCCAAGGGAAAGGTCATGGCTCACAAGTGGAAGGTTGTGCCTCATGAGATATTTTTTTTTCTTTGCCACTTTCACCAGTAAAATGACTTATAGCTTCTGAGTGAAATTTGTGACTTTTCACTGAACTTGTAAAGTGATCTTCACTTTACAAGTGTGACTATTAACAGACTTTGTGACTTGCAAGTCACAAATGAATTATTGAGCGTCTGAGAGATATAGCAGTGTGTGAATAATATACACATACAAAGTTACTGATATCTATTTACTGCCAGGAACAGGACACAAATCCAAAATCTAGATTGCTATGACCATTTTACCCAACTTAGGTCTGGAACACAACTCCAAGCTTCATGCTCCTGGCTCATGACCATGTAAAGATGGTAATGCACTGCAATTATTAAACTCACATTTGCAAGAAAGAAAAAAATTTACATGATAATAAGTCTTTGTTTTAAATAATAAAAGACTTATCAGTTATCACTATCTAGTACTGCAATCATTAATTGTGAAAGTGTCTTTTAGATAACTTTCAGAAAGTTGCTCAATGGGATAATTTTCTACAAAAAGTAAGTTTAAAGTTTATATTTTTAAAGGTGGTTTAACTTTTTGTTAAAAGTTATTTTATTACAACATTTTGAGTAGCAAGTAGAAATATTACATACTTCGACAATGATGTCATTTACTGGGTTGGTATGTGTTATTGTCATTTTGTGATCAGATCTTGACCAAATTTTTATGGAACCACCTGAGAAATATACCTTCAAACAAAACAAGAATTTTCCAAATTGGTCCAGGAGTCTTTGAGTAATTGGGGAACATACATAAAAAAAGGTTTCGACGAATTGAGACCCTCCTCCTTTTTTAAAGTCAGTTAAGAATTCAGTGGTGGATTTCAATTTGGTTGGGGCTAATACTAAGAAAGCAAGATAATATTTATTTTTATTTTTTATTTAGTTATTTACAGACCCACAAGTTCAATTTAAGATTTGTCAGGGGTGGGCACACATGGAATTCGGGGGATACTTTCAGCATCTTATTCCCCCTCCACTGTGAAATGTTAGCATACCAAGTGAAACAAAAATCTACAGACACACATTAAGGAAATGTATGTTATTTAAATTTCGATGCAACTTTGTGAATTAGTAATCCTTTATTGGATTTCCTTTAAAAAACATTACCTGAAAACAAAAAGTAAATACCTAAAAGGTATAAGGAAGCATACTGTTTGTGAAATGCTTCTTTGCCTCTTGTATTATAAAGAAAGTATATAACAATGATATACTTTCCTTTTCTTCCTGTATGTGTGCAATAGAAGTATTTTTCACAAGATTTAGTGTATTTGAACTATATTACCATTAAATGATGTTCATTTGAGGAGTCTATGAGGAGTCCCATGTTCAGTATGCTGGTATTTGAAAGCAGCCTAGTCACTAAGTTCAAATAATACGGACAGAAACGAAAGAGAAAGAGTATTGTATAAAGTAATGAAGAGAAATCATGCCCAGCTATGATTAGGTGACTGATTAGACCCATTTATAAAACCCTCAGGTCACGGACACAAATTTGAGTAGCCGCCAAACGATAATTCGAAACGTTTCGAAATAGTTTTGGCTCTTTTACAAAACATATGTAAAAATCAATCAAACTCAAAAATACTTACGCGAATTCTTGATATGATCAGGCCCATTTTCTTGACTTTATAACTTCAATTATCAGGTGAATTTAATATAGAACACTTTTAACTTTCAACACAGCCTCGTTTTATCGTTTTTAGAAGCTAAAAATAAGTTTGGCATAACCAGGCGATACTTGATGACGAATGAATTATAACCTATAACGCCGATTCGGGAACATTACAAAAATATAAAAGCTATTTATTCGGTATTGGGTTATATCATCAAATTACATATCCACTTGTTATTTTCGATTCAATATTATTCGCAAAATCCACCACAAGAACTTCTGAACAAATAAAATTCAAGAAAAAAAACATTTACTTTCAACAATTATCCACAGACAAAATATGTCACCTCGAATGACGTTTCAGTTTCACGTTTGACATTATATGTCATTCCGCCCGTTTGACAATCCTGTTTGACAACGACAGCTATGGAGTGTGTACGTACTACAGGGGGACAAGTTGAAAATTGACCATTAAATAACAGCTCCAAATCCCTCCAGAATAGCGCTAGATTAGCAACAGGGTATGAACAGTGTTACCAGATACTACGTTAATTAACCTAAATGTACGGTATTTTATAAATGATCAATGGGGAACGTGCACGAACTATAAGTGGCAGCACGAATCGACACGAGAGCCACCGTGGCTCTCGTGTCGTGCTTAAAAAAAGAACTGTTCTGAACTCTTGTTGCCGTCAATGTTTACAATATATTTAAATCATTTTTAAGATAAAATTATAAAGTATGGGTTCTGGCCGATAAATAATATCATCGTCAGTGCTGCCAGAATATGTCAAAAGGCTTGAAAAATAAAAATAAAAAACAATATTATTTGAGGTTATGTTTACTTACTTACAGATTTGTTTGTGATGAATAGTACTACAACATACAAAACTTAGCTTATTTTACAGATAGTATTATTAGTAAGTAGTTTCAAATGTTTTTGAAACTAATACTGAGGTACACGAAGTTTTTTATTACTTACCTATTTACAGCATTTATCCACTTTTGTCGTTTATCACATAACTATGGAAAGTGAGTACTATTCTTGGGGAAGTAGTAGAATTTTACACCATTTGACTTGTTTGAAATGTTTTGAAATTTAGAAATGCATTTTCAATTAGTTAAATGTTATTTTTCACTTGTTTAGATGTGATTAAATTTATAATGTCAAGTATCCCTATTACCGTTCTAAAGATTTTTTTACGTTTAAATATAAATTACGGTGTAAATAATATTCGAATATTCAATCCATAATAATAAAAATACGTACATAAACTGAATGCATATTCCTGTTATGTAGACTTAATCAGCAACATCCACTGCCGTTGTTGATGAAACCGCCAAACATTTAAATGCTCAGGTCATATAATTCAGCAAAATGAAACAAGGTTTTCCGGTTTCTCTTGTGTAATTTAATAATTCATTCGTAATTTAGTTATATTATAACATACATAACATACCATCACGCCTGTATTCCCCGAAGGGTTAGGCAGAGGTGTACTTAATGTACACCCACAGTTCGCCGGTATGTTTAGGTCCCATGTTATAGGGGGCGAGCCTATAGCCATTAACCGGGCACAAATCCAGACTCCGAGCTGCTAATGAGAATTTCAATTCAAAAAGTTATATTATACTAACATATTTATTATTATTCATTAAAAAATATTGGAAACTTCTCCATTAATTTCTAATAAAATCTCTAAATTTTCTACTTTAGCGTCAGGGATAATTATTTTTAGGAGTTGGTAATACTGTACCCCATAGCTACTATAGCGCCACCAATTTAACGAGGGACCATTTTGGATATACGGAGATCTCTGTCCTTTCCTCTACACTCCATAACGACAAGTAGAGGTAAGCAAGGCGAACAGAGTCCGACCGAATATTATTAATTTTATAAAATTTATATCATATCTTGAGTCCAACCAAGTCAAACCTTGAGTCCTTGAGCCCTTGAGTCTAACTGTGATCTACGAATAAATTATGAAACTTCTTTAGAACGTTTGAGAGGCACCTAATAGCTTAAAAACTGTATTATAGCAAAATTCCTAACTACGTTATATAGTTAATGTCGCAATTACCATTCCCATGAATGCAGAACTTATTATAGACCTACAAACTGCGAAAAACCACACGAAATTTGAATTTGGCGGGCTCAGGTGAACGATCCGCCTTAAAGAAGAAGAAGAATTCTACTTTCAAGAGTCAAATGGAATTATGCCTCACTCTCTTAACTCCTTCATACTTATCCAGTCAGTTACCTCAGGGCTTTTGGTGATATGGTTTTAAAATCATCTAAGCTTACCGATTAATTTATGCTTGTGTTTATTCATTGTATTTCAATGACATTACACAGTTACATTTTTGAACGTTTTTTTACAAAATTTATAAACAGACATATTTTCATTCACAGTACGTACGGAGTGGCGTCCTGCTTTTAATTTTGCGGAAACCAAGCGTGGAGCGTTTTCTTTAGTCTTGGAAAAATGTTAAATTTTCTTCGTTTAAGGCGGATCGTTCAGCTGAGCCCGCGAAATTCAAATTTCGAGTGGTTTTTCGCAGTTTGTAGGTCTATAACAAGTTTTAGATTCATGGCAGTTGTAATTGACACATTAATTATACAAAATTCACAATTTTTATCCAATCCATTATTACTTAAAAATCATTATTGTAGCTAAAAGTAGTGTAAAATGACAATTTTGACCAATTACACAGATTATATGTAAAGGTTTTAGTTCTCAGTTATGAATGTTGTATAGTTAATGTCGCAATTACAACTGCCATAAATCTAGAACTTGTTATAGACCTACAAACTGCGAAAAATCACTTGAAATTTGAATTTCGCGGGCTCAGCTGAACGATCCGCCTTAAGAAGGCAAGAAAAATGATATCAGATCACTGACCTCAGTAGTGACCTCTATATTACTTCTGTAAGTACTAGCTGGGGTTCTGGAGAATAATGGGGGAAAAAAAATTAAAAATGGTTCACCATAAAACATTTTATTGATGATTACTTTTTATTGATCAAATCCGTTTTTATGTACAAAATATTACAATTTTATTTATTGTCGCACGTAGGTACTTACATCTAATTCATAACGCATTAATGTACTATTTAATATCTCCGCTAACAAACTAAATAAAATTTAGGTAGGTACCTAATGTTTTTTAGTTTGTTCGTGAAGATGTAACTAGTACAATTTTATAACTTATTAGCTTTTGCCCGCGACTATGTCTGCGTGGACTTCAGGATTGGGTCCGACCTGCATAAAACGTAGCCTATGTGTTATTATGTTCTATAGTAACTTCAGACGCGCTCAGTAAAGTTGTTTTGACGATACTGTATTATCTATTGCAGTGCTGCTATAGCTATTTATTAATGTTCACAGTCTTATAAGGCCCTAACAAGTTGTCCAATCAGGTGCATAGCAAGACAGGGTAGTGACGTCAGCAGATTCTTGAGTAGTCTGTCTACCATCGGCATCCACACAACGACACATGCCGCGTCGACATTGTATCCTCCTGAAGTTTCCATTTTTGCAGCATACTGGTTTTTCTATGGATGTACCCATTATATGCGATGTTTGGGCACAATCTGGAAAATATTTGCTTTTTACAAAAGTTTGTACAACTATTGCTACGCTAGAGATTGACGTGGGTTACCATTTTACCAGGTCGGGCAAAGTGTTATTGGGTTTTTTAGGAAATTCTCAGTTGTAGCTCGAAGTTTGAATCTGTGCCCAGTTAATTAATGGCAATAGCCCTTATGGGTCCGGCGGACCGATTTACCCAAACGTAATACCAAAATATATCTTATTTCAAGCAGAATTTAATCAAATTATGTTATTATTCGGATTCGGATACCATTAATCTAGGTTCCTATCCTACCATTTCCTGAAAAATACTGCGCTGGAAATAATTGTAAGTTAATGTAATTTTTGATAACTTTACGAAGTTTCTACCGGTTTACTACTACTTCACTGGAAATAAATGACCGGTTATTTCCAGTGAAGTAGTAGTAGATGTAATGGTAGAGCAGGAACCTAGATTAACAGTGTCCGAATCCGAATAATAACACAATACCGGGGAACTGTTGGTAGGTAGTACATTAGTACACCTCTTACTAATTCTTTGGGAATACAGAGGTAGGAAGTACAGAGTTATATAAAAAGATAATCTTTTGCCTAAAGCTACCAAGTAATGCACAAAGGAATATCTTCGATGTAGTTACTTATAAAAACCACCAACTTACTGCAATCCATGGTATTGAAATCATCTGATGTCGACAGAGCTTCGTAGTCTTCAATTTGTCGGCCACGCTCGTCTATACAGATTTTTCTGTAAAACAAATAGTTAAGTATGTTTACACAATATTACTGGAACTGGTAAAACTGTAACATGTAAGACAAAAGAAAGCCCGAAGGGATATTTACTTCAATTGCGTCCTCAGGCAAAATTAATTCAAACGCATAAAAGGCAAGTATGAAAAAGCCTTTCGTTCAGGCTACTTCCCATCCCACTCTCACTAGATCACATACCTACTTAAAAACGCAGTAAAACGACAGCGTCCAGTTGATGTAAAGTGGCAGAGCAAACCGACAATATAGAAGCAAAACGATGGCTGAACTTGAGAGCCACAGGAACACCAGTGGTACCTACTTATCAGTTGCACGATATACTATAGCTTGATCCCTCTTATTCTTAGAATGGAATTCTTACATATTTACTTACAGCAATAAAAGGGTAGTCAATCCGTACTTGTACTTATATTTATGTTATAAATCCGAAAGTAACCTCGTCTGTGTGCCTGAACCGCAGAACAAGTTTCAATACAATTTTGCAAGGAAATAGAATGCATCCTGAGGAAGGATATAGGCTACCTTTAGTCTATAAAGTCCTTTATGATGCGAGTAAAACCACGGGCAACAGTTATTAAATAATACTTACGACCCACGACTAGTAAACGCAATCCTGCCATAAGTTCCATCAGGGAGGCATTCAGGGAAACTGCTGGCGTAATCCACATTGAATCCATCTTCTTCGCTCTGCAAAATTAGTTTTGCTTTCTCTATTATGTCCTCTAAGCAAGGAGTGGTGAAGTTGTAAGGCGGCTCCCCTTGTGAGTATTGGGGATAGAAGTCTAAATCTGCATCATCTGAAAGTATTACAGAAAAATAAGAAACGGCTCTGTTCCAACTGAAGAAAGTCCACCGTCTGTTTTCTGGTGAATTGCAGTGGTTGGAATCAGATGCTGTAAATTCATTTGAGTACCAATAAAACGCTAAAATATTCTGTTGCTGTACTACTTAATTTTGCTAACAGTATCCATCAAAATCTCTGGACAATATGAGAAAAAAACCACCGTAGCTTGTAACTATAGTAGTTCAGTAAGCTAGCATCATTGCAATATTGCTACATATGATGATTACCTAATACGACATTGCACATAGCAATTCATATATACATATTGATATATATCCATTACATTTTTATTTCTTATTTTACTGCTGTAACGCGTGAGTAATATTCCCTAAAGTCCTAGATTACCATCTGACGTTACCATCAGACGAGTCGATTTTGTGTTAGCCACATTAGTACGTACGTACGATCAGTTAGGGTAAGTTCACCCCTTTAACGGGTGTATATGGGACAAAGATGACTCACGAACGAAGGAAACTCACAGCAAGGCAGTTCAGAAATAGGTTCGTCATCAAGATTGATGCTTTCAACATCATCTCTGATCAGTCCTGTCAGAATATCCACGCAGTAGCAGGTGCGGTTGATGCATTGGATTGGGTTGAAGTTCCCGTCTGCTGTACACCGGGGTCCGACAACAGGGAGAGGGACTCCAGGGGATATAGACTTCTTTATTCGTTCATGGAAGCGGGAACAACCTGGAATGGAGAGAGAATGATTATTTTGTTGTTTTAATTATAACCATTTACAAGTACATCGACATAATTCAACATTTCCATATATGCTATGCACAAGTCACAATACATACACTACCCTACATAAAACATAGCATGCACAATTACCGTCAGTACGCATACTTTTATGGCCAGTCCCTATAACAAATCCGTCGATAGATTCGCTTACTAGAGATAGGATTTTGACATATGGTTCATACAAATAATGTCAAAATCCTGTCTCTAGTAAGCAAATCTATCAATGGATTAGATATAAGGACTGGCCATTAGAGAATAAGTTATTTAAGCCTAAATTGCGCTTTACTGAAAGCAGTCCTCTCTTTATAATTTTAACCTTTTTGGTACAAAGGAAATGAGAGCTTATTTCCCTTGTCAGCTGACTTCTTATTTTGCGTTAATGCCAAATGTTATTTGACCGTTTGAAAACTTAAGGTAGCAGTTAGTAGCTCGTAGTTTCGTCTCGATCCGATGCTTCGATGTTCTATTTTCACAAAAGACCCCTGGGCCTATACGGGGAGCGGTAAAGATCCTTCACAAACTCTTAAACTTACCGCATCTCATGTTCTGTGTCGTGGTAGTTCCAAGGTTCAGGACTTCCCCGAACAGCCTCTTGCCTTCCTCTGACTGACAGAAACACCTGGAATGTAATATTCCAATAAACATAGTATTGCCTACCGTCTTTCCCGTGTGGGAACGGATAAGAATACAGTTGCTCATTGCCATTCAGATAGGTATCTCATAAGACGCTAGACAATAGGTGGTAGTTGGCGGTGGTAGGTCCTTTCGGGGTCTGACTGGCTGGCGACCACCCTTATGTGCTAGTCTGTCGTGAAGCACCTTGGTTTGTGTTTCGACTCTTGTGCAAGAGAGCCAGTTTCCCCACGATTGCTGCGGTTCAGGCAGTCGCACGGGGGCAAAAAAATGTTTTTGATGTATATTATTGAATGTATATTATTAATTCACCGACACAGCTACACAACGAGCCATACATGTCCAGAGCTGACCTCACATTGTATAGGCATTTCTTACAAGTAGAGGTCAGTTTATATTGGTAATTAAAAGACTCAGGTCTTACGTACGTGTGTGCAGGAATGCAGTCGTACGCAGCATAATTCCCCTTCCCGTCACAGTGAGGTCTGTGTTCCAGTGCACCTATTGTGCCTTTTTGTTCTCTTTCATCATAGTCATCTTGGGCACTGTGGCAGTCTGACTTCACTGGAAGTAGAAGAGGGAAGCACCTTAAATCATCATCAAGTATCAACCCATTATACGATGTAAGTACCTTTTGTTTTGATGATTGTTCCATTCTGGGCATGGGTGTCTCACAATGAGAGGGATTAGGCCAGTTTTAGGCATTAATTGGGCATTAAACAGTTTTTTTTTAATTGTAATTGAATTAATTTTAATTGGAATTGATATAATTGCAATAAATTTTTTAATTGCAATTGATTATTTGATTGATATTTTAATTGTTTAGTGCCTAACACTGGATTAGGCTATAGTTAGCCTAGTAGTTGGTAGACTTTACATGCCATCGTGAAATAATAATCACAGCTTCGAAAAAGCAGTCAAAATGGTGAAAATAATTTGAGGGGGGCAAAACCTTCAACCCCTGCTGCCTACTACTATTTTATCGTAAAGAAAATGATGCTGACTTACTTCTTGTACAAGTACTCCATCCATCTTCATCAGCGGTGCAGGTCAACCCATCACCACATCTTCCTACTGTAGTCCCGGTACCAGGACCTCCCAGACTACAGTGTTCACCTTCCCCTGAAAAATACAAGTGACATGCTTCAGTGCGTTTCAACCAGACTGGGCTACAGTTGGGGGCGACTGTTTAGTAAAAAAACTAGTAACAAGTTTAAGTTAGATCTTAAGCAATGCGATTGTGATTGTGATAACTCCATCTAATTTTGTGTAGGAGTTTTTGCTTTTTTTATGGGATAGGAGGGCAAACGAGCAGACGGATCACCTGATGGTAAGCGATTACCGCCGCCCATGGACACCCGCAACACCAAAAGAGGAGTCGAAAGTGCGTTGCCGACCTTTAAAAGAGGATTGGGCCTCCGGCTTGATGCTTGATGCGCGTTTGGCTGCCTGCTATTGCTTTTATAAAGACCACTCATATATTTTTTTCTTAAGGGTATTAAATTGCCCAATGACCTTGAGGATTTAGTCTTTGTGCTAGTATTTGTTAGTCACAGGCATTGCGGGGGTGCTTCACGCGGGGTGCTAGTGAGGTTTCGGGTATTTCTTTATTATTTCAAAATATTCAAAGAAATAAGAAAATAAAAACAATACAAATTGTTAATCGTACGTCATTACAATTTTTTTTGGTATAAAATTCGTGACTAACTATTAAGTCGTTAAAGAGAAAAAATACAAATAAGGTTAAAGGCCTATATACTTCAATTTTTATCGAAAATTGGGGCAAATTTATAAAAATTTTAAACAATACAATTTGTTTGTGATGACCTTAAGTATAACATATATTTTTTATATGGCAAATGCACATAAGGATTCCACTAGAAACTTCTTTAAAGCTAGGGTGTTTTTTAGATTTGAGCGATGTAATTCCCTTAAAATATCTTACTGCTATAGCCCGCAGTTTCACTCACGGTGTTCACTATTACTAGTTATTTGACTAAGTACTCATTGGGGTAGGCAGAGATTATAGATTTGCTCCGATCTTGGCACACCACTTTCGCTTCATCTACACTCATTAACCTCCTCATGCATAATCGTCGGTTTAGGGTGCTCATAACCTGGCCGTTTTTGAGAACGTCCGCAATTTGGTAGGTCGACCCCTTCCAACTCTTCCATCCGTACTCCCCATGTACACCTTCTCATTTTACTATGGGAATTTTATTAAAACACTTTCTCAGAGACACTTGCCAAAGTTCTCAGAAGCTTGAAACCGTCTTCAATAATCACACTGTCTATTGGTGAAAACCGCATGAAAATTCGTTCAATAGTTTTTAAGTTGATCGTGAACTAACAGACAGTCGCGGCGGGGGACTTTGTTTTATATGTGAGGAGAGATGTGTAGATGGATTACCATAGAAAGGCAGGCAGTATTCGCAGCAGTTGCACAGCGTCGGCGACGGTAGATTTAGTCCCTGATGCGTGGCGTTGTTGACAGCGCAGTGGATCGCTGTGTCTGCGCAGCCCGTCTCGAACGTATACGTCTATATGAAAAGCTACTTTTATCTAGTGTTGGGCACAAAGCAATTAAAATTTCTATCAATTTATAAATTGCAATTAAAAATTGAATTGCAATTAAGTTAGTTTACTTAGAATTATTTAACTGCCTCGTTAGTCTAGTGGTCCCAAACGCGACTGCTACGTTAGAGGTCCTGGGTTCGATTCCCAGGTCGAGCAGTATTACCTATTGTGTTATTCTATTCTTAAAAACAGCTCGGAGTTTGGATTTGTGCCCGGTTAATGGTAATAGGCTCGCTCCCTATTACATGGGACCTAAACGTACCGAATAACTGAATGAAACTGAATAACTGAATATAGGCGTAATGATAATGGAATGTTATTATGAAATTACAGTTAATTTAATACTTACTCTACAAAATCCTTGCTCACACAATATATCATTGCTTTGAACATCACTTAACAGATAAAACAACAAACAAAAGAATAATATTTGTTCAGCCATTTTGTGTGACACCAATCATAGCACTGATTTCTGTATAAATGGCGCGGCGTTATCTACAATCATATTATTGTAATTATCGGAGCGATAATCAACGATCAAAAGAAGTAGTGATGACGGTGGTGATAAAAATATACCTTATTATCATTACGATTATATTCCGATTGGGAATAACAAACAGACGGGCTCGTGGCTCGACCGGATCTACAATGACATTAGGCATGATGCCGCATAACACCTGCAGGTATTACCCAAAGGGTTGTTTGGAAAAATACCATTTTATATAGGGGTAGCATGAGACCCACACACACACACTGTGGGTGGAAATCAGCACTAAATAAAACCTTGTCGGACCCGTGAAGGTATTGTTAGGTATTGATATTTGGTTCTATTTATCATTAATCAACCTAGGGAAGAGCGCTGATGTCTGAGATACAGATATTTTTATCTAGTTCAGACACAGATGTCTTTGTATTGATTTATTGAATTTTAGCGATATATTTTATTTGGCTGTATTTTGTTCTCTTGACAATGTAACCTTTTGTATCAATAAATTATTATTATTATTATTATTATACCTCTGCCTAACTCTTTAGAGAAGAACGGCTTGATGTCAAGCCCTCGCAGACTGTAGCATCATAATGTCCGGGCTAGACAAAATCTTTAATGAAAATGCTCGACTTTTGATAAATCACCGATTTATCAAAAGTCGAGCATTGTGCTAACTTTGCTCATAGCAGATATAATTTGAAGACATTTGAAAAACTTACCATATTATAATTGGTGTAAAATAAAATAACTTTTGATAAATAAAGCTTTTAATAAGTAATCTATTTGTATATATAGGCAATTAATGTTATATAAACCTAATAACATTTCTCGACCTGGGAATCGCAATCAGGACCTCTAGCGTAGCAGTCGCACTTAGGATCACTAGAGTATTATGGCAGTTAAAAATAATATAGAAAAATGTTAACAACTTCGTATTTATTTTCATAATTCGATTCTTCATCAAACATTCATTTTTGATTTTGGTATACCTTTTCCGTTGTGTTAACTTTAAAAGAGACCATGATTCGCTGCGTTTGTTCCGGCGTTTCTTCTCAGAAGTGGTCAGTTAGAATGCTACACAGGCGCCATCTAGTAGTAAGATACATGAATAAATATTATCTAAGTATAGTCAACTCCTTACAAATGGTAGAATACAAGTCCGAGGGGACCAACTACATTATAATATTAATAATAATAACGTGGGAGAGCCATACTTCAGCGGAGTGATACCACGGCCTCACAGAAAACCGGCGTCAAACAACGTTTACGTTGTGTTTCGCCGAGTGAGTAAAGTTACCAGATGCCCAATCCCCTTTTAAACATCGCCGCCAAACGCCGCCCCTGACACCTTGCTGCGGGTGTCCATGGGCGGCGGAAATCGCTTACCATCAGGTGATCCGTCTCCTCGTTTGTCCCCCTATCGCATAAAAAAAAAATAATAGAAAATGACTTAAAAAGAAATATACATCGTAATAAAGAATTATACATTTTATTCATTATTTCTGAAATGTATTGGTAATGTAAGAAGAAAGTATGTAAGACACAAAATCTACAAGATAACTTCATGCATGCCTGAAGTGACAGTCAAAACTGGAACAAGAGCGTCACAATTCGAAATAATTAAAAAATAAATATGTAGGTACTCGGGTAGTAGATATTATGACATGATTAGTTTTTATTTAATTATTCCTTGCCTACTTAAATGAATCCACAGACAACAGAAACCATGTCATCAATCAAGAATTGTACCATAGAAAACCGTCACAATTTATAGAATATCTTTCATTTACGGCCAGTTTCTATATTCAATCTGTCGATAGATTTGCTTACTAGATATAGAATTTTGACTTAAGCTCCATACAGCTACTGTCAAAATCCTATCTCTAGTAAGCAAATCTACTGACAGATAGGATATAGAAATCGGCCGTTAATTTACATAGATATGTCACAAACAACGCCCTTCACCGGCTTGACCAAACCAATGCGTCGTTACTATGACATTGACAGGACAGATGAAACGTCATAACAATTTTTTTGTTACTCTCTTAGCATAGCCGACCTCATTACAAAGCTATGTACCTACTCAGACGAACAGGTGACTAGGCTATATATGTTTAATCGCCGTATCGCTATCAGCTCACTTATCTTTTGATAACCACAAGAATGTAGTGAGCATACACTGTGCAACACTTCATAAGATGTGAAATTGTTTGTCTTGGGATCATTTTTATGGTATGTAGGTTAGGTATTTTTGGTACATTTTTCAAGATACATAACTACTGTGGATTTTAGGTTGAAATATTTTTAAATAATACTTAAAAAACCTATACCTTTATATAAATATTGAATAGATTAAAATAAATAGATATAAAAATATAGATAAGAGGTCCGCTGCTGAACAAAGGCCACTCCATTGGTTTGGTCCATATACCGCCTGTATCCAACGACTCCCAGCGACCTTTACCAGATACTTAATGTGTCCTTCTTGTATATAAACCAAGATGTTAGGGCAAATGTATTGATGTGCTCTGTTTTATCATTATCACTGCAATCATTCTGTAATTATGTCTATAATATAAGCGTATAATCTTCCACTGCTAGACGTAGGCTTCGAGCCGAACCACCAAAGAGCCCGATTTTCAATCAACTCTGATTCATAGTTTGTTAGTATCACCGAATAAATTTTAATATATATTGTATAAATCAAGCAGAAAGAAGCAAGAAATTGTAAGCAGTTTGATATTATTGGATTGGATTATTTATTCTTAGACGGGGCGGCTTCGTCACAATGTTTCTCTTCATCATTAAGACAGTATTATTATTAATAAACGCAAAACTCAGTCGCTACATGAGCACACGAGCGCGAATGAAGTATTTAGTTGTTTGTCTGATATTAAATATTATCTTAAAGTGGTAGAGATGTTGCCTGAACCTGTGAATGACGTTGACGAAGATAGTAATATAGATATGATTAAACCAAAAATACATGCTCAAACAATACAATTATGTACCATAACGAACAGATTACTGGCATCAATGTACAATGAGATAGCAAAGATAACAGATTTCACTATTTGTACTTTACTGCCTCATAAAGATACGACATAAGACTGACATATCAGCATGCAAATAAGTAATTAAGTTAATTATATTTAATAATTAATGTTGCGAAGGTACAACATCTCTTGAGATAGCGCTGCAATTTGTACATATAAAGCTTGACAGGTAACTTTTCAGTGTTACCAAGGCTCCTTTTGATGTTTTTCGGTATTTCATTACTATAGGTTTATTATGGTTTCACTGCAGAGCATGTATTAGCGTTATAAGCCTGTGCGTTACCTATGTATAGTAACAGTCAACAACTATCTTTTTGTGATTTTTTTGCATTTTCCATCCTAAGATTATTAAGTTATTTTTTAGTAAAGAAAAAAATTCAATCGCGGGCAGGATTCGAACCTGCGTCTTCTGGTTTGATATACCAGAGTCAACAACTGTCAAAATTCTTCAATCGATTTTCAATTTAATCTCCAAACAATAGAGTTTATCATGCATTGGAGTAATTTGTCAGTTTGTGGTTACTTGGTGTCTGTATACCTAAGTATACAGAATATCTAAGTTTCTAAGTATTCTAAAATATAAGTAGTCTAAAATACCTAAGTATTTTTATGGCTGACAAATTGGCTATTATATTTTATTATAGCTTCCACCAAAGATATTTAAATATTACAATCGACACACAGCAATCGGCACATAACGACTAAAACTGTAACGACAAAAAATCCAATCAAATCTGGATCAAAAGTTTTTGTGCCTATGAAAATTTTACCCATATCCGCTCTATAACCCAAATTAGATATCTTTGAGCATGTTAAACTTAGTAAGTTACTTATATAGTTAGTTCGCGACGGAATGACATAGTTTGGAAAAAGTTGCCATGTTTTTGATACATTACATATTTAAAAATAAAATACTAATAGGTAGTTACATTTACATAAAATAATGAAAGCAAAAGTGACACAACTGAAAATAATATCACAAAACAATTTCATAAGTTATGTTCAAGTTTATTTAATCTTACACACTTATTTAAATTACGTACACTTATTAAATTTAGGTATATATGTAAGCTGTATATCTAAAATGAAAAACACGTTCACACAATGTTAATATAATTTTGGGATTGAGACCGTTGTCTATCGAATGCCTTTCCATAGTTACATGACCATATTTTGTTACAACTTTCATATTAATTGTAAGTATTTTAAAATGCTGCTCATTAGTCTAGTGGTCCCAAGCGCGCTACGCTAGAGGTCCTGGGTTCGATCCCCAGGTCGAGCAAAGTGTTATTGAGATTTCTATGAAATTCTCAGTAGCAGCTCGGAGTCTGGATTTGTGCCTGGTTAATGGCTATAGGCTCGCCCCCTATAACATGGGACCTAAACATACTAGGCGAACTGTGGGTGTACATTAAGTACGCCTCTGCCTAACCCTTCGGGGAATACAGGCGTGATGATATGTTATGTTATTTTAAAATTATTTTATTAAAAATATACCGCCAAAATGTAGCTATAAATTATACATAGGTAGGTACTGTATCTACGTAGAGAACAAGCAGGTAAGTACATACATTATAAGCCACTACTTGAGTTATTCAATTTAAAAATGATTATCTTGTGTTTTCATACACAAGACAAACATTTTTGACATTATTAGGTAGGTATCAAAATAATTTATTATTTAGTATTTCAAAGAACCTTGGTATGAAAAATAATATATTTAAGAAGCAAGGTAGGTAGTTATTTTTGTCTTACAGTGTTTAAAAATACTTTCAAGATTTACATATATAGCAATATAAGCTTCAGCTTCAGCTTTCAAGATTTACATAATAGCAACTACATACAAAGTAGGTACTCTAGGTACCCTTGTCCAGACATATCAAATGTTCTTCATTTTTAATAAGTTTTCTCTTCTCTTCTCGTCGAGCCAGCGACCGTTCATAAAGAGAGCAACTCCATGACAGTGTTTACTGGCAATACTGTCGACGGATAGCTCTCTTCATTAACAGATTATAGGCTTCTTCTCATTTTTCTTCTTTTCCGTGTCGAGAAATCCACTTGCTGTCGCCTCGAACGCTAAATACATGATAACTTAATCTAATGATTTACACTTGTGAGAGGTAGAGGGTTGAGTAATATGCTGGACTGTTATTGACTGCAACTGTACGGTATAGCTTCAAGTTTCAGTTATGTAGGATATGAATCCATCATAAATTATTGAAACATTTCCTTGTACGGTAATCCCGAGATAACATAGAACGTGGGAGAGAACGAGGAGAACAACGCTTACGGTGTATTTCACCGAGAGAGTGAGGTTACCGGAGGCCCAATCCCCTTTTAAAAGGCGGGCAACGCACTTGTGACTCCTCTGGTGTTGCGGGTGTCCATGGGCGGCGGTAATCGCTTACCATCAGGCGATCTGTCTGCTCGTTTATCCCAGTATCCCATAAAAAAAAACAACGCGCGTTAGCCGTTGTGATCAGCCGCACCAGGTCAAATAACTTAAGTTTTCTTTTGTAAAAAGGCTTATGTTTAACTAATCACCAGATTTATTACAATTTTACGACAAAAAATCACTTTATATTGCCAAAAATAGTAAATGATCACCAAAATAAATCTAACCTAACCTAACCTAAACCTAAAATTTGGTAACCATTTATCTATTTTGGTAAGCATTTTGGTGATCAATTTACTAAATTTGGTTGTCATTATTATGATATCCATTGTAAAAATATCAAAATCAGTAGGATAAGGACAATATTCACTTATCCGAAACAATTACGACCTCAGCTGTCTTTACACCGAGTTTATATATTTAAATTTACCACGGCAAAACCAACATGACATGCGCTGTTATTTCGGGTGGAAAAAAATCATTCCACATTTTTTTCTGGGCTAAGAATTTTGGTCCTTACCATTAGATACCAACGTTAAATTGCATCTGTAACAAAGAATGATTAGCAGTTAATTCATACAAAATCCAATTACATCCTTACTACCAGATTTAAAAAAATGACGTTGTTGAAAATTTAACACAATAAATCAGTTTGTGATGTGGTGATAAGCTAGGATTTAAAAAATCCCCTTTTAGTTTAACAGTTCGATAACGAATATTTTCACAAATAGATCCTAAACTTTTACTGACTGACCACGCTGACCACGCTTGCTTCACAAACCACATCAGAATTATGCAACATTACAAAAACTCCGGTTTGTGACGACCTCCTTGGTACAATTGGTAATATTTTCACGTCAAATTATTACAAAGGTGGCATACGGGAGCTTGGCACCAAGGTGTTAAATTGTATGACACGTTTTAAATAGTAGCTAGTGTAATATGTTTTAAATTCAATAAAACGTAGATTTCTGTAAAAAGCTTTCCTTAATTTTATCTTTTCGAAATACTGAGCTAACGATCTCTATAATTAAAAAACAAACAAACACCCTCTCACCCTAAACGCATATACAGTCATCGTTCCGTCATGGGTAAAAAATAAATAAAAGAATTTGAATTATTATTGCGATTCTAAAATGCAGTGTTGTTAATATTAAAGAAAAGTTGGTCTAAATTAGCCGGCGATTGGCGATCATCCAAGCATTAGGTTGAGCTTTCAAAACAGTGTCAACATTACAGTGTCCATTTAACACAAATTTCTCAATATTTTTATTCCAATATAGTTTACTTACTTTACTCAATAAACACCCAATTGCATTTACACCCAATATTAACATACCGTGTGGCGCTAGCATCGTATTATTATCGTAGCAAGAACAATAATGGCATAACTCCAAAAAACATTCTAACTATACTTTAAACGGAAAGTTATTTTATCTCAAAGATCGTAATTTTTATAAGTTGGATAAATTCGTGTAGCTTTTTACAAAATGTGTCTGTATTTTTTAACTACAATAATTATCAACAAAACTAGTCAACAAGATCTTTGAAAGTAGCATAACATTAAATGGGACCGCCTGTAGAAATTATATTCACTTTCGCACGTTGCGTCTCCTGGTTGGATACACCAGACGCTCTGACCTCTAATTCACCGCGAACCCCACCCGCCTGATTGAAATTTTGCCTTCACATTCTGAATTTACGTCAAGTAATAACTTATTCATTCGAACCAAAAATATTGATAAGAATTTTTAAATAACTGCCACCATCATTTGTCTATTGGTCCGAAGCACGACTGCTACGCTAGATGTCCTGGGTTGGATTCGATTCCCAGGTCGAGCAAATTATTATTGGGTTTTTCTATGAAATTCTCAGAAGCAGCACTGGCAGCTCAGAGTTTGCATTTATGCCTAGTAATGGCAATATTACACTATTACACTATTACATGGGATCTAAACATACCGGCGAAATGTGGGTGTACATTTAGTACACCTCTGCCTAATCTTTCAGGGAAAATAGGCGTGATTGTATTTTTTATGTTTTGCCATATTTTAAGCCTGCAATGACAGGCTTGCTTATTGACAGTTGCCTTATCGCAAGTATTCGCAAGGAGCGTTGCGCGGGCGACAAATGAGGCTTGGCACAGAGGTGCTAAGTGGTGCACCACGCCTTTTGAGTTTGCCCGCTACTGTTTGCCTTTCATTGTTACATTTTGTACTGCTTTAACGGTACCGTAGGGCTGCCAATGAGAACATTGTATTTGAAATGAAAATTTAATAAAAATCCTTCACTTCTTAAACAAATATAACTACCATCACCCCTGTATTCCCCGAAGAGGAAAAGGCAGAGGTGTTCTATTATGCATCCATAATTCGACAGTATGTTTAAATCTTATGTAATAAGGGGTGCGCCTATTACCAATCATACCATTAACTGGGGCAAATCCAAACTCTGAGTTCCTACTGAACATTTCATAAAAACCCTTGCTAGACTTGAGAATTGAATCCAATCGACTTTGGAAATACTCCTGGTTAGAGGACAGTTCACCAGCTGTCACTGTTCACTCTGAAGTTGTAAAACTTTTTTAAAACACCTATCTAAAAACTGTTAATCTGCAGAATGATCGAAAATTATAAGGAAAATAGACTCCATCGTCTTTACTTAGAGTTTTTGACATAAAATTGCTGCCCGCTGCTCGACCTGGAACTTGAACTCAAGACCTCACACTCAGCTGCCTTGCTAAGTACTCATTCGTTTATTTTTTTTAAAGATCTTCGCAGTGTACCAGCCCTATGCGGCCGTTATATGCCGCACTTTCTCAGCTGACTTCATTATTTGTCATAACATTTAATATTCCCACAAGTGAAGTAGGGTTTTGGTAATTTTGACCAATACTTGTCCAACTTTGCCCTTACGCTGCGTCTGCGGCTGCCCTGCCCGCATGAAAGGCAAAAATAATACATTTCGAGATGATAAAGAAGCTACGCAGATCGATCAGCACGACACCCCTCGACCACCGACACTTTTTGAATGTGGGAGTCACTACAAGTTTAAGTTTTTCAGATATTTTCCTTTACTTACAAATTGTATGTATTGATTGCGTTGTCTAAGAACCTTGATTTATGTATTTGTTATTAATTTCAATTTGATACTTTCATGCGTTCCCGAGAAGAAGAGTGATGACAGACAGAGAGACGGACAACGATACTATAAGGGTTTACTTTTTCCTTTCGAGGAAAACTAAAACAACGTAGATATTGCATAAATCAATGCAAAGAATAGAACAAAAACGAAACCGTACAAACAATATTAGCTATGAAAGGAATGCAGATTTTCATTACAAAACTAAGTAAGTAGGTAGGTACAGTGGCGTCATACAATACAAAAGATGGTAAGACAATTGAAAATAAATTACTTCATGACTGACAGACAACTGCACCTTAGTATACGACTGTACTATGATGGATAATAGTAATAGAGATGATAATATACCGCTAGTTATTTTAATTACATAAGCAATAACAAGATTTTCCAGTCAAACAGATCCTCTTAGAGTAAATACTAACTTAGGCAGACCATATCATACTAATACAATTAGTTAAAAAAAAAACCTGTCCGATCTGAAACTGAAATGAAAGTAAAACTCATAAATTGCAGCAATTACACCAAAATCTAGAAATTATTTTAAAATGTGATAACACCACCGCAGGTCTCGGTCTTACTATGTTTCGTACCCAGGAAAGATGTCGGTGTTTAAGTATTGCCATTTCAATTTTCTCGTAGTTTTTTTACACATCTATACTTATAATAAATCTGTAGAGAGGTCAATTCTGTACATGAAATATATTTCCAAAATAACTATCAGCGGGTGATTGGTGATCGATACTGACGCCAAAAATGCAATCAGTAAAATTTTTGTCTGTCTGTCTGTCTGTCTGTCTGTCTGTCGGTCTGTATGTTCGCTATAGAAACAAAAACCACTCGACGGATTTCAACGAAACTTGGTACAATTGTTCTTCATACTCCTGGGCAGGTTATAGTATACTTTTCATCACGCTACGACCAATAGGAGCAGAGCAGCGAAGGGAAATGTTGGGAAAATGAGTGATTCATGAGAAAGGTTTCAAGCTATAAAACATCACGCTACAACCCTTAAGAACGGGGCAACGCAGGTGAAACCGCGGGCGAAGAACTAGGGAACAAAGTAACTATTCCACGCGGACGAAGTCGCTGGCAAAAGCTAGTTCATTAATAAAATTGTAGGAGACATGACCACCATAAAAATTATCTAATCTAACTCTTTAAATAAAATAGAGTAACATGGAGATCACTGATATAGAATATATGAAGGGTCTTTATATGAGCAAAAAAAGCTAACATAATTATCTTTTAGAAATGTTATAAGTGCTTATGAAGCTTAGTTAAAGCTGTAAGTATTGTATTGCCGAACGAAACTGGATGCGGTTTTGACAGCTGTATTGCTGAAGGGTATATCGGTCACGTCCCTAGTAAAAACTGCAGTAAGCTTCTGTTGCTCTATGATCGGGAGCATTTGGTCTGTCCAGTCATACGTACATAGACCCCTTCAAGGGGCCACAAACTTTAACACGCAGCACCTTAGACTACTAGTCTAAGCTCAGCACAGATAATATAATACTAGGAGACTCGCAGTAAGAAGCAGGTGGCTCTGTAACTCAAGGACATCCTCTAGTAAACGTGAGAAAACCTAATTGCTGTTAAAAGGCATTAACCTAATTATCTAAGTTAACATCTAATTATGTAGCCAGCTAACTTTGTACGAAAATATTTCACGCTGTGATAGAAACACTTATTCTAGTAGTTGGTGCGTTTTTGATATTGCAGAGATCAGGAGGCAGCATTACTGAGGGATAAGTAGCTGTTTACTTATAAAATAAACAATCCCAAATTTTAATTGTATAATTGTCTAAAAACATCCTATGTCCAGGAAAAGTGGTCGCATAGCGGCCTGACCTGTATGTGCTAACTAGACAATCGTCCATTTTGCTTTTTAAACATAACATAACATACCATCACGCCTGTATTCCCCGAAGGGTTAGGCAGAGGTGTACTTAATGTACACCCACAGTTCGCCGGTATGTTTAGGTCCCATGTTATAGGGGGCGAGCCTATAGCCAATAACCGGGCACAAATCCAGACTCCGAGCTGCTAATGAGAATTTCATAGAAAAATCCAATAACACTTTGCTCGACCTGGGGATCGAACCCAGGACCTCTAGTGTAGCAGTCTCACTTGGGACCACTAGACTAATGAGGCAGTCAAACAAAATGCTTTTTAAACTAAAATCAAAATTCATATCAGTAATTCGGACCTCTTAAGCACCGACCTATTTTCTACGGTCTTCTGATCCTTCGTCCCCTATCACATGGGACCTAAAAATACAACAACTCTGTGTAACCCTTCGAAGAATATAGACGTGATCGTACATTAACATACGCTTTAAGCCCACTTTTGTCATGTACCGCTGAAATATGGAATGCGCTTCCCGAGTGGGTCTTCCCCGATAGATATAATCTGGGTGTTTTTAAATCACGAGTGAATCGGTTTCTTCTAGGCAAGCGCGCTCCATCGTAGATCGCAGTGTCGCTTAACATCAGGCGAACTGGTGGTCAAGCGTAAGCCTATCACGAATAAAAAAACCGTGTTAATATTAAAATTTGCCCATAAGAGACACATTTAAAGTGCACACATTCTGTGCCCGTCAATTACTCCGGCACGCCGCGATGTGTCAAGTGGAGACTCACGGCGAGCTAATTTGATTGTCGGCTGTTGCTCAAGATACACCGTTATTTCGAGGTTATTTAGCTTATGATATTGGGGATAGTTTAGACATATGCTTTAGGCTAATATCCGGTAGTAATTTACATAACATATGTATATAACCATCTCGCCTAAGTTCCCCGAAGGATTAGGCAGAGGCGTACGTAATTTATACCCACAGTTCGCCGGTATGTTAACGGCCGGTTTAACCGGGAACAAATCCAGACTCCGAGCTGCTACTGAGAATTTCACAGGACAAACCAATAACACTTTGCTCAATCTGGGAATCGAACCCAGGCACTCTAGCGCAGCAGTCGCGTTTGGGCCACTAGACTAATGAGGCAGTAATTTAGTAAATAACTTAACATCAATATGGTATATCCTGGACTAGAAAGATAGTCACGGACAATACATGAAAATAAAATATTTGCATGCTAAGTGCCACCAACCAGACCATTGGTGAGCTGTCTGCACAGATTTTCAACTGGACCTTAAAAGTCAGTGTCACTTTAAAAAGTTTTTTTTTTATATTGGCAACCTGCCGATATTTTCAGCAATTTCTGCCAGTGTCGTGTAATGACTACTCATCTATACTTATAATAAATCTGTAGAGAGGTCAATTCTGTACATGAAATATATTTCCAAAATAACTATCAGCGGGTGATTAGTGGCATCGATACTGATGCCAAAAATGCAATCAGTAAAATTTTTGTCTGTCTGTGTCTGTCTGTCTGTCTGTCTGTCTGTCTGTCTGTCTGTCTGTCTGTCTGTATGTTCGTTATAGAAACAAAAACCACTCAACGGATTTCAACGAAACTTGGTACAATTGTTCTTCATACTCCTGGGCAGGTTATAGTATACTTTTCATCACGCTACGATCAATAGGAGCAGAGCAGTGAAGGGAAATGTTGGGAAAACAGGAGAACTTACTCCATTTTTTAAGCTTCCGTCGCGTGTGTAGCCTTAATGGTTAAAGCTACACAGAAATCATGTATGACGGAAATGTTCTCCTTAAAATTATATAAAAAAAATATTCCACGACAGCAAATGTCTATCTTTTATGGTTGACTCACAATAACACGTGTAACTCCCGATAGCTTAGCAGTTCGGAGCTTTCTGATTATATTTGTCTACTCTTACGTTAGGTGACTGACTGACTAACATAGTGATCTATCAACGCACAGCCCAAACCACAGGTTATAGTATACTTTTCATCACGCTACGATCAATAGGAGCAGAGCAGTGAAGGGAAATGTTGGGAAAATGAGTGATTCATGGGAAAGGTTTCAAACTATCAATGTATATATCATCACGCTACAACCCTTAGGAACGGGGCAACGCAGGTGAAACCACGGGCGAAGAACTAGGGAACAAAGTAACTATTCCACGCGGACGAAGTCGCTGGCAAAAGCTAGTGTGTAATACTTGTAGGGAGGACTATTCTTATTGCATTGAAATTATTCTGGTGTTATAGTACTAGTACAGTAGTAGGTACGTCGACAGCACATTTATCTGTCAAATTTTCCCAATGGTTAATAAACTCTAGATTAAATTAAAAATCGATTGAAGTAATTTGACAGTTTTGAATTCCATGATGTGCTATTGACCGTTACATAAACTAGTAGAGAAGTACTTAGTTAAATTGTCGTGTCAAATCCGTCACTCAAAGAATTTATGTAAGTACTTCGTTATTTATTGAATTAATCCGTCCCATGACTGGGAAGCATAAAAAGTATTGCGTTAATCAATGCTAGCGTTGCTGAGAAACGATGAACAAATCAAAACTACCCGTCAAAACTTTACAAGCTTTTACTCATATCAAAACGTCGGTAATACCAAGCAAAACTCCTCCAAAACAACAAATAAACACCACTAATCCAGTTTTAAACGGTAGTCTCAAAGTAAAAAGCATATTTCGTTCATTGTAACGCAAATTACTTAGAAATCGTGCCGCCATCTTGTTCCCGCCATTTGCATAAGTTTTGTTCGGATTCATTGTCTAACGTGACGGTTAGCGTTTGTCAGGCAAAGAAAGGAATTCATAATGCCTTATGCAACTATATGTGACCCATTTAAAAAGATATTTTAGTTTCTACTGCGTTTTCTCGGAGTGTTACAAATTTAATTAGTTGGACAGTTAACAGTAACTAGCTATGGTTTTGAAACCCTTTGGAAAATAATTTCGAATTCAAACTCATGTGTTCTAAAAATCGTGTTTAGTTTTGAACCACGCCGATACGCACATCATGGTCTGGCTGGTCAGCTCTTACTTGCTGTGGCAATCCCTATTTTTTTGTATGATGAACAAATCTTATACATCAAAGTCCAGAATTCTCAGTAATTTATATTATATTGATTATAGATTTATTTTAGTTTTACAGACTTATCTCTGTATATTTAAAACTCAAAGGTGACTGACTGACTGACATAGTGATGTATCAACGCACAGCCCAAACCACTGGAGGGATCGGGCTGAAATTTGGCATGCAGGTAGATGTTATGACGTAGGAATCCGCTAAGAAATGATTTTGATAAATTCTACCCCCAGGGGATAAAATAGGGGATGAAAGTTTGTATGAATCTTTGTCAATTTTAAACCGATCGGACTGAGACTTTGCATGCATATAGCTACTATGACGTAGGCATTCCCTAAGAAAGGATTTTGATAAATTGGATGAAAGTTTGTCTATCTAAATATATATAAAACTCAAAGGTGACTGACTGACTGACATCTATCAACAAACAGTCCAAACCACTGGAGGGATCGGGCTGAAATTTGGCATGCCGGTAGATGTTATGACGTAGGAATCCGCTAAGAAATGATTTTGATAAATTCTACCCCCAAGGGGATAAAATAGGGGGTGAAAGTTCATATGGAACAAAGTAACTATTCCACGCGGACGAAGTCGCGGGCAAAAAGCTAGTTGTAATAATAAAACTTGAATTACCAATAACTATACCAGGGCCCTAATAATAGATCACCTTTTTGCGGTCTCCCAAAAATGTTCTGTTTTGAGTTAAGCCAGCATACCATTCAGCGTTGTCGCGGAGGAATGATTCTCTCGCTCCCGTAAGCCCAGCAAAAAGTGGTGAGGCGAAACACCCGTGCGGTTTTAGTCGGTAGGTCACCCATTCTGGGTGGAGTCCGACACGCCCCGCCGCCTTCCACGGGCGGCGGAAGTCCATGAGGATTTCCACAAACAAAAAAAAAAGTGTACCATTCAGCGTGGATGTAAGTACTACACTTACAAATAATTTTAAATCGAGGACAAATACTAATGTTTATCTCGCTAAGTTCTAGCTCATCGAACAATGTGTTGGTCGTAAAATACGCGTCCATATAACTTGACTAAATCACGCCTTGTCGAGAATACGTGTAATATTACGCTTATGATAAGTTTTCAGTGTTAGTAGCATGTAAGTAGAAACTATTTTAACCAACTAACAATATGGAGGAGATGTGCCTATGTAACACTAAGAAGAAACTCGAACTCCGTAAACGAACGAAGGTTCAAGACGTTAGAAGAAAGATCATGGTACTAAAGTGGACCTGGGCAGGACACTTGGCAAAACGGAGTGGAGTAAGGCAATCTATGAATTTGTTAGTATTTTGCCGCGACATTATTGAACCGTGACATTTATATTGCAGTCATAAAATATATATATATATAATTTGTAAATGTGAGTACCATGTAGGCTTTTGATACATGTTAATTAAACAAACTTATTATAGTCTGGAGGCTTTGGGAACTTCATTAGACCTACACGAATGTCCTGCTGATCTGGTATGGCCGTGCGACAGGTCGTTGAGCTCCCTAAATTATGGTTGAGCTACACGATGACTGATGCACGCGTGCCGTCAGTTGGGACTGGTCTACTCAAAGCTGCTATGGTTCTTTCCTCAAAAGGCCATTTCAGACATTACCCTACATCGTACCACTCACTTATAAGTGTTCTTTCATGTCTGGACTTTAAAAGAGACCATGATTCTCTGAGTTTGTTTCGGTGTTTCTTCTCAGAGGTCGTCAGTTAGGAAATGCCGAAGCCATCTAGCTAAAAAAAAACCCAAACCATGACATGTAAAAGTATCTCTAAAGATCTACTTGCAGAATAAATAATTTCATTTCATTTCATTTCATTTCAACTACAGAATGGTGGCCGAGAGATGGCAAGAGGAGTGTCGGATGTCCAGCAGCGAGATGAGTCGACATTATTCAAGTCGGAGGGCGTACCTGGATGAGAGCAGCACAGAATTGTGGTGTATGGCACAAACTGAGGGAGGCCTATACCCAGCAGTAGGTGATGATGTTTCGCGAACAACCTCATTGATGTAGTGGTCCTAAACGCGACTGTTACAATGCGTTCCAGCTGGTCCATTTGATACATTCAAACATAGTGTCAGATCTCTTCAATCTGAAGACACTGCTATTCTTATTTTGCGGAAATTTTGTTGCATATCCTTGCAGGGCTTTCTTTACCTTTATTGGAGGCCTTGGGCAATTAGCGATACTGGAACCTATATGACAATGAATATGATAGAGAACTATTTTATACAGTAGTAAGAATTAGAGAGCCCCATCGCAGGGCCCAGAACACTTACTCAGAGTGGCCAATGGAAAAGGAGGGAACTATATGTATCATAATAAGTCCTAAACTCCAAAATAAGGACAGCCAGGAAGTCTACAAATGTTAAATAACCTGTTTTATACAAAATACATCCAAAAACAACAATTTAATGTCTGAGGTGCGTCTGTTACCATTTTAAACTTGTTTGAACAGCTGATCTGCACTTACATTAGAAAATAAACCCAATTCCAAGTGCGTAAGGTAGATATTACTATATTTTGGTGTTATTTGAAGAGTCAGCGACATGATTCAGAGAGACTGCTGACTAAATAAGTAATTTGTGTTTGTAATTAAGGAATGTACGTGAATGTATGAGCGACTGATTCAAAAATATGGATTGTAACTTAGTCATTGTTACCGATGGGAGAATTAAAAGAACGTTCCAGATCATCAATCGAAACCTTTATTTTGGAAGTCGGGTTCATCTAAAATATCATAGCTAACTAACTTCCATTAGACCGCAACCCAAATTCTGTTAAACCAATTGTCAGACTTTTCGAGCTTCTGACTACCGCTATGATTGTCTTAAGAACTTCTATCCATCTTACTATATTGAGATCAGCGTCCAGACTAACAAGATGTGTCGAAATGTCAACCTCCCTTATGAGCAACACAACCATCCTTTGGATAACCTGGTTGTCAGGCTGTTTAGGCGCCTGATTATCCCTAATCATTTAGAAAAAAATATTAGCATTGTCATAAAAGTCACCATCCTTCAACCTTTCCCATGTTGGGGATGTATACACGAGGTATGCATGCTGTTGCCAGATGGAATAGAAAATCAGTATTTTGCAAAGTTTTTATTTTAAACGAAGTTGAGCAGATTTATCAGATTTAGCAGATCGTAGGTGTTTTAGTATTATAAGTAGGTCCTACCTCTTAAAAAAATTAAATATAAATAAATTTACATGCTATTATAAAATGGCGGAATGTGCCTTGCTCAGGAATTTATTGTAACATCTTATTGTACCACATTTTAAGCGAATAAATTTGATTTGATTTGACTACTGCATTAATTGCCATTTAGTTTAGATTTTTAACCAGTACGAGTGTACTGGTTAAAAATCCTTTAAACCGTTAAACTGATTTCTATAAAACAAGGAGAGAGATTCCATATTCAAGACATAGGGCTACCTATCTTATTTCTCAAAACGAAATACCTAGTAAATAGTCGATTTGGAGCGCTTGTGTAATCCCGGGATACAGTTACTTAGTTCTTTATAAAACTGTTTACAAAATCAATTATTAGGTCCATGTGTGTAAACAGCAGTAAATATGTTATGTTACAAAATATTAAATTTATTTACAGATAGAAGGTGAAGCCTTCACACACCATTTTTATTACATAAATATTTCGTCAACCACATCTGTTAGTTCACCGTTTTGAAATTGTTGTACAAAATTTTAACCAAAGATGGTAGAACTCCGATGCTGGAGTGCGTCTGAGGACGTAGGTACTACCGCATTGCTTTTTCTTATTAATTCTTCCGCTAAAAAATAATGTACTAACATTACTGTGTTCTGGTTTGAAGGGCAGTGTCGTCAATGAAATTACTGGGCAAGCAATGAGAGGTCTCAAGATAACGCGCTAGTGATTCCACGGGAGTTGCTGGCATCTATAGGCTGCGGTTGCTTCCCATCAGTTATTAAGTACAATTATTACAATTAAACTATATAACTTCTTCTGCTTTATTTGTCTAGATCTACTATTAGATTATTACTAGCTTCTGCCCGCGACTTTGTCTGCTGGACTTCAGGATTGGGTTGTGTGTGTTATTCATCTATCTGTGTGCCGTTCTGGCGTGAAAGAGTAACAAACATCCATACTCACAAACTTTCATATCATTTTTCGTCTTTGTCCTATAGATTGTGGTTTTATACTCGTAGATAATTATCCGCCAAAGGGCATGCAAATTGCACGTTAAATTATTAATACCCAAAATTTGATAAAGCACAAATATCATTAGCCGCCTACATGCCTATCTGTAGCCTTAGCACGAACAACTTGCGAAAAAGTATTCGTATCGTCACGATAGAGGCGCTGATCCAAATCTCATACAAATTGGTCTCCATGACGATGCTAAGGCTACTGTTCAGTAGCCTTAGCACGAACAACTTGCGAAAAAGTATTCGTATCGTCATGGAGACCAATTTGTATGAGATATGGACCAGCGCCTCTATCGTGACGATACGAATACTTTTTCGCAAGTTGTTCGTGCTAAGGCTACTGTTTTGTTGACTGTACATTAGAAAACCTCAGTATTAAGAAGACCGAAATTCATCCATAATGGCTAGGTTTGAGGTAGACGTTGACTGTCACGATGGACAAAAGACACTAAAATCTAGATTTTACGTAGGTGTTCTATTGTGCATAACAGACATATTTGCGGAGTCGGTAAACATCGGAGGCGCCGGCGCCGCCCGTTTGTGCGACCGCTAATGTTTATTGAAATATTGTGCAACGATGACAAGGAAATAAATAGTTATACCTCGCGGTACTACCCATATTGATCTCGTTTTTGCTAATCCTGTGGAAATTTTCACAATTAATAATAATGATTAATTTCACAATAATGTACACTCACAGTTCGCCGGTATGTTTTAGGTTCCATGTAATAGGGGGCGAGCCTGTTGCCACTAACCGGGCACAGATCCAGACTTCGAGCAGCTGCTTACTGAGAATTTCATAGAAAAACCCAATAACGCTTTGCTCGATCGACCTGGAGATCGAACCCAGGACATCTAGCGTAGCAGTCGCGCTTAGGACCACTTGCTGGAGTAATGAGGCAGTCGTGAATTTCTTGACTTTAAAATGCCATGATTCTAAAAAAGTTTAAAATTCTAGAAAGTTGTAGTTTTTCTTGTTATTATTTATACATAATATCTAAAAATTACTGAGTGAACTAGGTAACCAATTTTAACCGCCTGTGTTGTCATTCTCATCAATCTTGCTTGATTAAGTATCCTAATCTCGTAGGAATTTCCCCGAATTCTATCTTAGCTATTATATTATTATAAGGCTTTCTTTGTTTCTAACCGTCTAAATAACCAGAGGTAATTTAGGTCAGGACTTAACCTTAGTGTTAGCAGTAAACTTGCTGCCACTTCCAGTGTTATCTGCTACACATTTCAGTTATCAGTCGATAAACATCTTGATTACGTCTCTTATCGATAGCTTTAGAGTTTTTAATTAGTAACAAGTCTCTGAATTAGGGTTTTCAAAATTTCCTGGACGTGCTATGACCCTCCTTTTACCTATCACAGCATCTATGAACTACTGTAGCCTACTTCAGAAACCTCGGATACTCTGATCTGGTATCGTCGAATGATGGGTTGTTAAGCTCCCTATAATATGGTCCTATAAGTCGCCTAAGCTACCATAGGTCCCCAAAAATATCGTAACGGCACCTCAGGGTGCAACCTTGATAAATTTTATCAAAATCAGTTCAGCGGTTTAGGCGTAAAAACACAGACAAGTGGAGTTTTTGCTGTCGCAACCATACTTCCATACTAATATTATAAAAAATGCCAAAGTATTTAACTCTCTCTGTCTGATTAATCACTTCGGTGAAGGAAAATATCGTAAGGAAACCTGATACTTTTTAGATTATGTGCTGTCTACAGAACCACAATAGGTGAGCGTAAACTAGGGTTTACTCACTCTCAGTTCGAGAGGTCTGCGCTTAGCAATAGGACCGAAAGATGACTTGGATACAAAACCACCATGCATAGAAGATTGCTCTCCATTACTAATAGTTCATTTTCTAATATCTGAGACAAATCGGAGCGATGACAATAGATATTTTTTTATAATAAAATTCACATTTTTCAACGACCCTTGTGATTCTTAGAAATCTATACATTACTCGTGAAATGTTTAAAGATTGCCACTTAATAAATGAAGTAATTGTTTTTTTAATCACAAAATATAGATCAGAGGAATATAAGTTTGAATGGGTGGAATGGTATTCTTTACTAGTATTCCTTTAAGCAGGTCTCATGCTGGGTCATGCCTCTGCGCTCCATAATGTAACTTATTATTGTCTACCCTTGCCAAAATCCTAACGTCGATGTTATTACGTAATAACTAATCTAAAAAAGGAAATAAGCATGTCGTCATAAATTTAACCACTTAAAACTAACTAAATAGTGCTGTTTCAACGTATGATAACATTCCTTATCTTTCAAAGTTTACTGCTCTTTTAATCTAAGATACGGCTTTTTATTTGCTCTGGCAATGTGACCCCGAAGTGGCATTATGGAGTGTGCCAAAGCAAATATTGGTTTAAAAACTTAATTGGAGTGATAAAACGTTCAAATTCAAATTGTTCTAGATTTAAAATGAACGTTCTAGAATTTATTATTGCGACATGATTATGACGGTTACTTTCCTTTAGTAGGCTTTTCAAATACCATAATAAAAGATGTACCTGCTTGTATTTATTTTAATCCATAGTTATTTGAGATACCTACTTATTTTACCGTAAGATTTAGCTAAGTACGTATTACGCAACTCTTCATTCCCTATGTTCTGAGATCTTCTCGAAAAGTCTGATTGCATGTTTCACGTAACATGATTTATTTAATTTAATAAAAAATATTTCTAAAGTTCTTCAATCCAAAAATAAAAATATCCGACATAATTTGATTTTATGAAATAAAATTAAATCTATTATCAATAAAAATAAAGTTACCCACTTTTTAGTTGAATTGTTTAGCCGTTAAATTATTGTCGAATATAAATTTGATTATTACTTAAATTACAGAAAAATATGTTTCTAATGTCTTACCCATTTAACTTCCACTGCAAATTTCCCCCTGAAATGATCCGCCATCTTGAATCACATGTTTATCTCATTAGTTGGTCCATCGTTACGACGCCCTGCCGACCGCCATGTGACCAATCACAGGCAAGGAAAACTTTAATTGTTATCTGTCTACGATAAAACAATCCAATCATATCGTTTTATCATTACCATTTAACAACAATTGTAAAATATCCATATTTCCCGCTTAAAAAATAATGAAACACTATCTATCCACTCAAATGACTTTCAAAATAAGAACACGTTCCAAAAAATTGACAAATTACTTTAAAAAATAACGCAATTATTCTAATTGGTAATTTTAGTGATTTTAACTTTTAAAACGAACTAATTTTAGTGATAATTATAGTTAAAAGGTTCGTGAACTGATTTTGGAAACTGGCGCTGATGGCGGCAAGAATAAAATGGCGTCGGTGCTTACATGTCGAGTGTTTTATACAAGTGGTACCTGTTGCGTCACACCTGTGGCTAGGACACGGTGATAAGGCGTGTTCAGACCGAAGATTTTCAAACACCTGATTTTTGTTACGATTCTTGAGTGACTTCGTTTATTTATCTAGTGTGGTTTAAAATACCTTTTAAAGCTACGGAAAAATTAATGTGATTGAAATTGTCATTGAAGAATGAATTTATAAAAGAAATACGATGAAACGTTTATCAAGATCATGCATTATTTTCTTCAGAAAATAGATGAAAATAGTAGTTATGGTTAGGAGAAAAAGGTAACTGCTAGTACAATAAAGAATTACGTTATTATTTAATTAAATCTTTTTAAATTTAGAATTTACCAGTACTTGGTTCAACTCACATCGATTTACACACTTCTGTTATCTTACAATTGAATTTTAACAACACTTATCGTACGTCATCATTCTAAAGATTTCTAGACAGTTTCTAGACCCAAAGCTTTGATTTTAGAACTGTATGCTTGTAGACAGTAGTGCAGTTTATTTTCGATTACATTTTAAAACATCGAATTAAAATTTATTGTTAAATTCAATTTATCACTGGAACTCGAAGTGAGAATGTTTCGAAATATTGTTGGTAGTTTTAGATACTTATGTTATCGGAAAGTAAAGATTCTTCTTTAGAATTGCAGTGTTAAATTAATATTGTTTCTATTGAAAAATACAATACTTACTTTACACAAAATAAAACAACATTTAACGTCTGCTCTAAAAGAAAACTGTCAAAAGCTGTCTGTTCAGGTGCGTTTAGATAGCGTTTAACAAATAATGTTGTTATTTGAATGAGCCGAATCGGCCCCAGAGTGTCCACCGCTCTAATTCCCGATAAAAGATATGAAACCATACCTAGGTACTCTAAAATATCATTTATTTATTTACTTTAACACAGTTTAAATCAATTACAATAAATAAAGAAGACTTAGTTACTTTTATATAATCACGTCTGCATCTCCGAAGAGTTAGACAGAGGTGTACTTACTCATGAACACTTATAGTTAACCAATATGTTTTAGGTCCCTTTAATAGAAACCGAGCCTATTGCCCATTATAAATCGTATTTAAAACTCCAATAACATAAACTCTGAGAATCGAACCTAGAACTTCACGCTCAGCAGCCGTGCTTGCACTCACAGAGCTAAGCTAAATTGCTACTGGGACGATGGAATTATAAAACTGATTTATTGGTCTAGACCAATAAATCAGTTTTATAATTCCATCGTCCCAATAAAAATAGTAGCAATGTAAAAACATAAGTACTCCGTGTAAACACAGCTTAATAAAAAAAAAATCTTATCGCTAGGGGAAATGGGTACAAGTTATAGGAAACTTAGTTTACGGACTTTCAATTTTCTTTCATTGTTCAGTACAAAAGCTTAAGTTTTACTTACTTATAACATGACCGCACAAGTAAGTTAACTATTTGCATAGCTTGTGTAATAAGTATTCTTGCAAATCGTGCCACATATTGTTACTATGTCTTCGAGTGAAATCAGTAAGGATAATGTAAGACGAGTTTATTATAACTAGTTACATCAATTTAACCTATTTTAACCGACTTCGAATTAAAAAAAAAACCGGACAAGTGCGAGTCGGACTCGTCCACCGGGGGTTCCGTACTAATTTGTAGGTTTTCATGTTTTAATCACAAATGTTATCAGATTTATCTCTATACTTGTAGTATAAGACGGTATTACTTGCCAATTTTCATAGTTCTAGGTCTTCTAGGTAAAGGGAAAATACCCTATAAATATTGATTCCCTTGAGAGTGTCGAAATATAGTTTTTTGCGGCATAAACGGCCGTATATTTCTTTTTACGTTAACTTAGAAGTTTGATTTTTTCACAGCTTCAAGGGACCGTAGACATGAGTATATGGTTTTAACTTCAACTCTATATCTCCACGCGTTCCCAAGATAAAGGGTCTTGACAGACAGACGGACGCACAACAAAATGATCCTATAAGGGTTCCGTTTTTGCCTTTTGAGGTATGGACCCCAAAAATAACGAGAGCTCAAAGTTCGTCTGAATGTATTTTTTTCTTTACGTGTCCACTGATATTTTTGTCAATTGTGGACCAATTTCAATACATAATACATAATCAACCCATTATACTGTCCCACTGCTGGGCACCGATCTCCTATCAGATTGAGAGGGATTAGGTTATAGTCCACCATGGCCTAATACGGGTTGAGCTGGTAGACTTCACACACCGTCGAGAAAATCTCTAAGGCATGCATGTTCCTTCACGATGTTTTCCTTCACCGTTCAAGCGCGTGATAATTAACTATTAATACGCATATGACTTCGACAAGTGCGTGTCTTCGAATCTAACTCTAGACCTTTGACTTGGCAGTCTAATGGTCAAATCACTGAGCTGCTTTGCCTATTTCAATAATTATTTTTTATTTAAAACTAGCTTTTGCCAGCGACTTCGTCCGCGTGGAATAGTTACTTTGTTCCCTAGTTCTTTTCCCGCGGTTTCACCAGCGTTGCCCCGTTCCTAAGGGTTGTAGCGTGATGTTTTATAGCTTGAAACCTTTCTCATGAATCACTCATTTTCCAAGATTTCCCGTCACTGCTCTGCTCCTATTGATCGTAGCGTTATGAAAAGTATACTATAACCTGCCCAGGAGTATGAAGAACAATTGTACCAAGTTTCGTTGAAATCCGTCGAGTGGTTTTTGTTTCTATAACGAACATACAGACAGACAGACAAAAATTTTACTGATTGAATTTTTGGCGTCAGTATCGATCACTAATCACCCGCTGATAGTTATTTTGGAAATATATTTCATGTACAGAATTGACCTCTCTACAGATTTATTAAAAGTATAGATAGATAGATAGATATAGTCCCGTTCAAAATAACGTCTAGAAACCTAGATTAAATGAGATCGCCCATTTTTCTACTTAAAAATATGGTTTTACGTAGCTTCTGCATGTAACTTCATCTGCATGGACTTCAGAATTGGGTCCACCCTGTATGAAAAGTATCCTGTGTTAGTTCAGGTTATAAACTTCTAGGCCAAATATCCAAATCCGTTTAGTCGTTTTTGCGTGATTGAGTAACAAACATACTAGCTTTCACATCTATACTTATAATAAATCTGTAGAGAGGTCAATTCTGTACATGAAATATATTTCCAAAATAACTATCAGCGGGTGATTAGTGATCGATACTGATGCCAAAAATGCAATCAGTAAAATTTTTGTCTGTCTGTCTGTCTGTCTGTCTGTCTGTCTGTCTGTCTGTCTGTCTGTCTGTCTGTATGTTCTTTATAGAAACAAAAACCACTCGACGGATTTCAACGAAACTTGGTACAATTGTTCTTCATACTCCTGGGCAGGTTATAGTATACTTTTCATCACGCTACGATCAATAGGAGCAGAGCAGTGAAGGGAAATGTTGGGAAAACAGGAGAACTTACTCCATTTTTTAAGCTTCCGTCGCGTGTGCAGCCTTAATGGTTAAAGCTACACAGAAATCATGTATGATGGAAATGTTCTCCTTAAAATTATATAAAAAATATTCCACGACAGCAAATGTCTATCTTTTATGGTTGACTCACAATAACACGTGTAACTCCCGATAGCTTAGCAGTTCGGAGCTTTCTGATTATATTTGTCTACTCTTACGTTAGGTGACTGACTGACTGACATAGTGATCTATCAACGCACAGCCCAAACCACAGGTTATAGTGTACTTTTCATCACGCTACGATCAATAGGAGCAGAGCAGTGAAGGGAAATGTTGGGAAAATGAGTGATTCATGGGAAAGGTTTCAAACTATCAATGTATATATCATCACGCTACAACCCTTAGGAACGGGGCAACGCAGGTGAAACCACGGGCGAAGAACTAGGGAACAAAGTAACTATTCCACGCGGACGAAGTCGCTGGCAAAAGCTAGTTTTAAATAATGTTATCATTAGGATACAGCACTGAAATATCCTGTAAGTTAACGTAGTCTATCTAGTTTAAGGGTCCTGGGGAGGTTGAATTCCCTCTATACTTATAATAAATCTGTAGAGAGGTCAATTCTGTACATGAAATATATTTCCAAAATAATAACTATCAGCGGGTGATTAGTGATCGATACTGACGCCAAAAATGCAATCAGTAAAATTTTTGTCTGTCTGTCTGTATGTTCGTTATAGAAACAAAAACCACTCGACGGATTTCAACGAAACTTGGTACAATTGTTCTTCATACTCCTGGGCAGGTTATAGTATACTTTTCATCACGCTACGATCAATAGGAGCAGAGCAGTGAAGGGAAATGTTGGGAAAATGAGTGATTCATGAGAAAGGTTTCAAGCTATAAAACATCACGCTACAACCCTTAGGAACGGGGCAACGCAGGTGAAACCGCGGGCGAAGAACTAGGGAACAAAGTAACTATTCCACGCGAACGAAGTCGCTGGCAAAAGCTAGTACTGAAATAAATCTTAATCCAGACAATATTCTATCAAATTATGTTATTATTCGGATTTGGATACCATTAATCTAGGTTTCTACGGTAATATTTCGTATACTACTACTTCACTGGAAATAAAAGACCGTAAAATCGTTCCAAACTTGGTAGAGTTATCAAAAATTACATTCGCTTACATTTATTTCCAGTGAAGTATTTTGGACGAAATGGTAACGTAGGAACCTAGATTAACGGTGTCGGAATCCGAATAATAACAGAGTTTGATTAAATTGTGTTTGAATTACGATATACTTCGGTATTACGTTTGTAAGAAAAATTCGGGTTAACAGCTTAGTAGTGCTAGGCCAACGCGAGGCTATCCATAAAATAAATTATGTCACACGAGTTTCATGGTTTTTTACCACAAGTCACCCCCCCCCCCCCTCCACGTCCATTACACACGTCGTCACATTTGTGATCGCTTCCCCCCTTGTGTGACGCTCACATAATAATGATCTTTCAAGTTCTTAGTTAACATACTGTTTTCTGACACTTACGCGAATATTAGACACTGAAATTAAATCTACGTTTTGCGGATTTTATCGCGTTGTATTTATATCATTTAATTCCCGATTTACCTTTCGTTTCGTATATAATATTACAATACAACGCGGTAAAGTCCATAAAAACCGCTGAAATATGGAATTCACTTCCCGAGTGGGTCTTCCCTGATAGATATAATCTGGGTGTCTTTAAATCACGAGTGAATCGGTTTCTTCTAGGCAAGCGCGCTCCATCGTAGTTCGCAGTATCGCTTAACATCAGGCAAACTGGCGGTCAAGCGTAAGCCTATCACGAATAAAAAAAAGTGTTTTTTTTTAGTAGCGGTATACTGGGCACATGTGTAGTTTAATGTTTTTAAATTATTTCTTTTTTTTTACTCTTCTCTTTCCGCTTGCTGTCAGTTCGCTAAGAAGAAGTATAAATAATTTTACCTAACTTTTAAAAGCGCAGAAGAACATTTAACAGCGACCGCGGTGAGCAGTAGCGGTATTTTTGTGTGTCCTTGTTTAAATAAAACCGTTGTCTCACAAACCACCTGTTTAGCACTGTCCATAGTTGATCGTACGACTTCCGGCACTCGTGCGCAGCTACGCAAACGTCACGCATGTTGTCTGTTCGGGATAGACAGATACATAGGTTTTTAGTAATTAAAAACTTAAATTAGATTAGTATATGAATCTTAATTAGATAGGTATTTATCTAGGCATGCTACACACTCCATGCTTCATTAATGTAGGTAGTGGTGGCAATTGCGGCTGTAGAGTAAGAGGTCCTGGAGTCGATTCCCAGAAATAGTGGTGTGAAGTCGTGGACGTAGTGTTGTGTGGCTAATCCATCGACTTCCTACGTAGCAAAAATGTAGGTACCTACGGCTTACAGGTAGTTGTTCCAGGTCTGGGTGTTAGTGTAGATTACTTATGTCGGAATTTGTATTTGTAAACGCACCCCCGATATAGAAGAAAATTATACATACAAAGCAGTCATTACATTTCAGTAACGTGTCATATTTATATGTAGGTATACCGCTCGCTTGGATTGGACCACTCAATTGGATTTGCTCTATTGGTAGATCTTCGCATTTTATGACTTAAAACTTTACATACCATTGCGGCTGTATTCCCCGAAGGGTTAGACAGAGGCGTACTATGTACCATGTAGTAGGTCCTGTCCCATGTAATAGGAGGCGAGCCTATTGCCATTAATCGGGCACAAATCCAAACTCCGAGCTGCTATTGAGAATTTCATGCTAAACTGCGCGACCTGGGAATTGAACTCAGGACCTGCAGCGTAGCAGTCCCGCTTAGAGCTACTAGGCTAATGAGGCAGTTTCTACTACTGTCATGAACCTAGAATGCGTTAAGACCATATAGATATAAATGTGCGAAAAAAAAATAACTTTGCGGACTAGGATGAATGAAAAAGTAGGTATCTACCCAAGTATAAAATCATATGTTTTTCCTTCTTACATTTAGCGTCAGCTTCCCTATCATCGTTCCCATTCCTTATCACACTATCTTGTATCTCTTGAGATTCTGTACCTAAGTAAACTAACGTGTTTGCTCAGTATCTAGTGTAAAACTACATTTGATACGAGCCTACCATTAATTTTAAACTTTATTATTATAGGCAAAGCATTTAAAATTTAACAAAAATGTGTTTTTGTTATAAGGCACTCGATTACGAACTTTATTTCAACGATGTTTCAGTTTGAAGTTTACTATAAGTGTTATAGGGTGCGTAAGGAATGATGCGGTCAGATAATGAATTAAATCTCTGTATGTACGTTACGTAGATGATTAAAATATGGCTGTAAATAATTGTAAAACATTATGACGGTAATCATTGAACTGTAGAAGGAAGGATGACTAAAAAACTTGGTCTAACAACGAGTCCTATAAACCACCAAAGCCCATCACGTTTGGTGGTGGACCTCATACATAATTTGTCAGACTGCTAACGTCCTAAGGCACGCCACGATAGTGTGGGTAAAGCCTAGTCTTCACAGGCCCAGTAGCTGGCGGACAGTGAAGGACAGTTACTGTCTGGCAGCTACTGGGTCCGTGAAAACAAAGTTGAGCCAGTACTGACCGGTCAGTGGCTGTCGGTCAGCTACTTTTTTGTTTCTACTGTCCACTGACCTTCCCCCACTCCCACAAAGACAGCTACTGGATCGTCACTCGCTCCATACGAACGTAACTAGTGGGTCAGAAACACCAGAACTAGTAACTCAATATCTGTGTACTGCTGTCTCCTATGCAGACCCAGTAGTGATAACACGTCGGGAAAATGACAGTTCTGTATAGACAGCAGAATATACAGTAACTGGGTGGTCAGAAACTGGGCCTGTGAAAACCAGGCTTAAGACCCAGAGCTCGAACTCCACGAAAATGAAATCGAGCCTACGGCCTTAGGCTTGCCAGATGACCGGGAAATCCGGGAATGTCCCGGATTCTGAACACCTAATCTTTTTATTAACAAAGTTCTGAGCATAACTAGTTATTTTTAGTAATGGAAAAAAATCAATCGCGGGCAGGATTCGAACCTGCGTCTTCTGGTTTGATATACCAGACGCTCTGACCTCTAAGCCACCGCGAACCCTACCCGCATGATTGAAATTTTGCCTTCACATTCTGAATTTTACGTCATAAGGTGACGTTTTCCCATTAAAAATCCAAGTAAAAACATTATTGATACTTTAAGCCTAAGGTACTTACTTACCTGTTTTGTAGGTGTAATGTAGGTACGTACTAGGTACCTACGTACCCAATGTTATTCTCAAAATTGAGACGAATCTATCGACGTCTCTCAATCTACTTAAAATCCATCAAGCTGTTTAGGCTAAAGAGCGTGCCAAAGAAATACATAGGTTCATATTATGTACTTACATACCTGCATACCTACACTCCGAAAAAATAACCCTCCTTCTGGCACAGTCGGGTGAAAAGGAGGAACTGACTAACGGCCATATTAGTCTTGTGTTGTGGTCGTAGGTGCAACTGCTACGCCAGAGGCTTCTGGGCTCGAAACACAGATTGCTCTGGATTTGTGCTCGAAATTAAAATATTAAAGGACCTAAGCATACCACTGAACTGTGGGTATACATTGGCACACCGCAGCCTAACCCTTCGGGAAATACAGGCGTAATGGTGTATTATTTAATAGGAGAAGAGGAGTGAACTGAACTTCGCTAGCTAGGCTCGATTCAACTCGACAGTTCAAACTATTTTAACATTGCTGCCATCTATTATAAACATAACGAACTTGCTTTTATGACAAAGTTGAATCGAAAGTTCTTGGAACATAGATTAAACAATTTTATTTTAAAATTAATTAAATGGTTGTTATACTGAAATTCATAATGTCTATCTAAATTTATTGATCACACGGTATTAGAACAGTGCAGTGCATATTATTCTTTAATGTTGGTAGCTTTGTTTTAAATATGACCAATCATAAAAAAATGCTTTTTAGTTTTTTTTTCTACCGAATGGTAAAAATATTAAGAAACAGCATTATGTTTATAAAATAATAGCACAAAATTAAAAGTAAGTTGGAGCTGTAAACATATTCAAACATAATAGTATCGGTAGTTCACTACCGATATTATTATTATAGTGACTTATATACATAACTTATCAACTACTTCTCTAACTGTAAAAGATGTGCGTGCCTTGAACTGACCTATGTATTTGAACAGATTAACATAATGAATATTACCTTTCTATGAAAATTTATAAATGAGTTGTTGGTGTGCCTTTTAATAATAAATAAATAAAATAAACTAGATGTCTAGATATCTACATGTCTGTCTGTCCTTTACGAAATTGGGTTGTTAAAAAGGTTTGACAGAAAAAAATGAGATCGTCAATAAAGAAAGATGAACATTGAACATGAAATAAAATGAGATATAAATTCTATAATATTTTAGTTATGTACTATAAATCATAATTTCTTATAGTATTCATCATTGTTATGATGAAAGATCTACCTAGATGGTTTAAAAACTTTATTTTTCAGGTTTATCAATCTCTTATTAACTAAACCACATCATGTTTCATAGGTGTCATGGTCCTCTTTATAATCTTTCCGTATTTTGTCTTTCACTTCATACTTCTACATATATTTATGAAGCCTCATCTTTTGCCACAGGAATCACTCGTAAGTGAGCATTTTATGAACATGTTAGTAGTTATTCGGTTAGTTATGGCAACATTAGGAGTACACTGTCAGTGTCATTGTCAGAATAATGTCAAACATCTATCACCTCAACACCCAATCAAACTTCAGCCAAGTGACATCTAGATTCTTCTTTCATTCGCGGTAGTCAGCGGGTGCATGTACGTAAATTCTAAATTAATTTAATTTTCTGTAAATTATGTGAAAACACAACCGAATTATTGGTTTTATTTGACTTTCTTACTGTTTGTGTCTAATAATTCCGCGGGTGTTATTTGAAATTTCAATTGACATTTATAGGTTATGTAAAGAAATCGCTAGCTAAAAGTGAATGATTTTTTCGTGATTATGAATTAGTTATTTGTGTTACAGCATACACACTGATTTGGACATAATGAGAACGACACAAATTGCCCAGTACGCACTTAGACTCACATATTCGCAGGTAAGTCCATTTTTATAACCGTAGTACTTAAGATCTAAAAAAATACCGTCAAGACCGAAGTTAGTCTTTAAACAACGTGTTTCATGCTTCGACAAATTATTTACAAAATTATTAAAATACCTACCCCCATAATTTACCAAATTTGCGTGTACAAAACCATATCAGAAATCAATAATAAATTTTATCTTACTCAAAGAATGGTCAGGACCAGAAAAAAGTGGGTATACAAAGGGAGGCCTATACTCAGTACGGGATAGATTCGGGCTGAGCAGGTTGATATTGATGGATGGATATTCTCTCTCAGAGTATTTGGTTGTCTTCAGAACACCCTCTATAATAATTACTAATTCTTACATCATACAATGTAATCTAATTAATACTAGGCAAAATAATTACATCTAATTATGTCATTAAGGTAATTAGCATTAGAGATTGGTATATTCACCTAGCTGGAATTCACTTATTTTTTAAAGACTTGAAGATTTGAAAAACTTTAAATTATCCCCTAAATCATATCAACACAAAAACAAAATCAATAAATTAATCTAAAAAAAACAATGATTATACTCATAATTCTAGTAAAAGCCAAAATACTACGTAAATGTAATTGTTTTTAAAGAAATTAGACTTGGTGGCATATCTATTGTGTTAGTTTTTATCTAAAATCAATGTATACTTATGTATAAAAAAAATACAACACTAATGGTAATACCTACTCGGTAATCAATAAGTAAATAAAAAATAATCACTTTCATGGTACAGTGGATTTGTATTCATGTCATATGAAAAGTAGCAGGTGATTGATAAAAAGTAAATTATAAAATTATTTCCTGATTTTTCTGCAATGATTACTTACTTCTTTATAACATTTTTTACCCCATGCGGGGACAGGTTAGAATACTCTCTAGAATATTCCTCACTGCCTTTCAGATAGGCATCCGGTAAGAGGCGTAAAAATATCTGACTAGCTTGGTGGTAGGACCTCTTTGGGTTTGACTGGCTGATAACCACCCTTACGTCGGAGTCTGTTGTAAAGCACCTTAGTGTGTGTTTCGACACGTGTATGTAAGAGCCAGTTCTCTCCCTGTTGACTAATGTGTGATTTCTATTGGTATTATTATCTATGATAATGTAATAAAGCTGAAGAGTAAGTCTGTTTGAATTTGAAATAGTCTTTTTGCATTTGATAAACCAATTCTTGAGAATGTTTTCTTAGAAGCTGAGGAAAAAGAAATACTGCCTGTACCTGTAACCCTTCAAGAAACACAGGTGTCATAGCAGTGTTGGGCACTAGATTAGAAAAATTATTACAACCAAATTAATTTAATTTCAACTGATTAAAAATTTAATTGATTAAAATTTTAATTATTTAAAGTTCTAAAAAAACAGTCTATATAATCTTTTCCTAAAGTGGGTACCTATCTTAATTCCTGCTTAGTAATGAATTATTTTAAAATGCATGTTTCAATTTATTTAGATTTAACATGCATATTACCTACGTGAGACAATAAGTTTTGAAACTTGTTTCTATTGTTCTAAATAACATCTTTGTTTATCTCTTTGTTCAAAACTAGCTGTGTCTGAGATGTAAGTATGTTTATTTAAAAAAAGTTAAAATTCACTCTAGGATTTTTTGCTTTTTTCTCTCTGTACGTCGTTTCCTCATTTCTGAGGGTCGTGACCTCTCTTCATGATTTTCTCCTGCACAAGGATCCTCCATTTATTGCGATCTTTGGCGACGTGTATAGCGTCATGGATTCCGGTGTCGAGTGTGGTGCGGATTTGATCCGTCCACCTACGCCCTCTAGGCCTCCGTCCTTAGATTTTTCCTGTCACCGATAGCCTCTCGAAGTTGTCAGGATTTCGCGTTGCAATATGGCCAAAATATTCCACAGTAAGGCCCAGGCATACAGTCGAGAGCCTTTTTTTGATCTTGGACTCATCCAGTACTGAGGTGTTTGTTCATTTTTGCTTTTTTACATAAGTCAAAGTAAGTAATTCAAAATGGACTACTAGGTGGTACTTTTTGAACGTCATTTTTACATTATAGACAGCCCCCAAAACGACCGCCCTTCACCGCCTCCGTGTGATGAGAAGTAGAAATGGAGCAACAAACTCTCCAGCTACATTTGCATACAAAAATAGTCTTCTGTTTCAATTCTAATATATTTTATTTCCGCCTATTGTATGAATCTGAAAGTCAGTCAAAGTCAGATCTGTTTTAGTTTTAATGATTCCAATGGCATTCATTCATCCATATAATGTAAACAGTATTGTTGAACGCATGACAAATAATGACAATGTTTATAAACAGTAATGCATACTATTGTAGTACTATTGTTTTTAAAATGTTTATCAGGGAACATTGCCTTCTTTTAGAGTTATTTTAAATAATTAATGTCCAAACTCCAAATACTTAAATTAAAATTAAGTATCATTTGGATATTTGGGCGTAAGTAACCGGTTTTTTATTTCAGGGTTTTTTAAGAAAACAAAATGTTTTATTTCTTAAGTATGCTTTTTGTGTTCCCGCTAGTCCAGCGACTTCTATCAAGGACGTCTTTCCCCCTATAATGGAGGTTTTACAAGCCCAAATTCTCACATACACAAATATTGAATTCCGGAATCGATCTCGCGACTAGGCGCACATGGCATTCCCTCAGCCACTGTACGAATCATGCAAATATAACGTTAATATTTTATTTAGAAGATTTTACATACAAAAAATCGTACTAATTACTTTATAATTTTAGGTCCAAAGCTATATCCTCCCGAAATGAATTCCCGACTACAGCCTTATCCATCACAGACTAAAAGGAAATATTTTCCACTTTTATAAACCTACATTTAAAAACTCATTGGAACCCGGAACTAAACCTTAAAATCGTAACTAAGCTGGTCTATAAATAGCTACGTTTGTGAGGATGCACGCATTTACTGTCCACGTGTGAATGAGCGTGATTTATCACGTTTACTACAATTGCATTAGCGCAATCCGATCTGTGGCTGACAGCTGAGGCTTTAGGGCCTCAGCTGTCAGCCACAGATCCGATGCAGGAGCAGGTATTACGAACACCATTTTTTTTCCATAAATTGATTATGAGGCCGTGACGTTTATCTTAACAATCTTAGCAAGCTTTCTTTAGAATTTTTTTCTTCATAGAATAGTTGTCAATCATTATCAACCCACATACGGTCCTACTGCTGTACAAGTGTATACAGGTCTTCTATCAGAATTAGAGTTAGAGTTAAGGTACACACTACACTACCCTACTACAGATATTAGTACAGACTTCACAAGCCGTTGAGAAAATCTCTCAGGCGTGCAGGTTTCCTCACGATGTTTTCCTTCACCGTTTAAGCGAGTAATAATGAAATATTAATAAGCACTTCGAAAAGTCAGAAGTGCCTTGGATTCACACTCCAGACCTTTGACTTGGAAGTCCAATGGTCATATCAATAAGCTATCCTAGTTGTTAATATTATACTCTTTTTGTAACATCGGGGAATACAGGCATGATGGGACACCTGGGAAAATCTAGGCTGTGTACTATCAGAAACCACGACGTTAGAAGACGCGAGATCAACGCGGATAAAGTGGGATTAGCGGCCAACTTTGACCTTTGATAAATGGCCGCCTTATTCTATAGGTATCGTGCGCCGGCGCATGATAAAGAACTCATCACTAGTAAAATGTATGATAATTATCTCTTGCCCTTTCTTACATAAATTTTGTATGACGTAATGATAGGCTTATCACGCTGAAGTGTCTAGAGCTAAAAATAAGTATTGCTATTTTTGTACATAGTACTTTATTGATATCTTTGCTCTTTTTAATTAGGTACGGGCATATGCATTTTAGTAGACAAAAAACGCTACAACGAAATGAAGGGGCAGTGATGTATCGAAGAGAGAGAGAGAGTGCTCGCTCACAGCAACAGATGAATCATTTTCCAGTTAACACACGTAAATATCTCAAATTGTCCCATTAACAGCATTCCGTTTCAAAGAAACATAGTGAGATAACTAATAATTGGTTGGGTGTCAGCCAGAAATATTTGTACCTAAAGTTCCTTTGTCCTGAATCACCATCAGGGAATGCCTCTCATTTATTATTTTAGATGGTAAATGGACACCATGCTATGTTTAAGGCTCATATTCAGAGACGGATGTAAACCGTGCCTCATAACCTCATAAATGTATTTCTAAATTCTCTGTAGCAGCTTGGAGTGTTGATTTGAGTTCGGTTAATAGCAATAGGTTATCCCGTAACGGGACCTAAGCAAAACAGCGATCTTCGGGTGTACATTAGTATCCCTAACCCTTTGGGGAATGCACACGTGTTGGTATATTATGCTAGATTGGGATAATATACCAAGCAGACACTACATCAAATTGCCCCAGGCATTTTAAAGTGTATCTACCCGTACACAAGGTCGTCAGCTGACATTCTAAAACTTGTTGCTATCTCACGAATGCGGATAAAATATCTGTTGGATTGTGTTAAGATTATTTTTGCTCTTTCTTTTTTTTATAAAGCTTCCCCAGAAGGCACTTTTCTCGGAAGTTTCATGACATAAATCTTTTGCATATGCACCGAAGCCAAGAAAAACTTGTATACTGAAATAAATAAATTACTTAATCAGTGTTGGGCACTAAACAATTAAGATTTCAACCAATTAATCAATTGCAATTAATAAATTCAGTGCTCAGTAATTCAGTGATTCAGTCGCTCAGCGTGCTATGGAGCGTGCTATGCTCGAAGTCTCTCTGAAGGATAAAATCCGCAACGAGATTATCCGACAGAGAATCAAAGTTACCGACGTAGCGCAGCGAAATAGCAAGCGGAAGACTAGTATTGGGGGAGTCCTACGTCCAGCAGTGGACTAGTTTGATGATGATTAATAAATTAGTTGCAACTAATTTAATTGCAATTAAAAGTAATTCAATTGATTAATTTTGTTTAATTGTTCTGATTTTAATTTTATAATGCCCAACACTGAGTCCTTCACGCATGTATTTTCCGAAGGGTTATACGGAGGTGTACTAATGTACACCTACAGTTCGCCTGTATGTTAAATGCCCAAACACCTAACGTTTAAAAAGGCTTTAAACATGACAATAATCAATTAAATACACATTTAAAATACTATAACGTACAATTATGTAATACTTAATCGAAATGTTAGGATACCGACCAGGTAAATGACGTAGTTATTTCTACGTCATTCATTCGTATTTTCCTCGCATTAATACTTTTCTCTGACGTGTAAACTCGTTTAAAATTGGACATAAGTAGTGTCAACTAAAGCATGTCGCATTATAGCGCAGAGACAGGTTTCTCCCGTGGACTTCTGCATTAAAAAAAAACATAACGATCATGAAGTATTTATAAATGAAATCGAAAAGTTGTTATAAGTAATAGAATTTTATTAAATCTACGAAAATTGACTAAAAAGTACAAATTACATACCGCCTGTATTCACTGAAGGGTTAGGCAGAGGCGTACTAATAGTAATCTCATATTTCGCCGGTATGTTTTGGTCGATGTAAAGGAGGCGACCCTACTGCTATTAACCGGGCACAAATCCCAGACTCCGAGCTGCTACTGAGAATTTCATAGAAATAATAAGGCAGTTAATGTAAATTAATGGGATAAATACACTCACGCCTTTTTCCCATAGGGGCAGGCAAAAACAACAGAACGCCACTTGCTACGATTCTTGGTTTTTATACGGTTCATTACCTGAAAATATAGTTTGTACTATTTTACTATAAAATCTTGCTCCGTTTAAAGTTAAGTAAAGTTCAAACACAAATTCTCTTATACACAAACCCTCAGACCAACCTGTAAGCCATACAAATATTTTTCCCGCGTGGGTATTGAGCCCGAGACTCGTAGCACAGAAGTTGATCACTCAGCCACTACGACATCCGCCACCGTCAAATTGTAAACACACTCATCGTTTATATTACTAAGCACTTCACCATAAAACAAATAGTGTACTGTCACGGTCGTTTCCTGTTCAAAGCTTCCTACTTCCGAGACATGAGTATAATATCTGTGATTTTTTTGCATTTTCCATGCTAAGATTATAAAGTTATTTTAGTGAAGGTGAAGGTGAAAAATCACAAAAAGATAGTTAAAAGGTAAGGTGGCATCGTACGATATCGAACTAACTGTAAAGTAAGTCATGTCGGTTGAGAAGTAAGGTAACGTGCTTTTCAATAGATGTCGCCAACGTCACCTTAGAACGTAAATTCAGAATGTGAAGGCAAATTTCGATCAAGCGGGTGGGACTCGTCAGAGCGACTGGTGTATCTAACCAGGAGACGCAGGTTCGAATTCTGCCCGCGATTTAATTTTTCCTTCACTAAAATAACATGAGTATATTATATTCATTTTATTTTATAGTTTAGAGTAAAGTGTGTATGTACCTGTTTGAAACATTGACTCCGAAGATAATTAAGAATAACATAACACACTATCGCACCTGTATTCCCCGAAGAGTTAATATTATGTCGGCAGTTTGTTTAGGTCCTTTATAATAGACAGCGAGTCTATTAACTGGGCATAAAATGCAAGCTCCGAGCGAGAAAATTGAGAATTTTATAGAAAAACCCAATTTAACAGAAACTTAGAATCGGACCCAGCAGGACCTCTACTGCTCTCTGCTACTTTAGTTTCATATTCATTCTTCAATGACATCAGTATTTGTATAATAACTTTCGTGAGGCGTATTCATAATTATTTAGAGACTACACGGTTTACTCACGCGCATTCTCGGGATCGCCCGACTAGTTTCAGACTCAATAGCTCAGAGGTGCCACCACCGCCGCCGCGTCAGCTCATGATTAAGGACTCCTATTGAGTCTGAAACTAGTCGGGCGATCCCGAGAATGCACGTGAGTAAACCGTGTAGTCTTTAGACATCAGTATTGTTGATTTTTGATAGTTTTGTCTATAAAAATGCCCCTGATGTAGATTCACCAAGGAAACTTGCATACTTGGCGTCAGAAGTCTGCCAACCATTGCCGCTTTCATTGTGAAAAGAAACCAGTCACCCCCTTCCACTGTTTTGCCATATAACCACTTTGTTAGAGAACAATAAGTTATGTACTATAAATAAGGCACAATTGAAAATAATAGATGCACCGTTTAATAGATCAATTGCGTGCGCGCGTCAACTGCTGTTTTATAGTGTAGACGTCATAAAAAAACAGACATCAATATCATATATTCTTCATGGTATACGTACGTGGTTTAGCAATGAAAACTCAGAGGATCCTTCCTTATATATCTTCTACTCAGTGCCAAAAAACTATGGATTTAACATGTACAATAAGCTTGAGTTAACGATACTTTGTGTCAATACTAGCTGTTGCCTAAGGTTTCACTCGGAGCCCAAAAGACTTAAACAAAAAGTAGTCTATATCCTCGAAGGTCCAATCTATATCTATACCATACTCTTCAAAATTGGTTCGGCGCTTTAGGCGTGAAAACATAACAAACAAACAGACAGTCTTCCGCATTTATTTAAATTAGTTTGGTTTTGGATAATTAAGTGCGCCAGACTACCTAGGTATAAAACATCTTTCCTTTTCACATGAGTCCATCCCAGGGATCTGTAAGAGATCGCTGTTATCTTTAAGACCACCCATGGTACCGTTCAGAAGCAGTGATAGCCTAGTGGTATGACCGTTGGACTGCCAAGTCAAAGGTCTCGAGTTCGAACCCAAGGCACGCACCTCTGACTTTTCGAAGTCATGTACGTATTAATAGTTAATTATCACGCGCTTAAACGGTGAAGGAAAACATCGTGAGGAAACCTGCATGCCTGAGAGATTTTCTCGATGGCGTGTGAAGTCTGCCAACCCGCACTAGGCCAGCGTGGTGGACTTATAGCCTAATCCCTCTCATTCTGAGAGGAGACCCGTGCCAAGCAGTGGGACAATATAATGGGTTGATTATGGTACCGTTCTATCTATATTCTTCTAAATCTCCAAAAATCAAAATGAAACGCCGAAATATATAACTTTCGAACGACTGCACCAAATTGTCGGGACAAAGTTTGTATGATTTTTTTTATTAAATCCACCGGAAAACTCGGGAACATTTACCTAGGCAAAGCTGTGCACGGATCGCTAGTGATTTATAAAATTGTTATTTGCATTAGTTATTGGTGTGCATTATAAAATATTCTATCCCGGCTATCCGTCTATCTATAATTAGTTCTATAGGGTAGTGTCCATTCAAAACGCACTTTACACTGACAAGTGAACAGTTCACGTTAACCAGAAATAAATCTGGCTGCGCGCCATATACCTACATTAGTGAGGAGAAAGACTGCATCATTATCAGCCTCGTTATTGTTAAATAAAAAATCTTTTGATATTTCGGCCACAATTTTTGGCAAAAAATCTAATAAACACGCGAAGATGACGTATCTACCTCTGTGCTTCTTAGAGAAAGATTATATAATTAAGTTCGGTCCAGTATTTTACTTAATTGCAAATAAGCTTTCACAAGCGTTTAAACGATATGATTCTAGTGCAACTAGAAGCTTCCAAAAGGTTCATCCTATGGAGAAGAATCAGGCAAGAAACTCCATGGACACTCTTTTAAAGTTACCTACATGCTTCTCTGGTACAATATCGCGATAACAGAACACATTACTGTTCATGGGCCTGGCCCTCCTCTCAGTTAAGAAGGAATAGACAGACATACATGGCTACCAAAAGCTGTACTAATGTAGAGAGTACCCACGCTTCCCCCATATGTTTTAAATCCCATGTAATGAGCGACCCTTTTGACATTTTTATAAGCCTTTTTATTTATTTCTCATTAATCATCTCCAAGAACCCCTCCGCAGGTGAAGGCCACCACTAAAGAACCCCCGTTTTTCTCTATCTTGGGCTGTTTTGATCCAGTTTGGACCAGACGTTTTGTTAATATCTTCCTCCTATCTTGTAAGCTGTCTTCCTCTGTAGCGTTTCCCAGTTGGGCATCCAACGTGTCTCCCTTATGATCCATCGCTTTTGACATTAACCAGGCATTCCAAACTCGAAACTGATACAACAATGAACACTTTGGCTGATATAAGCCGATCCCAACATAGTTCGGTAAAGACTATGATATAATGATTCAGAGTATCGTATGTAGTATCTCGTCTACGTCGTATCTGGTAAGGCTGGAAACCAACCACAACATAGTTGGGAAAAGGCTCGGACCTTGGATGATGACGACGCTAAATTCCACCGCGTTGGTCTATTACAGATTTGTAATCCTCATGAAATGTAGGTTTCATCACGATGTTTTTCTCTATTGCAGGTAATAATAAACGTTACAGAGAATACAATACAGCTTAATATTGAAATTTACATTTTACATAAAGCTGCGTCATCCATATTTATCGAACGGGGGGCGTGTTACTCAACGTGACGGTATAATTGAAGGCATACGGCTAAATATTAGCATACCATTAGAAGCTGTCATCCATTTTGAAGGTATACAATCTAACTTGCGTGCGATATTGTACTTTATTCTCACCATCATGGCCATTCCTCCATCAATATTGAAAACTAGCTGTACTCCTTGGTTTCGCCCGCTAAAAAATGACGTACTTTCATACAAACTTTCACCCCCCTTTTCACCCCACCTAGGAGTTAAATTTCCAAAAATCTTTTCTTAGTGCTCATCTACAGTGCAAACTTTCAGGGATCTAGCTCCTGTAGTTCCGGCTGTGCGTTAATACGTTAGTCAGTCAGTCAGGTTTTATAGAAAATAGTACACAAGGCAATTCGTTGGCTGAGTTTGCTGAGTGCAGAAGTGAAGGGCATGTTACCAGAATGGTTTTGAGCATGAATGTGGATGGATTTAAGGGTAATAAGAGACCAAAGAAAAGATAGATAGACTGTGTGGGTAATGCTGTAGCTACAAAGGAAATGTTTGAGGAGATGGCGGCTGATAAAAATAAATGACAGAAAAAGACATACTGCGCCGAGGAAATAAGGAGGAGGATGCTGATGATACTGCCCAGGGGAGGCCGAGGTTCTTCAAACCCTACCCAATAAACTATTAAATGGAATATTTCCATGCCATTCCACACTCCCACCAAACTCTCCCCATTTCCCCCTTCTGCATTAACGACTGCCGCATTCCCACAGTTTTAAAATCATGCGTAGTAGTGACACGCGCTCAACAATTAACTGGGAATAGTCATTGTTTACTGCGTCAAACGCTAAAGATAGCATAAGTCAATGTATTGCGATCTGCACACGAGTTGATAAAATAGATTGATCTAATGTGACTGAACTATCTGATGTGGACATAGGACTTTGATTGCAAGATTGCGGTTGCTTTTTTTTTCAATTAAGTTATAGAAACACAAATTATAAAATAGGACGGCTTTATTAGTTTAGCTTAAGACCTTGAGTTCGATTCCCATGTCGAATACAATGTTATTATCATTGTATTGGGCATGGGTCATTAGACCTACACGAATGTCCTGCTGATCTGGTATGGTCGTGCGACAGGTCGTTGAGCTCCCTAAATTATGGTTGAGCCACACGATGACTGATGCATACGTGCCGTCAGTTGGGACTGGTCTACTCAAAGCTGCTATGGTTCTTTCCTCGAAAGGCCATTTCAGACATTACCCTACATCGTACCACTCACTTATAAGTGTTCTTCCATGTCTGGACTTTAAAAGAGACCATGATTCTCTGAGTTTGTTTCGGTGTTTCTTCTCAAAGGTCGTCAGTTAGGAAATGCCGAAGCCATCTAGCTAAAAAAAAAACCCAAACCATGACATGTAAAAGTATCTCTAAAGATCTACTTGCAGAATAAATAATTTCATTTCATTTCATTTCATTAGATTCATCCATTTTCATAGATAAAATTATCGTTTGGAGCTAGGAAGTCGGCAGCAAGTATTATAATTTTAATATTCGGAACGTTAAAAATTAACATCCTTAATTAACGTGACTAATCTGTTTTAAAAATACATATCCCATATTGTTGTCACGAAGGAAAATTCATTACATTTCTGAAAAGCTGAAAGAATTGTGGTTTGTTTTGCGCGCTCTGAAGGTCGTTCCTCAATGGACAGTCGCCAAAATGTACGTCTAAGTTTAAAACGCAAAAATTTTAAAATACCAATGTTAAATTCGCAAAAAAAATAATGGAGATGACGTAGATTATTTAAAATCGGTTTTGTGTCAATTGAGGGTAGTCTTAATCATAAAATATAATCAAAGCTTAGAATCACTGATGTGCGTTACCATGGCAACTGAAGAATGTTTACGCTATCCTGAGTCTTCAAAGGTTTATTTTACTAATCTATCTACTTTTAATCCCACAACCATTATAACCATACAAACATTGATTTCATGCTGCGATTCAACCCGCTTAGTCATAAAAACCACTAGTCCACTGCAGTGCACGGGTTTTCTCTCAGAATGAGAGGGTTAGGCTCGTCCTTTTTGGAATGAGTAGGTATTAAAAATCGGACACATCACTCACTAGCTGAGGAAGAATTTTACGGAAAATAGAACGAAATCTTTCGCTTGAATCTTAAACATGTTACCTAATTCACGCCGTAATGACGTATTTGAAGCAAAACGTCACTAATTTAATTTGGACCGCCATATAACCGGCTACTATTTCTAGAACAATCCACCTTGAACTATTAAAGGCTGAATTGCAAAATTCCTTTGCCTCTTATCGGTTGACAAAAAGAAATTGAATGAGATATGATATTGGTATCGTTGGCGCAAGGCCCTTATCACGTCTTCAATCATTATTTGATAAGAATTGGCGCCTTGTAATCAACTGAGATATTTTAAGATTAATTTGTCTGCCAACACTGTAAAACATACATGTTTTGTGTTGTAATGGGTAGTTTGGATTGATCCATAGCGTAATATGAGGTGAATAGGGGATTGTGGGATGGATATGGATGACGGGGTGAATTGAGATCATACGGGGTGAATTGAGATCATACGGGGTGAATAAGGATAAAAGCAGGAAACAGGTTACTCTTATTTATGTTTTGAATGATTTTAGAAAAAACTAGCAGCGATACGTTAGCATGGCTAAGTAATCTAATCAATCGGTCAGCAGAATTAATAGGCACTTGTCGCGGTCTGTGTGTGGATGGGTTTGTCCTGGCTGTCATACGAACACTTTTACAGAATGACAATCGTTAGAAGTAGCCAGAAACCTGACAGGCTTTTCAGGCTTCCGGCTACTTCTAATTTACAACCACTCTATCCTCAGGATATCTATCCCTATTGCCCAGAAATTGGGTTGCAGATGTCTGGGCGTTTCGTGTAAAATACCTAATTATATTCAGCAGCATCAGGTCAAACTGTTAGCCGACGCATGCACGATGGGCAGTAGCATTGACATGATGACTTTTAAAGGCTTGTTAGATCATAGGAAGGACAAAACGTGGGATTTCAATCTAAACAGTTTTGATCATTTGATTCCTGCCAATCAAAAAGCGGATCCATATTCGGTAAAACAGTACTGGCTTACTTATTGTAAAATAACCTAGCAATAGTACCTTCTATTAATCATCATTACCTCAATATGGCGTTACCCTTAATTTTAGGCTAATATATAATTTTGATATTTTAGGCCTGTAATATTTAAATTATTTATTAGTAATTCTACTATCAATAGGTACATATTTATCGGTTCTAATCCTTATCAAGAAAGTTCGTTGAACACGAAATACTCAATAGATAATATATCGCTAGCCATTATAATCTTATTAGCACGAGTAGAAGCAAAAAAATTTATTACCGTCAGAATTCATATCCGACTGAGGTATGCTAGTCTGCATTCCTGCAACGAAAGTTTAACACGTTCAAAAGCATATATCAGACTTGGCTCCTAGTAATATATCTATATAATCCATGAGGATTTTCCGTGCTATGAAAGCAACGAGAACTGTAGCCAACAGTGTGATATTAATGGTGTTAATCAAAATTCAATTTACAAAGCTGTGAAACAGAAATTATTTCACACTCAATTGCTTCAACTACGCATTCTATCTTACTTATTTGGAAGACGGAAGTATCTGTCGCGCACAATCTAAGCTAATGCCCAATTGAAGGTCGAAATACGTAACAGCCTCTGGTACGGTGCGTTGAACTTTTTTGCCGGAATATTCTGAGGGATCTCACGGCCAAAGGTGGCAGGGTAATGTCAGGCGTCAATGGAACAGTGTTGTGCATTAAACAATTAATATTTCAATTAATTAATCAATTAATTGAAAAAAAAAAATTCAATTGCAATTGATTAATGCCTAATACTGCTTGAAGCTCAGAAATACTATTTAGGAGAGGTTTAATAAGTTTTATAACAAACAGTTATTTTATTTAAATATTTTTAGTAGCGAGTAAAATTTTATATTGAAATTAAATATTAAAACTATATGGCAACCCCATTGATTTTGATTCGTTTTTTTTTTTGTTTGAAAGGTGACTTGATCGAGAGTGTTTTTAGCTATGATTTTAGAAAATTTGGCCAGGTATTTGAAGATTATCAGCCCTTTTCTGGTTCATGAAGAGATTTGAGCAACTTCCACATGTCTAACCGATTTAAAATTCAGTATCCTGTTACTTCAATGATATTGCAAGAACATGGCAACCATAGAAGCTTCGGAGTTAGTTTAAATTTTATAATAATGATTCGTGGGCATTCTTTGAATGTAACTTAATTACTTTTTCCGTAATATAAATATGAGATACTGAGTACGGCATTGACACATTAATACGAATAATATTTCTAGCACAACGGGGGTATCGGGAGTTATTTACTTACATTATTTATTATTAACTAATAAAATGTAATTTATAACTTTATAATAGCGATAATACATATTTATTTGACCCAGCGAGGGTTTAAAGGTCTTTAGTACTTTTTTCTGAAATTTCTAGACGTATTGGTATAGTCATATAAACATATACCTACCGTTAGAGGACCTGGATTCTATTCACAGCGGGAGCAGTGTTATTAGGTTTTTAACCATATGGTAGGACACTAGAATTGTGTTCTTCCATGTCTGGACTTAAAGAGACCATGATTCTCTGAGTTTGTTTCAGTGTTTCTTCTCAGAGGTCTTCAGTTAGGAAATGCCGAAGCCATCTAGCTAAAAAAAAAACCCAAACCATGACATGTAAAAGTATCTCTAAAGATCTACTTGCAGAATAAATAATTTCATTTCATTTCATTGTATTGAATCGGCCAGAACAAGAACAGCGTGTTATATGTAGGTAATCGACATTTTTTATTTTTTGTTAACATAAAAAACCTGTGTGTCGGACTCGTACGGACACTAAATAGCGTGTGTGAATAACTAGCTAACAGTCTTTGCTTATCTTACGCGAGAAGCGCGACATAGTGATAAAACAGCTCAACTTGAGACTACAAAAAATTATGAATTCAGAATCACTGCGCAAAATGATATCTCCCTCAGACAGATATTGTTACTTTACATATTCAAAGTTCAAGTTATTTGCGTATCGACGTAATAAACACACGTCGCTTATCTTCGTTCCAAACTGACACAGAAATAAGCACGCAATTTTGGAGTTACGCAGCAGCGCAGAAATATTACCAAGACAATACTTATATTTTTTTATGTAGTTAAGATGTCAAACCAGCATACTGACTGCCTGACGATAAGCGACTACCGCAGCCTATAGATGCCCGCAAAACTTATAGTATACTTCCTATACACCCCAAACAACCTACATTTCGCCTGTGTCCAACCTATCTTATGTCCTAATATCGCCATAGGTCGATCAATCTATATTATTTCTATATTTACATTTTAATGTGCTCTATGCTTTAAGCATAAGTTATAAATAATAAATCTCGTTTATCTAATCGTATTTATCCCCGGAAGATTCATCTCATCGACTTGTTACTAAGTTTCAGTGTTGCTAATTTGCACTGTATTAAAATACTAGCGACCCGCCTGCGGTTTCACCCCCGTTGCCCTGCTCCTATTGTTCGTAGCGTGATATTATGTAACGAGAAGGTTATAGAACCTTCTTCGATAAATGGACTATCCAACACAAAAATAATTTTTCGATTCCAACCAGCAGTTCCTGAGATTTACGCGTTCAAACAAACAAACAAACTCTTCAGCTTTATAATGTTAGTGTAGATGAATCATTTCAATTACATACAATAAATAGTTTTGAGGTGGCAAGTACTGAGTTCGTCTCGGATGGTACCTACCACCATATTTCCCAGATATTCTACCATATCCTAATATGATTCGTGTTCCGGTTTGAAGGGCAATGTAGCCAATGACTTTACTGAGCATATGAGACTTAACAAATGAGGTCTTAAGATGACAACGCGCTGGTGATACTACAGGGTCTTGCTGGCGACTATAGTGCCCAGTTAGTAATGGATTGAAGATAATGATAGCTTTGAAACAATGGATTTAACCAAAGCCAGACTGAATTGTTCAAATATTACGAAAAACGGCCCTCATTAGCTCGATACCGTTTTAATGGGTCCTTTTAAGTTTATCCAGTAGGTAGGACTACAAAGGTAGTCTCCAAAACCACTGTAGAACTATTGATGCAGAATAGAATAGATTCTTTATTTGTGGAGACATGAGTATACATAAAGCAAGCAAATGTAGCTTCATATTTTTCAAAACATGGTGTCAATTGAACAAAGAATGTTTACAAAATATGGCTTGATTCATTATAATGGTATCCTGTCATTGCAATCTGATACAAAACGACATACAATATTTTTTTTTAGATATTGTGTAGTTTTAAAAATAGCTTTCCGAAGTGTTAAATTCTCAGAGGTATTTAGGAGTAGCGAGTTCAATCACGTGGAAAAACAGGTATAAGAACGGCTGATCTTTCGCGCTGCGGGTCGAAAGTTCGATTCCATGCAACCGATATTGTGAAATCATTTTTTTTATCTATTCTTTAGCACTTGCCAACAATTTCCCCTTCTGACTAGGTTGGCACCAGTTCTGAAGGGACGGTATGTCCGCGAACTATCCATGACCTACATCCATGTAGATACATTATGAGTTAATGGGAATTACATATTTACTAATTACCTATAGATACTTTAGCTCTGCCAAGACTTATGTAACAGAATTATCCGTATAATATATTACGTTTAAGTAGGTATATATGTGATAGAGACTTGCGGCTAATACCTCCGCGGATTAATCGATGGTTACGACGTTAAGCTTCGTTTGTTGCGGTCAGTCTAAGAATGGGTGACCATTATTATCACATCAAGGCTCTTGCGTCCCGTGCACGCAAGAGCCTTAATGTGTTATATTCTATTCATATCCTTTATACACGCTATGCATCGGTCAAACTGCATCAAAGTTGATTCATTTAAGACTGGCTAAACAATAACCATTTGGCCAATCAGGGACAAAAAAAGATTGAATACAGCTTTATGACACCGCAAATTGGCTCTTTAGTGCAGAACTAGCTTTACATACTACGAAAATAATGTTTCCATTTTTTTAATTTACGAGGGTGCGTTTTTAAGTTCGCGGAATAACAGGGTTGGAGGGGGTAATTAGGCTCATTAGGACCGTAACGTGTTCAGTTACTCATAATTAGTATAAATACGAAGTTTCATTGTTATTAGACATAGACAATTAGTCTTTGAGCTATCGTCAACCAAGCAACATAATCGGGAGTGAAAAGTAAAATATGGAAAAAATCGAATATCGAAGACGACGCGAGGCCGGGCAGGTGCGTCGAGGTGACCACGCCAGATTTTATCCAAAAAGTCGAAAAAATTATAAAGATAAAGGTGTTTCTATAACCGGAGAATACTACGCTTCAATATTAGAGCGACTAAGAGAAGCTATTAAAGTGAAAAGACGGGGAAAATTGACGAAAGGTGTGCTGCTTTTGCACGACAACGCGCCCGTCCACAAGAGCCGCGTTGCGTTGGCTGCCCTGCATAAGGTGCTTCCAAAAATGAAAAAAGAGCTGTGGGGTTAAAAAATTACCACCGATGATGAAGTCAAAGAGGCAGTTTCGGCATATTTTGAAGACAAAGAGAAAACATTTTTTTATGAGGGTATAAATTAATTAATTGAAAGATCTGAAAAATGTGTCCGTCTTGCAGGTGAATATATTGAAAAGGAAAAATAATTTGGTTCTTTAATTTCCACCCTTTATCCCCCATTCCGCGAATATAAAAACGCTCCCTCGTAACAACTAAGAAGTTATGCTATATGTAAACACCATAAACTATTTTCTTTTTTTTATAATAAGAGAAAAAGCATATGGGCCGCCTAAATCTGCTGATGGTAAGCGGCAACCAATGCCTGTAGACTGAAGCTATCTTAAATCTCATATGCCCCGCGATTTGACTGGCTACATTACCCTCCAAACCGAACCATAATAATGTTAGCACATTATTGATTCGTGGCAGAATATTTGGCAGTATGCTGGTACCAGTAACGGTTGGCAGTATGAGGTATTTCCGATCCGGTACCACATGGCAACCTTCAAGAAGCGAGCCTATTCTTTTCTTAAAGGCCGGCAACGCACTTGCAGCCTCTCTGGTGTTGTGGGTGTCAATGGGCAGCGGTGATCACTTACCATCAGGTGACCTGCTTTTTATACAAAAGAAAATAATACAAACGAATTCAGTGGCAGAGTTATATTTTAATTATTTAAAAAAAAAAATACGTTGCCCCACGGGTACACTAGGATTTTCTCCTGTATCGTGGGTGCGTTTACAAACACAAAGTCCCACATACACAAACGCCCAGACCCGGAATAACTACCTGTAGATCATACAAATATTTGCTCCGTGTGGGGATCGAACCCACAACACGTGACGCAGAAGCCGATCGCTCAGCCGCTACGCCAAACGTGTCGTCAAGTTAGAGCACCTTATCTCTTATTTTTTTTAATCTCCATACTCCTCGACTCTCCAGTCTCCACCATCGAGTGGCCACCACCATTTACCCCCTAAATTGGTATCCTATAAACAAATAACAATTGTTACGTCAAGAAGACAAGAACAAAGATATACTATAGCGCCATTTGGCACAAGCACAAGGCGCAGGGAAGTATTAATAGCTAGAGACAGTCATATGACCACGACCTACGTTCGGCCAACTATTTATGGTATGTTTACTTAAGACATTTTGTCGAGTGACGTATTTAGGTAGGTATTGATATATGTTCTCAGAAAATTGAAATTACCGTTAGTTCGTATTTAATCCAGCTAGATTGTAAACTTACGACGGAGATCAAAATGAAAGCATAACTGAGTAGATCCTTACGATTCAATGTTAGTTCAAATATTTTTATTCGGTCAGACGGATGACCATTCCTGACTCAGTCCCCTCTGTGTCTCGGAAAGCGCATTAAGTCGGCTTGGTCCCAATTGGATACGAATAACTAAGACATTCATAGTAGTATTGAGCAGATCAAAAGTTGTCCAATCTGTCATATTTGTAAAGATCCATCTAAATTCAACCGAGGCAATCGTACTATGAATAAGTTGCCATTCTTAACATATCTCCTCTTACCTCCTACTTCTACTTCTTACCTCTTACAGCCGATCCCAATAAAAAAACAGTCAGTAGAGATAGGATTTTGACATAATATCCATACAAGTAAAGTCTAAATCTTATCTCTAGTAAGCAAATCTATCAACTGATTTCTTATAGGAACCAGCCTTTAGTGCCTCAGAAAATACGGTAAGCCATCTGGCCAAATTGTCATACGAATATAAAGAAACAAGTCGTAAGTGGTAATCAGAAGCTCAACAAGCCTGACAACCAATTTAGGCTCAAGATATGTATTACACAAAAACTTTGATGTATGATAGCATGATTCACATTAGAAAATTGCTATAGATCTTCTACGTATTCGAAATATGAATTAATATCAGAGGATTCTTTAAAAACTAGGTAGCGCCGGCACACCCTAACGGATGTCCTCTGAGCTAAAACGCCGAATCAAACTCTGAGAATTGTGGTTTCTTTTAAAACCTAGACAGTAGTAACAAGTATGTGAGTGTTACAATACAGGGCAATATCTGAAATGGCCTTTTGAAGACAAATCCATAGAGACTTTGAGAAGATCAATCCCAGCTGATGGAAGAACATGCATGCAATGATTCTGTAGGTCGAGCAAATTGATATAGAACTGTGTTTAGTTAAACTGGAAGCCGACAACATAGTTGATGAATTTAAAGGACAAACAACAAAATTTCTTAGTAAATCTCTTATTTTTTCTTTTCTTTTTCTAAAATAAAACGTTGCCCCACACTAGGATTTTCGCCTGTATCGTGGGTGCGACTGCGTTTACAAACACAAACGCCCAGGCCCGGAACAACTACCTAGAGATCATACAAATATTTGCTCCGTGTGGGGGTTGAATCCACAACACGTGGTGCAAAGCCCGATTGCTCAGCTGCCAAGCATGTCGTCTTTGACTTAAAAATTTATCAATAACGCCTCAAAGAATACGTAGTTATTTAATTATTATTTTTATTATCGTATACCAATGTAATTTCTTGTCTGCTGATAACGATTTAATAGGTTAAACCTGATAAAGTAGCTCTTCAAATACTTTAGTTTTTTTTTTGTGCAAATCGCTATAACACGTGGTGCAAAGCCCGATTGCTCAGCTGCCAAGCATGTCGTCTTTGACTTAAAAATTTATCAATAACGCCTCAAAGAATACGTAGTTATTTAATTATTATTTTTATTATCGTATACCAATGTAATTTCTTGTCTGCTGATAACGATTTAATAGGTTAAACCTGATAAAGTAGCTCTTCAAATACTTTAGTTTTTTTTTTGTGCAAATCGCTATCGTTGTCCTTTGTTTATCATAGAACTTTGTAGTAAGTGTAGCTGCGTATCCGCTTAAGATGGATGGATCCAAGAGGAAAGCCCGTCCCCCAGACTATTAAAACAAAACAAGGACCTGAGATTTTGAAAGATTCATACCTAGGCACTATATCTATCTATATCTATACTTATAATAAATCTGTAGAGAGGTCAATTCTGTACATGAAATATATTTCCAAAATAACTATCAGCGGGTGATTAGTGATCGATACTGACGCCAAAAATGCAATCAGTAAAATTTTTGTCTGTCTGTCTGTCTGTCTGTCTGTCTGTATGTTCGTTATAGAAACAAAAACCACTCGACGGATTTCAACGAAACTTGGTACAATTGTGCTTCATACTCCTGGGCAGGTTATAGTATACTTTTCATCACGCTACGATCAATAGGAGCAGAGCAGTGAAGGGAAATGTTGGGAAAACAGGAGAACTTACTCCATTTTTTAAGCTTCCGTCGCGTGTGCAGCCTTAATGGTTAAAGCTACACAGAAATCATGTATGACGGAAATGTTCTCCTTAAAATTATATAAAAAATATTCCACGACAGCAAATGTCTATCTTTTATGGTTGACTCACAATAACACGTGTAACTCCCGATAGCTTAGCAGTTCAGAGCTTTCTGATTATATTTGTCTACTCTTACGTTAGGTGACTGACTGACTGACATAGTGATCTATCAACGCACAGCCCAAACCACAGATTATAGTATACTTTTCATCACGCTACGATCAATAGGAGCAAAGCAGTGAAGGGAAATGTTGGGAAAATGAGTGATTCATGAGAAAGGTTTTAAGCTATAAAACATCACGCTACAACCCTTAGGAACGGGGCAACGCAGGTGAAACCGCGGGCGAAGAACTAGGGAACAAAGTAACTATTCCACGCGGACGAAGTCGCTGGCAAAAGCTAGTAAATAAATAAAATAAAGTTATTTCAGTAAAGGAAATATTCAATCGCGGGCAGCATTCGAAAATGTATCTCCTGGTTGGATACACCAGACGCTCTCACCTTATGACGTAAATTCAGAATGTCAAGGCAAAATTTCAATCAGGCGGATGGGGTTCGCGGTGGCTTAGAGGTCAGAGCGTCTGGTGTATCCAACCAGGAGACGCAGTTTCGAATCCTGAGCGCGATTGATTTTTTCCTTTACTAAAATAACTTTATAATCTTAGCATGGAAAATGCAAAAAAAAATATTACAAAAAGATAAATAAAATAAAAAAGCCTTTTAATTCCATTTGTAACCCAGTTTGATACATTTTTTTTTTTAATGCTATTGGAGGACAAACGAGCAGACGGATCACCTGATGGTAAGCGATTACCGCCGCCCATGGACACCCGTAACACCAGAGTCACAAGTGCGTTGCCGACCTTTTAAAAGGGGATTGGGCCTCCGGTAACGTCACTCACTCGGCGAAACACAACGTAAGCGTTGGTTAACGCCGGTTTTCTGTGAGGCCGTGGTATAACTCCGGTCGAGCCGGATATACGAATAAGTTCTAGTTAAAAATAAGAACACATAATTAATAAATTAGTAGATTTGTAATTCAATAATTATTCTATAATTAACATTCAGCATTATATGAGGCTACATCGACCCCTCTTCGGGTAAAGGCCTTCTCCAGAGAATGCCAATTATCGCGATCTTTTGCGATATCTGTCCGGTTCCTGCCTGCAGTAGCCTGTATCTCGTCCTTCCATCTCACTTTTGGTCTACTTCTGCGTCTATACCCCTGAGGGCTTCTCCACAATGTCGCGGTTTTCGTCCATCTTCGGTATAGCGGGCCACGTGTCCTGCCCATCTCCATTTCAAACTTTGGGCGAAAGATGAATTTTAGTGCGTTTCCTTATTACAATGTGCCGTACTCTGTCTTTTAGTTTGATTTTGAGCACACTGCGGTCCAATGCTCTCTGACATGATGTTAATCTAAAACGTACCTACTATACTGTTTTGATAAAATTCATTTTTTTTACACATTCGTAGAGACATCGAATACGCGATTCTTAACAAAGAAAGCCTACCGCACAATCACTACGCCAAATTTTAATGTAGCTACCAATCGACAGATACAACGTATTGAAAACATTTTGTAATTTAAATCTCTGGGATTAACAACAAGCTCATTGTGAATTCAAAAAATACTACACGTGCCGAGATCTTTACAAAAATCTTTATACTTTTGCACGTGCGCACTGTTACGTCTGCGTTGAATTCGAAACTGAAGGTTCTTGAAGGTCGTCTGGCGAAGCACGTGTCCTTCTGAAGGACTAAGGAGGTACTTCCAATGACCTAATATCTAAAGACGTCTTGGAAATGTTTACGCAAGAATTCAAGTTAGGAATTTATTTACTCTCTAGGGCACGGATCAGATCAATGATTAAACGTTAGATTCGCAAAATGAAATATTTAGTAGATACATTATCTTTTTGTGATTTTTTGCATTTTCCATGCTAAGATTATTAAGTTATTTTTTAGTAAAGGAAAAAATTCAATCGCGGGCAGGATTCGAACCTGCGTCTTCTGGTTTGATATACCAGACGCTCTGACCTCTAAGCCACCGCGAACCCTACCCGCATGATTAAAATTTTGCCTTCAAATTCTGAATTTACGCCCGCGATTGAATTTTTTCCTTTACTAAAAAAATACTTAATAATTTAGTACATTTATAGCGTTTATAACAATTAATAATCTTTTTTTAAATCAGTTTTATTAGAATATATCTGTCCAGAAATGCAAAACTCGGTGTAAAGACAGTCTGTATCATAAATATTTCGCATTCGTGGTAATTTTCTTTACTAATTTCGATATTTTTGCATGGAAACACTTATTTAAGCGATTTTACCTGTGCAGCAGTTCGGAACGGCGAGCTTCAGACACTCACATTGACTGTAACTAGCTCTGAGAGCGTCCTTTTGACCCCTCTGTCTTCAAAGTCCTGATGTACCTAATTATTATTATGTTTTATTCGTGCTTACGCTTGACCGCCAGTTCGCCTGATCTTAAGCGACACTGCGATCTACGATGGAGCGCGCTTGCCTAGAAGAAACCGATTCACAAGTGATTTAAACACACACAGATTATATCTATCGGGGAAGACCTACTCGGAAAGCGGTTCGCATGATAAAAGTGGACTTAATCGAATTAATAGATAGATTATTAACCTATTTCTCCATTGTTTCAGCCTGCGAGTCGTGAGAAAATGATGTCCAGATCGGCGCTTGTTCTCGCCGCGGTTGGTCTAGGCCTATCCACATTTAGCGTCCGCCAAATGATCATCCACCAAACCAGACGATTCTAGACCGCAACCCAGCCACAGATACAATCTAAACTAAAGCCAGAACTTAACGGACTTGTTTGATTCAAAGTAGAAATCTTCCCTGTCTATACCCAACGTATTTTGTTACTCAAATAAACAAAATAATTATGTATAAAAATGAGCTAAGTGCGTTAGGATTTCCAATTTGGGTTCTGGCCAAAAAAATTGCATATGGATATGTATGAGAGAAAAAAAATGTAATTTATTCTTTTTTTTTATATTTTTTTCTCTGAAAGAATGTGTAGTTCATTTAGTCATAGGAAGTAAGTTAATTTCGGGACGGATATAAGTGATGTTATAGTACGAATGTGGAACACGGTAATTGCGAATGTTTACGTGATGGAAACCAAAATAAAAATACACATGAAAATAATTGTGACATTTTTATTTAAACCTATTTACTAAAATTATACGTGGGAGAGCCATACTTCAGCACGAATGGGCCGGCTCGACCGGAGTGATACCACAGCCTCACAAAAAACCGGAGTTCAGCAACGCTGACGTTGTGTTTCGCCGAGTGATTGAGGTTACCGGAGGCCCAATCTCCTATTAAAAGGTCGGTAACGCACTCGTGACTCCTTTGGTGTTGCGGGTGTCCATTGGCGGCGGTAACCGCTTACCATCAGGCGGCCACGTTTTGACGTGGTCTTGAGTTCAAATCCAAGGCAACCTTTGACTTTTCCAAATCATGTACGCGGGCGGAGACTTAAATTATGTAGAAACTATAAATTGCGGTCGCTGTCCCGCGTGGGTTCCTCAAATTCGTGCGATAAGGACAACTGTAGATCCGACTGAATAGCGCACGTAAAGTCATAAGTCTACGTTGGCTTGGCTCTCGCCTTCCTCCAGTATTGGAACAATTTAAATGATATTTCATATAGGTAATGAAAATAATATACCGAGTCCTTATTTTTCTTTATTTATTAATAGTTATTAATTTTGTACACTAGGCCTCTGTTGACAGCGGTCTAAATGGCAACTTTGAGCTCTTTTTGAGGGTTATAGTGCTTAAGCACATTTCCACATAAACAAGATTTTACACGATCAGCAGTTTGGCTTCACTAAAGGTAGGTCAACATCTGATGCTGGTACGAAGCTGGTCTCTCACATTTTACAGGCTTGGGAGGGGTCACAGGATGCCATAGGTATCTTCTGTGATCTTTCCAAGGCTTTTGACTGCGTTGATCACAATACGCTTATTCGTAAATTAAACTACTACGGTATAAGAGGGCCATCTTTGGAGCTTGTGTCTTCTTATCTTGCTATGAGGCGACAAAAAGTGGACATAAAAGGAGTCGCATCTCCCGGGTCTGTTGTTAAAATGGGTGTTCCACAGGGCTCTATTTTAGGCCCTTTTCTTTTCTTAGCGTATATAAATGACCTTCCCTATATGATGGCCGAGCTAGCGAATATAGTATTGTTTGCAGACGATACCTCACTCATATTTAAAATCGATAGAAATGATAGCAATCTCCTTAACGTAAATGAGAGTCTAAAATCTTTGTCTAAATGGTTTGCTGCTAATAACTTAGTACTTAATGCTAGCAAAACAAAATGTCTAAAATTCTCGTTACCAAATGTACCACAAACTAAACCTAATTTAATTCTTGATGGCAGCAAACTGGACCTAATCAATGAAACCATTTTCTTGGGTATTACGGTTGATTGCAAGTTGCAGTGGGGTGCGCACATTTCAGCCCTGTCTAGCAGATTAAGTTCCGCTGCTTATGCAGTGAGGAAAATTAGGCAAATCACCGATGTGGCTACAGCCAGGCTAGTGTACTTCGCTTACTTTCACAGCATTATGTCATACGGTATTTTGCTGTGGGGATCAGCTGCAGACGTAGATTCAATTTTTATCTTACAGAAAAGGGCCATCCGCGCAATCTACGATATGGGCCCTCGCGATTCCCTAAGAGAATTTTTTAAGAATATCAATATACTTACACTGCCGTCACTCTATATTTTCGAAAACATCATGTACGTCCGCAAAAACCTGCAGACGTTCAGTATCAATAGTGACTTTCACAACCTTAATACTAGGAATAAACATAAAATTGTGGTACCTAAATTTAGATTAACCAAAACAAATAAATCATTTCTAGGAAATTGTGTGCGTTTCTACAATAAACTCCCTAAATGTGTTACCGATCTTACTGACAAGAAATTTAAAAAGTACGTCAAATCAGTTCTTGTTAAGAAAGCCTATTATAAAATCAAGGACTACGTTGATGATAAAGATGTGTGGTGTTTAAATACGGATGCACTTGCGGCCTCCTTGGCAACCTGAGGTTTTTCCAAATTAGTATCTATAGTGAATATATGGACATAGTTTTCAGAGATTCTGTATTCACTACATTTCGAGATGTCTTCATATGGTTAGTATTGTTTACCTCAACTGAAACTGTAAATGTGTGTACATTGTGGCATGTCTGAGTGGACTCTAATTTATCCTGCTTTGATGAGGTGTGTACTTTACCACATAGTTCACTTATATTCTATTAATGACATGGAGTTCTCAAACACTGAGAACCTTCTACCTAACTTCGACATCCAATGTTCACACATCCTCATATCGCAATATTGTACCAATGAAGATTGTAACACCAATTATTTTAAAAGAGTGTCCATGGAGTTTCTTGCCGGATTCTTCTCCATAGGATCAACCTTTTGGAACCGAGCAACTAGAATCATAACGTTTCATAAACGCTTGTAAAAGCTTATTTGAAATAAAAACATTTGAACTTGAACTTGAACTTGAACTAAGAGATAATGTATCATCAAAAAGGAAAAAATAGGGACATACAATTGGTTCATATTACATATTATTTTAATGTAAAAAAATCAGTCAGTGATAGCTTTGATATGACCATAGGACTGCCAAGTCATAGGTCTCGAGTTCGAATCCAAGTCACGCATCTCTTGACTTTTCGAAGTCATATGCGTATTATTAGTTAATTATCACGCGCTTAAACGGTGAAGGAAAACATCGTGAGGAAACCTGCATGCCTGAGAGATTTTCTCGACGACGGCGGCGTGTGAAGTCTGCCAACCAGCAATAGGCCAGCGTGGTAAGCTATAGGCTAATATCCCTTTCATTCTGGGAGGAGACCCGTACCCAGCAGAGGGACAGTAAGTATACCAAAATAACAAAAACATAACATCACTCCTGAATTGCCCGAAGGGTTAGGTTCGGACGAATTGTCTGTTTCCCGTAGCCCCCGACGCCACAGGTGCAGGAGGGAACACCGTGTGGTTTTTAGTCGGTAGGTCACCCACTCTGGGTGGAGTCCGACACGCCCCGTCGCCTCCCCGGACGGCGGATGTCCATGAGGATTTTCCACACGAAACCAAAAAGGAAGGGATAGGTACCTATAATAAAATTGTAACCGGCCGATAATGCACATAGATATTAAATAAAAACTAATAAAAAGACCCCCATGTCTTTATTAGAGCAACAGAAGCCAAAATATAAATTTTTAGAATTTTTGTCTGTTTATGTTTGTACGCGCATCACGCAAAAACTACCTACTGCATGGAATTGAATGCAGTTTCCACACATATATTGCTAGAGGTCTAACTTAAAACCTGATCATGTTTCATCTTCATACTAGAATCGGACTTATACTCGTAGTACCTATGTTAATCTTTTTGGGACGTTAATATATAATTTCGGTAATCAGATAAGGGACAAAAAAAAAACAAAACAGTGGTAATTAACAACATAATTATATTCAAAATTACAAATAAAATTATGCATAACAAGACGAAAACAAAAAAAAAAGCTTATTTAATACAAAAGTGTACTTTAAATGCTCTGTAGAATACAATATGACCTTCGCTATAAAAAAAATATATATTAAAAAAGCAATTAAAATTCGCATCATAAACTAATATGTACTAAGTGCAATCACACCATAGGTATATATAACAAAATTAATTTATTCTTTCTACACGATTATGATGTAAGAAACAAATACTTAATAATTATTAAGTAAATTTTATAACAGTTTTATGAGTATAGAACAGATGAAACGATAAAGCTACAGTTGTTCCATTTACACTGCCAAGAATACAAACATAAGGTTCAAATTCAAATGATTCACGCACACTCTTAAAACGCAACAGCAATTCAGAGATGAATGGATGAACCATTATTTTATCCGGCAAACAAAATTTCAGCTATTTACATATAGAAAACAAATTCTAAAATTATTATTATTAGTTTTACACAATCCGCCGTTAAGTACACGGTATTTTATTTGATTTTTATAACAAAAAGGGGATCCATATGTAGTTATATCTATAGATTTTCGTTTTATTTATTTTTGAAATAAATCTATATAATACAGTTATTGTATACTCCTAAACTATTGAATAATAAGATTATAATATATTAGTGATGTGCTTGGTTTCGGTTACAACGGTAGTACGAATACGCTGTTCCGGATTCCTTGAAACGACAATTCGTATTTTATTATTTTAGGGATTTACTTCGATATGTCAGCGATTACACGAATATGTATGTTTTATAAAACACGATAATGATTAAATTACTTACATTATTACATGTAATTTTTGATAACTTTACCAAGTTTGGAACGATTTTCCGGTCTTTTATTACCAGTGAAGTAGTAGTAGACGACATAGTTCGGTAGGAACGTAGATTAATGGTATCCAAATCCGATTAATAAGATAATTTGATAGAATATTGTCTGGATTACGATTTATTTTAGTATTACATTCTTGTGGGGAATTCCAGCTTCGCCGGACCTTTAAACATTAAATTCGTATACGTAGAAAAAAAATAAGAAAACAATACTTAGTAATTATAAATGAAATAATGTTCTTTGTGCACGTTTCCTTAAATAATTCCTTATTATTACTGTTAATATAATAATTATCTAAATATTAGTTTAAATGTAAACACTACTTCTTTTTACCCCATTACTTCGCGTGCTCTTATTTATATGTTATATATTAAACTATCCTAATTTATTTTAATATTTTAAATCGAAATGAAAATCGCTACAAATTATTGGACTATCAGTTGCCAAATAAAAACTACAAGCCCTATTCCAATTTTATCTTCGCTAAGTACTATTTGCTACACAGCGCACGCGTTCAAAAGCCGATTCATTACCAAATCTATCGACCGTATACTAAAATTTGTTGAATCCAAAAGCATGATCTTTAATTCTAATCATACTGAATAATTATAGAGTTTCCCAAATGGTTGATACATCGTAAGATTTGAAGGGAATTATTGGTGCGTGCTCATAATCTGAATATGCTGGATGTTGGAGTTTATCTTCCTATTTTGGCTAATCCATCATCAAGTGCTGCAATGAGTTTATATGATGTTTGTGAAATCTCCTTCTGTTTCTTAAACTGTATTAACTTGTAGATGCCTATTAATTAAGTACTGTATTATTTGATAGGAATAATGGGACTGACATGTTTTTATGATAGAATAAAAGTCCCTTAAATAAATAAAGATAATAAAATAAAGAAGATTTCTTAACATTTCCCGTATTTAGGACTATATAAAAGTTTTAAGTTAATAATGACATTATATCTTAGAGATTATGTTAGATGTTTTTACATGTTTATGCTATGTATCCTAAAGAATACGAAAAACTCTTTCTTGTTCAACAGTTTCAGTATAAAGTTGTATCTTAATGAAATAACAAAATAAGGCATTTAAAATTACTTAACTGAGTTATAACATCACGCCTGTATTCCCCGAAGGATTAGGCTACTTATATACACCCACAGTTTGCCGGTATGTTTAGGTCCCATGTATTAGGGGGGCGATCGTATTGCCATTAACGAGCACAAATCCAAACTCCGAGCTGCTACAGAGAATTTCATAGAAAAACCCAATAACACTGGTCGACCTGGGGATTGAACCTAGTATCTCTAGCCTAGCAGTCGCGTTTGGGACCACTAGACTAATGAGATAGCCATCTATCGTTGAGTTATCCGTTTTGAGTTATCTACAGTTGAATCAAATTAGAACGATTTACACTACAATTATTCAAAGGTTGACTATGTTTTAAGTAATATATTCGACTAAAAGACACACACACACACACACACAATTATTTTGACTAATTATATACATTACATTCCCTATAAAATAATGACCTAATGTCCAAGAATCCTAGTCCTTTTATACGACTTGCGTTAGCAATATTTACTAGTAGAACCCGAAATTGAAAGAGCTCCTAAGTATTTTACAAATTTCTATCGAAATTAAGCTAGGCCTCTGTCTATGCAGTAAGAAATAAGCATACTTAATTATATCTTAAGCATCTATTTACAATATTTCTGAATTATGTTACAAAAACCTTTGCTAAAGCAAAAATGTGGCTATTCAGTAGAAACATCTGTGGAAGCATAATTATATCTATATCTATTTTTAATACATTGTTTTTTAACACTACTAGATTCATCAATATCGAAATTTTTATATTCCAAATGCGAAAGTAACTCTGTTTGTTACGTTTTCCCGCCTAAACCACAAGACAAATTTTGATGAATTTAATATAGAGATAGATTTAAACATGGCTACTTTTGTCTCAAAAGTTCCTTATGTGAGTAAAACAGCTACTAATAATATACAGTGGTGCTGTTCTCGTGACAATTCTAGTTTATGGATGAATACCTAACACATTGTTATTTAATGTTAATAGCATTATTATAGACAACTTGTTATATTACAATAACTATTTTCATGAACCCATAATTTGTTGGCTACATACAATTAATTGCCACGGTGTTTATTAACAGACAGGCGACACTACAGCAAGGTGCCGCCGTTGCGCAAATCAAAAAAAAAAATTAAACGAACTTCTTAAGCTACAAAAAAATTATAATTTGCCATCAATACGTACCAACTCAGCCTTTTTCCTATATTAGGGTCGTCTTGCAATCTTACCAGGTACTGCTAAATACCTAATACATATATACTATGTATACACATACACTCATACCTTTTCCCCATAGAGGTAGGCAGAAAATACAGACCGCCACTTGCTACGATTCTTCCACCTCTATTGCTTCATCCACATTCATACATCTTGTTATACACACGCTACGGTGTGAGTACTATGCACTTGACGTTTTTGCAGGATCTCACCGATTAGGTCTGTGTATATTCCTAATACCAGATAAAGATACTGATACTACCTTACTTATCAATATCTATTTAGGCCATTTTACTAGATTTAGACCAACCACAGATGTTTCCACAAACTTGTTTAGTGGCCATCCATAAATTAAGTCACACAGGGCATTATAAGTAAAATACATATATTATTGCAAAATATCACACACACATCACACTAAAGGGTCTCACAAATGTGACGACGTGTCACGTATGGGGAGGGAGTTCAAAAAATCATAAAACTCGTGTGACGTAATTTATAGATAGCCCTTAAATATTAACAGCAGAAGAACAACTAATTTACAAGATTTAGTACAAAGGGACAGGGGTTTCAAGGACTAGTGAACGAAGTCGATATGTCCTTGAAAATTTGTCGCTATGGCCTCTTGAAGTACTGTTCGTCCACACGTTTGGCGAGAGCGACTAACGACTCGTGTTTGCGGACAGTTTCCGCCAGTTTGCGGCACGGCAGCCGAGTGGTAATTATGGTGAAGACGTGGCCAAATACCAGGGCGTCTAATTCCGTGGGTCTGCGGGCAAAATGTACATAAATAAATTACTAATATAGTGAAAATTTATCTATATTATTCAAGGAAGCAAAAACAATGCATATTACATTGCTTATGAAAAAATATTATTATGTATGTATCTTGCTTCCCTGAATAAACTAGTTCTGTTAATATATTCCTTATAATAATAACTTTGATATTTAAAACTACTTTATAACTCTACTCAATCAACGACGCAAATATTCCTAATACGGCATAGGATTTTTCTACATATATAAGATTTCCTTTGTATAAATGTTGTCAGTATGAAAAATCTATAATAATCAGTACCTACTTAAATTTTTAACTACTTGTTTTTTCTATTTATTTTAGTATTTACTACATTATTTCTCTGTAACCTAAAACTGGCAACCGTTATGTATAGTTACAATATAGTAGATAATATAAATAGGAACACAATTGTTTATATTACAATTACAAAGATATATGAAAACTTACATGTTGATTGCCATTCTGCATAAGTAAATTAAAACACCATTTGAGACATGAACAATTCATTAAAACACAAAAACGTAGCTAACTGAAACGTATTTCCTAATCTAGTTATAAGATGTTATTGTTAAAAATAATTAAGAAATAAAAACTACCAATTTCAATTCTCATACTAAGCTGGCAACCTTTTTACCAAATGTTGTTATAAAAGTGGAAATATGGCATATACGATAGAATTGAAGTCTGCTAATCGATTGAGTTCACATCGATATTTATTGATGTACAAAATAAAGCTATTGAATTCAAAGACTTACAAGTTTCATTGTTTCAAGAGAACTACATATTTTATCTTTAATATTGGCAATTTATTACCAACTATGAGCATCAGTATTATAATCCTCTTACATTTCATATATAATTATCATGGTATTATTAATAAATTATATTTTCCTCGAACTAACAGTGATTTGAAATCAATAACTTCGAATTAACATAACTTTTTCTAAATATTATTTTAGCACATTTTTGAGACTCTTGTAAGACTCAAAATTTAGAATAAATATAAACACATGTCACCGACAATAAACTTTACAAAATGAAATACGACATTCCGTCTTCTCAAAAATGTGGAACACGAAATGTCGTATTCCGTATTATCGTAGTTCGACTAGTCAATATCGGCCACCGCAACGTAGTTATACGCCGCGTTTCGTTGGCGTAGATAGTTGAGCAGACTCTCAACGCTTATTTCTTCATTGCTTGGCAATTTTAGCGTAGACGTAGAATCTGTAAGGGCGGAAAAGTTTAGGACGAAACAGCGCATGAATACGGAATTTCATGCTATGTTAAATTGGAGCAACGGCGTAGTAATACGAAATTACGTGTTTACATAGGAAAGGGCGATGGCAGTATGCGTCACGTCGTTTAACTGACTTTGGTCACGACGATTAAAAAAAACGTAAAATAAATAGGGGTTTCTTAAAAAATAATAAACAAAAACCCACCAGACTTCGGCGTACGCGCAAACGGCGATTTATCAGACGCATTCCCAATAGAATCCTTGTCGCTATTCAGATCGACTTCACAATCTTTGTGGCTGGGATATAAAAAAAAGAAATATATATAACTTGATATTACGAAATTCTAGATGTATGGAATCAAATTAAAAAAAAAACTAAATTGCATCGGCATAATTGCATCATTTTGTAACTGACGGCCGAAACACTGAGAATCGTGTTCTCTTTTAAAGTCCAGACATAGTACTTAGTAGCAAATATGTGAGCAACAATGCAAGACACTCTCTGACAAGTTCTTTGGAAGAAAGAGCCACAGCGCCTTCAGTAGACCAGTCCCATCTTACAGCACGTTACATTGTTACTTTTTCACACATAAACCGCTGACTATTTTTGATAAATTTTGGTGTAGAGATAGATTGGAGGTTTTAGAAAGAAATAAGCTAGGGTTATGTCTCGCAAAAGTCCTTTGGTATGCAAATGAAATCGCGGGCAAAAGCTAATAACAAATATATAAAGAAATTGATTATTTTATCAGATGAATCAGCCTCAAGTTTCTAGGAAACAAAAATAAGTACCTGATATCATTAACCAAAGTCATATGTGTACGGATTTCTTTACGCGAAACTTTATTATCGTCATTTATATTACTATCAGCATAGTCCTCATCATTTATTATATGTTTTACATCTTCAGGGGACGTCTCTAGCGAGTTTGACGTATCCGTCAAATCGTTCTCTTCAATCGTGTCCAAATAATCGTTCACTTTCGATTCAACCGAATCGTATATCGATTCGTTCATCGAATTAGGGTAAGTAATAACTTCGAACGCGTCGTTATCCTCTTGTTTTTCATTAAATTCTTCGATAATCACTTTGTCAACTTTATCGAGAACGTCTTCTACGATTTCGTGCATGTAGTTAAATCGATCTTCATCGATAAATTGAATTCTATCATATTTCTTTTGGGCGTCGTACTTGCAAGTGACGTTTCCCTCTTTAGATGTCATTATTATGATTTGCTTCGATGCAAACGGTTTGAAGCCTGCATCGGAAGAAACTACAAGTATTATTATATAATAGATGTTCAGCATGATAAGAATTACTGTCAAAATGGAAATGTTAGAGTAAAAGAAATGCAATTTCATATTTTCAATTTAAACTTTGACGATGACTGATATGAGATGGTTAAATTTAATTATAGATAAAAATTTTAGTGAAAGAAAAATTTGAATATTTTTTTTTTGTATTTTCCATGCTTACATTATTATAATTATTATTTAGCCTGGATTGTCCCAAAATTGAGCAAAGGCCTCCCCCTGCTTTTTCCATGTCAGTCGGTTGCCTGCAACTGTCGACGATCTTAGTTTTGGAGCGTAATATACAGTTTCGAACCCGGTCGGTCAATTTAACTCCTAGAATACTACGCTCTATTGCTTTCTGGCAAACCTTGAGTTTGAACTTTTGACTTTCTATCAAAGACCGAGTTTGGGCACCATATGTAAGTATGGGAAGAATGCACATGTCCATTAATTTTCTTTTATGCCTCATCGCGAGATTACCCTTCATAAAGGTTTTTAAGGACCAATAGCTTTCAGCTTCCAGGCATTTTCAATTCGTCTTTTGACTTCCTTGTCTTGTCTTGCCTGGAAAGAGACTATTTGGCCCAAATATAGATATTCTTGGACATGGTCTATTTTTTCGCCATCAACTTTGATTGGTCTCTTTGTGCTGTTGGACATAACTTTGGTCTTTGACATATTCATCTCCAGGTCAACCTCAAGGCTTGTAAATTTGAGATCGGTGAGCATTGTGTCGAGCTCTGCGGGTGATGTTGAAAACAACACAATATCATCAGCAAAGCGCAGGTTCGTCAGTCTTCGCCCTCCAATGTCGATTCCCTTGTTTGCCCATCCGACTGCAAGCTTGCAAAAGAGAGAACCCTTGAGGAGGCTCAAGGGTGTTTGGAAATGCTAAGATTATAAAGTTATTATAGTGAAGGAAAAATTCGACTGCGGGCAAAAAACAATTACAAAAAGGAAGTTAATAGGTAAGGTGGCATCGTACGGCATCGAACTAACTGTAAAGTATCTAAGTCATGTCGGTTGAGAAGCAAAGTAACTTGCTTTCAATAGATGTTATTGACGTCACCTTAAAGACGTAAGTAAATTCAGAATTTGAAGGCAAATTTCGACCTGGCGGGTGGGACTCGTGGTGGCTTAGTTGGTTACAGTGTCTGGTGTATTGAACAGGATCCTATCCGCAGTCAAATTTTCCTTCAGTAATTGAAAAATTTATCTCATATAAAACGACTTTTTACGAATTTTATCGGTTGTATTGATATGAGCTCACTAGTGAGAATGGATGCTGTAAAGGATCCGAAACGTCGGGAATAAATTAATATCAATATAACATTTATATCAGTATTTAAACAGTTTTATTTCAATGTCTAATATTCGCATGTGTCAGAAACCAGTATAAAAATGGCCTGATCCTTACCAAAAATGTCTCTATTATAGTTGACACTATCCTTGCTGGTATTTCTAATGCTCATGCGGGACCTCTTGATCCTGGTGGAGCGCTCAGACACGGTCCGCTCCGGCGAGAGCCGGCGACGGGACAATTGGAATGCTTGCGTCACTAGGTACTCTTCTTGAGGCTGGGAGGGGAGGGGAGTTAGGATGTTCAATTTGAAGCTGTAACACGACTGTGCTCCTATATCTCACATGGTTACTCAGCTCGGTGCAAGGTTGAAACACGAAATACACGAGAATCAAAGATATTCATGGCTTCAGTGTATTTATGATAGGGCCGGCTTCTTACGATCGATGTTAGTGAAGCTAGCAGATCATTGTCTAGCAGAACTAAAATAAAAGAGAATTTTATTCGCACGCAGCAGAGTTCTACAGTTCCGGATACTTTTTAAAAATAGTTCTGCTGTATTTCCAAAAAAAATCTATAAAAAAAATGATCTACTAACTTTCCTTAGCAGATCATTTTGCAGCAGATCAAAAATTAATGTGAGTTCCTTTCGGATGCACCTGAGTTCTACAGTTCCTGATACTTATTAGAAATTGTTCTGGCGTTTTTCTTAAAAAACTATAGGAAAAATATCTGCCAACTTCACGTAGCAGATCAATTTGCATCGCTACAAGTGTACATGACTAGTTTAAGAGAATACTCATCCCTTCGTCAAATTTGAAGGATATACAGAAAGCTTAAGTGAACTTAAGTAAAAGATAGGAAAGAAACTATCAAGTAATATAATAAAGTCAAACTTAGACATTACCAAGAAAAATTGTATCGACTAGAAAAAAATTTATGAGATTCTTTTTAAATTGGTTGTTCTAATTTCCCTAAACTTTGAGGAACAGAAACTAAAAGTAGAGACTTCCTTACGACAACATTTTTTCTGGGACGAAAATGGTCGCAAGTTGCGGGACATTACTTTTGTATAGTGTTAATTAATACATTAATTACAATTCGAGTTTTTGCTTCCCAGAATTAAAAAATACAGTGGCTACATTACACTATTACATTTTTTATCTTGCATTCGATCATGCATGAGGAGATTAATGAACGTGGATGAAGCGAAAGTGGTGTACCAGGATCGTAGCAATTGGAAATCTATAGTCTCTGCCTACCCCAATGAGAGACAGGCGTGAAAATATGTATGTATGTATTTTTACTATAAAAGTTTACATTTCTCAATTCTGGATTGAATTACATTAGTTTACTGTATTCACAAAATTATTTTTTACTGAAGTCCCGAAACTTTTCATCCCAAAAAAAATGGTGTTGTAAAGAAGTCTCCACTCTTCGTATCCGTTCCTATAAATTTAAGTAGTTTATCTTCAGTTTCTTTTAATCTGCCATTATTGGAAAAATAAAGGTAAGTTCACATACCGTCATAGTCATATGGGTAATGTGGATGCACCTTAGCAGGTGCCGCAGTAGCGAGCTCGTGATGCATTTGATGAGAAGAGCCGTGTTCGCTCCCGAAGACATTAGGATCGCTCTCATGTGTCCGTACACTAGCGCGTCTAGGGGAGTGGGGCTAGGAAGGAAATAGGGGTAGGAATTAGGAAACTGCTAGGCGATTGGTGTTAGGATATTAAGACACCAATGTTAATAAAGTTGGATCCGAGTAAATTTAGAATAACATTAGATTCTACCACACTTGAATAATAATTATACGAGAATGGTAGAATTCAGTATGAGCCTGGCAATATTTAGTTTAACCTTGCCGCCGGAATAAATACGTATACGTATACGAAAATATAATATTAAATAAAAACAAAACGTAATATCATAAGTAGATATCAACAAAACTATGAACTAGATACCGCAATCATAATAAACAAAATCAAAAAACTTCTATGCAGAATGGCAAGTAAGTTATTGTTATTACGTAACATTGCTTTACAATTATGACTGTATCATTAGTTTTAAGATTTGTTTTAAGATACTCACGTGCCACCATAGAAGTAGTCTCTATCGCCGAGCCGTTGACTCAGCGAGTTGCAACACTGTTCAACCTGAAAAAATTAGAAAATTCAAAGTCAAACAAACTACGATCAAAATTCAAAATGAACGAACCTCTTTAGAACTGTGACGAACCGCAAAGAATAGTGACAAACATGGTATAATTAAAAAGCCAGTAGCGCATTCCGGTGACAGCTAGGTCACGCAGGTGGCCCGCGGTGACGTCATTGTTTGAAATGATACCGCTATGTATAAATAAATTAGCCGAGCAAGATGCATGTTTTTTAATTTTCTTAACACAACGTAAGCGTTATTTAACGCCGGTTTTCTGTGAGGCCGTGATATCACTCCGGTCGAGCCGGCAATTTCGATAATTCATACTCACGTCAGCCAAAACCTGATCCAAGGTCTTGTCATACCAGTGTAGCGCCTTTAGCCGCTTGATGACGGTGTTCCTCTTAGCCCTCGTCTGGTACCAGCCCAGCGGCCACGGGTATACCGAGGAGTTCCGCACCTTCGTGACTGCGTTGAACGTGTCGCTGTCCACCCACGATATGTACAGCTGGGGAATAAGAATTAGTGAAATGAAATGAAGCTACCTTGATTTTTAATTATGATGTAAATTATTGAACATATTTATGTGATGATGGAGATTACTCATTTGTGAATCTCTTTAGGTGGGTGCTAAAAATAACTATCAATATTATTTTAACATCAAGACTGTTTGTTTGACACTGTATGATCAAAATCCAACTCATATTATAAAACGTGAAAGTTTATGAGGATACTAGCGGCCCGGTACGTGCTTCGCTACGTATAAAGCGAAATACAGCGGACAGCGGACAAAACCGAACACACACAAAAAATTTCATCAAAATCGGTCCAGTCGTTTGATCTAAACCATTCCCAGATCCCCTTGAACACACACAAAAAATTTCATCAAAATCGGTCCAGTCGTTTGAGAGAAGTTCAGTGACATACACACTCACAGAAGAATTATATATATAAAAATATGGATGTATGGATGATGATGTACGTTTGTTACTCTTTTTCCCGAAGACTACTGTATGGATTTTAATGAAACCTTACAATTTGACGACTCATTTGGCGTAGTGGCTGAGTGATCGGCTTCTGAGCCACGTGTTGTGGGTTCGATCCCCACACGGAGCAAATATTTGTATGATCTACAGGTAGTTGTTCCGGGTCTGGGTGTTTGTGTGTGTGATAATTTGTGTTTGTAAACGTACCCACGATACAGGAGAAATTCCTAGCGTGGAACAAGGTTTTAAAAAAAATATAGCTCATAAATCAGAATAACACATAGGCTATCCTTACTAATATTACAAACCTGAATGTTTGTGAGTATGGATGTATGGATGTTTGTTACTCTTTCAGGCCAGAACGGCTGAACGGATCTGGATGAAAATTGGCACAGAGATAGATTATAGTCTGTAATAACACATAAACTAGTCATTTATAAAGATATTGTGTTAATTATGCAGTCTACGCGGGCGAAGTCGCGGGCGGGTCGCTAGTACATAATATTACCAACCTCAGCATTAACAAGGACGTTAGTAATAAGGCTCATATACGCCCTCATTTCAGCTTTCTCCTCCGTGGTCAGTCTGCCGCAGAGTGAGACTCCTTTGTTGGCCGCGAACTGTACGATAGGCTCCAATTCCGACACCACGAAGGCGCCGCACTTGATGAATGGGACTCGGCCTGATGGTGACATGAACTCCGCATTCCAGCGCATCTCTACCTCGAAGGGGAGGTTGCACATCTAAGGATCGAAAGAGATACAATTAACATACCATTATAACCCCAACGGCTTAGACAGAAGTGTAAAATTAAGGGTATTACATTGCCCAATGACCTTGAGGATTTAGTCTTTGTGCTAGTATTTGTTAGTCACAGGCTTTGTGGGGGTGCTTCACGCGGGGTGCTAGAGAAGTTTCGGGTATTTCTTTATTATTTCAAAATATTCATAGAAATAAGAAAATAAAAACAATACAAATTGTTAATAAAAATAAAAATAATAATTTTTTGGTATAAAATTCATGACTAACTATAAAACCGTTAAAGAGAAAAAATACAAATTAGGTTAAAAAAGGCCTATTTACTTCAATTATTATCCAAAATTGGGGCAAATTTATATAAATTTTAAACAGTACAATTTGTTTGTGATGATATTAATTATAACATATATTTTTTTATATGGCAAACGCACGTAAGGATTCCTCTAGAAACTTCTTTAAAGCTAGGGTGTTTTTTAGATTTGAGCGATGTAATGCCCTTAAGCGGTAGCGGTAGCGTAATGGCTAGGGCGTCGGACTTGCGATCACGTGGTTGCCGGTTCGAAACCCACACATTGCACTACCGACGTGAACCCACTCGTAACAATAGCTAGCTTTACACCCACATTTCGGCGGTATGTTTAGGTCCCATATTTTTAATACGGCTTACACCCATTAACATACCATAAGGCCTATATTCCCGAAGGTGCACAGTTCTTAGGTAGTCAGTGGCGAAAACAAAAAAATCGGCCAAATGGAAGGCACCGACTTTCGAAACTGTTTTGCACGTTACATTATTTTTGATGTATTTGAAGGCGGTTATACGTTTCGTTAATAATTGTTTTTGTTTTTTTAAAAAAACGTTGCCACACACTAGGATTTTCTCCTGTATCGTGGGTGCGATTACAAACACAAATTCACACAAACACAAACACCCAGACCCGGAGCAACTACCTGCAGATCATACAAATATTTGCTCTGTGTGGGGATCGAACCCACAACACGTTGCGCAGAAGCCGATCGCTCAGCCGCTACGCCAAACGTGTCGTCTAAATTATTTAACTCCCGCACATGCCACACTTCACATTAATAAGATACCCCTCTCTCCCTAGTGTGACGTCATAATTCGCTTTGTTCAACCGCATCGTCATCATACAGACTTTTTTTTAATTATTGATAGGCCTACGCTTGACCGCCAATGTTAAGCGACACTGCGATCTACGATGGAGCGCGCTTGCCTAGAAGAATCCGATCCACACGTGATTTAAAAACACCTAAATTATATCTATCGGGGAAGACCCAGTCGGGAAGCGCATTCCACATTTCAGCGGTACGCATGATAAAAGTGGATTCAAAGCGTTTCGTTCGGGTTTTTGGAATGTCCACCATGAACAGATGTCGCTTTTTCGAGCGTCTGGTCGTCCGATAATAAAAAGGGCAAGGGGAAATAAGGTCGTGGAGATCTTATGCACACTCTCCGAAATGTGACGATAAAACATGTGACGTCACAAAGCTGATGACCCGTCATTGTCACACTTCTCTACTTCCCACCCCTCCCCAAGGGATGTGACGTGAGCTTTACAAAGTAAATTAAATCAAAGAACTTTGATGTGCTGCCTACCTTCAGGAATGCCTGTACAGCAAGACAGCTGGCATTGTCGGGCAGAAGAATCTGTTCGACCTCGTAAGGCTGGAAAAGTTTCACGCTTTCCGGCCATGGTTCTTGAGCTGCAAATTATTTCAAGGAGACATCAAGTAAAGACTGATATTATTTTTTTCAACTCCTTGTTTGCTTGTAGTCTTGCAAAATTAATATTGTAATAAAAAAAAACTACCAGCTAAAAACACAGTAAAATGAAAACAAAATATCCAGTTATGTGTGGATTTATGTTATAATTGTTACACTATTACATAAAACATAACATAACATAATCATCCTGCATCCTCTAAGGATAAGATAGAGATGTACCTACAGATGCACATCCAAAATTGCTGGTGTTGGACACAATACACAATAAACATTTAAAATTTCAATGAATAAATAAATTACAATTTAAAAAATAATTACAGTTAACTGAATTGCAACCAAATTAATTTAATTGCAATTGAAACTAATTCAATTGCAATTGATTGAAATTGTAATTGTTTGATGCCCAAGCCTGGTTTCAAACCTACATGGGGTTTGAAACCAGGGTGACAAACATGGGACAAGCCTATGGGTAACTGGTAACAAATTCAAATTCAGAGCTACTAAGATTTATATAAAAACCCAATAAGACTTGACTTGGAAATCAAAACTAGGACCCATACTCAGCAGCCGCTATCCTCTCCAAGAGATCTCCAGGAACATTGCCTGCTGGCCTTTCTCGAGGAGTTAGGGTGGCTCTAATAATCAAATCTTTCCTAGCCACACGCAAAATATGCTACTGGAATTTCATAGAAAAACCCAATAACACTTTGCTCGACCTGGGGATCAAACCCAGAACCTCTAGCTTAGCAGTCGCGCTTGGGACCACTAGACTAATGAGGCAGTATAAAGATGCAAATGCCAAGATATTATACTAGAGACTGCCATGCCAATACCATCTTACACAATTGATGTAAGAATAGCAATGATTTAATAACATCAACATACTAAAATGAGATGACATCATCTCTAGCCCATGACTAATTCATTTACAGATTATTCTGAATATGGAGACATTTTCTAAGCAACCGTTATTAGAAACCCTCATGGCATTAAGGTTTAAAATTGCAAGATGGTAAAACAGGTGGTTTACATTGAATATTATAGTTTTTATTATTATATAGAAGACTAGAGTTTGGATTTAGTTATCTAAAAAGAGAGAGGGAGATCATTGCCAATAAAGGCTAGATAGAAGAGAAGGATACAGTTTTAGAGTTATCCCATAAACATTTTATTAAAATTAATGAGGCTCTATACTTCTATATTTTATACGAAAGTTCAAAAAAAAATCTTTATTTATTTGCCAAAATTTGTTTTTACAAGTCTGCACAATCTTAATTCAGCAACACTCAACCGACCCTCGAAGACCAAGACAGATTTTGGCATTGTCTATATGGGCATTGACAGCTTAAACTGGAGTACACAGGGAATATGGATGGAAAGTAAATATTACATAAGGTGATCCATCTGCTTGTTTGCCCTCCTATCCCATAAAAAAAAAATGAATGCCAGACTACATGTAAATGTAATATAAAGATGTATGATAAGATGCTGTCTGAATAGATATAATAGGAGCAAATGTCTGACCAGGTTCTCTTATTAACTTATACTTAAACCTATTTATTTTCAATATTATCTATAAATTATTGAAGGTGTTTACCTAGCCTACCTGGCAATAGTGTTTATCCCATTAAAACCTTATTTATTTAGCATTTATTTACAAGCAGTATGATGAAAAAATTGATTTAATCAATAATATAAATCTTCATGACATAATCAGTGTCTATACTGTAATATATATTTTTAAACTGTAGGATGAACACACTTTATAAAGAGGTTATGTTCAAAGTATTCACAGATATATAAATTCCTTATTAACACGACTTGTTATGTTACAAAACGCATCACATTTATAAAACAAACAGTTTTTAGCAGAATATATATGCAAAATCACACACGAAAAGATAAATATTATACCAAATTCAAATGGTCCGTCGAATTGTAATTTCATAGCTGTAAGAACTATAAGACTGTGTCCGATTGTCCAAAATCACGTAACACCAATAATATAGTTCTATTTAGGACGACTCGATGCTAAAATTAAATATTTGTGTCAAACAAAACAATATCAATTTGGCAAACAAAATTATGTAACTTCTCCACGTTCAAATTCCGTCTTTTAAATCAATAAATAACTCACCGTTAAGCTGTGTAATAATGGAATCCGTAAGATGGAATTCCGGCATGATATTTACACTAACACTGGGAGTAAATAATAATAATGTAATAAATCGAAAATACAAAATAGCTGTCCACAAATTTCGATTTCACATTTATTTGACACTTTAACAAGTTTGACAAACGCTCTATGAAAGTTGTCAATGTCAAATCATTATCTGTCAGTGTTATAGGGAAAGTGAAAGGGAAAACTTCAATCAATCAAATCAGCCTATTGCCGTCCACTGCTGAACGGAGGCCTCCCCGTAGGACGTAGCATAGATAAGAATAAGTACTAAAGGCCGTAGGGAAAACTTATTTCGTAGAAAAAATTGTAAGTACTTAATCAAACTTCGTAAATTATAAATATAATCAATTTTGAAAGCCCGAGGCGTTACAACTAATATTAATGTACTTTGCCCGAGGCAGCTCACTATTTCTCTATTAGCATCTATAATTTTTCTGTGAAGGCCTGCAAAGGCTAGGGCGATAATAATATAATTTAAATTAGAATGAAATTAAAGTATTTACCTACATATGTAGGTGTAATAGATGTATTTAGTTTGATCAAATTACCAATCAATATAATCACCTATTGCTTCAACAAGTGGCAGTTTATTGTTTCTGCCTACCCCTGTGTGAGAAAGGCGTGAGTGAATGTATGCTTCAACAACTTTACAAATCCTTAGATAGAATGACTAAACTACTCAAATAAATACTTGAAAAAAAGAATACCCCTATTTAAGTATATGTTCTTACAAGCAGGGTACACTTATACTAAATGCGCGCCACGAAAAACTTTTGCTGTCGCTTAAATTGTGCCTTGTGTTCCTGCCTTTGTCTCAATTTTTTTAAAGCTTTGACGCATAAAATATAATGCAACAAAGCAAAGATACAATTAGGGTAAATACTTAATTTAGGTAGACATTGATAGTAAACAAATTACCCATTTGGATGAGTTGAGTAATGTTGTCGCCTACACACGCAACATTATTATTGAGTAAATTTATTCCAAAAGCAAATTCTTCATCATCAAAAAAATCAAACGGTCGTTCAGGAGGTTCTGCTTGTTTATCATTCACAGAAATATTTGATTTTGAGTGTATGAGGTCAATGTACTTGTTAAAAATTGCTTCTCCTCTGCTGGGTGGTGATGAGGATCGTGTAGTTGCAGGGGATCTCGTGGACCTTGAGGTCCAATCTCCAGAAACTGTGTTTCGTGGTTCTCTCACGTTACATCCACTCATTTTTAATTTTCGTTCAGTTAGCTTAAAATAATAATTTAACAAAATCAGTGAAAATATTGTGTTGTCACAATATTCTTGACATTTTTGTTTTTGAATTAAGTTTTAATTTTTATTTCTTTATTTCGTTAAAATTCGTTAAAAACCTTTTTGGAATTTAAAATTAATTTCTGAACGTGCAAGGTGCGTTAGTTCTGTATTGCTTTTACTTTTTTATTATTACTATTTTGGTAGTATTAAATCATTTATTTATTATGATTCTATAGATCTCATAAATACCTTATTTTATTTATTCTTGTTTTCTTTATTTATAAGTTATGATTTAAGTAACAATAATATTTCAAATAACATAAACAAAATTAGATGAAAATGTAGGAATAAAATAGACTGCAATTCAACACAAAAAATTCAAGTCATTTCAATTCAGAGACTGCATAACATTGAGGTACCTACACTATAGTAATTTCATACTAAGCTAAGTATCTATATAGGCCCATTTACACGATGTAAGTTTTATTGCCTGTTGCATAAAATAATATTACAGCATTATATGACTTGCATGTCAACAATGTTGCAACAACACATCGCATTCTTGCTTTACTGGGCGAGTTTTCAATTCAAACAGCACATACAATAATTTATTAAGCAATATTAATGTATACAATGAGGGCTATCGCGTGTGAATTCGCCGCTAGAGATGCTAGTGTAGCGTGAGGTCTCTGTCAATATCGTATGCATTAGCCCTTGATCAAGAGTAGGGTGGGTTTTTAAATGATACACCACATACTCAGAACGTAGACATATAATAAATAAAATTCCAAAGTATTATAATATTTGCGGTAACGAAACCATAGCGCGATTCAGGAATCATGCACTTTTGGTCAACGCCATCTAGAGTACAAAAAGGAAACTTTTGTTCTATGAAAACATCTTATTTTATACAGTTATCTTAACATTCCGCCCACCAAGGACCTAGTCCTTCCAAACGGCCTACCATGATATTACCAGAAATTATTGAAACCAAAGGCTGAAATGGTAATTCCCTGGTGGTTGAAATTTACAAAATATCCTCATTTTAGGATTGAATAATAAAATACGAAAATAATTTTCACTTGGCTTCGTTACCTCATGTTCAGATACAAGTCTTTACATTGTTTCATAATACAATGGCACTTCCTAAATTGAATATAAATTAATACCTTTAAAAACAAATGTATAAGTGGACTGTATATAAATTGAATTCGAAATTAAAATTAATCTTGACATAAATTAATTACAAACATTGTAACTCGTGGGTAAAATACATAGTTTCGAAGTTGGACGTTTGATTTTAGATTATTGCACTGTAGAGTTACAACTCTGACTAAATGATCCTTACCTGGAAGCAACTTAATAACTCTACCGTACAACCATTTTTCCGGCGGCAAATTATCCTATTTCACAAGGACTACATCCCCAACCTTCGGATTACATATTCGTGTAGCCCACTTGTGTTGTTGAAAGAAAGTACTCAAATATTTATGAGACCAAAGTCTCAAGAATGATTGAATCATTTTCTGAGTTAGCTGTCAACATCTTAAACTACTCATCCCGGTGTAACCAATGGTTGCCCTACAAGAAAATGTCCTGGAGTTAGCGGTGATGAGTCCGTGGGATTATCATTTAGCTAAGAGATAGAGGTCTGAAATTCAGACAGGATTCTATCTGTGACGGCTAGGTTCTCATTTCCTCAAACGTGAGAATGGATTCACCTAATACACGTTTTAGGTGATGTTTAATGCCTTTTATCCCTACTTCCCATAAACCCACCGAAGTTGGGATCAGAAGGAGGGATGAAAATGCCATTCCGTCCCACTATTGGTTAACACAGGTGCTATTTCTTGAGGTAGAGTAGTACGATCATCGCTTTAAATTCTTTCTTTTATATTGTACCGCTTCCTAACCGCTTCAAAGTGCACAACAAAGTTCCTTTCCAGCTTGAATAAACCTTATATCTGTTTTAAACAAAACTTGTTGACATTCTCGAAGACAACAATCCATCGTTTCTCTCATTTCAGCTGGAGCAAGGTAAAGTGGCGGTTTCACTCGTCTTTCCCGATATTCCCGCAACCTCAGAAACTATCGGCAAAAGGTAAGTGTTCTTTTAGTTTCAGGTGCAGCAATTGAAGACGGCGACGGTGGCAGCGCACGGCGGCGAGAAAGAAGGGTAAATGTACAGGGTAATGGAATTCCTCGGTGCAGCTACTCCAGGTAAGACCCAGAATTCTAGTAATATCATCTTCCTTGGTTTCTAAACTTCTTTCGATTTCCTTTTTGTTAAACGTCCTTTTCTGTAATACGAATCCTGCTGTGTTTAATAACTCATTAATTCATGATATAATTTAATTTCTCATGTTTCAGACTGGCAGCCCGTCTTATGATCGTCCATGTAAAAGTCTGTCACCACCTTATTAGCAGTCAATGAATACTTCTGGCCTTCATCACTAGCTACTTGCTGCAATGCTTTGACTGCTAAGTAAGGAGCACAAGACGTGCTGAATGTGACTCTCAAAAGATGGAATTCCTCTACGTGGGAATGAATATTTTCCTTCCATAAATCGAAAGTTCACATCATCTTTTGCGACCTTCACTTGACGATACATTTTTAGAATGTCTGCTGACAATCATATTGGATGTTGATATGTCCTGCAAGGGTAGTCCTACCATAAAGGTTTCATTCAAGGAAACACCATTGGATCCCTTGGATGATGCATCAAATACCACTTGCAGTTTGTTGGTTGATCTTCACGGATCACAACGTGATGCGGTAAGTATACGGCATCCGCTTGGTTCTTCACTTCTTCATTGGAAATCTTTTCCATATGCCCTAGAAACAAATATTCATTAATTACTGATGAATATTGACTTTTAAGTTCACAATTCTTTGTAAACTTCCGTTCTAGGCATTGTAATTAGAGATGATATCTCGTTTGTGTTAAAGCGTATTCCATTAGATTTGAAAAGAAGTCTCACGATTTAGCGACTTGAATCATCTCTACGAGCCGTCCTGGCAAAGTAATCTTCACATGTCAACTCTTCTGTGGTGACAATGTTTTTCCCAATACCTACGTGTTGGTTCTGATTCTATATCCCAAACTTTTTAAGAGTTCATTTTCCTAAATATGAGCATGCATGTTTAAGATTACATTATGACAGGATTGTGACCCACCTTCATCGCTGACTTCACCAGATATAGTCTAGCCCAGGTTAAGTATCTTGATCAATTGTTTTCTTCTGGATCCTTAATCAAACCTACCTTTAAGCCTTACCATAGACTTCTGATTCCAACAAAATGACAATTTTATTAGGATTGTTGAAATACGGATCAGCTAGTTCAATCCTATTGAAATCTGGCCAATCTTATAAAGAAAACTTTCTTTCAGGTTGAAAGAAGTTACTTTATTGAATACATACGCCTTAACTTGAATATTTTAGGTGTGGTCATGTAGCGACTGAATATTTACCATAACCACAAACTAGAGGTCATGCCGCTCTGACTATCACCTAAACCTGAAATACTCGTTTTAATAGCTATCTTATTCAATTATAATAACTGTACCGCTCCTCCAGTAACGAATGAAGCCTGAGAGCCTTGGTCTAATAATGCTCTCAAGGCTTGAGTATACCCATTTCTTACTTCAGCCTTTATAATGACTGTAGCCAGTAAAACCTGACTATGAATATTTTTGGTAAAATGGGTTGCAATGTTTGGTTCTTGAATGGAATCGTTCCGAGTTGAAATGTAAACCTGTGGTGTTTCATTTTGAGTATTTGTTTGAGTTCAGGAGGTGCTTGCTTCTATATTAATATCCTTTTTAGGATGCAAGAGCGTATGGTGCTTTCTGTTACATGATATTCGACATTTAAACTACGCGACAGTCGTATATAATTAAGGTGATTGCCACGGAGGCAGTTAAAACACAAACTGAGAGACTTAATTAAGTTACGACTTACTACGCTGATCAACGTCTTCCTTGGCAAAACCTTTACAGTTACACAAGAGGTGATCTTCGGAGCAATGTGGACACGTCAACGTGGATACTACGTGCAAGACCTTGGAATTACTCTTAGGTTTATTATTATACCTAGGTTCCACAAATTCCAAAGCCTGGAAGCGCGTATCTAAAAAGTCCTGAAAAGAGTAGAAGGTGGGGAGATCATCACAAGATTGACTTACCTGCAACTCCCATTGTTTCCGAGTCTCGATATCCAATTTCGATCTAATCAAATATATAACTATAATATCCCATGAGTCTATCTTAACTCCTAGGTTTGACAACTGATGTAAGTAATCAGTGGTTGTATCTAAAAGCTCTTTGAGGGCATTCGATGACTCAGAAAACATAACTCTTTGACTAAGTAGACGGTTCAGAATAGAGTTTGTCAAGAATATTTTATTGTTATAGCGATTATTCAACATGTTCCAACATTTTTGATAGTTGGACTGTGTAATAGGTATGTGTCTAATGAGTTGTTCAGCCTCACCTGACAATTGTGACCTCTTATAATGTAAACGTTGTACATCATTAAGACTTGTATTGTTATGTACTAACGACAGAAATAAGTCTCTAAAAGATGACCATTCATGATATTTACCACTGAAAACTGGAATAGATATCTTAAGTAATTTTGCAAAGAATAACATTTTTGAATGGCTTGATGTTACATCACAGATTTTTCCTATCGGACTTATATTACACGGTAAAGATTTTTTTAATTCTACTTTATAAGTAACAAAAGTATCAGTAGCAACATCAAAAACTTCGTTCTTGATATAATTCGTAGATTGTAGCTCGCTCTCCTTGTAAAGGCTGATAAGTTCCTCGTGCTTCCTTGTGAAATCTTCAAACTGCTTCTCCAATATTGCCAGCCTTGACTCCACATAAGTTTCACATATTCGTTCCTTTGGTGATTTTTTGAAGTTTTTCCATCCTCTCTCTATTTGGTTATGAAGGTCTTCTAGTACTCTCATGTCTGCTTCCATGTTGTTTGCGAACAGACAAAGAAAGATAAGATAGTTCAACTTTTTACAAACCCGTTCGGATTTTTTCTGTCTCGGAATAATTTTGTTGATTTTTTCTGTGTTTTAAATTGCACTTTAAGTCTGACTGAAATCGGGCATAGGTTCCCCGTCTCATCCAATTTTCACGAACTATTCTAAGTCCTAACTATCTTCTACCAAATTTTTCTAAGTCCGAGTACTACTGTTAAATTTTTACAAGTCTTTGACACCACTATTTTTCAAGGAAATTGTACTCACAGTTTTAGTTCCCCATTTTACCACTTCATAAACACTTGACGTACAGTTTGCTCTGAAATCGCTTTGTTCCTTTGCGACATTACTCCTCCGCACCACATGGACCACGTTCAGCTCCTTACTTGGAATATTTATCCAACTCCAATTCAGCAGAACAGAATTACCACCACCACTACCTTGATCTTGTTGGGCTTGTCTTTAAGCTGTAGCTCCAAAAAACGTTCCGGATCGTAAGGACCTAATGTCAATATCGTATGCATTAGCCCTTGATCAAGAGTAGGGTGGGTTTTTAAATGATACACCACATACTCAGAACGTAGACATTTATTAAATAAAATTCCAAAGTATTATAATATTTGCGGTAACGAAACCATAGCGCGATTCAGGAATCATGCACTTTTGGTCAACGCCATCTAGAGTACAAAAAGGAAACTTTTGTTCTATGAAAACATCTTATTTTATACAGTGATCTTAACAGTCTCCGAAATGCTATAATTGACTGTTTGTGCGTGGGTTACGCAGGTTTGTTACCAATTAGAATAATTTAGTAAATATTTTGCAATATCTGAAATTAATTATGGCAAATAAGAGTTACGGGTCAATTAATGCCAGTGTTTTGTGACAGTTTTATGTTTCGGAAACGTATGTCCTCCTTTTTTTTCCGAAAAAAAAAACAGAATTATATATCTCTGCGGCATGTTATATTTTTTTTATTCGTGATAGCCATACGCTTGACCGCCAGTTCGCCTGATGTTAAGCGATACTGCGATCTACGATGGAGATATTTTAACGGGACGGTTTTAAGGCATTAAAATATGTTTTACTGTACTTTTGTTTTTACGCGCGTATTATCAAACAAATAAAAGCTATACGGTAGACCTCATTGGATTCTTTTTGACTCATATTGTAAAATCTCTTTCTAAAAGGTACAACACTTGAATAAAAAATTCGTTGACGCAAATACGTGCAATACTTGAACAAATCTGTGTGAGTCAAGATTTGAAAGCAATATTCTCCTAAACATATTTGTATTGATGTAAACAGATGACACTTGCAATAATTATAATTATCATATCAAGAATTGCATATAATAATTGTATTCAATTTAATAACAATATCCGCATGTAAACAGTTGCTTACAATTCTTGAATGTTAATTATTGCGCTTCACTTCAATTGCTGCTCCTATTAGTACAAGAAAATGGCATCATGTAAATCAGGCTTAACTCTTTTTGTAGTCCATGCCACAGACTACTTAGAGAGTTAGAAATCGTTACATCAATACTTGAAATTACCACAAAGTCACAGTCTGTGGTAGTTTTAAAAGTCAGTCATTCTTGCAAATCCGCGTCGTAAATTTTTCGGGAAAGTAAATATTAATATTTATTTATTAAGAATCTAGATCTACACGGATACATAACAATGGCAGACGTACTTGATATTGAAAACTCCGAAGAATTTGAGGTAGATGAGGACGGAGAACGTAAGTAAACTGAATGTTTTGATACATTTATTTCAAACTCTATCTAGTTATTTCTACTGAATATTGGGAATAAAAGGTTTTACTTGTCAATCTGATTCATTATTATTGTTGTTCATGCTATATTTGCTCTAATTATTATATGAAATAACAATTTTTAGGTTAACTTTCTAGTTGAACGAACTGTAGGTATTTAGGCACGTAATTCCGTTAGCTTTGACTTAAAGCAAGCTGAATATCTATTTCTTGCGTTTTGCATATAATTGAATAGTATATGTTGTGTTTTTTCAGAGGGAATCGCCCGTTTGAAGGAGAAGGCGCGAAAACGTAAAGGCAGAGGTTTTGGAAGTGAAGCGGGCAGCGGAGGCGCCTCCGAGCGCGGCAACAGGGGCAGGTAACTAACTACATACTAATGTATACGATAACCTGACGTTTTAAAACCATAATCTACCATCAAGTCCTGTAGTATAGACACAATGGCAAAATCTTTTGTTTTGGTCTCCGGGGGTCATTAAGGGTGTTGCTAAGTTAGTGTTAACTGTTCTGTGTAATGGTTGGCCACCCCTGCCAATTTATTGTTACATCAATCAATGTATCCAACTTTTATTACCTACTTATTTTTTTCTCTACACTTAAATGTATTGTGGCTTTATGCATTAAATATTTATGCAGAAGTTAATTTAATTACAGTGTCTAGTGTATCACAATCTGTTATTGTGAATAATATTGAGTGTAATACTGCAAATTCACTGACAAATATAGATTCAACACATGTTTTCAAATGTAACTACAGAAATAATTAAAAATTCTCAGTGAATCTTGTCTTATGTTGTAGATATGACAGCCTAGCTCCAGAGGGTGATGGCAACACACCAGGCCCACAGAGGTCAGTGGAGGGCTGGATATTGTTTGTCAGCAATGTCCATGAAGAGGCACAGGAAGAGGATATACAGGTATGAAAGTATTTATACTTAACTCATAATGTCTCATTGTATCCAAGACTGTTGAATTTCTTTAATCAATTTTCAATTTAATCTCCAAACAAGTTTATTATCCATTGGGGAAATTTGACAGTTTATGGTAACTTGATGTGGTGTTGATTGTACACTATTGCCCCCCTAGAAGTTCAGTACATTACTGCCATGCCACCCTAGAAAACTTAGCATGTTATCCCATGCTGCATATCATTTACAAACATTTTTTACTGTCTTCACTAAAATAACTTTATAAACTTAGCATGGAAAGTGCAAAAAAATCACAAAAAGATATTTTTTATTGTCTTTTGGCGATATATTTTGAAATCAAGGCACTGATGGGCAGTCTCAGCATTTAAATAAAGATATTTTGTGACACCGATGGGCGGCCTCAGCATTGAATGGGTTAACAATGCCACAAGCTTAACAGTTTGCACTTTGAATGACCCATATTCTGTTACTATAGGGGTGATTTTTGAGTGCAACTCTATAGCTTAATGTTGTCATGAACAAAAAATTGGCAGCAGTAGTGTAGGTCTGGTGTTCGACAAGTTATGTTTTGTTGTGTTGCATTATTAATAGCATACCCAAACCGGTTAGTTAGGCAGATAGTTAATCTGTATTTGAGTGCTTATTTATGTATGTATGTGCAAATTTGTGTTCATAAAATGCAATACAGGAATTTTTTTTAGTGTTAAATGTTGAGTTGCAACAAGAATATTCACCTTATGGATTGTGCTTTGTACTGCAAATCTTTCTGCAAGTAGACAGATTATTTATATATATATATACAGATATATTTATTGTTGATTAATTAAATTAACATGTATTACAGAATCAGTTCTCAGAGTTTGGTGAGATTAAGAACATTCACTTGAATTTGGACAGACGCACTGGTTTCCTCAAGGGATATGCTCTCGTTGAATATGAGACATACAAACAAGCTGCAGTAAGTACACTTTAACCTGTCAATGCCTGCAATCTTGTTCAGATTATCTTATTCTATAAAAAAAAAGGTCCAATACCATAGCATAATGACGCTATAAATTACTTTGATAACTCTCCACCAGAGTGCACGCGAAGCTTTGGACGGTGCTGACATCCTGGGTCAGCCAATATCAGTGGACTGGTGCTTCGTCAAGGGACCAACCAAGGGGCACAAGAAGAGGCGATAGGATCTATTTAATTATAAGCTAATAAAGACATAAGTTATTACTAATAACTATACCTTTTACTTTTAAAAACCTTCAATTAAAATTAATTCATGAATAATATACGATAATATGTGATGCAAACCTGTGTGAAATAGAATACTTGGGTGAAATGGTAGGGGCTCCTGCTGAGTATACTAAAATAACGATGTTTATCAGTCAATTGACTTTAATTTAGTACATCTTAACAGTGTTGACGAACGTAAAACTACACATATAAGCTGATGGAAAATTCCAGACGTCGCCACTCGCTTATGACGTCAAAAGCAATCTTTATTCGACCGTGGCGCAGGGCGTACTAAGGCTAAGGATGGGAACCATCAAATAAGTTGCTGACATTTCACTAATTAATTTACTTATTCAAAAGAGATATGTATACATAAATAAATATTATATAAAAAGATATTTTAGTAACAATTGCTATACATATTTTTTTATGCTAAATTTGTCAGCATAAAAAAAATATTTTGATTTATGCTTATCTTCAGACATGATTTTTAGTATAAAATTGTAAACGATTCCTTGATTACCTATTTATCTAATATGGAACATTGAACATCATTAAATAGAATGCAGTTTAATGAAATAAAAAAGCAAATTAATTAAACGAGTAGTGGTATTTGGTCGTAAATATACGAAGCTGGCGGAATGGACACGAAAATGTTGGTCGGATTAATCCGACTCTGGCGATGAAAGGGTATCCTCCAGAGTGGAGTCGCCAATCTAAATTTTTTTCTGCTTTGTGGTAATTAGCAAATTAACAAATGTATTTTAAAATAAAGTGCTTTACATAACACTGAAAAATCTTTAGATGTAATGTAATGGTCTTGAATATAATATTTTCTATCTTCAATGCATTTATTTCAAAATATCCTTCATTATGTCACTCATGGAAAAACTAAATTGGTAAGTGAGTTTTGACATTAAAAACTATGAAGTCTCCAAATTACATAACTTCAGAGAGGAATACTCATTTCATAGGCAATGAGTATTCCTTTTAGATTAGTTTAGATACTTATAGAAGTATCTACTGTAAAAATGGGTAGCTAGAACCAGAATAATTTGGCAACAAAATGGTAATTACAAAATAATATTTATTACAAAAGAAACATTGTTCACTTCATGTGTATCATGTGCGCGAGCGACCAGTCGTGTTTCAGTTCTGCAACCTGGTCGATGCGCACTCCCGCGCTGGTGACCACGCCCATTTGGAAGCGCGGGAATGCGCGTGCGTCGCGGTAGAATAGAACTTCCATGCATTTGCGCACTAAAGCTCTGGGGAGAAGGAATATGTTAGGTTTTAACATCACGCGTGTCTTCCGCGAAAGGTTAGGCAGAGGCGTAACATGGGCGGCGGTAATCGTTTATCATCAGGCGATCCGTCAGCTCGTTTGCCCTCCTATGCTATAAAAAAAATGTACAGATATGATCAGATCTTATGTAATAGGGGCCGAGCCTATTGCCATTAACCGGCCACAATCGAAGTGAAAAGAACTGGCAGATTGTAATAACTCGTGTTGTTGGTAGTCTGTGTCGGATACCGAGACATTCGCGCGACTATAACCACTGGGTTAAGGGGGAGGTCTTGTCTCACTATCTGATTGAAGAAACCAGGAAAAGCCTAGTCACAAATGAGCTGCAATAGCAATAACTTACTTCGCAGCATCTTCATCCAGATTGCCTTTGTCGACAGCCTCGCGCACGAGGGGCGTCGCCATGTAGGCACCGAGGCCGGTAGCGATGGCCGCGTCTTCGTACGCTGTGCCCAGCTTGTCCACTGCGCCTAGGAAGGGTTCACCGTCCTGCGAAAATTGATACCAAAATGTTCGTCAAGTTACACTATACTTCGATTTTGAATCTCTGACAGATGACTAGGTATGGCCTATTTTGTACATAGATATCGAGATACAGAGATGGATCCAAAAGTTTCGATGAATACTAAGAAAATAAGATGATACCACTGTTAGGTAACATTTCAGTTAACCGGTGCCGATTATTTTCAGCAAATTGCAGAGTCGAAAAACCTACAATAAAGGGATCTATTTATTAAGCCGTCCAAACTCTGGCCTGACAAAATGGCCTAATTTAAATGCAGTCCAAAATCGCCTAAATTCCTTAAAAAAATTATTTGACCATGTGACAAAACCAGTTACAGTACAGTTCAAAGTAGGCCGAATATTTTTAAAAGACATCAAAATGTATTTGCCACTGACCTGCATACCGGCTACAATATAGTTGCTCCACAAGGGGTCCATCTTGCAGCGTTTGTTGTACAACACACGCGTCAGCCAGCAGTGCAACGAGCGAGGCTTTAGCAGGAGACCATCCCCAATAGACTGTTCATCAATGCTGTTGACATAGAAGTAGTGAAGCATGAAGTCAAAATTCATATGAATTCATTATTAATGTGAATTTTACTAAAGTTATTTTGCTAATTAATGATTCTACTAAGTTGAGACCTGAGTGCAGTGACGTCAGAGACATGTACTTGTATAGTCACAAAAAATATCACAACAAAACTCTGTTCGCTATTCGTAACACATTATTTTCAAGCTAGAAGTCAAGAGCAAACTCATTTAAAAAAAAAATGTTTCTTTCTGTGACTTTGTCTGCATGGACTTCAGAATTGGGTCCGTCATGGATTGGATAAATGTGTTATACCAAGCTATAATCTGTTTTCTGTGCCAAATTTTATCCAGATCTGAGTGTCTTTAAATCATGAATGAATCGGTTTCTTCTAGGCAAGTGCGCTCCATCGTAGATCGCATTATCGCTTAACATCAGGCGAACTGGCGGTCAAGCATAAGCCTATCAAAATTAAAAAAAAATATCCTTTCTGGTGTAAAAGAGTAACAAACAATCATTCATCCTCACAAAAGTATCATTAGTAGGATTATTGCCATATTTATAACATACCATCACGCCTGTATTCCCTGAAGGGTTAGGCAGTGGCGTACTATAATGTACACCCACAGTTCGCCTGGTATGTTTAGGTCCCATGTTATAGGGGGCCAGTGGGATGGGAATATTTATTTAATACCCCATTCCAATACTGAAGGTGAACTTATTTAACCTTTTATAGTCGACAAACCATAATGTGCTCAGCATGTCACGGTCACAATTGGTTGACAGATTTCTATGTAATTCAGAATCTTGGAGCTGAGGGCACACTTTTTCTGTTTTGATGTGGTGGTCTATGGGTTAAAAAATGTATCTCTATTTTTTATATTTTATTGTGTTACCTATATTGTCAAAGTGACTGCATTTTAGGGTTTAAATTTATTTTTAATTGTAAATAGACTGCATTCCTTTATATTTAGGTATCCTAAAATAATGCAGCTTAATAGTTACAAACATTGAAATAATGATTGATTATAACACCTATAATGATGTTTGTCTTATGTTATAATAAATGGAGTATAGTTCTCTTGAACTTAGTAAAAACAAAACCAAAAGCCCTCTTACATTTTCTGTTCAATAATGTCCTTCAAGTATTGATAGTCAGCATAATCCCCACCATTGCCGAGCAGGATCAGATCATTGACTTTTGTCACACGGGGACAGTCACGGAACCTGGCCAGGGTGCCATAGGAACCAAGGGTGTCTGCTGCAATCACACAACCCTTGTCGAACTTGACTCCAATGACTGTGGTGGTGGTAGTTATTGGTGTGGCAGAACTGAAATAAGATGGGCATTTAACATGAGTTTGATAGAATTCCTGTTTTAATATTAATTGCGCTGAGATCTTATAACTAGTAGGTTTTCTTTTTATTCTTAGGATCAATTTAGGAAAGCAAATAATATTCTATAATGGCTTTCTGATTTGTTCTCAGATGCATTTCCGATATGTGGTCAGGTGCTCATCCATTCTCTTTAAAATTACACATTGCACAAGTTGTGCTAATAATAATGCAATATCAAGATATCAATAGCTGTAATACGCCATAAAGCGACCAATATTTAAATAAAACATTTTTTATGATTTTTCTGTACCTTTAAACTTGTAGATAGAAGCAATTATAAATGTATAAAACAGGAATTTGTTCATATACCTGATATACCATGAACAGAAGATAATAGTAAGTATAACAATATAAACTATGTAATATTGTTAATAAATAACTTACTGAGCTCTGAATTCTTGCACGGAGTGATTGCTGGGTCCAAATCCTGGTGAGTTACCAGGGAAGTTGTAGAAGGCTCCTGGTGCCGGACCGTTTTGCCAGAAGGGCGCGGGATTCATCATGTCACCCATAAATGCCATTTTATTAGGAATACTTGAATTTAATCTATTAATACAACTTTTTATTACAAATATAAACCTCACGCACAATGACAAGCCGCAACGAATTTGACGGATGACAAACAGTTTTTCTCTTTTTGAGTTTTTGTTTCTGCAGGTATTGTAACAAGAGCATCGAAGAACAGTTCTGTGTGCTTTGAAAAATGTGATAAATTACTCGAAATCTTCTATTTCACCTAAATAATACTTGTACTTTTTTGGATAGGTTCAAAGAAAATTAACACTATTTTTGAGGAAGCAAAATTTGTTTTAGATTTTTTGTTAAGTTGAAAATGTAATTCATAGAATGGAATGTAGTGTCGTTTAGAAATAACCTTACAAACTTAAAAAGTAGAAAAGAAAAGAAATTAATTATTTAATTGTAAGTTTTTGTTACTATTTATTTATTTTGGTCTTGGTTTTGATATTAAGAAAATTTTTAACATTCTCCTAAATTTAAACTATTTATTTACTTTCATTATATATGTTTTTCAAACTGATACTAACTTCATGCAAGAGTTATTTCTGAACGAAACATTACCTCCGATGTGTTCCTAAATTCACGTTCTTTCGTTTTCCTCTCAAAAAATTGACACAACAAAATGTCTAAAAGAGGTTCGTGAAATTATAAAATATCCATTTTGATCATGTTATTTTGTGTTAAAATCTATCAGGAAGCATGTGTGAAGCGAAACCAATATCATATTCGTTTGGGAGCGACGTATATTTTCCTTATTCACTTGTCTATTTCGTGAGTAGGAGTGTTGTGATGAAAATTGAATGAAAGGTGGTTTTTCTGTTTTAAGGACGTGGTGGTTCCGCGGGAGCGAAGTTCCGCATCTCACTGGGTCTCCCGGTGGGAGCCGTCATCAACTGCGCTGACAACACAGGTAGGAAACACGTTTGTTTTACAATACTAACATAACCTATATTCGCACACGGTTTGGCTGTCTTCTGATGATGATATTTTACGAACGCACTGTTGTGTGTTGAAATACAATGATTTCTTCCTTGGCTGTGTCTGAAGTTGTTCAGTCAAACTTGTAGAACACAACAAATTACTAACCTAACTTTCGTGTTCAGTTTCAGCACTGGGCTTACTTATTTTTGAAGATTCAACTTGCGTCGTTGACGCAAATTAACGTTAACAAAATGTTTAAAAAGCTTCATCCAGTAATTACTAGCACGTTATCTAGATTACACAGAAACACTAAAAACATGACATTGAACAATAACACATTTTTGTATTTCTCATAAATTGCTATTCTTATATGCCATTTTATTAGGAAATATATATCTCAAAGAAAACGTTAAAAGGTTTACACCCATTTAGTTTACCATCAGTAACTTCATCAATTACTTACATCTAAAAAGATCTCACTTTTACCATAATCTAAATATTATTCTTTCATATTATTTTAGGAGCAAAGAACCTGTATGTGATTGCCGTGCAGGGTATCAAGGGTCGCCTGAACAGGCTTCCCGCTGCCGGATCTGGAGACATGATCGTCGCTACCGTCAAGAAGGGCAAACCTGAACTCAGGAAAAAGGTATTACATTTATCCAAATAACATACTCCCTGCACCTGTATTCTCTGAAGGGATATTATAATGCAATGATACTGTGGAAGACTGCATAGTAATAGAGGATTATATGTATAGTTTGAACTGAAAACAGTGTGGCTATGATCTCCTTGGTATTGTGGGAATGAAGAAGAATTATGATGCAGATAGCTAAGATCATAGGAATTAATTTCAGAGGGTCTGGTAAAATGTAAAAAGAGACAACTTGATTTTAAAATAATGACATTTATTTGAGAAGAAAAAGAGTCAAGAAGTGGGATGGGTGCTCTCATGCACTATTTTCTAATGCTATCCACAAAGAAGGTTCTGTAATATGTCTGTCTGTTGTTATAAACACACCAGGCAGCAATATTAGTTATGAGTAACATACACTGCAAATGCTTACCATGACCTTGTCTTTGTTGTACAAAATGGAATCACTATGATGATATGCCATAGGGTTTCGCTAACATTTATTATCTGAACTGTGAATACAGTGTGTTGATATACCTTGGCTGACTGAGTGATTCCTTTGCTATTTATTAGTTACCTGACATCCCATGGCCAACCACCAACTCAGGGGTCCCCAATTGTTTTCAGTCTGTGGCTCACATATATGTTCACTATTTTGTCGTGGCACCCTAACCTATCTAGCTGGTTGAAATAGGTACAATGATGCTAGTTGATCGCTTCACTGCACCCTTTTTCACTTTCTACGACGCACTAGGGCGCCGCGGCGCAAACGGGAACCCCTGTACTAACTGGTTTTTTGCTGATAGTAAGTGTGCTAGTACCTATAAATCCATATTTTTTTTATACATACTTATTTATACCAATACTTTCACCACTAAGGGGCCGTCCCTAAATTACTCACATCTCACTCGAGTACATTGTGTGAACATACTTATTAAAAGGTAAAACTTAAATTGCAAACTATGTGACGTCATACTAAGGGGAGTCTCGCAAAACGTGTTACCAGGTTGAGAGTAAAAAAATCACAAAATTCGTGTGACGATTTATAGATGGCCCCTAATATCTATTATCATAAAAAATATTGTTATTTTGTCTGTTACTCACCCAATTTTGAAGAAGTTTTGACAGGCACTTTACAACTACATGATGCAGAGCTTTTGGGTGGGAGCTAATTCTGGTGCTCTGTGAATACATTTTTTCGACCATTTCAATTTCAGGTAATGCCTGCAGTGGTGATCAGACAGCGGAAACCATTCAGGAGGCGGGACGGGGTGTTTATATACTTTGAAGATAACGCAGGGGTCATAGTGAACAATAAGGGCGAGATGAAGGGCTCCGCTATCACCGGACCCGTCGCCAAGGAGTGTGCAGACCTCTGGCCCCGTATCGCGTCTAACGCTAGCTCTATTGCTTGAGTTAATATATGGTTAAGATAAACTGTGCGTTTTATTTTGTATTGATACCTTAAAAATCGATTACTGTTCCAACCATATATTCTCCTGTCGATGTCCTCTCAAATTGTATGCAAGTGGACAAGTACAGTCCAGTCACAAAATAAATGTACGTGTCTGAAGTTAGCCATTTCCAACGACCACGCGGATAAACTAACTGCAAAAATATCGAAAATAGGACAATGCAATACTGATGCTTGCGAAATATTTATAATATTCAGGTACCTAATTTAAATGAACTTTCAAGTAAATTTTACTACAATACCTAATAGCCTATGTTGCGGAAAAATCATAGGATCTTCCGATTCGAGGGAGGCTGGGAGACTAAAAATCGCACTCGGGAAGGTGTTAGTATGTCGTCGTCATAGAACTTGAGATCAGTAACGTCAGCTTATAGATTTTACTGTGTAATATGCTGCTTGGAAAGTATTAGCGCGGCTCCATCCAGATGAGGCAAGGTTCGAGTACTTGCTGTGCCGGAAAACATGGTTCCTCCCCAATCCCGGGTAAATAGCTAGCATGACCCTTGGAACAACCCGGTGCTCATCATAATTACGAGTATGTTAGAACTAGCTGTTGCATGTGGATTCAGTCTCATTCCAAAGGACTGAGACAAAAGGTAGCTCATTGTCCTTTTTAAGATCCAATCTATCTTTATACAAAATTCATCAAAATTGGTCCAGCAGTTTAGGGGTCATCTGTAAATTACGTCACATCTCAGGCTTGGGCAGTCCAGAAGTGGGAAAAAAGGTATGAGGGGTCCTCATGACATCAGCTTCATGCTAGGCGGGAGGGGGTCTCACAAATTTGGCGTCGAAAAATCATGAAACCTAAGTTATGGCTGGTGCCTAGGCGTAGCTGCTCTACTTTCATATTTATAATATTAGTATGGATAAAAATAATTTGTTAATAAATAAAACGTTATTATACTTCGTTCTCGAAGTATTGTCAAATGTTTTTTTACAATGCCGAATCGAAAATTCGAAACCAGAATTATCCAAAAAATGTGGAACGCTTCACGATTTTGCGTGTCATCCTTGCGCAGGGGCCATGCTAATCTTCTCTGTATCGTTCCAATTTTAGTATATGTACTGCCGAAGCAAGTACAACTGCATGACTAGTAAAATTGTATATATACTTACAGACACTGAAAACTTCGATAGCGCGATTTAGTATTCTATAATTTTGTAACATACTATATGGCGATTGAGTACAGCGCCATCTATACGATCAACGTAGAAACTAGACAGAGTTCTGCGGTTGCCTTGCAGATTAGCAAACAGTTCTTCAAATCTCATCACCTACACTTTGGGAACCCCTGTACTAACTGGTTTTTTGCTCCTACCCATAAATCCATATGTTTTTGTTTATATACTTATTTATACCAATACTTTCACCACTAAGGGGCCCTACCTAAATTACGTCACACCTTACTCGAGTAGAGTGTGACATTTGTGTGAACATAAATATGTGATTATGTGATTTTGATAAATCATTTGGGTTATATTTAAAACTATTATATGTACGTATGCGTTAAAAACTTAATATTTATTCATTTTATTAAGTACTAGGTATAGTACAATGTTTCAGGCGTTTTCAGCAGCTAGCTTGGCCTGAGCTTGCTTCATCTTCAATCGTCGTTGGCTGCGTTTCTTGGCTAACGGAATACTGCCGACCAGCTTGCCAGATTTCTGAAGGGCTATTAACTTTGCTGATTTGCTCTGAAAAATATTACAAAAATTAGTAGTGTAAGTAAAGTATAAATATTGTTGTTGTTTTTGTTTTATTCTGCAAATATTAACATTCATATATTTTTTTTTATACAACAGTTTATCTGTATCGTGAATAAATAAATTAATTACCTTAGCATTAGCCTTCGTAACTTTTCCTTTCTTCGGAGCGGTATACAGAACATTTATTCTTTTACTTCCAAGCATTGAATGATGCTTTGATAACGCGAACTGAAAGTAATAATAAAAATAAATAATTAAAAAATTAGCGACCCGCTCACGGTTTTACCCCCGCTCCGTTCCTAAGAGGCGTAGCGTGATGTTAAAGCCTATATCCTCCCTCAAAAAATGGACTATCCAACACAAAAATAATTTGCAAAATTGGTTCAGTAGGTCTAAAGATTACCTTACAACCTCACAAACTTTACCTCTTTTACAACATAGCATAACATAACATACCATCACACCTGTATTCCCCGAAGGGTTAGGCAGAGGCGTACTTAATGTACACCCACAGTTCGCCGGTATGTTTAGGTCCCATGTTATAGGGGGCGAGCCTATAGCCATTAACCGGGCACAAATCCAGACTCCGAACTGCTACTGAGAATTTCATAGAAAACCTAATAACACTTCTTGACCTGGGGATCGCAACCAGGACCTCTAGTGTAGCAGTCGCGCTTGGGACCACTAGACTAATGAGGCATTCAGTCTTTTGTAATATTAGTATAGATATTTACACAAACACTTTTTCTGGGTGTGACGTTGCTGATGCAAATCGAAATTAATTGTACACAAACTGAATGGGGATGTAACGCTACAAGGTGTGTCTTGTACAGTCAATAAAGTTATTAAACAGACAAAATGTCATTCTAACTAGTTTCTGCCCGTGACGTCGTCTGCGTAGATTTCAGAATTGGGACGTCAGAAGTGGAATATTAATATGGATTCAAGTAAATAATAATTTCCCGTGAGGGGACGGGTTAGAATACTGTTCCTCACTGCTTTTCAGATAGGCATCCCGTAAAACCCGAGAAAATATCTGACTTGCTCGGTGGTAGGACCTCTTGGTGTCTGACTGACTGGCGACCAGCCTTACGTCGAAGTCTGTAGTAAAGCACCTTGGTGTGTGTTTCAAATTTAGCACGTAAGAGCCAGTTCCCCTCGGTTGCTACGGTTCTGGCAGTCTACAGTCTTACAGGGGCTTTTAAAGATCGGCAACGTATTAGCAACTCCTTTGATGATGCAGGTGCCCATGGGCGACGATGACTACTTACCACCAAGTGGCTCGTCAGTGCGTTTGCCGACTTAATCCATAAAAAGAAAAAAACTTGTCAGGTAAGGCTGGAAGCATTGTTGGGAAAGGCTAGGAAAATTAAAATAAACACCTCATAGCTTGGTTCATTGCTGAGCTCTAAATATGCTATAGCACTCTTCTTGCTATCATTGGCCTTAGGGATACGGATGTCCACGACATGCTCATTCATCTCGGAGAAGTGATTCATTATCTGTAACAATTTAATTGCATAGTATAGTCTGACATAATTATGGCCATATACATAAATGTTTCTTTCTAGATGTCGTCAGTCAGCTCAGAAAAGCTGGCGCCATCTGGTGTTAAAAAAATGTAAAAAAGTTTACTTATAAAAAAGCAGTAACTGTATCTGAACTCTAATAAAGAAGAAAGAAAGAAAATGTTTTTATTTTCGTCTGCAATGACGCACAACATTCTTACATGCAACAAATGACAAAAATCTATCTAGTTGCCATTTTTTTACACAGCCAGCTACCAGAGTGAAAGGGGTGCCAACATAATTTGTGTTACCAACATTACAGAAGGGTTTCCCTATTATGCAACAAACTACAAACACAATGGCTAAACTTGGAATAAGATAGTATGATCTTACCTTATCTTTGTCGACATCAAGTGGAAGGTTGCCTAAAAACACGACATATCTTTTTGGTCCCTTTACTTTCTGAACCAGCTGTTCTCTTTTCTCTTTCTTTACTCCATCGTTTTCCTTGTTTTTCTCTTTCTTTACTCCATCTTTAATCTTTGTGCTATCTCCCTCAGTCTTCTTCGGTTTTTCCAATTTCTCTGGTTTAGTTGTTACGGTATTACTGGTAATATCTTCACCTTTCAAGGAGGTTTTTAGCAAGTTATATAGTATGCGGATACGTCTCAGTTCGGAGTCGGTCAGGTTGACAGAACCCTTGAGAATTGATTGGATTTTGTTGTGAATTATTTCTGGGACTAAAATATTAGATGTACCTTGAAGAGATTCTCTTATGGCTTGGCGGATGCGGCCTGAAATATACAATTAAGTTTTAAACAAATTCGGTACTTGACTGTTATTTGATTTATTAAAAATAATAACCATAGTGAAAAATGGAATTATATAAATGTTTATAAAGTTATTTTGAAGAGTTATTTTTTTTAGAATCATAGAATGATAAACTTAACCATCACACATACCTTTCTGATTATTAGTCATCGGTACTTTCAGGAATCTGCTGACCAGTTCATGATCCTTTAATATTGGATATCTATTGCTATATTCTTCATTATTTTCTTCAGTAGGTTCCGTTTTTATTCTTACCTTCTTCGGAACCTTCACCGTAGTTACTGCTTTGGCATCTGTATCCAACTTACTGTTTTTAGCTGCTGAAGTGGTGAATTTGGTTTTACTTTTCCTTTTACGTTTCGGCTTTACAGCAGTGGTTGTTTTTTTCAATAATAAATCCATTCTGTAAATATTGAAAAACCCTTTACAGAAAACCGTGTCTCAATCAGTCAACCTGTTGTGGACATAAGTGGCAACATTTGTTGGCACACACAAAGAAACAACCTCTCACCCTAAACACATATATACCATCTCCATTCTGTCATAGGTAAAAATATAATACCTACTATAGAATACATTTTAAAAATATGACTACAGATAGTTAAGTATTCTGAGAAAGTGAATACCATAAGAAAATGTAGGATCCATTGTTTTAATATTAATTAAGGATATTTTTAAAAAACCGGCGTTAAACAACGCTTACGTTGTGTTTCGCCGAGTGAGTGAGGTTACTGGAGGCCCAATCCTCTTTTAAAAGGTCGGCAACGCACTTGTGACTCCTCTGGTGTTGCGGGTGTCCATGGGCGGCGGTAATCGCTTACCATCAGGTGATCCGTTCCGTGGGAAATTGTAACACTGATTAGGAAAAGATAAATGGCTTAAACCGGTGAGTTCAGAAGCATAGAATCTGAAAAACTATAAAGAATTTTTAGAATAAGAATGGAATTAGAATAAAATAAAGTCTATCAACTTGAAATTTAGCTGACAGTTCTTTAGATTAGTTATTTTAGATTTTGGGAAATTTTTAAATAGAGATTTACCACAGTCAAATACTTGCTTAGTCTATAAATAAACAGTTAAATTAGTAGCACTTGCAATACAAACAAAAAAATGGGATTTATTTTAGTTTTTACTGGTGGGTATTGACTCTGTATTGAGAATAATGAGTGGTTAATGTAGTCATATCACTGTAATTGTGAAGAAGTAAGATCTAATTATAAAAAAAAACAGACACTGTTTGGGTAGATTCATAACCTATGAATTTAAATGTCATGCTTTAAGTTTTTAACTTTTAGAAGTTTTGTTTTTCACTTATTTTAGGATATGCAATTATTAAATTACATCAATAATGTATATAGAAATATTATTATCATTGATTTACGGGTCAATATTTGTAAAACCATGCATGTATCTAAAGCGCAAGACACGTGCAAGATTTTCAGTTTCAAAGTTAAATTAATTAAAAGAATATTACAAACTAACGTTGTTTTTACGTAAACAGTCTGTGTAACTGTTTGTGTGCTAAGCTATTTCGCTTATTTCATTGTAATTTCACTGAAACTTGAAAATTTCACACTGGATGCAATTTGTTTTGGTTATTTGACAATTCGGGATGACAGTAGAAAGACTTGACAGCTGTCACTGTCATAACATTGTTTTGGTAAAACGTTTCGTTTCATCAGCGGGGTCTTTTTAGAAGTTTCTACTAACTAAAATAATGAATTTTCACTACTACTTTTTCACTGTTTACTATTATATTTAACCCCTTTATCAGCATAAAGAACTTCATTATTAATTTTAGCCTAAAATTAGCTATTACAGACATACATACACTCACGCCTTTCTCCCACAGGGGTAGGCAGAAAATATAGACTGCCACTTGCTACGATTCTTGCATACTTCTTTTGGTTTTTCCACATTCATACATCTCATACATACGCGCCGGATGCGAGTGCTACGCCACCCACCTACCATTTTGAGATACCTAACCATTTTGAAGGATTGCTATTTTCAATTACGTAGATATTAAGGTTCACCATGCACCACGCGTTTGTTTGTTTTACATTGCCTTACGTGTTTATCCTAACAATAATGAAAAGCTTAAATTTTCGGTTGGTAAGTTTTTTAATGTATTCGCTGATTGAATCATGGTTTTTACCACATCAAGGCTGTGCTTATTAGGGTTTCGAAAGACCTAACTTTGTGATTTCTAGTAGATAAGTATAATCTATTGTCTAGTATCTAATTGCATTGCGGAGGTCAAATTGTCCCTCGTTTTCAGATGCATCAAAAGGCCGACAGATTGCTAAAACATTTTGACAGTATCATTGATTCAGTGACTGAGCAATCGGCTTCTGTAGAGGTCACAGGTTCGATTCCCGCATGCTATAATTGTGTTACGAGTCTGGGTGTCTGTGTAACTAAGTGAGAATAGGCGCAGTGGTCGAGCAATTGATAGCGCACTAATGGTGGCGGGTTCGATCCCTGCTCACTACATTTTTTTTAGTTTGGACGTTTGTATTGATAACTTGTTTTTGGAAACGCACTCACGATACAGAAAATACTTTTTTTATATACGGAAAATCCTCACGCATCGTCTTTCACCTGGGGGACACGTACCTATTTTTTTAAAAAAAAGGTTTCTATCTTATATCGGACTGTACCGACTAAAAACTGCACTTGCCTTTCCTTGCCGTATAATCACGACCATGGGATTGTGACATTCACCACCACCATGACAGGCTGCGGTCCAGAATTTACATTCTCACCTATATGCAGTAGCGGATTTATCGGTGGGCTGAATAGATTGGATCCCAGGGCTGCCGTCAACCAATAAGACAAGAATAAAAACAATCTGAACTATGAAAGAGAGAACTACTATGATGAGAAGAATGATTTGTTAAATAATGTTCGAATATTCAACCACTTAAGTATGCAAGGCGTTCTGTAGATTCTTGCCGACCCCTGCAAGAAAAAGAGTTACCCACGACCAAGCTACGCAATTCGCCATTATAACTATGTGGGCGTCGAAGCAAAAAGGGTTCAGTTCTAAGCATTAGTTTCCGAGATATCAGTTTTGTAGTTAGATGAAAAAATAACCTTTCGCGATTTCAATAGATTATAATATTATTAATTAATGCGAATCATACAAATGTAGATTCCAATGGAATAATAAAGGTTTTTTTATTTTTTTTATATTAATTAATGCTCAATAATCTACAAGTTCATATACTAAATGACTTTATATGATGTTTATTAGTACCAGAAATTTTAAGAGAAAGTTTAATAAAAATGTCAAACTTTGAAATCAAATGCTATTTCTCAAATCAAGCTTTCAGAGTTTCAACTTCAAATGTCTGATACAAAAATGTGCCAGTTTTTAATCCTTAATGTCAATTGATACCGAATCTAGTCTTAACTCAATACTGGACACTTCGTGCTTGGACACCCATATATACTAGCTTCTGCCCACGACTTTGTCTGCGTAGACTTCAGGATTGGGATAAAAGTAGCCTATGTGTATTCCAGGCTATAATCTGTCTGTGTGCCAAATTTTATTCAGATCCGTTCAGCCGTTCTGGCGTGAAAGAGTAACAAACATCCATACATCCATACTCACAAAATTCCGCGTTAATAATATTAGTAAGGAGTTGTTTACGATGAATCACGCTTCCTTGAGTCCACGGCATTTGTGACGCAGCTTTCTTTGCTTATAATTTGTCAATAAACGTCAACATAATTTTCTAGTTATTATCTTAAATATCCGACACAGGCTGTGTGACTCATATGAAAAAAAAAAACATTCCGAATACCGTAACGTAACAGTGAGCATTCATTTCTCAAATATGTGACACTTGTTTAGACACTGTTATTTCATCTTCGATTTAGACCAGGGGTTCTCAATCTTTTTCAGTCCGCGGCGCACATATCTACATGTTTACTATTTTATCTCGGCGCCTTATCTAGCTGGTCGAAATAAATAAGTACTCAAATTGATACTGAGGTTAACTGGTAAAGAATGCCATATGGCATTTTTTTATGGAATAGGGGGGCAAGCGAGCAGGCGGACTCCCTGATGGTAAAGCGATTACTGCCGCCCATGGACACCCGCAACACCAGAGGAATCACAAGTGCGTTGCCGGCCTTTTAAAAGGGGATTGGGCTTCCGGTAACCTCACTCACTCGGCGAAACACAACGTAAGCGTTGTTTCACGCCGGTTTTCTGTGGGGCCGTGCTATAACTCCGGTCGAGCCGGCCCATTCGTGCCGAAGCATGGCTCTCCCACGTAAGAGTCCGCCTTATGTACTACTTTTGTGCATAGAAGTATAAATAAATACTAGCTGATCACTTCACGGCGCCCTTCTTCACTTTCTACAGCGCATCTGGGCGCCGCGGCGGACACTTTGAGAACTGAACTGTTAGCCTGATTTTCCCAATTATTATCATTGCGTATGGCATTCATCCTCCGTGCAGTGGTGTAGTTTAAGTTTTCATTATCATAATTGTAGTTTTAAACATTTGCATCCTTAACTTTGGGATGAAGTTAATGACGTTCTAATGTTTTTCAAATATTCACCCTGGTGTCACTTGGTCACTCTCATTACTATATCTGCCTTGTTAGGGACCGTCCATTTGATCACGTGAGGCTCGAAAGGGGGGGAAAAGGGGGCGTAGTGCAGCGTCACGTATATATTTTTTTCGTTGAACGTTGAACGAAATTTAAGATACTAAGTATTTAAATAAAAAAATACACGTGATTTTGGGTAGCGGGGCCCCGTAGTCATAAACCTCACCACATGGGTAATACCAGGGAGGAGAGGGTTCTACGTAAGATTGAAGCTACGTGAAATCAGCGCATATGTATGATAAGATGCATATAACATAAGATAATATCATCACGCCTGTATTGCCCGAAGGGTTTGGCAGAGGCGTACTTAATGTACACTCACAGTTCGACGGTATGTTTAGGTCCCATGTTATAGGGGGCGAGCCTATAGCCATTCACCGGGCACAAATCCAGACTTCGAGCTGCTACTGAGAATTTCATAGAAAAACTCAATAACACTTTGCTCGACCTGGGGATCGAACCCAGGACCTCTAGTGTAGCAGTCGCGCTTGGAACCACTAGACTAATGAGGCAGTCGTTTTGTTAGTTTTATTTTAATATATTATATTTTATTTATAGCCTCATTAGCCTAGAGGTCCTGAGCGCGACTGCTACGTTTGATGTCCTGGGTTCGGTTGTTTCGCCTAGCGTTGTCAATAAGCTTTCTTTCTTTTTTTTTATTATTATTATGTAGGTATTCTTGTTAACCCCTCTTACGAGTGCTTTCAAGTCGGTAGTGCAATGGGTGGGTTTCGAACCGGCAACCACATGATCGTAAGTCCGACGCCCTAGCCATTAGTCTACCGCCGCTTCAAATTATTCAAAATTTTCAGCTTCTAAAAATAATTCCGTGTTACATCGCATATACTCCTCAAGGAACACATATAAACAGCTTAGTAATCCATTTCATCAAACCAAACCTTTTAGATTTACTGACGACAACGAGGAGTCATGCAGGGTAGAGAGGCGCCAAAGAAAAAAATGATAGATTATGTATAGCCCGAGGCTCTGAGAAAAGGCACAAGTTGCCAAGAATAACAAGGACATAGACATGTGCTGCTGGGCAGTTTTTTGCGCCGCTTCTTCTTACCAGCGAAACACTAGGAAGCGGTGAAGGGCGTTTTGGGGGCTGTCTAATGTAAAAATGACGCTCAAAAAGTATTACTATCTTGAATAAATGATTTTGGCTTTTGACAATTTTCTGTATCATTGTGTCAGGACCTAAAATGGAGCGTGTAAGAAATAAATGCACTTCCGTAATCCGGATCTCACATACTCACGACTATTAAAACTATTTGGTACCGGTTTTACATGGCCGGATGGTAGTGAGACAGCGGATCATTAGATTCGACCAACAAGTAATATGGAGCTAGCTTGCCTGTGGTTACACTCGCATCTCGAAGGACTTTTGGAGACAAAAGGTAGCCTCTGTCCTTCACCAAGGCCCAATCTACCTGTATACCAAAATTTATTAAGCGGTTTAGGCGTGAAAAGGCAATAGACATACAGACAGAATTACTTTCGCATTTAGATATGGAATTATGATCGTCTCTTTGTACAACTTCAACTCATTTTCTGACTCTCTGCCCTATTCATCATTGTTCGTTCTGTGAATTTTAATTTCCAGATATCATATCTTGCCTACTTAGCATGGACTTACGGTATGTAGGCAGGGACCTACCTAGACGATAATGGCTTTTTTGCTTATCTTGGCAGTGCTGCGATTACAGGAAATATGTGGGTTTTTCTATAGCTAAATGGATCGCCAAAAAGCTCGTCCAAATCATGTTTACTTACGTCAATAAGCTTTCTTCTTGTCCAAAGCTAAGTGCGAAAAAAAAGCACAAAAGCTGACCGGAATCGGTGCAACCGAGCGAAAACTAACTGTTGGAAAGTAATTTACATGCTGTATTGCCAGATGCAGTCGTCAAAACTCCTAAAATGTGGCAATTATTTTATAGGGGTTGTTAGGATAAGTTAGGATGTATCAAAGTATGAAGCTCTTTGGTATTTATAGAGATTTTTTCTACAAAAAGGTTGCCCTACTTTCGTATTCTATGCTGAGAGTTATCAGTGTTTGATGTGAGCTGTATACCTATAGTTGAAGCCCCGTGTAGGTATGTTCACACTTTTGAGGCATTTCTCCTTTCCGAATAGCTATGAACTAGAAATCTCCAATGTAACTGGGTAAGTGTCTCTATGGCAACGCTGTTTACATGGCTCGGCGAGAGGACAAGCTCGGCTGCACCAAGACAGTTCGTTCAGTGAGACCGCAGTCGCGCAGCGGTCAAGGCTGACGCGGCGAACGCCAGTGCCTTAAATCGATCAAACAAAAAAGTTACAATAAAAAGCGCGCGCTCGCGAAATTGACAGAAAGTTTTTTTTTAAAAAGACCAAGGAGTTTCAATAATATTAATTAAGTAAATTATTTTTTAAAACAAAGAGCAAGCTTGCAACGAATGTCTTAAGTTGTTAATCATCGCTTTTAGTACGAATAACTGTTCAATCCTCAGTGCCGGTGGATAATGAGTTCGCTGTGATTGTGAGAGTTCGTCTTGGTGGCCGTTAAACAGGTAAATATAAAAATTGATTTCGATGCACCGTTGCGTCTGATGACCCTTATTATTTGTAGTTATTGGCCATAATTTTGGCGCGCTTTATCGACAACGATCGACATAAAATATTAATTAAGTTTTTCAATACGCACTTTGAATTGCGATTCGAATTTCAAAAGTTTGTTTTAAGAATGAACTCATTATGGAGTTATGGTTGAAAGAGTTGCGGTTTTTTTATTTATCAGTGCTCGGTCGAGACGATCGGGAATAACGGCCCTGCAATCATAGGTTGTTGCTCTTCCTATTACTGCGGTCCGTACTTGAGAAATAAAATCAACTCGTTTATCGTAGGAAAGCCTCTTGACCGTAGCTAACTACTACTTGTGCCAAGGAAACGCGTTTTAAAACTATAAATCACTTTTTATCTCAATACTTTAAGGCAAAGGCGTGTTATATTATATATAGATAATATTAGGAGTTTAAGTAAGTAGTAAAAAAAAATTTGTTGTAAATATTGTATATTTATTCATAAATTCATAATGCGTAAGCGCACCGCGGAAATTATTTATTTTTTACGATAATTACTTATGTTCAATATTATGCAATTAACACATATACAAACTTTTTAATTTTACGCAGAGTAATTACAATAAGAACAGCCTACTTATTATCGTTTTCAAGGACATAGAATTCGAAATGTGTTATCTTGGTAAGGTGACGTCTAAACGCGTTCCGTTGTCGTAAATGTGGGTCAGTGAAATGAACGAAACGCGGTCCCGTACGGATTCCGTCCCGCGTCGGCGATGACCGATTTCGTTGTCTACAACGAGAAACTATGACATTCTTTTTATAACTAACTTAATAATATCGGCTACTTTCTTTTTTAAAACGTTCAATGGAACTTTTTGAGCGTTCTTTTTTTAGAATTTGAATTCACTTTGAATTTGAATGAAATCGTAATTATATTTATCAGGTGTTCGTTTTTATTCATATTTAAAATATAAGTGGATGTGAATAATATTAATATATTAAAAATGAAAAATGAGAAAAAAATAAAATATCGACCCGCCTGCATATTAAAATGTAACTTTTTGAATGGCAGCTTCGTTAGGATTTTGCAAAAAAACTACAGCAAACATTATAATTTTAATCATAATAAATATTTAGATATAAAGTAAACATTAAGGTATGTAGGAAACACAAAATAAGAAGCCTGAAATAAATTATAAATATAAAATAAAATAAGACTTCCTTATGTCGCATCAAACGCCATTTAAATTCCTAAACGTTACGCAAAAGAACTCAATTTGAATTTAGGTTAAAAAAAAGAATCATGACCACGATATTAACTTATACAGCCAGGTAATAACGTGTGAAGGTTTTATACCATTTGCAAGAATTCAATTGACTTTCTTAAGATAAGCGAAGATAGCAGGTTTTAAGGTCGTTAACACCAACCTGAGCCTTTCCTTGCTGGAAAGTACTGACTTGGCTGGATATAGGATTTAAAAAGTTGCCGATAGGTATAAAGTTGTTTTATATATATGAATGTATTTTGGAGACATAGTTATATGTGTGTCGTTATTTTTTGGCTGTTAGAGTAGAATTCATCCTTATTTTGTGTATTATCATATCAGTCACAGGGCTGTCAATTTTTAAGATTTATTTTTGAATCCCTATAATTTGAAAAGTAAATGACCGAGAATTTTTCCATATTTTTTCAATGACTGTCACGACTTGCTCTATTGCCCGTTTCCGGTTTGATGTTGATTTCAGGGACACCCTGTGTTGCTACGCTAGAGGTCCTGGATACGATTCCCAGATCGAGCAAAGTCTTTCCATGAAATTCTCAGCAACAGCTCCGAGTGTGGTATTTGTGGCCGGTTAATGACAATAGGCCCGCCCCATATTACATGGGATCTAAACATACTGGCGAACTGTGGGTGTATATTAGTATGCCTCAGCCTGACCTTTCGGGGAAAATAGGCGTGATGGTATGAAATACAAAAACACAATTTCGCTAAATTTCTTTTTCCGTGTTCATTCTACCCGCATATTGCGACATTGTTATAGGTGAAATCAGCAGTTTTATATAATGATTTACTGTAACTTAAATTACCTGCATGTGTTACATAGTTCGTGATAGTCTACTGATACGACCTTTGTACTGACAAGTCAGAGGACTAGGGATGGGAAAAATATCGATATATAACTACTACTAACTACCTGTAGATCATACAAATAGTTGCTCCGTGTGGGGAGCGAACCCACAACACGTGACGCAGAAGCCGATCGCTCAGCCGCTACGCCAAACGTGTCGTCAAAACTATGACGACACGTTTGGCGTAGCGGACTATGAGCTATCTCTTGCATTCTGAGAGGAGACTTGTGCTCAGCAGTGGGACATTGTTCGAATTTGTTACATCAGCAATAGGAAATAAGCTTGATTAAATTCTAATAAGTATATAAAAATCTCTCACTGCCTCATTAGTCTAGTGGTCCCAAGCGCTACTGCTACGCTAGAGGTCGTGCGTTCGATCCCCAGGTCGATCAGTGTTATTGGATTTTTCTATGAAATTCGGGAAGTACATTCTACATTTCAGCGGTACGTATGATAAAAGTGGGCTTAAAGCGTTTCGTTCGGGTTTTTGGAATGTCCACCATGAAACTATGTCGCTTTTTCGCGCTTCTGGTCTACCATACTTATCTACATGCTAATATTAAATAGTAGTAAAATCATTTGTCTGTTATCTTTTCACGCCTAAACCGCTGAACAGATATCGATAAAATGTAGCAAGGGGATAGGCTACAATTTGTCTGTGACACTAGACAAAGTATCCAATGTGCGAAAGGCGGAGAGTTACTGCTCTGTACTACTTATTTTATGCCATTGTCTTGCTCTTGTAGATCGTAATTACCTGATTTGCCCAGTCTAATTACCGTTGTTTCTCAGCTATAGTTCAGTTTAGATCGGTAATCGGTAGTGTAATTGTTTTTTGGAAGATATAGAGCGTGTCCATACCGAAACAGCGGTCATGGAGGCTTATCTATAACAGAAATTGCAATTGAAAAGAAATAGTGTAGTTAAGTAACCTATCCAGGGCTTTAGTGAGTGATACACGCTAGTTTAAACGTCAATTTTTAGGTTTCTATACCTTCATAGGAAAAGGGAAAAGGGAAAAAAATAATGTAGAAATAAAATATCGAGAGAATGGATGAAAAGCGATTAATGAAAGGGATTTATAAAGCGAATGTCAGTGGAGCCGCCGGGAGAGGACGCCCTAGAAAGACATACACCGACCTTATCGGTGAGATCCTGCAAAAAGGTCAGGTGCGAAGTAGTATTCGTGAGTGTATGTATGTAATAAAAAGTCTGTCTGTTAAGCCCCTTTTTCTCAAGAACGCGTGGAGGCATCAAGTTGAAATTACTTTGAAATTATTTGTTGAACAAATACTAAGGTCTAGGTTCCCGATACAGAAGAAATTGGGTGTTATTAATAAATGTCATTAATTATTCTAAAAACTACAATGTTAATCTATTTTCTTTTAAGTTTCAAGTTTACCTCGAGGTATTCTTGATAAAAAAAACAAACTGCCTTGGCAGAACCCTATCAGTTTGCTGTATTATGCCGATTATACTTGTTTTTTTTTTCATGCAAATAAAATAAAATGCTTCACGAGTAGCAGAGTAGAGAGTACGAGTGGGCCCGGCTCGACTGTAGTGAATCACTCGCAGAAAACCAGCGTGAAACAACGCTCACGTTGTTTTTCGCCGAGTGTGTGAGGATACCTTTTAAAAGGCCGACAACGCCCTTGTGACTCCTGTTGATGCGGGTGTCCATGGGCGGCAGCAATAGCTACCATCAGGCTATCCGTCTGTCCGATCCTATAAAAAAAACGTATCTTAGATTAATATATTTTTTAATTTGGTAATTAATAAATCGTTAATTGTAAATAGTTAATTATCACACTCTTTTACCGTGAAGGAAAACATCGTGAGGAAACCTGCATGCCTGAGAGATTTTCTCGATGGCGTGTGAAGACTGCTAATCCGCACTAGGCCAGCGTCGTGGACTATAGCCTAATCCCTCTCATTTTGAGAGGAGACCCGTGCCCAGCAGTGGGACAGTACACTGTGTTGATTATATAATTAACTAGCGACCCGCCCGCGGTTTCACCCGCGTAGCCCCATTCCTAAGAGTCGTAGCGTAATTTTAAATAGCTTAAAACCTTCCTCTTGAATCACTCTATCTATCAAAAAAACCGCTTCAAAATCCGTTGCGTAGTTTTAAAGATTTAAGCATACATAGGGAGGGACTGACAGCGACAGCGACTTTGTTTTATACTATGTAAAGATAAATCGCAAATTTACTGTAGTTATTACATGAAATAGCAATAATAAATTAATTTTAATTCTCACAAAAACGTCTTCGTTTCCCTAAAGTCTACGAGTGAAACAATTACATATTATCAGTAGATATCATCAGCATTTCGGACAAGCAATCGGCCGGACATACGTAAATAATATAATGCAATATAAACACAATCATTTGCATACAATAGCGACTTTAGTAGTCGCTCATATTTTGTTGCTACCAACTTAACGTAACTGTAATTACCTCGTATGTTTTTCTTCGCGGTTTTTACTGTTATACTAACGACCTGTGTTGGAATAGTAATATTTTAATAAGTATACAGGGATGACTTTGAAAGATTGCGACAAATCGAAATGAGAGGATGACAATTATCTAAATTGTAAACAAAATATCTTATTTCTTATTTTAGATGGTGCAAACTCAGCTATTCTCTTCAGATAGGCATGAATTATCAGTATTTAATTAAAAAACACAAATAAATAATTTCAAGCAATTATTAAAATTTCGCAAATATAACATAATTTTATTTGAAACTAGATCGAAAAATAGGATACCCGTATTTTTATTTTCCCGATATTCAATCATTTTCATAGATATTAGTTTTCGACTTTGAAGTTCTTTCTAATCTAAATAGACGTAATTATGCCAAATAACGTCATATGTACGGTTAAACGGTGACACGATGTAATTTTTTTGACCTTTTAAAAAATTGTCTTATGTCAGTTTGGCATAGTATCATAATTCATAACCTTACATTACATAATTCCTTGTTGATTTACTATTATTTCGACAAAATTTCCATTTTCTCAGTTTCCGCCATTTATGTGACGTCATCACACGTTTTTTGATTTTGTTTTTTTTTCTCGTGAAACTTCTTCTTTCTGAGTGACTTAATAATTTTGAAATATTGTCAATTCTCCGAACTGAGAATTTCATAGAAAAACACAATAATAACGCTGTTCATGCAGAATACGATTGCTTATTATTGGCCAAATATGTTTCTTTTTACTCTGTTTCAAGAAGATCCAATTGGATCTTTTTCTAGATACTCTTAATCACATGACATGACTCATGTTTATTGAAAAAAAAACTTGAGTAAATAAATCATTTAACATAATTCGGCGACGACATAGCAAATCATTAATCAATAATCATGACAACCATATTATAGGTCGTTGAACTAACCTAAAAACGTCGCCAATGTAAAATCTGTCAAACAACATTAGCATTAAAATTCAATGTCGTATGATAGAGATAAAAATAACGTTTTGAGAGTACATTATTATATCTTACTTCCGATCGAAATCTTAAGTCGTGAACCTACATAGATGTCATGAATGGTGCAGTCATCAGCCATCGTTGTCTACCTACGCTACGAGTCACGGGATCGATAACCGCCCAATTATTTTTTCTGGGTATGCATGTGAATTGTTGTGTTTATAAAAGTATCTACGGCACAGACCCGACCCGTCCTCCATGTAGGGATGGGTTAGAATACTGTTCCTCACTGTCATTCAGATATGCATCCCGTAAGAGAAGTAAAAATATCTGACTTGCTCGGTAGTAGGATCTTTTGGGACCACCCTAACGTCGGAGTCGTTGTAAAGCACCTTGGTGTGTATTTAGACTTTTGCACGTAAGAGCCAGTTCCCCCTCGGTTGCGGCGGCTCTGGCAGTCTGCAGTCCGTAGGGGCTCTTAAGGGTCTGCACCGCATTAGCAACTTCTCTAATGTTGCCCTAAGCATTGCGTAGGTGTCCATGGGCGACGATGACTATTTGTTACGACGTAGCTCGTCAGATCGTTTGCCGACTTAATCCATAAAAAAACAGAAGGATATCCTATCATTTTTTAGTATGGAAAATAATGATGGATTGTGAGCCACCTGAGGCGGGGCAGGGTATGGTAGACTTGTATTAACTACAAGATAGAACCACCACATTCTAGCGACAGGACTATCAACAATTTGCCAAAAACAAAAACAAAAAAAATGAATTTAGCTACCTAGGTGGATGATCAGCGTATATACGGCAACTATTGTGTGTGTGTGTTTCTAAATTCTTTCATATTATAAAACAAAATTCCTCGCCGCACCTGTCAGTTCGCAATAAACTCAAAAACTACTGAACGGATTTTTATGTGGTTTTCACCCATAGACAGAGTAATTCATGAGGAAGTGTTCAAGCGAAGCTACAACTGAACGGGGCACCGCGGATGAAACCGCGCGCGAAAAGCTACTTAGTTGTACACTAAGAATTGAAGACCGACTTCCTACAGCTCTCAAGATATTTCATTAAGATTTAAACTAACCAGTTTGCAATCACAGATAGCAGTGAATCAAAATACGGTGGACAGCACTACAATTAAGATAATGTTCCTTCCCTATTACAATCGTTAGTATATATCATCTACAGGATGTGTGTGATTCATTGGCAATTTTTTAACCTCCGACACAAAAAGAGGGGTGTTATAAGTTTAACGTGTGTAACTGTGTGTCTGTCTGTTGCATCGTAGTGCCTAAACGAATCGAACGATTTTGATCCAGTTTTTTTTGGTTTGAAAGGTGACTTTATCGAGACTTCTTAGCTATGATTTAAAATAATCTGGCCTGTCGTTTGAAGATTATCAGACCTGCTTCGTAAAAGGATGTGAGCAATTTCCACAGGTCTGATCGATTTGAAATTTAGTATCCTGTTACTTCAATGATATTGCAAGGATGCAATATGCATGGTAACCACGTCTTGATGCTGTGTGCTTGGGGTTTTTCTTAATTTAACGATTATTCCATCACCAGATAACTTAATTGGAGGAATAAATTCGATCTTTTGACAGTTTTTCTACACAAAATCTGTCAAATTAATTCTTCAGTTAAAAGTAGATATCTTTAAATAAAACTTGGTCGAAAAATCAGCCTTTAATGTTATAATATATGTGCATCATTATAAGAACAGGTGTTAGCGACAATAAGGACTATTAATTATTACTTTTTATGGTATCAAAAAGCCAAACAGAAAAAAAAAACTAAATTATAATCGGTTCAAAAATCAGGAAGTTAAAAGCATTTTGATTTTATGGTACATAGAGAGCCACTAGCACTATAGCACGTCGTGACGTCAAAACGTGCGTGCCCCATATAAATCCTGTACTAACACTCTTTTCGCGGGAAAGGGACAAAGCATTCCCTCTCAATTTAGTTAGGTTATTTAAATTATTTTTCCAGATACAAATTATCCTTACTAATAATAAAAAAGTGAAAGTTTGTGAGTATCGATGTTTGTTACTCTCACGCCAAAACGGCTGAATAGATCTTGATAAAAGTTGGCACAGAGATAGATTATAGTCTGGAATAAAACATAGGATACTTTTTATCCAGATCGACCCCAATTCTGAATTCCACGCAGACAAAGACGCGGGCAGAAGCTAGTATTTGATAATATTTTGAATGAAACTGTTATTTTTAAGAAATCGCCCACTCAACTACGCTATTGCAGGTGATCGTACCGAGAATCGTGAGACGATCGGTTCCGCAGCAATTCTAAATCAAAGTTCTCGCTCGTCGGAACTATCGGAATGATCTGACAATTCGACTAGATCCTGAGTTTAACCGTTATTCTCAGGAGCCTGGAGTTTCTAACATGACCGTAAAACTGACTTATTGGTGCAGTGGTTAAAAGCGTTGCCGCGGACTGTGAATGTACTTGGTTCGATAAAATGGTCTAGACGAGGTACTAAGTCAAAAGTTAGTACTTACTAAGTAACTTATAAAAGTCAACTTTTTTTAATAATACCATACCATCACGCCTGTATTCCCCGAAGAGTTAGGCACAGGCGTACTAATGTACACCCACAGTTCGCCGGTATGTAATAGGGGCGAGCCTATTGCCATTAACCGGACACAAAGCTGCTACTGAGAATATTATATTGTAGAAACACCCAATAAAACTGCTTGTCTGGCCTGGGAACCGAACCCAGGACTGTAGCGGTCGTGCTTAGGAGTCGGCGCCACTAGGCAAACGAGGAAGTTGATAATATAGCTTAATAAACACACCCATGAAATAACAATAAAAATAGTAGTTTCACGTGAGAGTGGTTTATAGTATGGACCTTAATATTATGGCCTTATCCCCTTTTTTGGAAACCTGCCAAGTAACAAAAGTAAAACAGAGAATGTTCGTGAAAACATCTTGGTCACAATGTAGGTCCTTCAATGGAAAGTTGAATAAAACACAAGTTACTGAGAATTAAAAAAAACATGGACTATTGGAATGACTGAAGAAAAGTTTATCAATTATAACTCAAACTATTACATTCATCCAACGACATCATTATGGATTAGTAGTTAATAATTGGATATGTTCATAGTAAACTTCGTAATTGTAGCAGTAAATGGCTTTAGGTGTCACATTTGTCAGTTTGACAGGTGTCACACTTGACAGCTGTCAGAATGATTTTATAGGAATAGGCACTTAATTCCGATTTACATAAAATATACTAGCTATTTACTGCCCATGGTTTCACAAGCATGCCAAAGGAGTTTTTGAGGCAAAAAAGGTCAAAGCCTAATCTATCTCTGTACTAAAATTCATTAAAATTGGTTTAGTGGTTTAGGGGTAAAAAAGTAACAAACAGACAGAATTACCATCGCATTTATTCGGATTACATCGGATTGTAGTATCAAATCTTCCTAAAATAATAGTTTCTTAACTGTGACAAAGTAATTTTCAAATTGATATCCCTTATTTGTATTCTAATAAAGGTGATAATGTAACACACGAGTGCACTGTTTTGAATACCAAACAAATTTAATTGTACAGTCTTATGACTCTTGTTTGTATAATAATAAGGGTGGTATTGGCACGCGTGTATTATGTATGTCAGTCGCTCGTTGAACCGTTAGTCGGTTCGGCAAAGGTTAGAAATGTGTGTGAAAGTTTGTTAAAGGCTAGGTTACCGTCTTTAGTCTTTGGTGCGAAAAAACAATCATTTTTTAATATGGAACGTTGGAAATTTATATTTTTGGAAATAAAAAAAAATTCTCCGAAGGGGGCAGAGTGGTATTAATGTACACCAACAGTTCGCCGGTATTTTAAGGTCCTTTATACGAGTAGTAGGGCGAGATATTATCCGGGCATAAAATCCAAACTCAGAGCTGCTGCTGAGAACTTCCTAGAAAAATCCAATAAAGCTTTGCTGGATTTGGGAACCGAACCTAGAAGTTCAAGTAAATCATCACTACTGATTCCGATTACTGATAATAATTGTTCTGGCTTTTTCTTTTTTTTATTTATAATAACACCTACCTAAGTCAAATTCTTAAAGTAAGTAAGTTTAGCAAAAAGTGACACCGTCTTAAAAAAAAAATGGTATGTATGTACAAAACAGTTTCGGGAGTCGGTGGCGAAAACAAAAGATCCGACTAAACTGAAGGCACCGATTTCCGAAACTGTTTTGCACATACCATTATTTCTTTATTTTTTTGAAGGCGGTTTTACTTTTTGTTAAAAAAAATAGTTAGTTGTGATGTTAGCGGCTACGCTAAACATCACAACTGATCACTGATCTGAACTGAACTGATCACATCATACGTCATCTGCGTCACGTGTTGTGGGTTCGATCCCGACACGGAGCAAATATTTGTATGATCTACAGGTAGTTGTTTCGGGTCTGGGCGTTTGTGTATGTGAGAATTTGTGTTTGTAAACGCACTGATACGATACAGGAGAAAATCCTAGTGTGGGGCAACGTTTTATAAAAAAAAAAATATAGAATCACCATGGTGAATAACTTTACCCTGCTCATTTTTAGTATCTGCCGTATTAGGATAGCAATAGTCTAGAGTCTAGACTGTAAAAGACCCCGAAACTATTTAAAAAACAACTAGAATTAATCACAATCACTTTCGCCATGTCGAGACACACTAAACATTGAAAAGCACTTTATATTTATACTCTACATTAATGTACAATACAAAGAGTTCATGTCAGACTTCCTCTGACCCTCTTTTAACCCACGACGGAACAGAGACGTGCGGTATATGCGTTGAGGGTGAGAAGGTGTTTGTTCGTTTGTGTGTTTCAACGAATGTTTCCTTTTATCTCCAGAACGGTTTGACCGATTTTTTTAAAGCTTACTAGCAATGTAGGTCACACATTACTAGTATTCTTGTTAACCCCTCGTGCTAAGCTAAATGCTTGTGTTATGAGTGAGTTCACGTCGGTAGCACAATGGGTGAGTTTCGAATCGAATCGAAAATCGAATCCACATGATCGCAAGTCCGAAGCCATAGCCATTGGGCTACCACCGCTTTTTTAAATCAGATGCGGTTTTCTGTAAAGGGTTCGTAATTTTTCAGCGATTGTTCGTTTAACCGGGCACAAATCCAGACTCCGAGCTGCTCCCGAGAATTTCATAGAAAAACCCAATAACATTTTGCTCGAGCTGGGGATGGAACCCAGGACCGTAGCAGTCGCGCTCAGGAGTCAGGACTACTAGGCTCACGAGGCAGTAACAAATAACGTTTACACAGCAATCGCGCTTGCGATCACTAGACGAGTGAGGCAGTGTTTTAAGTCATATTACATTTTAAGTTATTTTTTAGTAAAGGAAAAAATTCAATCGCGGGCAGGATTCGAACCTGCGTCTTCTGGTTTGATATACCAGACGCTCTGACCTCTAAGCCACCGCGAACCCTACCCGCATGATTGAAATTTTGCCTTCTTATATTTTTTTAAAGTTATTTTGACGTGTTATATTGTTATTATTTAATTACCAACATTTCAGATCCTTTACAGCATCCAAGGTGATACAATCCGTGATTTGTGATTTCTTCGGCCTTCAAAAACATAAAAAAATAATGTTATGTGCGAAACAGTTTCGGAAGTCGGTGGCGAAATCAAAAGGCACCGACTAGGTATATCTTATTTCAAAATTTTTATATAAATTTTTACGTAATCCTAGATGATCCGTCGTTACGTGTTATTGTCCGCTGTTTTAAATTTTGTAATCAAATCTTTACAAATTTACTACTACTAAAGTAGTTGGGACTACCTCTAAAGTATGACATACCGATCAAAAAAAGAATCATCAAAATCGGTTCATAATTGACTGAATAATTCCGTAATAAACATACAAAAAAAAAACATACAGTAACAATAACATTTTTGAAGTCGGTGGAAAATAATGTTTATAGATGTCACCTTAAGACGTAAATTCAGAATGTGAAGGCAAAGTTTCAATCATGCGGGTAGGGTTCGCGGTGGCTTAGAGGTCAGAGCGTCTGATATATCAAACCAGAAGACGCAGGTTCGAATCCTGCCCGCGATTGAATTTTTTCCTTTACTAAAAAATAACTTAATAATCTTAGCATGGAAAATGCAAAAAAATCACAAAAAGATAATAATGTTTAATTTAAAAAATCTTTTGGTTCCATTCTACTTTTAGTATACCTTATTTCCAAGGGAAAATCATGTCGGTCTATTTTGTATAACAATTTAGACCACTTTCAAAGTAGGATTCTTCGTAAAAAACTAAATTTGTCGTGTGGTTCCATTTTGCATAAATACGGACAATTATAGAATTTTTTTTTATTTTTTTTTTTATATTTTATTTCAATTAGACCATTAAAAAGGTACTTTTGAAAAGACGAACTAATTGCACGGTTCCAAAAAGTGGGTCTTATTGAGAAGAGCCGCAATAAACTCCATAGATACTCTTAAAAAAAAAAAAAGATTACTAATTAACTTTGTTTTAAATTGTTTGACAATTATGCAGTTTGATGTGTAAGATTTATTCAGTACTAGCTTTTGCCAGCGACTTCGTCCGCGTGGAATAGTTACTTTGTTCCCTAGTTCTTCGCCCGCGGTTTCACCTGCGTTGCCCCGTTCCTAAGGGTTGTAGCGTGATGTTTTATAGCTTGAAACCTTTCTCATGAATCATTCATTTTCCCAACATTTCCCTTCACTGCTCTGCTCCTATTGATCGTAGCGTGATGAAAAGTATACTATAACCTGCCAAGGAGTATGAAGAACAATTGTACCAAGTTTCGTTGAAATCCGTCGAGTGGTTTTTGTTTCTATAACGAACATACAGACAGACAGACAGACAAACAGACCGACAAAAATTTTACTGATTGCATTTTTGGCGTCAGTATCGATCACTAATCACCCGTTGATAGTTATTTTGGAAATATATTTCATGTACAGAATTGACCTCTCTACAGATTTATTAAAGGTACTAGCGGACCCGACAGACTTCGTCCTGTCAAAAAGATTGACTCTTTGACGTTAGGAACACACCTACATTGCTTAGACAACAATGAGTGCTTGTAATTTAATATTGTTACGAGCTGGGGTTCGGGATAAATTAAAATCACTAATTTCACCGAAAACAGTCACTTTATTCACCACACAAACACACAGAAATCACACGAACAGTCACTATACACTAGCACTTGTTACACTTAACGTCGCACTGATAATCACTTGTAACTTCACTTCGATCTTCACTTGGATGCGTCCAAAACTGAACTGCCTTTCCGACGCTGTCGACCATTATTTATATGGGCCACGAAGATTCTGGATTCGAAAAATCTCGATAAATCTCCAGAATGCGACCCGCCCGCATTTTTGAGACAATAGATGTTTACGTCCTTTATTCAACTTGCGAACAATAGATGTTTACAATCGCCATTGTCAATCCTTGACCTTGAGCCCGGTCTCACGCTATTGTGTTTTGTTTGTTTTTCTTTTTGTTGCGGGTGCCGCATTCTAGCATATTCCTCTTGTTTGTTTTCTACCTGCTTCATCGACTAATCCAGAATCTCCGTGACCCATCTCCGTCGTCCTAGTTACTCGGCGTAACACTGCCCCCTCCTAAGACATGCTCGTCCCGAGCATTATTACATCCGTGATAACGTGCCAAACGATCCACATGAACGATCTTCGGAGCACTTCTTGGTCCTTTCTGTATCCGGTAGGTCACATCGTTGATCTTAGTCACGACTCGGTAGGGACCGTCCCATTTTGCCTGTAACTTCGGTGACTTTCCTTTGCTGCGTACCGGGTTATGTAGCCACACTAGTGAGCCTTCGTCGAAGCCTTTGTTGTTCATCTTGCGGTCATAGCGGGTCTTCATCCTCTCAGATGTTTGTTGGCCTGATTGTCTAACATGCTCATATATGTCATTCATTCTGGTACGCAAGTCGTTTGCATAATCAGTCACACAACGGGGGGTGTCAGGCGGAATACCGGTGATGAGATCTGCAGGCAACCGTAGTTCTCTTCCGAAGTTCGCGAAGGCTGGTGTCACCGACGTACTTTCGTGAACTGCACTCCGGTATGACAAAAGGAACGGCTGGATGTGCTTATCCCAATCCCTCTGTCTGTTCCCCACGACTTTTGCCAGATATCTCTCTAAGGTTTGATTGAATCGTTCAACCATTCCATCAGATTGTGGGTGGTAAGAGGTGGTTCTGGTTTTATGGGTACCCATTACCCGACACGTCTCCTGGAATATTTGAGACTCAAAATTCCTTCCTTGGTCGCTGTGAATCTCCAAGGGTACTCCAAATCGACAGAAGACTTCATGGACCAGTTTATCTGCAACCGTCGAAGCTTCTTGGTTAGGAATGGCGAACACTTCCGGCCACTTTGTGAAATAATCCATCACAACCATAAAATACTTGTTTCCACTTTCACTTTCTGGAAATGGTCCCGCAACGTCTAGGGCTACTCGTTCCCAGGGTGCACCAACGTTGTAGACTTTCAATGCTCCTCTGCTGCGCGTGTGAGGCCCTTTTACAGCTGCGCAACTAGTGCATTTACGACACCAGTCTTCAACATCGTCCCGACAGTGGATCCAGTAGAATCGGTCTCGAATCTTTAATAAAGTCCTTTTTACACCTAGATGACCTCCCGAACATCCGTCATGGTAAAGTCGCAGGACATCTGGCACCTTTGCTTTGGGGACTACCATCTGCAGATGACACTTGTCCCCTTTAACATTTTCCCATTTCCGGCATAAGACACCATTTTGTATCAGCAGACTGTCCCACTGTGCCCAGTAACTTTTTGTGACTGTGCTCAATGACGCAACATCACTCCATGTTGGTTTAGAGGCACCAGCTTTTATCCACTCGAGGATCGGTTTGATATCAGCGTCTTTTTCCTGAGCCTGCTGTAAGTTTTCTTTCCATTCGTCGCTAAGGTCAGTTTTCAGCATCCTCACGGGCACTGTTTCTTTAGCCTCTTGTTTGGAACAATGTTTGCACTTCTCTGGACAAGGTCTTCGTGACAAAGCATCTGCGTTACCGTGGGATCTGCCACTGCGATGTTCAATTACGAAGTCGAATTCTTGTAGTAGCTCAATCCACCTTGCTACTTGTCCTTCCGGGTTCTTAAACTGCAATAGCCACTTTAGTGCAGCATGGTCCGTGCGCAGGTAAAATTTCCTTCCCAATAAATACTTGCTGAAATGTTGCAACGTCTTGACTATTGCGAGCAGTTCTCTTCTCGTGACGCAGTAGTTTCTCTCTGGTTTTGACAATGATTTACTGAAGTAGGCTATCACAACCTCCTGATCTCCTTTTTTCTGTGACAACACTCCACCAATTCCAGTATTACTTGCGTCTGTGTCCACGATGAATTCATTTTCAGTGTCAGGGTAGCCCAATATAGGTGTATTGCACAGACGGTCCTTTAACTCTTGAAAAGCACTGTCACAGTTTGTGTCCCAGCAGAACTGCGCTTTTTCCTCGGTCAATTTGTGTAAAGGTTTCGCAATGTCCGAAAAATTCTTCACAAACCGTCGATAGTAGGAGCACAAGCCCAAAAATGCTCTGACTTGCGTCTTATCTTTCGGCACTGGCCACTCTTTGACAGCAACTATCTTCTCTGGATCTGTTTCAACACCCTTTTCCGAAACTACGTGTCCCAGAAAACTCACTTGTCGTTTGAATAATGAGCACTTTTTCGGACTCAACTTTAGATTGGCTCCTCTGATTTTTGATAGCACACGTTCCAGGTTTTGTAGGTGGTCATCAAATGTACGGCCCACAATGATGATGTCATCCAAATAGACCAGGCAGGCGTCTCCGATCAGGCCAGTGAGCACTAGTTCCATAAGTCTCTCGAACGTGGCAGGAGCATTACACAATCCAAACGGCATTACTTTAAACTGCCACAGACCCTTTCCCGTAGAGAATGCGGTCTTCTCCTTATCCTTTGGGTCTATTTCCACTTGCCAGTAGCCACTTTTGAGGTCTAAGGTGGTAAACCATTTCATGCCTGTCAGTGTATCCAGTGTGTCATCAATCCTTGGCAATGGGTAGCTGTCCTTCTTCGTAATGTCGTTCAGTCGTCGATAGTCCACGCAGAAGCGCATACTGCCATCTTTCTTTTTCACTAATACGACAGGAGAACACCACGGACTAGATGAAGGCTCTATTACACCATCCTTCACCATCCCCTCAATCATGATCTCCACTTCCTTCTCTCTTGCAACTGGCAGTCTTCTAGGTCGCTGACGAATTGGTGACTCATTGCCAGTATTGATCTTGTGTTGCACCAATCCGGTTTTTCCTATATCGGCATCATTTGTAGAGAAAATATCAGCGTACTGAAGCAACATCTTCTTAGCCTTGTCCATTTCTTCTTCAGACATATGATTTCTACAGTCTTCCAAGAGTGTTGCCACGTTAAACCTTGAATTGTGAGCGTTATTACCAGTACACTGATCACTGCAACGTCGCATCCAGGCTACTTCTTCAGAAGTACCCATTAATGTGCCCTTCTTGATCACTTGCTCCTTATCACTGGGATTGAGTATGCGTACAGCTGATATATTTGAAGCCTTCACCAACGTTCGTGCCATCTTCCATGGTAAGTCTTCGTCCAATCTTTCTATTAGAATACATCGATTTTCCTGCCCAGCATTCTGTGGTAGAGCGACTGGGACAATTGTTTCCGACTTGGGGGGTAGAATTATTTTCTTCAGGCAGAACACTTTCCCAGCGGTTGCGCCTTCCATAAAGATTTCCTCTGTCCCGCATTTCAATACTCCTTGATTAACGTCGATCTCACAATAATGCTCTCGCATAAAGTCCAATCCCAGGATGCAGTCGTCTACTATATCGGCTACGATGACATTATGCCAATATATTCTGTTGCCAAGTTTCAACTCCACCTCCTTCTCGCCTCGGACGGATATGTGCTGACCAGTAGCTGTTACTAATTGTATACACTCACGGTCACTGATGCAGTCCCCAAGAACCCGACGTGCCAGCTGAGAATTCACAACCGTGCGAGAAGCTCCAGTGTCTATTGTCAGCTTACAGGGTGTTCTGTTGACTTCACCTTTGATGATCAGGCTGTTTCCATCATGGGCTTGTGAGATCGAAATCCTTGGGGCTACTTCTGCACCAGCCAGCACCCGCCCCGCAGTCCTGGCTTTTATTCGTTTCCCTGCTGCTCCTCGGCGGTTGCATTCACCGCCCTTACTGTTTCACCATAGGTTTTCTGTCGCCACGTGGTTCCCTTTGGGCAATTAGCTCGGAGGTGGCCCTTTTCTCCGCATATGTAGCATCTTGGTGATGCTGCACCATCCTTTCGACCCTCGCTGCGCTTCGGGCAACCTGCCTGGAAATGGCCCTTTTCCCCGCAAAGGTGGCATGTTGGTAAAACGACTTCCCGGATACGGTGAGCCCGATGGTCCTGTCTCACTGCTTCTACTTCCAAGGCATGGGCTAAGGCGTCTCTTAAAGTCTTGTGGTGCCCAAGTCTCACAGCGGCTCTGACTTCTAGATCACGTATTCCATCGACGAACGCCTGAACAAGATTTCCGTCGATAAGCGCAGGTGTGGACTGGTAGGCTTTCCGAACCAACTTCTCAACTTCTAGAGCCCACTGCTGTAGGGTCTCTGCACCGCGCTGTACTCGGTCCTTCAGCTGGGCACGAAACACGTATTCTAGATGCGCGTCGCCGTATCTTGAGTCCAATGCTTCCAGTAGTTGGTCGTAGGTCATATCCTTGCCGAGCGCCTCCAGTACAGTTAAAGCCTGGTCGCGGAGGCATAAGGTGAGTGCCGTCTTGGCTTGAGCTTTGTCCCATCCATTTGATTCCACATAGGCTTCAAACTGGAGTCTGTAAGCTGACCATGAAGAGGTTCCATCAAACGGTGGTACTTTAAATCCACGTACTGAGGAGGTCATGGGGGTGTCAACCACAGGGGCCACAAATCCCTTTCCTGCCTTCAAATCGCCCAACGCCTTTGTCACGTTAGCAATCTGTTCCTCGGCTTTGGCAAGTCGACTCTCGTGCTGCTCCACCTGCTCCTTCATAACACCCAGCTGTTTGCCAAGGGTCCCATGGAGGTCCTTTATGAGGTTCATCTGTTCCTCTTGGCGGCGGGCCTGCTCCTCCTCCCGACGTGCCTGCTCCTCCTTATCTTGCTGCCGCTGTTCCCGTAGCAGGCGTGCCTGCTCCTCCTTATCCTTCTGCATTTGCTCCCGCAGTAGGCGTGCCTGCTCCTCCTCCCGACGTGCCTGCTCCTCCTTATCCTTCTGCATTTGCTCCCGCAGTAGGCGTGCCTGCTCCTCTTGACGGCGGGCTTGCTCCTCCTGACGGCGGGCTTGCTCCTCCTGACGGCGGGCTTGCTCCTGCATCAGTGCCATTAAGGCTGCTAGGTCAACTGCAGGTGCTGGAGATGTCCCGGATGGACCAGCGACTGGGTCATTAGGTGGTTGCTCATGACCCGAAGGTAGTGATGGCGAATCTGCAAATCGTCTCTGGTCCATCTCCTGCTGCCGCTGACTTCTTGTACGGATACCCTCTGTGTCTTCTTTCGGTAAAACCGGCATAATTTATCCCACAACTTCTGACACCAAATGTTACGAGCTGGGGTTCGGGATAAATTAAAATCACTAATTTCACCGAAAACAGTCACTTTATTCACCACACAAACACACAGAAATCACACGAACAGTCACTATACACTAGCACTTGTTACACTTAACGTCGCACTGATAATCACTTGTAACTTCACTTCGATCTTCACTTGGATGCGTCCAAAACTGAACTGCCTTTCCGACGCTGTCGACCATTATTTATATGGGCCACGAAGATTCTGGATTCGAAAAATCTCGATAAATCTCCAGAATGCGACCCGCCCGCATTTTTGAGACAATAGATGTTTACGTCCTTTATTCAACTTGCGAACAATAGATGTTTACAATCGCCATTGTCAATCCTTGACCTTGAGCCCGGTCTCACGCTATTGTGTTTTGTTTGTTTTTCTTTTTGTTGCGGGTGCCGCATTCTAGCATATTCCTCTTGTTTGTTTTCTACCTGCTTCATCGACTAATCCAGAATCTCCGTGACCCATCTCCGTCGTCCTAGTTACTCGGCGTAACAATATGAACTTTATGCAATAGCAAAACAGCTCAAATTGACTCTACGTTTTAGTTAGAAATCGTTTGTATGGGAAAAGGAAAAGGGCTGTTTTTAGGGTTTTTCCGGCAATTATTCGAATTTTTCTCGCCGTAAAAACCATCCTTGAACTTCAACGAACATTTAAAAAAAGAATTGGCCAAATTGGTCCAGGCGTTGTTGAGTTATGCGCTTACCAACACATTTTGCGATTCATTTTTATATTATAAGAAGATAGATAAGTAGGTGTTATATATTTCCATGCGCGTTGATGTCTTTTATAGGTAACCATGTTGCGCACCAAGCGACCGACAATCTGACCATCAATAAATGTTAATAATTACTAAAATTATATGTAATTGGGACATCAGGACCGTTATATTATTAACTTATTCAGTTAAACTTGATAGATGCGTACGTAATAACTTTAGTTTAATGTCATGGTTTGTCAAAGTGCTTTCTGTTGCGTAAACTATTTATAACTTTAACCTTAATTATGATAGATTACTTAACGATTTATCTTAAATATGTATAGATAGATTAATGGCAGATGAGAATTATATATTTAAATGGGTACCAGATCATGGCAATACCTACACCTACCTAAACATACCAGGCGAACTGTGGGTGTACATTAGTACGCCTCAGCCTAACCCTTCGAGGAATACAGGCGTGATGGTATGTTATTTATATAAGTTATTTTCCTAGCGATAGTAAGTAATATACTTAATATCTTACATTATTGTGAGATGATGATTTTTTTTATAATTTTTTAATATATATAAAAATAAGAAGAAATCTGTTTGTTTCTGGACTAGTTATGACAGATACAATAACTCTAATGACTGTACATGTTATGACAAAGCCAGAAACTGCCAGATTATACGTTTATATGAGTTTGTTTTTACGAAATTGCCGTCGCGTCTTAGTCACTTTAGCAGTGCCGCCGCGGCGTAGAACAGGCAGAGCGACTTGGAAAGATGGAAGCTTTTGCCCAGCTAAACATGATGATGTGGCACGAATGGGCCGGCTCGACCGCAGTGATACCACGGCCTCACAGAAAACCGGCGTTAAACAACGCTTACGTTGTGTTGCGCCGAGTGAGTGAGGTTACCGGAGGCCCAATCCTCTTTTAAAAGGTCGGCAAAGCACTCGTGACTCCTCTGGTGTTGCGGGTGTCCATGGGCGTCGGTAATCGCTTACCATCAGGCGATCCGTCTGCTCGTTTGCCCTCCTATCCCATAAAAAAAACGCATTGACTAAAATAATCATTTTATTCAATGCTTTTTATCCCTTCTAAACAAGACAAATAATTCCCTTTCAATTGAAATAAAACTATTTTTACGCATTTTATTGCGTTGTATCACCCAGCCAATAATTAACAAAAATGTATGGTAGCTGTTAGTAATTGCAACATTAAGACGTCCAACAACTCAGTCTACCCGTGACCATGGATGCTGTAAAGGATCCGAAACGTCGGGAATTAAATAATAATAATACAACGCGATAAAATCCGTAAAAAATAGTTTTATTTCAATTTTTAATATTCGCGTAAGTGTCAGAAACTAGTAAATTCCCTTTCTACTTATCCGTCCCTCCCTACTATAATATCCCACAAACTACCTAGATAACCCGTTACATAAAACCTAGCTAGATAAACCTTCAACGAAGGAAACGCGTCAATAATAACGCTGGCCCAGCTAAGACCGCTAGGAAAATAGCCCCGCTACCGTTAGCCGCCGTGTCGTGGCGTCTGCGTCAATTAACATCCCATTATAAAGTCCACAGTAATATATAGACCAGTTTTTGTCTTGGGAGACTAGATCGCAAAATAATTTGAATTCTTAGAATTATTTCCTTGTGAAATTGCTGGCATATCCTACCGTTGATCGCTTACAAATCAGGTATGTATATTTGTTTGCTAATTCAAACTGTTGAAAGTAATTAATTAAATTTAGACGGCCTTATTAAGAGGTCCTGGTTTTGATTCCCAGGTCGAGAAGTGTTGATCTTTGTGTCTGATTTCTATCAGATAGATAGAAATCAATAATTTATATAGATATCAATATATCTATCAATATCCAGAATGAATGGCCGAAATGGATTTACACGCATAACTCCCGAACGACTGCACCAAATTTGATAATTCTTTTTTTGTTGTATTCGTTATTATCAGGACAAGGTCTGTGTAAAAGTATTTTTTTTTAAACCGGAAAAGTCATGAAAAGGTGCGCACGCGTCGCTAGTAGATAATACCAAACCACAGTTATGCATCCAAGCCACAGTTACTTTTCGTGGAGCAACACTGTGCAACACGGTAACTTTACGTAACTATCTATAAATTTTATGCATGGCTACTTGTTACTATTTTTTGACTGTTGCTCGTCGCGTCCATCCCGTCTATAACATAAATTACCATATGTTTATTGTTTTCAAAAGTTAGGCACACGGCAATAATACTAAAGTTTGTTAAGCACAGGTTGGGGGTTATGTTGGAAATAAACGATTATCGTACGATATTGATTTATATTAACTTACTTAATCAATTAAACACATGTACCTCAGATTTAGAACATAGTAGGGCCATGTATGACCATGATACCAAGGGCTTGCGTGAGGAATTATTTCTCAGGGAGAACTTGTTAGCTGATATTTTTGGTAAATATGAGGCTGCTCAACAAGAACTGAGCAAGCACATGTTGGAGGCTGGGGAGTTGGCGGACTTGGTCAGGTACAATGCTGAGAGATATGAGTCGTTGACTAACAGTCTCTTGTGTAGTTGTGCCTGTCGCCCGCTGTCTCCCAAGCTCCAACCAGCTGCACCCACACCTAAAATGGTTCAGCCAGCGGCAAGTGGTAGAAATAAAACTTTAGTCTTCACAGATCAATTTGGATCTGGTTTTGGCTCATTATTACGGAACCACCTGTCTCAAAATATAACTAATTATTGCTATCCTAATCTTGAATTAAATGCAATTATTAAGGAAATTGTTAACAAACCTATGGATGCCCACACCTCTTTAGTCTTATTGTTAGGTAATAGTTCAGGGGTTAAAAAAAAGGACATTGTTGATGGTATAAACACCTTATTAAAATTACATGTAGGAAAAATATTGTTATGTGCATTTCCATATTCTAATACTTTGACAGAAAATGAAAACAATTGTTTATATAATTTAAATAACACAATGCACTTAATGACATGTTACCATAGTGACAAATTAATGTATTTCGACACAAACAAGTTTGTTAGTGGATTTCAATTGACAAAGGAAGCTATGTTTCTTCCTAAGAAATACAAGTGTTTGATCGCTACATTGATAGCCCACAATATTAACTTATATGACAAGCAAGTGGTATCTAGTTGTACAGATAACACTGGCGGTAAAACGAAGGAGTGTCCGATTTTGGACTCCATGACGCCTAATGACCTCACCAGTAAAGTGGACTTTTGTTCACAAATGGGGAGACGTACGCGAAGTACGGCCTTGCCAACTAGTTTTGACACAGGTGTTGTGGATCTTACTCCGGATCATAGTTTAAACTAGTTAATAAGACAACAGAAGACAATAACAAAAACATATCTTCTGGCTGTTCAACACACTCGGTTACAAAGGGAAATAGTTTGAATACTTTGAAAATATGTCATCAGAATATTCAAGGGTTTTCTTCCAAAATGTTAGAAGTTGAACTATTCTTGGAAAAATATCAATTCGAAATAGTTTGTATAACAGAACACTGGTTAAAAGATTACCAGATATCAATAAGTTATGAAAATTATTTTGTAGCTAGTTGTTTCAACCGCAAGTCTATGATACACGGTGGTTCGCTTATATTAGTTAGGAACTCGCTAAAAGCAAAAGGTCGTAAGGACATAGTGTCGAAGTCGGTTGAACATTGTATTGAAATCTCCTGTGTTGAGCTGGATAAGCATATTGTATTATGTGTTTATAGACCTCCTAGCCAAAATTATACAACATTTGAATCCGTAATGGAGGATATACTTAAAATACTTTTAGAGTCAAAGAAATCCTTAATTGTGTGTGGTGACTTTAACGTTAATATTTTAGTTGATAATGCAGTTACGTGCAAGTTATTGTGTCTATTTAAGTCTTTTAACTTAGTAAATGTATTTTTGGAACCTACTAGAATTACGTCTACATCTGCAACTTGCATTGATAATGTTTTCTGCAACTGTGATTACTTAGAGGCAGCTATCATACATTGTTTATCATCTGATCACAGTGGACAAACCGTTACATTTAATACTCATAAACCTCCAAGTAAAATACAAATAAAATCGAGGCATATCACATCACATAAATTAGAAAATTTTAATAATTCCTTAATTAATAAATTATCTGTTCAAAGAAACCATTTTAATAACTGTGATAAACATTATTCGCATTTCTTTTCTATTGTGAAAAGCGAATTTGATACCTTTTTTAAAATAAAATCAAAGAAAATAAACTGTCAATTTAAATTCAGTGACTGGGCAACTGCAGGTATTCGTAAAAGTAGGGAGCGTTTATTTGAATTGTACGGCTTAAAGCGTTATAACAAAAGTGAGAAATTTATTCAGTATGTGAGTACTTTCTCAAAAACTTTTAAAAAAGTATGTCAGATAGCAAAATCTCATTATATTAGTAATAAAATAAGGTGCGCCGATAATAAGGTCAAAACCACTTGGAAGATAATTAATGCTGAAAGTGGTAAATCGAAATTGCAGGGCAACAACAATTTCTCTGTGCAAACGACACATGGTCTCGTAAGCACAGATGCCGAAGTAGCCCAGGAATTTGAGAACTTCTTTGCAAATGTTCCCTTAAAAATTACAGCTTCATTAAATTCTTCCCCCGCACTTTCTGCGGCTTTGCTGAAACGGAATGTAGCTCCCTGTCCTGTAACGTTTAGATTCAAGCATGTTCGCCCCTTGTGTATTACAAAAGCCTTTAAAGAAATAAAAATGAAATTAACTGAAGACTTGTGGGGTTTATCGGTAAATGTTTGCAAAAGTATAATAAACACTATAGCACCACACCTAGCGATACTATTTAACAAGTGTGTCGACCAAGGAATATTCCCAGATTTAATGAAGCCCAGCAAAGTTATACCCTTGTTTAAATCTGGAGATTGTCAAGATCCTGGCAATTTTAGGCCGGTGTCTGTTCTGCCTGTGCTTAGCAAGGTGTTTGAAAGGATAATGCTCAACCAAATGCTATTGCATTTCAGTTTAAATAGACTTTTTCATGACCAGCAATACGGCTTCACAAAAGGGCGTAATACTACCGACGCGGGTATCAGGCTTATTAAACACATTTTCGATGCCTGGGAAGAGTCTCAGGACGCGATCGGTATATTCTGTGACCTCTCGAAAGCCTTTGACTGCGTAAGTCATGAAACTTTGCTGTCAAAATTAGAGCATTATGGTTTGAAGCATAAGTCTTTGAAACTTGTCAAATCATACTTGTGCGATAGGCAACAACAAGTCCAAATAAATGGGGTTAAATCGCCCGGCACGCAGGTGAAAATGGGCGTACCCCAGGGTTCTATTTTGGGTCCATTCTTGTTTTTAGTGTATATAAATGATTTACCATACGTGCTTGAGGATCAAGCGAAGATTGTGTTATTTGCAGATGATACTTCTTTAATTTTTAAACTAAACAGGGGTACACCTAATACAGACGATGTAAATAACGCACTTCTTAAGGTCCATGAGTGGTTCACAGTTAATAATTTAGTATTAAATGGGCAGAAAACTAAATGTATAAAGTTTGCTCTACCCAATGTAAAGTGTGTAGATTGTGACATCGTACTAAATAATGATAAGCTGGAATTTGTCGACCACACAGTTTTCCTAGGAATAAAGATAGATTCAAAGCTACAATGGGGGCCGCACATTAGGACTTTAGCAGGACGCCTGAGTTCGGCTGCTTATGCGGTTCGAAAAATCAGACTACTTACAGATGAAGCCACCGCAAGACTAGTTTACTTTAGCTACTTTCATAGCATTATGTCTTACGGAATATTGCTATGGGGCCGCGCTGCAGATATAGAATCTATTTTTATACTGCAGAAAAGAGCTGTTAGGGCCATTTACAACCTACGTAGTCGCGATTCACTCAGAGAACTCTTCAAAGAAATAAATATATTGACAGTACCTTCTCAGTACATCTATGAGAATATTATGTACGTAAGAAAAAATCTACACCTTTATTCAAAAAAATGTGAACTGCATAGTTATAATACGAGACATAAATCAAAACTAATGCAGCCGCAGTTTCGTCTCGCTAAAGTCCATACTTCTTTTATGGGATACTGTGTAAGATTTTATAATAAAATTCCGGAATTCATTTTAAAATTTCCAGAAAACAAATTCAAAAAAATTATTAAGTTTACTCTGTGCAGGCAAGCTTACTATAAATTGGAAGATTATCTTTTAGATAAAAATGTTTGGCAAATTGCTGGTCCAGCTCCACAGGATGATGTCATGGATAATTTTAATGTAGACTATACAATTTGACATACCCAATTGGCAATATTATATTTGATGACATTATATTAATATTTATTTTCTATTACCATTTGTCAGCATAATTATTTAATTGAATATACCATACAATATACGAGTATACATTATGATAACAATTTGATGTACATATTGATTGAACTAGTATGGTATAATTTCCTAATTAGTATACCTACTGTAAAGTGTGGGGATCGTGCAGATATTGATGTAACAATTGTGTTAGTATATTTATCTATAAGAATATTGTGCCCACGGTCTGAGCTTGTCATGCTCACTTAAATGTCCTGCTGATGGTGGCGTTGTGTGTCGGGTCGTTTTATTCCCTACAATATGGTTGAGTCGAACCGCGCCGATACACACGTCATGCTCGTGAACGGGTGCTGTCTGTCGGGACTGGTCAGCTCTTACTTGCTGTGGCAATCCCTTTCTTTCTATATAATTACTAAATATAACGCCTACTTATACTGAATAAATCATCATACACATTAAACTGCATAATTGTCAAACTATTTAAAACAAAGTTGTAAAGATTAATATTGTAATCATGTTTAAAAGAGTATCTATGGAGTTTCTTGCCGGCTCTTCTCCATAAGACCCACTTTTTGGAACCGTGCAATTAGTTTGACTTTTCAAAAGTACCTTTTTAATGGTCTAATTGAAATAAATAATTTTGACTTTTGACTTTGACTTTGACTATTGAAAATAAATCGATAATCGTTTAACACATATTTTTTAAATAAAATTGGTTTTATGACTTAAAACATGAAATAAAATTACAAGAATATTATATACAATGGTAGGTATACTTTTGTACTTTTTAGTTTATTGGCATCAGGAATTGTACAGACTTAAACAAATTATTCGATTCATGATGTTTTTATGATCTTTATACCACAGTCGGACGGTAGGTGATGCTATGAACATCCCTTTTTGTCAATAAAGTATGATAATGTCATGCGTACATTTTGACTGTCAAAAACTAAGGAACATGACAGCTGTCATGCGCGTGATGTCGATGACAGCTGTCGCATATATGACAGCTGTCATGTTCCTTAGTGTATGTATGACAAACTATAACAATAGATAACTTTTTGCTATCGGTTCGGATGTTGCTCAGTAACACTTGGAAACGTTACTCTACAGAAAGTAACTGCCAAAGAGTAATATAATATATGTAGTTGTACGTAAGTGCGGTTTAGATGCACCTAAAGATGTTGAACTCGCGTCAACGAGGCGGGTTACGGATAGAACTGGGCTCGCCGGGTGCGCAGACCCAGGAGTCATGTCGATAACTGTACTTACTCGCGCCGTTTCCTGGATCCCGTGGTTGCGATATCGGTTTTACGTCTAGGGATGTGCAGACGTCTATTTTCCTTTAGATTATAATTTTTAACCGACGTAAAAAACGAACAATTCCTTTATTCGTATAAGTAGGAACTTCTATTAAATTACTTTTTGTATTTTCGTAGTTTTATATGTTAATTTGATGATTCTATTTGTAAAGATCGTTTACTAGGTTTTTGTGAAGATTTTGTGTTTCATTGATTTGATTAATTAAAATACGGCAATGTTTATACGGCATCCATCATTACAAAATGTTTATTTTTTAAACAAAATCGTATCGTAAAATCGGTTTTAAAAATTTCAATTCAAAATAAAATGCAGTAATCGGTTTCTAGGTTTATCATTCAAAGCTTAACCAATATTTTCATTGTTTCAGGAACCACCGCATCATCACAAAGCCATGCAACAGTCATAGCAACAAACAAACAAACACAATGGGCCCCCCACTCAGCATGTGGCCGTACAGCCATCCGCAAAGCGGAGCAAGTGACAAAAGTGAGAAATATAGTGATGACGTACATAAAAAGTGTTTTTTGTTTCGATCTGTCGACAATTTCCGAGTGATATGTTTAAATTTTACATTTGCGTTGTTATTCTTTCAAGTGTTGTTAAGTTTGAGCTCTGTGATGGCGGGGCCTGTGATACTCAACATGGATTATTCACAAGGTGAGATATATATTTCTGAGTAGGTATATACTTAAAAGAATTATTTATTTGTATGTAATAAACAAATTATGCCTTGGTAGGGCACAGTGGAATTGAATATTTTTTAATTAAATAAAAAAAACTTACTAGCAATGTGCGTCGAACATTACTAGTATTCTTGTTAACCCCTCGTGCTAAGCTAAATGCTTGTGTTACGAGTGGGTTCACGTCGGTAGTGCAATGGGTGGGTTTGGAACTGGCAACCACATGATCGCCTGTCCGACGCCCTAGCAATTAGGCTACCTCCGCTTTGATTTTAATTCCACTCACAATTGGAGCTGCTCGACTGCGGAAGTACCTCCACCTTGCAGAAAATCGTAGCCAAAGCTAGGGCTCCGTGGAAGTGTTGTGTTGGAAGTGTGGGGGATGGTGTTTTGTTACCGTCGCTGTCATGCATGGCAGCTTGTCTCCTATGCTGGCAGCGTAGGAGATATAGGCTACAGTAACCGCTTAAGGGCAGTAAACTTGTTTGCCACCTTAGCGGTATAAAAAACAAAATTCATTAGTAAAAAAAACAAAATTCATTAGTAAAAAAAACAAATTCGTTATTTTCCTTGGGTAGTAATTTTTTACAGTAGATAATATAGACAAACCTGTTTCGGACTGTCAGACGTCATTAAAATTCAATTCACTTCCTCTAAAGCGAAATGTGTCACAGTATAAGAAGAATCACAAAGAAAGCAGCCAAAAGTGCGAGTGGAAATAATTGTGTGTTCACTAATGAGACATACTGTGGCGAATCACACACGTTCGGGAAAAGTGAAATAAATACTTTTACACGTCACGCCGAGACTTCTCGCCGAGACGCTTTGTGTCTAGCTAGATGTAAAAGTTTTTTTTTGTGAGAATTTTTATCTGGTGTCGTCGTGCAAGGGATTGTTGATCTCCCTAGATCATGGTCGAGCTACACAATGGCTGATGCATGCGTGCCGTCAGCTCGGACTGGTCTACTCAAAGCCGTTGCGGCTCCTTCTCCAAAAGGCCTTTTTAGACATTTTACCACGGTTAGTAACTTAGTGTCCTTGGTCAAATCAAATATTAATGAAAGCATTTATAATCGGTACATCCGTACTATGAATGCTTTCTCCAAATATGGCTGTGATGTTAAAGTTTAGATATGACTGATGGGAGCTGCGTCATTAGTCTAGTGGTCTATGTGACTGCTACGCTAGAGGTCCTAGGTTCGATCTCCAGGTCGAGCAAAGTGTTATTGGGTTTTTCTATGAAATTCTCAATAGCAGCTCGGAGTCTGGATTTGTTCCCGGTTAATGGTAATAGGCTCGCCCCCTATTACATGGGACCTAAACGGACGGGACGAACTGTGGGTGTAAATTAGTACGCTTATGCCTAATCCTTTCGGGGAATACAGACGTGATGGTATGTATGTTAAAAAAAAACTGCCGTATAGAATTAAGTCTGTAGGCTACAAATATGTCTCGTACGGGCATCAATACCTGCAGTGCCTCAGACATTAAAATAATCCAGCCGACCAAATACTCGTATGTTTAAAAAAAAATAAGTTGATCAAGCACAAAGACGGTTAACTCAACTTTTTTCTTACCGTAAATGTGTGACATCCTCATTTCGGCCAACGTGGGCAGCGACCATACTTTCACTTCCTTGCGGCCAGGAGGACCAACTAGGTCGATGACAGTGTGTCATACACGTAGGCTCGGGCCTCGCTTTCCGAATATTCGGATTCCGAATCGATTAGGAATGCCAAGTTTCGATTATCGACCGTAAATGTCGATGTGTTTTATGATCGCGGCAGATCTTCTGCCTATTAATTGAACCATGCCCATTCTTCTTAGGGCTGGAATGTAGATAATTAAGAGTCCGGCGGACCGAATTTCTCTTACAAACGTAATACCGAAATAAATCTTCATTCAAACACAATTTAACCAAATTCTGATATTATTCGGATTCCGATGCCGTTAATCTAGGTCTCTGACTCTGCCATTTCGTCCAAAATACTTCACTGGAAATAAATGTAAGCGAATGCAATTTTTCATAACTTTATCAAACTCGGAACGATTTTCTGATCTTTTATTTCCAATGAAGTAGTAGAAGACGAAATAGTACCGTAGGAACCTAGATTAGCGGTATCCAAATCCGAATAATAACATAATTTGATAGAATATTGTCTGGATTACGATTTATTTCGGGATTACGTTTTTGTAGGCAATTCAAGCTCCGCCGGACCCTTAAAGTAATAATTTAATCATAATTATAATGACTGTGGCGCTAGAGGTCCTGGTTTCGATTCTCAGGTCGAGCATAGTTTTATTGGTTTTTCTATACAATTATCAGTAGTAGCAGCTCAGGGATCTGATTTTGTGCCCGTTTAATGGCAATAGGCTCACCCCCTATTACATGAGACCTAAACGTACCGGCGAACTAGGTTGGTGAACACGAGTCCTGTTTTGCGGATTAGCCAGATATTTGGTACATCTATGTATAATCCGCAAAACAGGACTCGTAGTGCAAGAGTTATATTATTTTACAATCTTACTTCTATTACAGTTAAATGCAAAAGTTTGGATGGATGGATGTTTGTTACTCAATCACGCCGGAACGAATCAACCTATCTGGATGAAATTTGGCACAGAGATAGGTTTATTTATTATACTTTATGCACCGTTGGTACAAATCGGTCTTAATGCCATTAGGCATTTTCTGCCAGACAACCTTAGGACAGATTTGACGACACGTTTGGCGTAGCGGCTGAGCGATCGGCTTCTGCGCCACGTGTTCGTGGGTTCGATCCCCACACGGAGCAAATATTTGTGTTAACGACGCGTAGCACACATTTTTATGAAATTAATGTAACGAATAGTTTGTATATTTTTGTTAACAAATAAAAGAGGTTTTCGTTGTTTTTTCATAATAAATCGAAGTAGGGGAGTGAGAGCCTGACGACAAATAGTAGGGGCTGCGGTCGCGGGGGGAGGCTCGGGCTGCAGCCACACTGGCAGGCAACTGTCAGATGATTTATTCTAGAATCCGGCGCGCGCACGGTGTCAGTGCGTGCGTCAGAATATTCTAGAACCTAGAAAACAAAAGATTAAAATAAAACAACTGCTTAGGGAGAATTTTTCAGTTGTTCAGTGCTTCACAAGGCTTCAGAGCGAACGGTCGGTCACGGCTCGCGCTCCCTCGCTGCTTTCGGCTCGCATCTGAGTTTCCTTTGGGGTTCCCCTTACCCTGGCACCAACAATTTGTATGATCTACAGGTAGTTGTTCCGGGTCTGGGTGTTTGTGTTTGTGAGAATTTGTGTTTGTAAACGCACCCACGATACAGGAGAAAATCCTAGTGTGGGGCAACGTTTTTTTTTAAAAGAAAAGAAAAAGAAGAAAGATAGATTATAGTTCAGAATGGCACATAGGCTATTTTTATCCAGGTCGGACTCAATTCTGAAGTCCACGCAGACAAATTCGCGGGCAGAAGTTAGTATAACAATATTAACAACATAACATACCATCACGCCTGTATTCCCCGAAGGGTTAGGCAGAGGTGTATCCCACAGTTCGCCAGTATGTTCAGGTCCCATGTAATAGGGGGCAAGCCTATTGCCATTAACCAGGCACAAATCCAGACTCCGAGCTACTACTGAGAATTTCATAGAAAAATCTAATAACACTTTGCTCGAACCCAAGACCTCCAGCGTAGCAGTGACGCTTAGGACCGCCGGACTAATGCGGCAGTCCTAAGCCAATAAGTCATCAATCCTAAGTCATTTACAAATCTTAATTAAGATCATATTGTACTGATTTTGTTTCAAACTTTTTGCGCTGGTATTTAGGCCTTGCGGTATCTCGTTTCCCGTCCTGCCAGCTATATGCTCAAGCGCATAACAAGTTCCTACATTACATCGTTAGTTTCTGGTTTTTTGTTAAGTGACTGGTCTCTGGCTATCGTTACCTGGGTAACGAGTTTTCTTGGCATAATGTGTAAAGTATTCAGGGTTTCAAGAGAGTAGAAAACGACATAGGAGAGAAAAAAAATTACATGTTAATTCATATTTCATTGCAACATGTTATTTCAATTTAACATTTTATTTCAATTGGTTTCTTTTTCAATTTAATAGTTTTTTTTTAAATTAAATAATATTATACAACGCGATAAAATTCGTACGAAATAGCTTTATTTGCAAAAAATGCAATATTAATTTTATATCAACTCAACAATTTATTTATTTTTAAATTGTAGGTATATTAATTTAACATTACATACCATCACGCCTCATTGAAACAAAATTACTTTTCAGAGCAGTATCCATATGATCAGTCAAAGGCCAGACACAACGGAATTTAATAATATCAATAAGACGACAATTTTAAATAGTGTGAGATGGCCACAAGGCAGCTTATTTTCGGACACAAATCCAGATTTTCCGGACGCCTACTGAAAACGCCCAAACTAGAAACCAAACCCAGGTCTTCTCCGTGCAGCTGCTGCGCTTGTGACAACTAGCCTCTTTTTAATGTACTTTAAATATATTTTTAATGCGTCAAATTACTTTTAGTACACACGGCTACTAGGTAAGTTAGAGTATATAACTACTCTATATATCTATATCTATACTTATAATAAATCTGTAGAGAGGTCAATTCTGTACATGAAATATATTTCCAAAATAACTATCAGCGGGTGATTAGTGATCGATACTGACGCCAAAAATGCAATCAGTAAAATTTTTGTCTGTCTGTCTATCTGTCTGTATGTTCGTTATAGAAACAAAAACCACTCGACGGATTTCAACGAAACTTGGTACAATTATTCTTCATACTCCTGGGCAGGTTATAGTATACTTTTCATCAAGCTACGATCAATAGGAGCAGAGCAGTGAAGGGAAATCTTGGGAAAACAGGAGAACTTACTCCATTTTTTAAGGTTCCGTCGCGTGTGCAGCCTTAATGGTTAAAGCTACACAGAAATCATGTATGACGGAAATGTTCTCCTTAAAATTATATAAAAAATATTCCACGACAGCTAATGTCTATCTTTTATGGTTGAATCACAATAACACGTGTAACTCCCGATAGCTTAGCAGTTCGGAGCTTTCTGATTATATTTGTCTACTCTTACGTTAGGTGACTGACTGACTGACATAGTGATCTATCAACGCACAGCCCAAACCACTGGAGGGATCGGGCTGAAATTTGGCATGCATATAGCTACTATGATGTAGGCATCCCCTAAGAAAGGATTTTGATAAATTTCGACCTACAATGTAGGGGTGTAATAGAGGATGAAAGTTCATATGGAACAAAGTAACTATTCCACGCGGACGAAGTCGCTGACAAAAGCTAGTCTATAATAAAATTGTAACAAGCCGATTTCTGTTCATTACAGATATTAAAGAAAAGCTAATTTAGGGTCTTTATTAGAGCACCAGAAGCCAAAATAACAATTTTTAGAATTTTTGCCTGTTTGTATGTTTGTATGCGTATCACGCAAAAATTACTGCATGGAATTGAATGCAATTTTCACCGACGTATTGCTAGAGGTCTAACTTAAAATCTGGTGCATGTTTCATCTCGATACGCCGCCTAAAATCGGACTTATAGTATGTTAATCTTTTTGGGATGTTAGTGAAACTGCGGGAAACAGCAACTAATAATATTATAAGCGTAAAAGTTTCTGAGCATGCATGGATGTGTTGATAATTGTTACTCTTTTACGCAAAAACTACTGTAGCTATGGATTTTAATGAAAGTTTAAAATAATTGTTAACTATTCCAAAAAATATAGCTCATACATCAGAATAACACATAGGCTATAATTTATAAAGATAGGGGGGCGCTAGTCAATTTCAAATTCAAATCTTTATTGCTTTCATATGTAATTAGGATGTTACAAGTTACAATAATGTGTGTCAATATGAAACCCTGCAAGGGCGCTGCAAATTTAATAATCAAAATGTTATTAGGTAGTTACTTAAGATTAGATAACAATATATTATTATTACTAGCTTTTGCCAGCGACTTCGTCCGCGTGGAATAGTTACTTTGTTCCCTAGTTCGTTGCCCCGTTCCTAAGGGTTGTAGCGTGATGTTTTATAGCTTGAAACCTTTCTCATGAATCACTCATTTTCCCAACATTTCCCTTCACTGCTCTGCTCCTATTGATCGTAGCGTGATGAAAAGTATACTATAACCTGCCCAGGAGTATGAAGAACAATTGTACCAAGTTTCGTTGAAATCCGTCGAGTGGTTTTTGTTTCTATAACGAACATACAGACAGACAGACAAAAATTTTACTGATTGCATTTTTGGCGTCAGTATCGATCACTAATCACCCGCTGATAGTTATTTTGGAAATATATTTCATGTACAGAATTGACCTCTCTACGGATTTATTATAAGTATATAGAAGATATGTGAATTTCTGAATGTAGAACAATGTTTGGAATGAGCTTTTGAAGAAAGAGCCATAGCAGCTTTGAGTTGACCTGTTCTGAGAGACAGCAAGCATCATCATTGTGTATCTCAAGTCTCAACTAAATTATACGGAGACTCAACCGTGTATAATTTAGACCTCTATTTAGATTGTGTATCTTTATGTGTATCCTTGCGTATGTACAGCACATCATATCTTTTTTTTTTAAAAAAAAAAGCTTACTAGCAATGTGGATTGCACATTACTAGTATTCTTGTTAACCCCTCGTGCTAAGCTAAATGCTTGTGTTACGAGTGGGTTCACGTCGGTAGTGCAATGGGTGGGGTTCAATATATGATCGCAAGTCCGACGCCCTAGCCATTAGGCTACCGCCGCTAAATATATCTACAAAACTATTAAATTTCTTCAATCAATTTTCAATTTAATCTCCAAATAACAGAGTTTATTATCCATTGGGGAAATTTGACAGTTTGTGGTACCTTGAGGTCCGTACATAGCAACAGAAAACTCCGGTTAAACAAATAAAAAATAAAACACCCAATTTCAAAAGTGCATCGCCCGAATTTCGTAATATAATTTTCTTGGCGTCCAAATGAATATCGTAAATATTGTGAATGGTTCTAAGTAATTATGGTCACATCGAATGTGGGTCAACGACCCGGGCCAGCTGTGACTCAGTTATTTTTCTCCTAGCTTGTGTTATTTGGGTGTTAAGGTGGTTATACACTGCGAGCTTTTTTTCCAACAAAAATTCAGATAAAGTTTGTATGTCATATGTTTTTCTTAGCATAATTTTGCAATAGGTTTAAGTGAGACTTATTATACTAAATAACTAAATCGTATAGTATTCTTATCGATTGTTAAATCTTATATCGATGCCATTCGTTCCAACAGGTCAGTTTACCTTTTGACACCCACAGTCATGTATAAATGACAAACCAAAATATGCTCAGCACGCCACGATCGCGACGGGGTCACAGATTAACATAACATACCTGCCTGTATTTCCCGAAGGGTTAGGCATAGGCGTACTTAATGTACACCCACAGTTCGCCGGTATGTTTAGGTCCCATGTTATAGGGGGCGAGCCTATAGCCATTCACCGGCCACAAATCCAGACTCAGCTGCGACTGAGAATTTTATAAAAAAATCCAATAACACTTTGCTCGACCTGGGGATCGAACCCGGACATCGCAGTCGCGCTTGGGACCACTAGACTAATGAGGGTCACAGATTTGAAGAGGAAATTCGGAGCTTGGCGCCGAGGGCCCGCTTTTCCGTTTTGATGTGGCGGTCAAATTGTGAAATTTCAAAGCTATCATAGCTATTTCTTCAAAAGTCCATGCCAGATTTAACCCTACAATTTTACACTCGCATAAATTCTACCATGATGTCTTTTTAAGTTAGTAAAAAACTCAGAGAATCATCATGGTTTCTTTTAAAGTCCAAAGCCCCTCTTGTCACAGCATAAATATATATTGTAGTATATTTATACTGTGCTCTTGTGTTGCGTTGAAACTCCTGTCAAATGACGTTTCATTTTTCGTAATTTGACATTGAATTATTTGTTAAATCGTGAGATCATTGTGAGGCTTAGTTTCGTTTCAATTCGAATCTTCGACCTTCGCTTTGCGTAGTTTCTTCTAATACAGGCCTCATCCTACATTTCCTAATGCCCCAAGCCATAGGGGCAGCCCTATAACGTCCGTGTAAAACCTGTAGCTATTTATAAATAGTTTCCGAACCCGTCGGCAGGCGTGCAATTATTATATACCACCTCGTTACTGTTATTCCTACTGAGCAGGAAATCTAGCTTTCTAGAAAGCGATAAAGTATGTGACATTAATGAAGAACTGCTTATCTTGTGGTGACAGACTTTGATGATAATGACAATATCACTACATAGTATAAAACAAAGTCGCTGTCGCTGTCTGTCCGCCCCTATGTATGCTTAAATCTTTAAAACTACGCAACGGATTGAAGCGGTTTTTTAATAGATAAAGTGATTCAAGAGGAAGGTTTTAAGCTATTTAACTTTACACTTACGTTGCCAGGAATGGGGCAACGCTTTTTAGTTAGCTACTTAGATTATTTGTAGATAATTTAAGTTATTTAAGTATGTCGGCCAGTTGCATAAATTCAACTCAATCGCTGCTCTTGTGGTCAATGATCTTGTGGTAATAAGTAAGACTCTTGACCGTGAGTCGTTAGGTTCACAGATCGTATGTATTAATTAGGGTATATTGTGTATCGAGTATATTTTCTATGATGTTTTTGTAGCAATCGGAGTTTAACGGTTTCTGCTGCGGTTATGGCAGTAGACTCATCCCAAATAAAAAATGTATGTAAATGTGTACAGATCAACTACTATATACTTGAGATCATGTGGTTGCCGGTCCGAAACCCACCCATTGCACTACTGACGTGAACCCACTCGTAACACAGGCATTTAGCTTGGCAGGAGGGGTTAACAAGAATACTAGTGATGTGCGACCCACATTGATAGACACGTTTGGCGTAGCGGCTGAGCGATCGGCTTCTGCATCACGTGTTGTGGGTTCGATCCCCACACGGAGCAAATATTTGTATGATCTTCAGGTAGTTGTTCCGGGTCTGGGCGTTTGTGTATGTGAGAATTTGTGTTTGTGAACGCACCCACGATACAGGAGAAAATACTAGTGTTAGGCAAAGTTTTTTAAAGAAAAAAACTAGTAAGCTTTGCTGTGAGCTTAACAGATATGCCCAACGTGCAGTTATAATATTTTTTTTACATACATAAAATACAGAGGTGTACTAATGTAAACCAACAATTCGTCGGTATGTTTAGGTCCCATGTAATAGGAGGGCGAGCCTATACTGCTGCCTATATAGCTGCTACTGAGAATATCATAGAAAAACCCAAATAACACTGCTCGACCTGGTAATCGAAAGCAGGACATCTAGCGTAGCCGTCGCGCTTAGGACCACTAAGCTAATCAGGCAGTTTTTTGAATAACATATGTGATAACAGAGACATACTAATGTACAGTGGCGACCAAAATTCCATAGGCAATCTCACAAAGCAATAGCTTGACGTTTAGTTTGACTTACGACCTTCTATTCATCGTCGTTAACAAGTGACATGCACTGGCTGTATCGAGCTCGCTCGTACTGTTCGTAGCAAATGTAATCTTTAGCGTGCTTATGGTCTTTTGAGCTTTTACTGTACCTACACACACAGTTCTTCGGTATGTTTAGGTCCCACATACGGGGCACAAATCCAAATATTCCAAATCCCGACCTAATAACATTGTTCAATTTCAAAATCAAATGTTTTTCTTTCAAATAAGCTTTTACAAGCGTTTATGAAACGTTATGATTCTAGTTGCACGGTTAGAACTCGATGTCATTAAACGAAAATAAATGAACTATGTGGTAAAATATAGACATCATCAAAGCAGGATATAAATTAGGTGTCCACTCAGACATCCATAATGTACACACATTTACAGGTTCAGTTGAGGTAAACAATACTAACCATGTGAAGACATCTCGAAATGTAATCAATACAGATTCTTCGAAAACCTGTTGTGTTCGACCTGGCAATTGAATTCGTAGTATCTATAGCAGTCGCGCTGCAACAGATGGGAATCGAACCCACGATACGAAGCACAATAAAGTGTTTAAAGCGGCCGTAGCCTAAGGGTAAGGGAGTCGGACTTGCGATCATGTGGTTGCCGGTTCGAAACCCACACATTACACTACCGACGTGAACCAACTCGCAACACAAGCATTTAGCTTAGCACGAGGGGATAACAAGAGACCCACATTGCGAGTAACCTTTTTTTTTAAAAAAAAGGCAATGGTTGCGCCCGAACATGCAGTTACAGTTATAACATACCATCACGCCTGTATTCCCCGAAGGGTTAGGCAGAGGCGTACTTAATGTACACCCACAGTTCGCCTGGTATGTTTAGGTCCCATGTTATAGGGGGCGAGCCTATAGCCATTAACTGGGCACAAATCCAGACTCCGAGCTGCTACTGAGAATTTCATAGAAAACTCAATAACACTTTGCTCGACCTGGGGATCGAACCCAGGACCTCTAGCGTAGCAGTCGCGCTTGGGACCACTAGACTAATGAGGCAGTCACTACAGTTATATTTTTTTAAAGAAATAAAGATCACCAGTGTGAGCATATCTTATCGTAAATGTGTTTTTAATGTCGACTGTACGTGGTCGACTAATAAGGTGCACGGAGCTCGCCTCGCTACATTCTTGCCACACCACTTTCTTTTCGATTTAAATAAACACGGATGCTGAATGGAAAAACCCAGATCATCTGACAAGTGACTAAAATCATGTCTGTACTTCCCAAAATGTGAGGTAATCATGTATTTATTTATAACTAGCTGCTGTTGCTGTTGTCCGCAGTTTCACTCACGTCCCGAAAAGATTAACATACTATAAGTCCGATTCCAGGCGGCGTATCAAGATGAAACATGCACCAAATTTTAAGTTATGCCTCGAGCAATACATCAGTGAAAATTGCATTCAATTCCGTGCTGTAGTTTTTACGTCATGCGCGTACTAATACTAATATACAGACAGACAAAAATTAAAAAAAAAAAAATTTGGTTTCTGTTGCTCTAATCAAGACCCCCATTAGTCTATTACATAACATAACATAACATACCATCACGCCTGTATTCCCCGAAGGGTTAGGCCGAGGCGTACTTAATGTACACCCACAGTTCGCCGGTATGTTTAGGTCCCATGTTATAGGGGGCGAGCCTATAGCCATTCACCGGGCACAAATCCAGACTTCGAGCTGCTACTGAGAATTTTATAGAAAAACCCAATAACACTGCTCGACCTGGGGATTGAACCCAGGACCTTTAGTGTAGCAGTCGTGTTTGGGACCACTAGACTAATGAGGCAGTCAAAACCCCCCTATTAGTGTTTCTATAATATCTATAATGTACAGACATCGACCTGTTAGAATTTTATTATCCGCAGGACGTTTATTCGCCGATATGTTTAGGTCCCATGTAATAGTTGGGCGAGCTTATTGCCATTAACCGTGCACAAGTCTAAGCTCCGAGCTGCTACTGAGCATTTCATAGAAAACCCCAATAACACTTTGCTCGACCTGGCAATGGAACTCATGACCTCTATCGTAGCAGTCGCACTCAAGACCACTAGGTTACTACTAGGTAATAGTTACTAGTTAGTACTATAAACTTTATTTAACTAAATTTATGACTGATACGGTAGGTATTATATAAATGTATCCTCGTTGTATAAGTTATGAATAGGTATGATTCATCTGCACGCATTTCATCAAAATTGATATAGCCGTTTCGAAGTAATTCATTACGAAACAAACATCTGAATGTGTTTTCTGAGTCATTTTGATGTTGGAATTTTGTTATATAAGCTTCTCAAGAATAGCTTTAAGCTCTAAAGATGTATAAAAATAAAAACCGTTGACAACCGTTGGCTTTCTAAAAATAGATTTTTTTTTCATTTGTTTATTGAATCTATTTAGATTAAAGTAGGTATTCAATTCGCTTATAAAAATTGATTGATACCTACCTAAACAATTAAGTCATCTTGAAAAAACGCTTCTAAATAACATAACATTCCTACACGCCTGTATTCCCCCAAGGGGTAGGCACAGGCGTACTAATGTACACCCACAATTCGCCGGTATGTTTAGGTCCCATGTAATAGAGGGCGAGCCTATTGCCATTAACCGAGCACAAATCTAGATTCCAAGCTGCAACTGAGAATTTCTTGAAAGAAAAACCAATAACACTTTGCTCGACCTGGGGATCGAAACCAGGACCTCTAGCGTAGCAGTTGCGCTTGGGATCACTAGACCAATGAGGCAATCAACGCTTCTAAATACTATTATTATTTTAAAAGTAGATTTCGTTTCTTTCTGTTACTCTCACAAACTCATAATAAATAAGTTTGGTTTCGGAAATAAATACTAACACTATATAAATAATAGCTACTTAGATATTATTCAAAGCAAAAATAGTGCTTGCATTGGATTTGATTTATTTCTTTGTACTACGATTATTTATGTTCAGATTGTCCCCTTTATTGTAATTGAAATGTAATTTCTTTTTAATTAATCACCTCATTAATTTTGGTCGTAAGCGCGACACCTATGCTTGAGGTCATTGGTTCAAATCCTAGATCGACCAAAGGTTTTTCTATGAAATTCTCAGTAGCAGCTCGGAGTTTGAATTTGTGCCCGGTTAATGGCAATAGGCTCACCCCCTACTTTATCAGAGCGATACATATCGGGAAACAATTAAGATTGTCTTTTATCAGCCCCTGACGAAAAAGATGGGTTTTATGAGTTAGTAGTGTGTATCTGTGGCATCATAGCTCCTGAACGGATGAACTTGTGCACCTCTGCCTAACCCTTCGGGGAATACAGGGATGACATCAATCTTATTTTTTATGAGCGAATTGAATTGATAACTTTTGTATACTCATAAACTCATACGAGTAATAGTCAATTTGGTTATACGGTAGAGGGGGCATTGCGAAATCTTTTATACGAAAGCTGTTGTCCCCTTTATTTTAATTGAAAAGTCTATTTTTTTCATGAATCCACAATATAGATCTGCAATTTGCAATTTAGAGATACGACAAATTTAATTACCTTTTTTGATCACGCTTTGTTTCAGCTGTATTTCAACACTATTTCATTAAAATTATAATAAGTCATAAAATATAATTATTCATAAAAATATAATTGACATTGAAACTGGTATATGGGTTAATGTGTATATTGTTTTCGCTGACAATATAATAATTATTATGTTGAAAAGCAAGCTAAACTGTGAAATTTTGATAACGGATGCATGTGTGCATTATAATTACACTAGCTTCTGTCCGCGACTTTGTCTGCGTTGACTTGAGAACTGGCTCCGACCTGGATATGGAATGTAGCCTATGTGTTACACCAGACTATTATCTATCTCTGTGCCAAATTTCATACAGATCCGTTCAGCCGTTCTGGTGTGAAAGAGTAACAAACATCCATACATCCAGACATACATACGTCCATACTCAAACTTTCACGAAGTAAGGATTAGGTACGGTCGAATCGAATTAACTGAGCGTCTGAAGTTGTCTGCAAGTGTTCAATTTTAATACAAAAACTCCGTGTAGACGTGCGTGTGTTAAACATAGCTTGACACGTGCGACATATGTCAGGGTGACATTTCTAGGATAGGGGTATTGTTAGAAAACAGCGATTATCGTATGTTATTGAAAATAAATCGATTACCGTTTAAATCATTGTAAATAAAATTGGTTTTATCTTGACTTAAAACATGAAATAAAACAAGAAGAATATTAAAACATGCAATGGTAGGTACACTATTGTAGTTTTTGGTTTATTAATAAGGCGTCAGGAATGGTACTGACTAAAACAAATTTTTGGATCCCTTATATCTATTTTCGTAATCGATTAACTACAGCCAGACGTTAGATGACGCAATGAACATCCCTTCTTGTCAATATTGTCTTGCGTATATTTTGACTGTCTCGATGACAGCTGTCGTGCGTGTCAAGCAATGTTTTACAAACTATATTGTCTACAGACTAACCACTCTCATATTGAGAGGAGACCCGTGCCATTGTTGGGCATTAAGCAATTAAAAATTAAAATCAATTGATAAAAATATAATTGCAATTAAAATTAATTCAATTGAAATTGATAAAAAAATTATTGATTTAGTTACTGCGCAACACTGACCCTTAACCCAGTGGTTGGACAGTTACGATGGGGGATATTTTGTTGAACTGCGAACGTAAACATTGTAAATTACCATACCATCACGCCTGTATACCCCGAAAGGTTATATAGGTTCACCCATAATTCGCCAGATGTTTAGGTCTAGGTAGCCTATTGTCATTAACTGGGCACAAATTCCAAACTCCGAGGTGCTACTGAAAATTTCATAAAAACTCAATAACACTGCTCGACCTGGGAATCGAACCCAGGATCTCTAGCGTAGCAGTCGCGCTGGGGACCACTAGACTAACGAGGCAGTTGTAAATTGTAAATTAAACATTGTAAATTGTCAATAAATAAATTGAATTGAACCCGCACCCTAGTACAGATTGTTTGATCACTACGCTAATGAAGATTTTTGATACTTTCTAAGTCCGTATCAAATAAATAAAAACGAGCTTTCTCGCACTAAATTTTTCCGCAGCTCTCACTCAATATATCAACACTTTTTAATTATGTAGGTACTCTGTATACAATCTTTGGACAACGAAGATTATATTTTTTCCTGGAATACCAGTTATCAGCGATTAATTATAACTATGTCAGGAGTGCAACACCGACTGGTTTTGACAACGGTATTCTTTGACGTGAACGTGAACACAAACGGACCACTGTGCAAGTTAATTACAGTAATACAATGACAGATAATACTCGTAGTAGGGATATTAAGTTTAAGTTTTTTATGCACTAGAAGTTTTACTAAGAAAATTGGCAACATAAGGCACATGCGAGCTCACCAGCGACAACAGAGTCCATTAAGCGGTCGCCGTGATGGAAACCAAATCACCATTATCATCATTAAGTTTAGTAGTAGGTATGTGCAGATTTATGACACGCGAATAGTTATTAGACAATATATAAAACAAAGCTTTGTTTGTTACAATACTTATAACTCGAGAACGGCTGGACCGTTTTTATGATCCTCGGTTTGTTGGATTTGTCTCCTCCCCGAATAGCGGATTATCACAAAAAAAAAACATTACGAAGAGGGAATGGATTGACAGATTTGACAGAAATAAAACACTGACACAAATGAACGTGGCGTTGTTTTCTGTGAAGTTTTATATTTCGGTAAGTCCAGTAGATAGTGTTTTGTGGATTTTCCGAACTCCTCATAAACTGATGATGTGATTTTGAATATTTTCATATTCATATATTTATTGCAATCCATAATGTACATATACAGGTGGTAAGAATAATAGACAGAAACAATTATGGACCCTGTCGGGCAAAGCAAAATTAATAAGTAAGAGAGAGGAGGAGCACTTTGATGCTTAACCATATTTCTTTTATTATTATTATTTTTTTGTATATGTTTAAATGGGTCCCTGGTTCAAGTTCAAGTTCAATCCAAATAATTTGAGACAAGGGTAGGAAGATGATGATACAGGGCAAGACAACGTTTGCCGGGCCCGCTAGTATTGAAATAAAGGGTACGCAGGGTGTACTTATGTACACCTACAGTTCGGCGTTATGCTAACGTCCCATGTAGCCTATCAGCCTATGTTATTTTAATAAACTTTCATAATTATTAAAGCATAATTGTGCCTTAATTTGACACATGGAAGCGTAAGTTTACGCTTTGAATTCGAGCTTTTATCAAATTAGGTATCAACCTACTTACTGGCTGATATTTTTACAAACACGACTTACAATTACAATTGGATACCTACACTACCATGACGGTCAAATTTCACTTTCATTCGCAGCCTGCCATATTTTTTTGGACCTGCTTCAAAGAAAGACCTAATTAATTTTCTTTTATAAATCGATAGTGCTTATTGACCGGATCAAAGACATCACCACCAACCCATATACAGTCCCACTGCTGGGCACAGAATGAGATGTTAGGCCATAGTCCACAAAACTAGCCTAATGCGTTGTTTATTTCATGAACGTAACGCACTTGTACTTCGTTCTCTAACCTGCACTAGGGCAATAATAAACTTGTTTTTGGAGTTAACCTGTCGGTCACTGCTGTAGTTAACCCGTTATAACTCAGAATGGTCAGTGCCGCCAGCCGACACCTCGTGTTCTAATGTGTTGTGTACATACATCTATTAACATTTCATGCTTCTAGAAGTCAAGTTTAAAAAAATATGTTTGATTTTGATTGACACTGCCATCTAGTTTGAAACAGCGTTATGAGTTTGTTATAAAAACGACTAGTGTTAGATGTTACCATATAATGAACATAGATGTCGCTACTTATTTAGATATTTCGAGAAATGATTATTTTTGAAGGGTTACAAAGAAGTATACAAATCTATGCATACACATACATATAGTTCCCGGTAAATTTTAGTACCTACGTAATAGAGGATCAGCTTGTTGCCATTAACAAATCTAAACCCCGTGCTGTATTATAAACCCTTTGTTCGACCTTGGAATCAAACTCACATCAGGCTCAGTAGCCGCGATTGGGATCACTAAAATAATAAACCAGTATTTTTTTAATTACTAAAAATATGTGTAATTTCTATCAAACAAAAGCTTTGCTTTTGATTGCATGGTCGACTGACTGAAGTGACATTGATTTTGATTGCAAGACAATTGCCTGTTAGTAGTCGTCTACGCTTGAGGTTCTGGGTTCGATTCCCAGGTATACCAAGGTATTATTGTTTTTTTTTATCAAATTCTCATTAGCAGCCCGGTTAATGACAATAAGTACGCCCCCTATTACATCGGACTTCACATACCGGTGAACTATGGGTGTACATTAGTACGTACACCTCTGCTTAAACCCTTGGGGAATACCTGTGTAATAACATGTTAAGTATGAATCCTATGCATGCATTATCTATGTACTTAATTGTGGTATCTAATCACATCATCATTTACAAAGATGTGACCTCTAAAATTGCGCATAAAACAGAATACCTCATATTACGTTTTTATTACAATGTCATTGACAACAATGTTGAAGGCGTCCAATAAAATAATAAACACAATTTACTAAATAATGGCGTCAAGCTTTTAATATTATGTAGTCAATAAATTTACTGTTTTATGGTCATCTCGCACTGATGCCACAGAATCACTAGAAGGACTATGTTGCCGTCTCATAGGACTATAGGTCTTAAGCGCGACTGCTACGCTGAATATCGGGGTTCGATTCACCCGTTGAGTAGTATTATTTTGATTTTTTTATTCGTGATAGGCTTACGCTTGACCGCCAGTTCACCTGATGTTAAGCGACACTGCGATCTACGATGGAGCGCGCTTGCCTAGAAGAAACTGATTCAGTCGTCAACCACAGTCCTGTATAGATTAAAAACCAAAATGGAGATTTGTATAGGAAATTCGGAGTTTGACTTCGAGGCCACGCTTTTTCTGTATTGGGGAAGACCCAATCGGGAAGCGCATTCCACATTTCAGCGGTACGCATGATAAAAGTGGACTTAAAGCGTTTTTCTATGAAATTCTCAGTAGCAGTTTGGATATGTTCCCGGTGGTTATAACTAGGCCTCTTTACATGGGGTTTAAACATACTGATCAAAGTGTACATTAATGAGTACCTACACCTTTGCCAAACCCTTCGAGGAATACAGGCGACCAACTTAACCAGTCATGACTTTCATCGATAGGAGTCTGATAACCCTTATTATTATTATTAACTTTCTACACATTCCCTTCACACGTTACAAAAATTCGGACCTTGTCTACAGTAGGTACAATCTTGAGAACTTGTAGATATTTACGAATTTCTAACTGCTATGGTGAAAATACCACTTGGAACAAAAACCTATACCTACCTACTTCTTGTTCGTCTCAAACCCTCCAATTGGAGGGCTTTTTGAGTCATTTCCGCGAGAACAAACATTCCATATCTACAATATTTAGAATATTAGGTATTGATTGATTATTATTACGGCAACGCATCAGCAAGGCCTCTGGTGTTGCAGTTGTCCATGGGCAGCGATGATTACTTACCATCAGGTGGCTGGTCTGCTCGTTTGCCGACAGAATTAATAAAAACAAAAAATATATAATGACTTTCTTTTTAAATTCTGTATATTAAATATTATTCTTATAAAACAAATTATAACCTATTTATTTCTCTCTTTTCAGGACCAGTGCCACTAGCTAGGAATATAAGACACTTGCCGTGCATATCAAGAAGAACGGCACAAGAGGGGATGTGTATGTTTGCCATAGATTGCCTCAAAGCCAACGGCACCCACCTCGGGACCTGCATAGATAGATTCTACTTCGGATCCTGCTGCCAAATACCTGACAAGACTATCCTACCACAAATCATAGGCAATAATATCGAAGATAATTCAATAGACAGTGCGAATTTCGTACATCCACAAATCGAGGACAAAGTTCATCCGACAGTTAGTAAGATACCAGATATATTCCCAGCAAAGACGACTACTACGACTGAAAGAGTTGAAACTACAGTCACAGAAAAATCTGAGACTATCGAGGATAGAACTGAAACTATCGATCTAGAAACGAAATCTGATGAACAATCGACTATTGATAACAAAATAGTTAACGATGATGTTAAATTTACAACATCTGCTATAATAGAGACTACAACTAAAGCTGAAATCAAATTTACTGAAGCTCCAGTTACTGAACAGCCTATGAAATTATCTACGTTCCAGACGGTATCAGGTGAAAATAGTGTGGTTACAGAAAAACCTCAAGCTACGCAAGAAGTTACGAAAGGTACAACAACAGCCAAGCCAAAACCTACTCGTAAACCTGCGAGACCTACCTTCAGGCCATCACAAAAGCCTTACAACCCTACCAGACCTCAGTACACCTTATCAACTTATAAACCAAGGCCTGTAAAGCCAATAGCAGCATATAATACTACTAGAAAGCCACCGTACAGGCCTCCGAGTAAACGGCCTGCGACGAAAAAGCCTTTACCTCTTCCCCCTAGACTTAACATAACTATACTACCTCAATCAACAAGCTCAAAGCCCATATTCACTAGGCCATCCTCAGTTTCCATCACATACATCAACACTACAGTATCATCACCAACACCAACGGAATCAACAACTTCTACAACTACAACCGAACAACCATCTTCATCAACAACAGTTGTTACAGAAAAAGTTGTTGAATCAACGCATCCTGTAACTGAAGTAGAGAAATCAACTGAAGTTTCACCAGCTTATACTGAAACTGAGAAACCAATCGAAAAAACTACTATTCCCGAAGCAACAATTGAAACAACGGTGACAGAAGCTGTTAAAGAAACGACTGCACAAGTTACTGAAGCAATAGAAACGGTTGCTACTACAGAAGCGGAGCTTGTGACAGAAATTGAATCGTCTACTGCTCCGATAGCTGCGTCGGTTTCAACTGAATCGAATAAAGTTGAAACGTTGGCCCCTGAAGCGGTTGTCACGAAGGAACCGGAGAGGATCACGGTATCAGATGGTGAGTTTGTATATCACTCTTTTAATGCATATATCTTTAAAATGCCTTCTATATTAGTCTAGTGGTCCCTAAGCGCATCTGCTATGCTACAGCGTTGTTTTTCTTTGAATTTCATTTATATAATGGCTTAACGCCGGGTCCGGCGGAGCTTGAATTGCCATTGAAATCGTAATTCAGACAATATTCTATCAAATTATATTATTATCCGGATTTGGATACCGTAAATCTAGGTTTCTACGATACTATTTCGTCTACTACTACTTCACTGAAAATAAAAAACGGAATAATCGTACCAAACTTGGTAAAGTTCTCAAAAATTGCATTCGTTTACATTTATTTCCAGTGAAGTGTTTTGGACGAAATGGTAACGTAGGAACCTAGATTAACGGTATCGGAATCTGAATAATAACAGAATTTGATTGAATTATGTTTGAATTGCGATTTATGTGGGTATTACGTTTGTAATAGAAATTCGGTCCGTCGGACTCTTAAGCTTTTAATATGATGTAGTCAATAACTGTTTTATGGTCATCTCGCATTGATGCCACAGAATAATTAGGAGGACTATGTTGCTGTCTCATAGGACTATAGGTCTTAAACGCGACTGCTACGCTGAATATCGGGGTTTGATTCACCCGTCGAGCAGTGTTATTGGGTTTTTTTTATTTCGTGATATGTTTACGCTTGACCGCCAGTTCGCTTGATGTTAAGCGATAGGTACTGCGATCTACGATGGAGTACGCTTGTCTAGAAGAAGCCGAGTCACTCTTGATTTAAAGACACCTAGATTACATCTATCAGGGCAGACCCACTCGGGAAACGCATTCCACATTTCAGCGGTACGCATGATAAAAGTGGACTTAAATTCTCAGTAGCAGCTCGGAGTTTGGATTTATCCTCCTGTTATTACATGTTTGTAATATGGAGGGCTTGTATTGTAATGTATACGCATATCACGCAAAAAGTACTAGAGGAAATTGGATTTAGTATTCACATTTCTATTGCTGAAAATCTAAATTAAAATTTGGTGCATGTTTCATCTTGATACGCCATCTATAAATCAAGTTATAGTAAGTAAATGCTAGTCTATTTTATTCCTCAATACATAACATAAAAAAATGGTTGATGCCGGTTATAAAATTGTCGTTACGTCTTTACCATCAGTTAATAGTGATTGATATTATCTATCATCAGGATAATAATATACTTTAGTTATCTATTATCTATGATCTCTTGTAGATCCAAATCTTTACATCGTGTCATGAATGTCAATATGTGTAGGGATTGCCAACATCTAGTCTAATCTACAATATTGCGATGTAGTTTTTAAACCCACATGGCTCTTGTTTGTATTTTTTTTTTTATAATTTAGTAGATAAATGAAGATAGGGATTAGGTATAGGTGTAGTTCCACTACGCTAGTCTAGTGCAGTTTTGCTAGTTATTATTAAACAAGTTGATGCGCAGGCAACAAGTTTGATTCGCATAAAAAAAATGACATTATGTCATTCTCCAAGGTCCAATCTATCTCTATACCAAAATTGATTCAGTAATTTCAGCATGTAAACATAAAAAGAGACAGAGTTACTTACGCATTAGCTTTTTCCCGCGGTTTAACTCGTGACATAAAGTGACGTGATGTTTAACTCGATTAACAATGTAGCCTATGTTACTTAGGGATAATGTAGCATTCTATTAGTGAAAGAATTTTTAAAATCGGTCTAGTATTTTTTGAATTTATCCATTACAAACAATCAAATCTTTCCGCAGTTTCACTCGCGTCCCAAAAAGATTAACATACTACCTATAAGTCCGATTCTAGGCGGCGTATCAAGATGAAACATGCACTAGATTTTAAGTTAGACCTCTAGCAACCCCCATATTAGGTTTTCTCCTTTTTTAGAGATCTACCACCTGTAGTTTTGATAAACTTCCTCGATAAATGGACACATAAAGTTTTGTCCAATTCGAACCAGTAGTTCCTGAGATTAGCGCGTTCAACCAAACACAAACTCTTCAGCTTTATAATATTAGTTAAATGATATACTTATCTAGCTGTACCCCGCGTTTTCACCCGCTAAAAAATTACACTTTCATACAAACTTTCACCCTCCTATTCACCACTTAGGGGTAGAATTTCGGAAAATCCTTTTTTATCGGATGCCTACGTCATATACAGAACACATCCTCCAAGTTTCAGGTCTCTATGATCAGCGGTTAAGGCTGTGCATTGATCCGTCAGTCACTCATTCAGGACAAAGCATTTTATATGTATATAATTATTATGTATGGCGTAAATAATAAAAAAAAAACAGCCGCGATAGCCTAGTGGTATGACCGTTGGACTGCCAAGTCAAAGGTCTCGAGTTCGAGCCCAAGGCACTCACCTCTGACTTTTCGAAGTCATGTGCGTATTAAATAGTTAATTATCAAGCGCTTAAACGGTGAAGGAAAACATCGTGAGGAAACCTGCATGCCTGAGAGATTTTCTCGATGGCGTGTGAAGTCTGCCAACCCGCACTAGGCCAGCGTGGGTGACTATAGCTTAATCCCTCTCATTCTGAGAGGAGACTCGTGCCCAGCAGTGGGACAGTATAATGGGTTGATTATGATGATTATGACGTATAAAAATACCACAGTATATAGTCACGCGGTTGTTTTTGTCACCTGTCAATTTGACACCCACCTACGCGATAATTCTGTGAACCTAAGTTCAATGACTCTGGACAATACACTTTATGAACTGATGCGATATGTGTTTGTTTGATAGCTCATGCATGAGCTTATTAGGTAGTAATGAAAGATATGTAAAAGAATATTATGGGCGTTTTTATCTTTTAATTAAAGTGTTAGCTACATCCACCACATAATTATAATATGTACTCGTTTAAGGATAAATCCAATGACATTATATAGTTAAATAGAGTTAGACACGTTATCCCCCTTCAAATGTGAATATTGTTTCGTGGGCAAATAGTGTCACTTATGCGATTGACCGACCTAAGGCGCAGAAGTGTGTTTGACAGCGCTATTGACAGCAATAAATTTTAATTTTATTTGTATGTGCCGTCTTGTGCTGCGATACTACATAAATTATTATACTAAAGTAAGAAAAGACCAATGTGTATCTTAAGTAAGTTAATAAATTCTTAGCTCCCGTACAATTTATTTAATTTTTTTCGTTGCAAATAAAATTTAAAATCAAAGAAAGAGTCAGCGCATGCCCTATTAGCATGAGAGAAAGGGACCCAATACTTTTCATGTCACACGTCACTATATACAGACATACTGGACATATCAAATGTGTCATTTAAGACAACTGCTTAGTGCTATTTTTTTTCATCATAAGCTGCCTGTACATAGATACAGGCAGCTCATTAGTAAAAGCCTAAAATGTTTAGGATTATAGGTATGGACATGTAGCCGACTCAATTTTAAATGAAATTTTCTATGAACATGGCGTATCTAATAGTATTATATCATTGGATAAATCTCTCAAATAATACATTTTCAGACAAAACGTAAAATCTACAATATTTTACATTTAGACACTGCATAGTACAGGACTTGATGGGTTACCTACAATCTGGGATAGTAGGTAACGCTAGAAAGTCGCAAACATAAAATACTGTTAATTTGTATTTAATAGTCCTGTTACTTAAGAATCCTGTTTCTTTTTATGTACGCCAGACTACCTTAGTATCAACTTTCCTTTTTCTTACTAGTCTATCCAAAGATATCTGTATGAGATCCCGGTTAGCGATAAGACTGCTCATTGTACCATTCTATTATATATAAAATTGTACGTTACATTAGTTTTGATGTGTAATAAATAATAAATAATAATAAGTATATTCTATTCTATCAAAGAAGAATTCCAAGTTGATTACTCTGCACCAAGTTATTTTAGTGAATGAAAAATTCGACCGCGGGCAGGATTCGAACCTGCGTCTTCTGGTTAGATACACCAGACGCTCTGACCTCTAAACCACCGCGAGTCCCACCCGCCAGATCAAAATTTGCCGTCACATTTTGAATATACGTCTTAAAATGACGTTAGCATGGAAAATGCAAAAAAAAAACACAAAAAGATGGTTCTACACCAATTTTCACAATATTCTAGTAGTTTATCTGATTAGATTGTCTCATGACATACATAGCATAGCCTAGTGATGGACTATCGATAGTCCAATAGTCTATCGATGGTCCGTCGATAGACCATTGGACTATCAAGTTATGTTTCTAGAGACCAAATACTTTGAATTTTCATGTGCGAATTAATAAAAAACATCATGAGGAAACTTGCATGTCTAAGAGATTTTTACGATGTCATTTTGAAGAATGCCAACCCGCACTGGGCCCGTTTGCGGGCCCTATATAATAATATGTGATACATATATATCGGCCTGGTCACCAATTACACTAATATAAACACATATTATACAGGACAGTATAATATGTGTTCATATTACCCAGGACAGTGTGATTGGAGTGTCCGAAACTGTAGAAATCTTCAAAGTTTAGCGTCGCACGCTAACGCTAACGTCAATCTTTCAGTCGGGCCTTAAATTAGCAAATAACGTTCGGATTAAATATTTTTTCCGTTGGCAACTCTATTTACTAAGATACTTTGTAAGTAGTACCTACTTGTCAAGACGCCGACACTTTTAAAGTCACCTTTGGCGTATTTATTTCAAATAAATAAATGTTTGCGTTGCCTATATTGACAGAAGTGCTTGATACTTTAACTGATATGTTTATTCATGTATCTAAACAGCATAAATCTATGGTAAGTGTCGTTCGTGTTAAGTACCTAGGCATAAGTATACAACTTGAGTTGTAGCATGGAGAAATAAACAGTTATAGCGTTCAGAAGGCTCTAATTATTTAAATGTCTAAAATATAACTTAGATTTAATCGATGTCGCCGGACCTAAGCCTGCAGTATTTTTTATTTTTTTATCATCCATACCACCGCCGCCGAGTGTGTCTTCTCCGCGTAGATATAATCTGGATGTCTTTAAATCACGAGTGAATCGGTTTCTTTTAGGCAAGCGCGCTCCATCGTAGATCGCAGTGTCACTTAACATCAAGCAAACTGACAGTCAAGCGTAAGCCTATTAAGAATTAAAAAAAAACTCCCCTTTAATTTGCAGGTAATTATATGAACACTGTATAATTACAACTGTATAAATAGGGTGTTAAATATCAGAACATTTAGTTCCAACCAGATATTTTAGAAGGTCATTGTGCCCTCTATTCTCGTACTAGTGCTCGGTCAAGTCGACCAGTCTCTTGGGAATCTAGCCACGTATCTAGGCCGACACGAGCGCAGTCGGGTCAAACTCATTGTACTGTCTCACTTACATTGCAGGGCTCACTTTCTTTTTTATATTCGTTTTGTGAGAAATGGGGGAAACGGTGACTAAGTGTTACTTAGTGTAACCATTCTATAATAATTAAGTACGAAAATATAAGATGAAATGTCATTTTGGATGTCATTGTCAGTTACTTTTGACATTTCAAGTTTTCACTATACCCATAATTTTTCAATATGGCGCCAATACCTTCTATTAGGTATGTCCTAGTTCCTGGCACCAGTCCAACCAACACAGAACGGTACTACATCAACGATCAATCACGAATTGCCGTGACTACCATGTTCCACTTACCTGCGCACGATACTCGTGAGAGTTGACAAATCTCCCTTTTTTAGGACAAAAAGCTACTGATTTATGGAAAGGGGCTTTTTGGCCTACTATTAGTTCCAATTTCCCTGGATTTAAATTTGTTTTGCGGGGCCAAATGTGTCTGGGTGGTGAAATATTTGCTAATACCAAAGGCACATAGGTAGACATTGTCTTATACGACTTAAACTATAGTCCTAAGGTCCTTAGGTCCTTAGGTAGGTAGATAGAAAAGCATCTCCTCGGTCCGAAATCAAACCTAGTTTGGTACGGTACCTACCTCGTAATGAAATCATACCATCACGCCTGAATTCCCTGAAGGCTTAGGCAGAGGTGTACTAATGTATACTCACAGGTCCCACAGTTCGGTATATTTAGGTCCCATGTAATAGGCGGCGAATCGGAAAAAAATCTAAACACCGGCTCCTGGGAATCGAAACCTGGCGTACCAGTCGCTTAAGACCAATAGAGTAATGAGGCAGTTCCTAATGAAATTTAATTACTAATAAAAAATGAACATTGACCTCTAATTTTACTGATTCTGTTATCTGCCGAGAAAAAGGGACATCCAAAAAATATGTTATCTACTAAATAATACTACTACACAAAATAATCTAATTGAATGTTAATTTACAGAAAAATGGCCAACGGAAGGCTGGGTATTGATATCAACAATACCACCAAAGACGGAATCCCCATCAACAACAACATCGTCAACAACTACAACAACAGCTGCCCCAACAACAACAACTACGACGACAACAGAGGCACCTATACCGGAAACCTCTCCACTAACAACACCAGAGCTCATTACAACGCAACAACAAACTTCACCAACGTCAACAACAACAACAGAGCTCCCGTCATCATCAACAACTCAACAACCAATTATAGAGTTTACGGTTAATGTGACGCTGTCGCCAACGATTCCAACGTCAACATCAAGTGTAGGCCTAACTACTTTCAGTTCAGTTTCATCTGAAAACGTTACTGAAAGTATTACTGATAAGAATGGTACTGTTGCTAATACCACTGAAGCGGCTAAGCCTAATGGTGAGTTATCTATTTAGAGAAACTATTAATTCATTATAATCACAATGTTATATTTTATTTACCGTAAAATTGGGCATTATAATTGGGTATCACTATAAAAACTTTTAATATGAGACCAACCCTGAAATAGGTAAAAAAAATAAGGTTGTATTTTCCAAAAATGTTGGAAGCAAAATCAGATTATTGTTTTAATTAATTTAAACATGTTAGATAATGCAAATGAGGTTATACTAACAGTTTAAAAAATCTTATGTATTTCAGAAAAAACAAATTTAAATCTTTTTTTTTTTGAGGAAAAATTGGTAGGTACTTGCACTTTTGTCCAAAGTTGGTACAAATTAGTGGACAACTATTTTAATATCTACAAAATTATGATAAAATAATACACATACCTATTGCAACTACTTAAATAAAATTGAATTTCACGCGTGCGAGCTGCATACGTTTATCCAATTGATATTAATAACTCATTTTGAGATTGGAAGTTTTAATTTTGGAACAACTTTTACTTAGTTTTTTTTAATGTAGTATTTATTATATCTAGTGATTATTTTAATGCCTCATTAGTTTCAGTATCCAAAATTGGCGGTGCCTGATGCCAGTTGTATATTTTAAAATCAAATTTTGTTTTGCAGAAGAGGTTAGTCCTACAACTCTGGCGCCAACAACTACAACAGAAGCGGTCAACATGTCTGATTATAAAAACGGTGAGAAAAAAATATATAAACTGAAACACAACATTTCTGTTTTTAGCAACGACGCCTATTGTTCTTCTGCTTTAAATTTTGTCCGTAGCCTAAACAATAATAAATAGGCAAACGATCCAAGAGGATTTTGCGCACACTGAAACAAAGGGCTGATTCAACCAATAAAAATTATCCGTCAAACTAATTTTTAAAATTTTCCTAAACTATACAATCCACTTGCACGTTCATTTGTGTTGTGTTACGACTATGAATCGTTTCGTTAATAATACGAGTTTAAGAGAGAAAGAATTAATTAATTGAGAGTCTTCGGTCAACTGGACTCGCTCACTACTGAACCCGCGAGTCCACTTGACCACATAATTTATGGTCTCCGTATCTCTGAGGAGGCGCGTGACTAGTCAGACTGTAAGTGATCAGTTAAATGATAATCCAATAGCGACAATTGTATAAAAATGTCATCATAAAGTTGTCATAACCATTCATTTTCCTTTCATTGTTAAATGCAATAAATCAAGAACAAATTAATTACATATAATTAAACAATTAAAACAAATTAATAATGCTGGCCTCGATTTTCTTGAATTGAGTCGCGTATTACTTTTTCAAAATCTTTCTATCGTGAAAGAAAAAATCTCTAGAGACCTATTTCACACAGGGCCGCGTCTTCAGAGTCAGTTATTGTAATTTGTATTTACTAATTAATAAAATTAATCTAGACACACAACCACGTGCAAGTCAAATTCGCATTGTTGGGTGTTATTTTTCATAAAAACTTAACAGATTTTTCATTTTATATTGTAAAAGAAACCATAATAATTCCGAAAGGTGTTCAGTAACCAAACCAATTATAAAAGCCAAAATTATAGCCCATAAAGGATATATTAATAGAACATTAAGTAAAAAAAAATAATACGCTAGCACAATCATCCGTCAACAGAATAAGGAAGTGTTACTATGCCGTGGCATGACGTTAGTTAATTGTTAGATTATTAACTACAGTTTAATTATACGATGCCATTGTTGGATAAACAGATTGTTAGACTGTGTGCTCAATGGTCGAAGGGTTTTACATAAAAAAGTGTGCTTATTATTATAATAATGCTTTTAAAATTTAAAAACAAGCAGTATTGAGTATTTCCTTCCGTGCCTTATGCAACCAAGCTTTAAATAAAATTATTAACGAATAATTTTATATGTTACATTGAAAATACGGTTCTGTTTTGAAAGAATCCCTTTTTTACATGATCCTTTTTTAAGGTTTTGATTAAAAAAAAACATAGAATATACACCAATACAATCAATTCAAATGCAATTAACATATACTCGTATGTATATAATTATCTAAATCAATATTATCAAGTCAGATGTATTTTTGCTCCTAATACTAAGAGTAATCGCAGAATATTTTGTTCACAAGTGCACACCTAACCTAGCAATCGTGATAATTAATGAAAATGTCCCCACGGTCACGGATGGTTGGATTAGGGTTTTAATTACAGATTAATTCAAATACATGTCCATTCTGATTAGCTGGCAAATGAACATAACCCAGCGGACTATTAACCGCTGTGTGCTAGTTAATAAATCTGAGATTAACGTTCGATTGCACCGTGGCAAGTTGGATGATGCATGGATAAATTGTAACACATATATTACCAACGTTTAATAAAATAACTTTTTAATTAATTCGACATGTATTTAGTGCTGCCATCTATACGCCATGCCAGTTTTGATGCAAAAAGTGTTGGCTGGACGTACCTATTCGAATGTCAATTCTTAAAAAATCATAGATTCTTTGGCTTCAGAGTCAGGTTCTTAATTCCTATATATGGAGCACTAAACCAATCCACCATTCTCCAGATCCATGAGGATTTTGGGCGCGATAAAATAAAAGGATTAGGGATATGAGCGCAACAAAATCATTTTGTCATAACATACCATCACGCCTGTATTCCCCGAAGAATTATGCAGAGGCGTAATAATGTACACCCACAGTTCGCCGGTATATTTAGGTTCCATGTAATAGGAGACGAGCCTATTGCCATTAACCGGGCACAAATTCCAAACTCCGAGCTGCTACTGAGAATTTCACAGAAAAACCCAATAACACTTTGCTCGACCTGGGAATCGAACCCAGGACCTCTATCGTTGCAGTCGCGCTAGGGACCACTAGACTAATGAGTCATCATTTGTTTTTTAAATACATTAGTATTTTATTTTTCTAAATGACATTAATATCACAAGTTCACTTGAACATTACCGATACCCAAATTCTTGTCGGATGTAACATGTTGTCGCATTACGATATAGTGAAAAATTATGTCGCTTGTTGACGCATGTAAATTCTCCTGACGTCGTCTGTCTAAATAAGCATATAAGAAAGAGCATACAGATAAAACAAAAACGACCCAAAAGCAAATAATATGGTGAGTTGTTACAATATGGTAAAATTGACACAATCGTAAGGAATTTTAAAGTAACCGAGATAATGATGAAATGTTTATTACAAAGAGAAAAGAACGCGTGACTCACCAACACAATATTGCAACTACGAACTTTGGAATAAAAAGTTGGAAATTCCTTTCCTGACGTTCACATTACATAAAACATGATATTTGGAAGTGCCTAAATGTATTGGCTACGATTGCCGAGAAGATTTATTTAGGCAAGAAATCACCAAATCACATCCAGGACTTTGGATTTGAAACCGGTTAATGACAACTAACCAAAGCTAAACGCGATAAGCCCAGCATGATGGTATAAAAGCCCCTTTCTGAATCCTGTGCCCAACAGTAAGACAGTGCATGGCTTGATGATAATGATCGCAATAGGCTTGCCTATTTGAACAAAAGAACATAGGAAAATCGCTGGCATACTCTAACTTAACATCTCTTTTGAAGATAAGTATTAATATACCATTTCAATTTTTAAAAAGATCGCACCGCTGACATAAATGAGTACAAATCGTCATCATTAATACGACATTTATAAGAATTAATTATTAAATTTTATTAAGGTTTTAAAATTTTATTACGATACATAATGACATCTCCAAAAACCCTTACTTATTTATTTATTTTAATAAACCCATACAAATATAGCGGCAACCGGGTTAAAGACCTTAGATTCCCGACAAAAAGCTTCTATAGCAGTGTATAAACAATAATAAAAATAAAAAACTGTTCGGTGCTCAAACAAAGAGTAGTGAGATCGCGAGGCGACCGCACGCCACGGCCAAGGCGTTCGCAAGGACGAATGTTGTGGCTTTTGCATTGACATTTAAAAAAAGTAGTCCTCTTGAACTGACAAGTACGAGTTTTAAAAAAAGTGCATGTACGACAAGAATAAGTGGCATTACTGGCATTAACACGGAATTCCTTGGACTTGTTCGAAAAATAAAAGTGTTTAAATCATAGGCGTAAATCTAAATTTAAATTACTTAAGTTCGGAAAATGAAAATATAAATTTAATAAATTCAAAGTGCATTTGATGTTATGTTAAAAAGTGGGACTGGCTGAATGCCAAAGTGGTTAATAAGAGTAAGAATGTAGAAATAAAAATGTCATGGGAGTACGAGGATAAAGTGCATTTGTAAACTGGATCAGACATTCGTGCTTCGAATTAATTTCGATTTGTGAATTCAAAAATCATTTGAACATTTGAATGTGAATTTTCGGACGTAGTGACGAGTTTTTAAAGTGTTTTAAGTTCCATAAAATTTACTGATTAGTAGTATTTAAAATAAACTTGATAGAGATTAGATAAAAATATTATTTGTAAACGTAAAATTACATTTCTGGCCTTTGTATTAAGCACGTACATCAAATTAAATGTGTATAAATATAGTTTTAAAATGGCAATTTGCTAAGCAAAAAGTTTAATTAGGACTTTACAAGTTTTATTTAACAAAAACAATACAGACACAATATAGTTACGGAAAAAATAAATTGAACTCTTTTTGTCATTACCAAAGATTGTGCAAAGATTGATTTAAAAAATATATTTAAAATTTTATCTACATTGGAGAATTACTAAGTGCAGGTTTTGTTATACTTTTAATTTTAAGTGTCAAAATATGACAAAGCTTGAGGTAGACTTTTTACCGCGCGAGTAGATAAAATCTTTCAAAACAAGTACATCGACCTTTTGTTTTTAAAATTACACATGCCTACATACTTACTTAAAGATTGAGTAGAGTAGAACAGTAAATAATTGACGTAGTTATTAAATTTTTATTGAGCGCATCAAAGAAGTATTATTTAATTCAGTTAATTTAAAAAAACAAAATTACATAAACCTGGAAGCGGAATTAATTACTAGAAATTTTACTGAAGATAAATCTTACAATAAGGTAATAAACAATCAAACCAACCACAAACAAATAAATCAACCAATAAACAAATAAATCCGCTGCTAAAAAACCAATAAATCTCGCTAAAACCCCAATAAATCGATCCATAACCCAATAAATGCAATAAAATTCACCATGATTCTAAATTCAACGTTATTGGTGCTGGCAGTTTGTGGGCGAAGACTGTGGCAGGCTCCTCAGGGGCGTATCGTCGGTGGGACGAAGTCTGGCTTCGGGCAGTGGCCGTGGCAGATCTCCCTGAGGCAGTACAGGACTTCGACCTACCTTCACAAGTGTGGGGCGGCGCTGTTGAACGAGAACTGGGCGATTACGGCTGCCCATTGTGTTGAACAGTGAGTATTTTGGTCTTTATTTCATAAAATCTTTGGAAATTGATTGTTATTATGTCCGCAGAAGTGACCAGCCCACTGCCACTTTAGTTTGCTTATTTTATTCGTATGTTTTATTTCATATTTTATTATTTTTATATTATTATATCACTTTAGTTCTTCTATTGGGACTAGGACTATCCAATTGTGGTAGATGATTATAAATTCAAAAATAGTCCCGATACTCAGTGTCGTAAATGCCAGTTATTTTTGTGTTAACGTTTGCCATTATGGTTCTTAAAAGAAAACCATTTGGCTTTCACTGCTTGAGACTGAGTCGAGACTAGATCGGGACTATCTTTTTGTGATTTTTTTACATTTTCCATGCTAAGATTATTAAGTTATTTTTTTAGTAAAGGAAAAAATTCAATCGCGGGCAGGATTCGAACCTGCGTCTTCTGGTTTGATATACCAGACGCTCTGACCTCTAAGCCACCGCGAACCCTACCCGCATGATTGAAATTTTGCCTTCACATTCTGAATTTACGTCTTAAGGTGACGTTGGTGACATCTAGATCGGGACTATTAATTATTCTGAATATTTTGATGAACTGAATCGACCTTCCGATTCTTATGCATTATGTTATTCGGGTTATAATTTTACCGAGAATGTGTCTGTGTCGTCTTGCGTTGCGCTCGTCAAGCAGACACTAAAAGCTTAATAGAGAACCTCCTCCTTTTTGAAATCGGTTGAAAATGTCATAAACATTACGGACATAGTCCTTCTTATTACAAAAAGTAGATTTACATTATATAGATAGATACTTACCACATTCTTCATCCATCAGAGACGATAGCTATTTATAGTAGGTAGGTACCCAATTACGTAGGAGTATGTTTGCGAGGAATCATATCTGACAATTGTGTAGGTATATGGTATTTTTCCTTAAGATGACCTACTGGATATCAGTTTGCTTCAATGTCGAATATTATTTTGTGAATTTATTTCCTTATTCAGTAGTAATACGGAGCAGATTTCAATACGGACCGGGCATAATTATAGGAACAAGAACAGTTTCTGGATGTCAACCTTATTATTGTGATTTCTTATATTTTAAAACGCACTCTCAAAATGTTTATCTGGCTAAATAATCAGACAGATAATGAATAAACTGTGTAAACATCGATATTTTTGGTCTCACTAAACTAAACTAAATAAAAAATACGGGATTTCTACGACAAGAGGCTTCTCAAAAGCTCACAGGGGAGATAAACATGGACTGTTTTTCTTAATTTGTACACTAAATAAGAAAATCACGTAGGTAATAGGGGGATATAATTTATTTGTAAAATTCACTAATTATTAAGGAATAGTTATTTTTTAGTAAAGGAAAAAATTCAATCGCGGGCAGGATTTGGACCTGCGTCTCCTGGTTGGATACACCAGACGCTCTGACCTCTATGCCACCGCGAACCCGCATGATTGAAATTTTGCCTTCACATTCTGAATTTACGTCATAAGGTGTACGTATTAAGGAATATCCAGTTTTTTTTTGGAGATAAAAAATGACTTCGTTTATTTATTTATTTTTGTACTCATTAATATAAATATTTAGGTGATTGCATTTACAATAAATTAAAACTACCATACTACTTAGCATTAATAATCATATAAGTAATTATAAAATTATAAAATAATGTATTAATCTAAATCCTTTTTTTTAATTTGAATAAATTCTCTGAATATAAATATGAATATTTTGGTTATTTAGATTCAGGCTGTATTTGTTTATAAACAATTTATTTATCCAACCAGTGTACCACCGTCGGAGTTGCTCGTGCGTTTGGGTGAGCATGACCTAGCCCAGACCGATGAGCCTTACGGCTTCGTGGAGCGAAGAGTCCAGATCGTGGCCAGCCACCCACACTTCGACCCGGCTACCTTCGAGTATGACCTCGCACTGCTTAGGTAAGATTTTTTTATAGTAAGACTACAAACAAGGATACAGACCGCCTGATGGTAAGCGTCAACCGCAGCCCATAGACGCCAGCAACACCAGTAGTATCACTAGTGCGTTGTCATCTTTGAGACATCAGTTGGTCTCAGCCAGTTTAGTAACTATACTCATCAGTTATTATACTGGCTCATTAGTGCTTCTAGATTCGATTCCCAGGTCGAGCAGTGTTATTGGGTTTTTCCTATTAAATTCTCAGCAGCAGCTCGGGACTTACCTGGGATCTAAACTGCCGGCGAACTGTGGGTACACGTCTGCCTCATCCTTCGGCGAATATAGGCGTGATGGTATGTTCATAATAGAAGATATGCAATAATACAAAAGATGTATCTACATCAAAAGCTATGTTCGCAATAAAGTTTATTTATTTTTTCTTAAATCTACGGTTCACAAAAAAAGCAAAAAGTATGTAATATTATACCTAACAACACTATTAGCTTGACATGTCATTAATTAACAGATACGCCCGCATACCGAGCATACCTACTTGGCATAATATATTAATTGCATAATTAACAAGCAACCATAACATTATTAATGTATAGTAATCTGCTAATCTCACAAAAGACTGTAGTCGTTATAAAAACAGTTAGCACATCAACGCGCACGCCGCTTGGGATTGTTATTAGGGTACCCTAGGGTAAATAAAAAAACTCGACTGTTCTTGACTATAATTTGTGAAATATAGCTTGATACGTGTGACAGGCCTTATTAGACCATAGGAAAGTAAATTAAACAGATACAAATCTAATGAAAATTTCAAAGAAAAACACTTCTGTTTATAAGGTCATCAAAAACAATCTATTATATTCTCCCACTGTTGGGCACAGGACTTCTCTTAGAACGAGAGGGATTAGGTAGGCTATAGGCCATCGCGCTGACCTACTGCGGGTTGGCAGTTTTCCCACGCCATCGAGAGAATCTCTTAGGCGTGTAGGTTCCCTTACGATGTTTTCCTTCATCATTAAAGTACGTGAAAATTAGTTAGACGCAATAACTCAAAAGATTAACACAATAAATATCAGCGTTGCCAGTTTTTTCCGGGTAAAGCGGGATTTGGAATCTTTTTGAGTAAAAAATCGGGACTCGTCGGAAACAGGACATACTAAAAAAATGGCGGCCCGCCAGATTACACTTACTTATGTCAATTGGGGATGACATAAGTAAATGGCGCCTACGTCGCACCACACTATCGAGTAATCCCCGAAAAACGGGACTGAGCCTGTCCTGCACGGGACATACGACGCGCTAAAAATCGAGACGTCCCGTCGTCGGGATGTCTGGCAACGCTGATACGACTGATACAGAACCCAATCTGTTTACAATTTTGTTTGCAAACGCTACGTCGTCATCGACGCTGCGCAGGCGCGGTCACTCACCACTGCACTTGACCTTACAAGGTTCACTACCATGTTATTTTAAACTATATTCGTGTTATTGCAATTTATTTGTTTTATTTTGTTATTAGTGACTGGATTCTTATTTCAATTTTAGCTGGCCGAGGATATAAAGTTGAGTTTTAAAAACCAAATTACGATAGTTTCATTTAAATTTTTTTAAATTAATTTCAACGTTTTATGTGATTAGGAAGATATCATATAATGTTTTAACGAACGGGTGTTGTTTATCTGACATGTCATGCAGCAATATTTCATTTATTTTTCATATCAATCTACATAGTATTGTGTAAGAATATTACACAATACTCTAGGAATTGCGATATTCATGATGTCAATACTAGAAATAAAAATAAGCTAATATTACCAATGACCAGACTCCAAAAAATCAGTAATTCATTTAAGTGTCAAAGTATTCGTTTCTACAACAAAATCCCAAGCCACATTCAAAATCTAACTATCAACAAATTTAAATTGCATATTAAAAATGTACTATGCAAAAAGGGTTTTTATAGAGTCATCGATTATTTGAACGATAAAAATGCTTGGGATTGAGCTGCTCTGATGAACCGGGCTATTACCATGCTAGTTAGTTGACATTGTGTATCCGAAATTTAATGTGACAATTTTATTTTAAGTGTTGACATTTTAATTGTTATGACATTTTAATTGTTGACATTTTAATTGATGACATTTTAATTGTTGACATTTTAATTGTTGACATTTTAATTGTTGACATTATAATTGTTGACATTTTAATTGTTGACATTTTAATTACTCTCATATTATTGAATTTTGACATCTTTGAATTTGTTAGTATTTTGCCGCGACATTATTGAACCGTGACATTTATATTGCAGTCATAAAAAAAAATATATATATATAATTTGTAAATGTGAGTACCATGTAGGCTTTTGATACATGTTAATTAAACAAACTTATTATAGTCTGGAGGCTTTGGGAACTTCATTAGACCTACACGAATGTCCTGCTGATCTGGTATGGCCGTGCGACAGGTCGTTGAGCTCCCTAAATTATGGTTGAGCTACACGATAACTGATGCATGCGTGCCGTCAGTTGGGACTGGTCTACTCAAAGCTGCTATGGTTCTTTCCTCAAAAGGCCATTTCAGACATTACCCTACATCGTACCACTCACTTATAAGTGTTCTTTCATATCTGGACTTTAAAAGAGACCATGATTCTCTGAGTTTGTTTCGGTGTTTCTTCTCAGAGGTCGTCAGTTAGGAAATGCCGAAGCCATCTAGCTAAAAAAAAACCTAAACCATGACATGTAAAAGTATCTCTAAAGATCTACTTGCAGAATAAATAATTTCATTTCATTTCATTTCATTTCATAATTCCCACATTAGTAGTGTGTTCATTATTTAAAGGAGTATCTATCTAAAGAGTTTATCGATCAGAACCGTGCAATAACCTTACTGAAAATCCTCATGCATCGTCTGCCTTAGGGCCCATGGGGTAGGGAGCAATTCCCTTATTTTATTGTCATTAACTGGGGCACAAATCCAGAGCTGATACTAAAAAAATCTTAGAAAACTCCGAAAACACTGTCAGGAATCGGACCCAGTAGCCGTTGCTTGAGACCACTACACCAATAAGGTATGTAGTTTTGATTCGATAGACTCAACTTTGATTTGACATCTTGACATTGAATTAGGGTCGAATTTTGATGCACGTAAAATGTAATGCACGAGTGAAACTTGCGGCTTCGGCACGTAGTCGGCAGTAACTACTATAAATAAGTTATTCTGTGTATTTGGCTCAAGGCAGTGATAGTTTGACGTGCACAATATCCTCATCCGTATAGCTGTTTCCCATCTATATTGGCGTTGGCTTCCAGTTTAACCAGGTGTGCCGGAATATCAGCGTTATGTATGACAACCAGGACCGACTCTTTGAGGCATGTCATTGCTCGAGCCGGTTCCCACCGAGCCAGTGTAAGAAGAAGCGGCGGCAGGCTAATGGCTAGGGAGTCGGACTTGCGATCATGTGGTTGAACCGTCGAAACCCACCCTTTGCACTACTGACGTGAACCCACTCGTAGCACAAGCATTTAGCTTAGCACGAGGGGTTAACAAATCTAAGCTATAAAAAAAAGTGTCTTTAAAGACAGTTTTAAGCCCCTAATTAATCAAAATACAGATCCAGCCATCCCTAGCTGTCCCCGCAGCAATGCCCTAAGCTGAGGTCCGAGTTCTGTTATGGCCGGTCCCAATATCCAATCCGTCGATAGATTTGCTTACCAGAGATAATACTTTGACATTACTTGTATGGGACCTTAGGTCAAAATCCTGTTAGAGACGTCCGTAACTGCTGTTGCTTAGTTTGTAACTTGTCCTTCGGTGTCAAGATGCATTCAAAACAAGAGCTTATATAGGTCCGTACAAAAAGTAGGTACCTATGGAAGTATCTCGATGTGCTGAGAATCATTTTCTTTTTCTAGTTGAACAACCTTTATGTGTGTCTATCCTTTTTCGATGAATAACGTCTAAAAAGTATGTTGAGTACCGTTAAAATTAAATTTTGTTTTGACTAAACTACATTAACAATTTTATGACTTTTACCGTGCATTTTAACGCTAATAAGTAATATTATACACACGTATTTTTGTGTAGATTTGTATAATTATTATATACATAAATTATACGAAAATAGCTTGCTATTTATAGTAACTATTATTCAATTAATGTTTAACAATAAAACACAAACAACTCAAAATATACTTTCTTTCCGTGAGGAGAAATATATTTAGTAATTTTAACAATAAGACGTCCTGACAATTATAAAGCAACAGACAAAAAAACACTAAAAAATTGCCAAATCGGTCGAGCCGTTCTCAAGTTACGATCCTTACTAATATTATAAACGTGAAAGTTTGTGGGTATGGATGTGTGTTTGTGGGATGTCTGGATGTTTGTTAAGCTTTCACGCCAGAACGGCTGAACGGATAAAATTTGGCACACAGATAGATTATAGCCTGGAAGTAAGCACTTGTAACACAAGCATTTAGCTTAATGCGAGGGGTTAACAAGAATACTAGTAATGTGCGACCCACATTGCTACTAAGCTTTTTTTTAAAAAAAAAGACAGGCTACTTTTCATCAAAGTCGTGAGCAGAAGCTAGTCTTTCATGTATATATTTTATGATTGATTATTATTTAAGTATATAGATTATATAGACCCCTGGAAAAGCATATATGGACCACTTCAGTCAGATGCGCAATTCTTCCCACCGTACCATGGATTGAGAGGATGAAGAACCGTAGTTACCTACCTATATAAGAAATAGGTACCTAAATGCTAGAAAATCTATTTTGGGTTCATAAATATTAGTCGCCAAATGGTTTTTGAATCAAGACCTAGATTATTCAAAATTATGCTAAAAGGATTTAGAATTATGCGAACATTTGAATCACGTTCAGGTATTTAAATAACGAGTTCAAATTAACATAAAGCTCCCACATTTTTTATTTATAATGTGTCGATTTTGCATTTTATTGTATTTTTAAGTTTTTGAAACCATATGAAATGACCAAAGTTTAGCATTTTATTTTTCTCAACCTGAGAATCGCATTTAGGCCATTACGCGCTTGTAATCACGAGATCAATTATTAGGTCGTCAGTTAAGATTGATTTAGGTACCCAAAGCCGCTGTGACTCCTTCAAAAGGTCTTTTCAGACATTGTCCTCTAACTTACATAATCAACCCAACTGTCCCACTGCTGGGCACGGGTCTCCTCTCAGAATGAGAGGGATTAGGCTATAGTCCACCACGCTGGCCTAGTGCGGGTTGGCAGACTTCACACGCCATCGAGAAAATCTCTCAGGCATGACGGTTTCTTTACGATGTTTTCCTTCACCGTTTTAGCGCGTGATAATTAACTATTTAATACGCACTTGACTTCAAAAAGTCAGACGTGCCTGCCTTGGGTTCGAACTCGAGACCTTTGACTTGGCAGTCCAACGATCATACCACTAGGCTATCACTACTTATCCTCTAACTTGACCATCACATATTTGCGTATTTATAAGCGATTCATTTCAGAGGTCGTCAGTTAGAAATAATTAACTAAAATCATAAAGATATTGACTTCTAGAAGTGTCATTACATTAGATATACTTATTCATAATTTAAGCAGGCAGTTATTTTAGCAAAGGAAAAATTCAATCGCGAGCAAAATTCGAACCTGCGTCTCTTGGTTGGATACACCAGACGCTCTACGCCACCTCTAAGCCGCACCACCCGCCTGATTGAAATTTTGCCTTCACATTCTGAATTTATGTCTTATGGTGACGTTGGCGACATCTATGAATAGCAATTTACCTTGCTTCTCAATCGACACGACTTACTTTACCTATGTTTAGGTCCCATGTAATAGAGGGCGAGTCTATTGCCATTTTCGCAGGAATCCAAACTACGAGCTGCTACTGAGAATTTCATAGAAATACCCAATAACAATTTGGTCGACCTGGGAATCGAACCAAGGACCTCTAGCGTAGCAGTCACACCTACGACCACTTGACAAATAAAAATGTATTTTTACAGTAATCTGTATAATGTTATCATGTTTCAGGTTTTACGAACCAGTGACGTTCCAGCCCAACATTCTCCCAGTATGTGTGCCAGACACTGATGAAGATTTCGTCGGAAAGACTGCTTACGTCACCGGCTGGGGCAGACTCTTTGATGGTAAGAACATGACATAGTTTATAAGTTGGGGCCAAAAAGGCCGTAAGAATTCTTCTATAATCACGTGGGAGAGTCATGCTTCGGCACGAATGGGCCGGTTCGACCGGACTGATACCACGGCCTCGGCAACAACGCTTACGTTGTGTTTCGCCGAGTGAGTGAGGTTACCGGAGGCCCAATCATCTTTTTAAAAGGTCGGCAACGCACTTGTGACTCCTCTTCTGGTGTTGCGGGTGTCCATGGGCAGCGGTCATCGCTTACCATCCGGTGATCCGTCTGCTCGTTTGCCCTCCCATCCCATAAAAAAAAATACGTGTGGCACTCGGGGACTGCCGCGGTAAAGCTATTGCATAGCGTTTTTTATCAACTTATGTAATACAACTAATGCCACCTAAAGGCGGGTTGCTGAACTAAAGAGACAAGCGTGTTAGGTTTTTTTCGTTACGGAATTTCTGGATTCGGTCCCCACGCTCAAGGCCCGCGATAGAAGCTATGCAATAGCTTAAAAATCTACAACTTTCTTGACAATATTTTCAAATAAATTAAGGCCTTTTTTTATATTGTTTTTTTTATTGATATTTTTATTTGTGCCCAGTAAATAGTAATTGGCTCGCCCCATATTATACTAGCCCTAAACATACCGGCGAACTGTGGGTGAACATTAGTACCTATATAACCTCTGCCTAACCTTTCGGGGAATACAGGCGTGGTGGTAGGTATAGTAAGTTATTTTGAATATATAGTAAGTAAGTTATCTCTTCTCATTCGCGACAATTACATCAATGGATTATGTAGTTATTGTAGTAATATTTAGAGATTATTTTGATGTAACAAAAATACATTAATCACCAATATTCTCCATCAACAGAGGGTCCATTACCCAGTGTCCTGCAAGAAGTCAAGGTTCCGGTCATCAACAACTCGGCGTGCGAGGCTATGTACCAGGCCGCCGGCTATAATGAACATATACCCAACATCTTCATATGTGCTGGACGCAGCAAAGGTGGTGCTGACTCCTGCGAAGGTAACCATCGTAAAAGCCTACCCCGGACTTTTTTTAGTAGGATCTCCAACAAAGAATACATCTTACGTGCTATAGTAGTTTTTACAACAATAGGTTCCTAGTGTTTCCTCAATTACAGGAGACCACATCATGCAGTAATATAAAAGAAAAAGATTTTCTGGCCTTTCAGAAAAGAAATTAATAAAACAAGCATAGGATTTGGGAAAATTCTGTAGTTACTGAGCTACCTTAGGGTTTGACAAGGTTTTTGTAACATAGCGCCGTTTTCTTGTTTTTGTTTTTTGGTACCAGGTGATTTACCTAACTATACCGGCGAACAGTGGGTGTACATTAGTACACCTCTGCCCAACCAGGGAAAACAGGCATGATGATATGCAGGTATGTTATGTAGGTAAAAAAAATTTAAGAGTTCTTCTGGTATTCCAGGTGACAGTGGCGGTCCAATGGTAGTGCGTCGCGAGCGCGACGACCGCTTCGTGCTGGGCGGCATCATCTCGTGGGGCATCGGGTGCGCAGAGCCCAACCAGCCCGGGGTCTACACGCGCATCTCCGAGTTCAGGGACTGGATCAACCAGATATTACTCTTCTAGAATGTGATAGTTGAAATTGCATAATTAATAGCCGTTTTGCAAAACGGCTATGAATTGCTAAATTTATAGCCGATTTATAAAATGACTAATTGATATTTTATTAGCCGAATTGTAAGATTATTATTTGGATAATTGATGAAAACATTCTAAGATTTTCAGAATGGCTATTTGCCACCATTATATACATAAATTGTATAAAACTCCAGTGCCTACAAAACGTGTTTATAATTAAAATAATTATAGCCTATTTCAAATGAAGAATCAACTATTTGATTAGTAATTGGTGCTCATTGGTCCGAAAAGTTATTTTAAAAAAGTGTGCTTATTTATTTATTTGAAACAAATGGGGAGCATTTTATGACAAATGAATATCTTTGAAATCACATTATTGCTTCCAAATTATAAGATGAAATATTAACGAGGATGGCCCTTTATCCCAGCATTTGGCTAAAAAGCGACGATTAGGTTATTTCTATACAAAGAGAAATCGTACAAGTTTTTCCTATAGGACACAAATTACTCTATCCGAGTCATAATTGTCAGCCTGACTAAGAGAGAAATGAAATGGCGATCAAAAAAATTTAGGTTTTTTAATTATTATTTTTTTTCAATATAAATACTGCAGGTTTTATTTCCTAGTTTTTTATTTTTCTCTTAAAGATCATTTCTTTTGGGAAATAAATGGTCAATCCTCGGTTATATAACTAATGTCTCATTTAGATAAAATTAAACGAATTTATATTATAAGTAATATTATTATACTTTTGTAAAAATGTCTTAGAATTTATGAAATAACTGCCAAGGGCTTATTGATAAGAAAAAAAGAGTTCCAATTCTTGAATTAAAATTATAAAAACAAGTATTTCTTTTTAATTTTAGTAAAATAAAATAATTTTAGGTGTAACGGATTCCGTCCATAATTTATTTTTAGCTAATTATTTGTAAATATTTTCGATATATTTTTATATGAAATGCATTTATTAATTTTATATAATTAGCCATAATAATTTCTCAGTATACCTGAGTTCTGATTTTATGAATTTATTAAATCATTTTAAACGGTTATATTGAGTTTTATTTTGAAATAAATATACCACAGTTTACAGTTGGTAAATTCAAAGAACACATGTAATATAAGAGGGAGACATTTGCTATTATCTGGGCACAAATTCCAAACAAACAAACACCCTACACGCATACACTGTCTGCGTTCCGTTAGAGTTGCTATTAAGAATCCAACGCCAAGAAGCAACAATAGTTTATACTTGTACGCAATTCTGACCTGCGCCTGCGCAGCAATTGATTATACAAGCGCCTGTTACAGGATTTTTTGATACCATATAACTCAATTGCCAATGTTTCCGCAAGTTAGAAAGACCGTTTTCGATATATTATACATATATAGCAGGTTCATTAAACAAACCTAAAACTAATACTCACTAGGGTAAACCCAACACCGATTATTTTTGTGAGATAACAGTAATGGGTGGTTATGATAACAGAATGGCGATAACAACCTCACTTTCTTAATAGTTGGTCAAAGCAATAATAGATGGCGTTGTACTCAATCTTCATATAAAATATCAGCTATGTAAAGTATCCTGAATCGCGCAAGTGATGTGTTCCACGCTTCTAAGATATATACAATATTTTGAGTCACATAAGCGTACTTGCTTCGGCAGTACATATACTAAAATTGGAACGATACAGAGAAGATTAGCATGGCCCCTGCGCAAGGATGACACGCAAAATCGTGAAGCGTTCCACATTTTTTGGGACATTAGTGTCAGAATATCTTATTTAGATATATTATTAGTTTTTTTGTGTGGGCTTTTTAATTTTTAATTTAGGTATACGTTGTATAATCAAAATATGTTATCTGGTTTTAATGTTATTCCTACTGGCGTGCACGTAATAGCAATATGATTTCAACTTTTGATATGTACTAAATACTGCTTTTTTTAGTAGTTTAGGGTTAATGATTTCAATTAAAAATAAAACATTAGGGGAGTGCTTCAAAAATTATTTATTTATCCGTATATATAATTTATATATCCATTTTATAATTAAAATCAACCGATGCACACAACATAAACATATTCGACCATTCACGCCGCCCGGACGAAAGACGCTCTTTGAGGGGACACGTTTCACGCAAAATGCGACTTTATCTCCATGGCAGTAGGTCCAATTCACCAAAACGTGTTCCCACCAAAGAATTAAGTATACATAAGTTTAAAAACTAGATACACAATAATTTATTTTAAAAGTCCTGTCTATGACGTCTGTGTAGGACACACGAGTAAAAATTATAATTATAAAAAGCTTGAATGAAGTATTATCTAAATTAATACTTTTGCTAAAATACTCTGTATTGTTATTAAAATAAGGTTTCGACATAATGTTGTAAGCTTGTGATGTAATAGAGACGAAGTAGAGAAGATATTCACGTTTTATTAATGTTGAATTAACTCAGAGTGGGTGTATAAAAATATACCTGTTCTATTTCCCGTAAAATAATATTTAAAATTTACTTTTATTGTTAATTGAGACAACAATATGTCGAAATGATAGGAAAGTGGACAAATCGTCCAGCTATAAGTACGATCCTGCAATCGCCAATTGATTAAAAAATTGTTGACTAAAACTTTTTCAATTGGAAATAAATAATTCAATAACAAATAAATACATAAAAAAAAACTATTACACTAATATGACTGTCGTATTAATTTCGAAATTTATACAATCACAAAAAAAAGAAACTAGATTTGAAATATTTTAACTTGCATCACTGAAATTAACAAGTTGATTTTGATTACAAAAAAAAAAATAGGACAAAATTAAAAAAAAAAACGTTAAATTTCAGTGATTTATTTTATTACAAATTGAATTCGAGGATATGAAAAACGTGTTTCAATAGCTATATTTTTTTTTACTGTAGGTCTCGTATTTTTTCTAGAAAATAAATTATGGTTTCTATTGTGAATGGGAAAATATGATGAATATACAGTATACTTTGAACAGTAATTTTTTAGGTTTTTAGTTAATATTTGAATTAAAATAATGGCATAATTGAAACACGTTTCGTAAATTTATACAGAGTTAAACCACAGATCACATAGGGTACCGAGTACCTCCCTGCTTTATGATCGCTACAAAATAATGTAAACCACCTCATATATTATTACTTTGTTACAATTAAACGTTGGGGGGACCTTACTCAAAAAATGTCTGGATAGAAAAAGTTAAAAAACTTGGTCACTAAAACTAAAAAAAGGGAGGTTATACAAACGGAAAGAAATTTTTTTTTCAGTTTGTATACATGTCATTTTTTTTCCTTCGCTATATTAAACATATACTTATAATGATTTATAATAATTTTGAAAAAACAAAACCTACTCACTTCCATAAAAAAGAAATATTGCTAGTGTACTAACGCTAGCGCAACGTCAATCAATTAATTGTAATTAACAAAATTAGGTCTCCAAAATATTACAAAGATTTTATAATCATTGATTTCAATCAACTATCAATAATAGCCCAAGAACTCAATGAATAATTAATCAAATACTTCAATTTAAAAAAGGTTAGGTTTCCAACAAAATAAAATAAAGTATGTTTTATATAATAATTTTCAACCCAAAAGTCCCCTAATGCGGGAGTTGTAAGTTTTCGTTCGCATTTTTTTCTAATATCAAGTAGAGTCCCCTCAAATATACAACACAGTCACAGCGCGAACTGTCACATAATACGTTCGTTCGCTACCCTTAGGCCTAAGCTACACCGTCTATGCTAATTCCCGCCTAACGCACAAATTTAGACAGACAACTAGGAATTTTTACACACAATTAATGACATTGTACACTGGAATCCACTACGAACTGGCCACCGAATTGAAAATAAACGAGTATTTTAAATAATGTACTGTACTGTGTTTAGTTATGAATAGATAAATATATATATATATATTGTGTAACTATAGAGAACTACTATTGCCCAATACGATGTCACATATATCCTTATTTCAAAACGCTCTGTTAGTTAACGACACCTTAAATATATGTATATTCCTGTCTTTGTCATTTTGATGTCAATAATATGAGACGGACACTGCTACAGATAATTCCACTAGCTCTCTCTTAGCTAACAAGCGTTTTAGAATAAAGGGGTAGGTGTGTTATCAAGATTTTAGACTTCAGAACAATATTTCAAAGCTGATATTAATAATAATTATTATTTGATTTTAATACTGAATAAAATTCATAAGAATTTGGATATAAATATTAGCAAAAGCGATATTTTAATATGAGGATGTATAGATGAATTATTTCAAAGTTAAAGAATTAATAAGTGAAAAATATAACTAATTATATTTTTATTAAATAATATTCAAAACTAAACACATGTACACTCAGGCTATAATAAACACGAAAGAAATGCGGAAATCCTTTATAAATACTGCTTCGTTGCAAGCGCAAAATATTACAAAAATAATATTAGAAAAATTCTAATAGCTATACTTAAAAATATATCTCGATCTAATACTTTTATTTTAAATTAATTATTGTTAAAACTACTATATACAAGTCATCTAGTTACATGAACAACGTTGCATGTGCGTTGCTAACTTCGAAAAAATTCTCATATTTTTTTTTTATTATATTAATCATCACAAACGTCCAAATTGAATTTACATGAGATTCTCAAATTTGTTGCGTCATATCCGGTGTCGAGTCATTGTTGGAATGTCTTTTTATTTCCGTTTTTTTTTTATGTCAGTATTTAGAAAATAATGTCGGAATTTTCTTTATGTGTTGGAATGAACGTTTTTCGGTTTTCGATAAAATCGAGCTATTCTGTCGATAATTTCGTATTGTAGTTATTTTATTATATCTAATTTTCGACAGCTTACAAAGTGGAATCCAATTTGTACAGCTATGTCGATATAGTTGAAATTAGTTTACAATTATTATAAGTCTGTCAATTACTGTCCCATTGCTGGGGGTGGATCTTCTCTCCACTGTCACCACACTAGCCTAGTACAAATAGGCTGACTTCACACCTACAACTTTTTATCCTTTATAGTTTTTTAAGTACTACATAATAGTAAAATATATATTGTTCAATCAACGTACACAGAAGACATGATTTAAAAATGAATTGTGTCACGCCGCCAGCAGTCATGTGGTACTTGAAGAATTTATATCTAACTAAAACTTAATAAAAAAACTGTTTTTATAAAAACACCGAACGTTTTATTATTACTAGAGTACAATTAATTGTGTCTAATATTTTATATTAAGTAGATATAGTTTAACTATTGTAGTTCGAGTGTCATTTAACATTTGTAGCAAGTACACGGGTATATCAAGCTATATATTTCAGCATAAGCTAACCTCGAATTGTTTATGCATGTTACTCAAATGTAAGGACTCCTTGTTAAGTAATAACTAAGATCAGTGTGCCCGTGATGGACAAAACGTCGGGGTTTTTGTTAATATAATAATAATCCGTAAACTGGCTTTATTTTAATATGTCTAATATTCGCGTAAGTCTCAGAAATCTATAACTAAGTAGATCTATCGTCAGTATCGTCATATGTCAGTGTATATGGGAGAGCATTCAGCATGTAAATCCACTTAAGACCAACGCTAATGATAGCCAAAAGCCCAAAAAGCCTGACGACCAGTCTATCGATATGGGTATAGATAGACTGGTCGTCAGGAAAACCCAGATATTGGGTTGCGGAGGTCAAATGGTCGTCGCTTCGGCTAAAATTCTGATATTCAGCTGCATCGGATATCTGCTGGTTACGAGGATGACGCATATACTGAAATGTATATCTTGATATGTAACCGTACGTACAAGTGTTATTAGCTATGTAATGCAATCATATTACCTATAAAATAATAACACAAACCACACGAAGAAACAACGTAAAGAGAAAATATTCCTTCTCAGACGCACGCGCGTTTATCTTTATAAAAGAAAGAGAAAACATAATAATTCTTGTCTTATTCACTTCTTCACATAGTTTGGCAATATGACTTAAGGATTATATAAGTTTAATTACAACCATTTATCATTCGTGATGATTTTTCATTTATAATTCTTACTAATTAAGCCATGCCACAAGGCGACTCGGTATTTTTTGGCTGCTCACAAGACTGCCAAGATATTTTGAGGATTTTACCCGAACCGTGCAGCGTCAAAAGGTAATGATTTTGACGTCAGTTAATTAAAAAAATTACCTAAAGTTAACGACAAGGTATAACATAGATTCTGGGCCTTAAGCGGACAAAACGAACCGGGATAAGGGGTTCAAGTTCCTCCCAAAAGTATCTGTATCTAACACTGATAAATTTTAAATGAATCCGGATTTTATCTTAGTAGCCCCTCCTAAAATAAAATGCCGGAGACAGCCAGCCTGTACGCTGCTCTTGGTAACAAAACAAACGTAATTTTTATTACAGTTAATTTAAATAACCCCTTAGAACTCTGCACCCGGGTTCCCCGCACACCCTTTTACCCTAGAGGGCCGTTTTTACCCTAGGGAGCAACTTAGGTTAAAAACGGCTCTGAGTGGTTAAAACCACCATTTTTTAAGCTTGTCTCCAACTATAGGTAAATTATGACCTACTGTGATCACTGATTATTGCACAGGGTTATTTCAGTTCAGAAACGATAATATTTTCGATCTGTGAAATATATTTTTTCACATAAATTTATTTCTGTCCACCTCTAAATTATAGAACGTGTGGATATAGTTACCACTAGACAATTCAGTTAAATAACCTAGACTGCAAACATTAATACATAAGTTTGAGAGCACACGTACACAATCACAAATCAGCAATATTTTTTAAATAAGATTTTTTTGACTTTTTCAAATGAATGTTTTTGCAATATATTGTGTAATGAGTTTGACCTAAATGTATTAATTTTAAAATTTGGCCGGTCTTTGATATTTAGCCCTGTATAGTAGTACATAGTGGGTGCAGCGTTCACAGTACAATTATTATAGTAAACACACAGTCGGTGATTATGGCATGGCTCCTTGGATCACAATCTTATGTAGACAACTTTAACTAATTATTCCACGATAATCCCTGCCTGTTATTAACATCCCTTCTGTCCAATTAATTTATTAATTACACTTTTGTCTCCATTATTTAACAGTCTATAATATCTTTATACTGATATTTTGTTGTATTACTGACTGGATTTTCACTTTGTTTAGCCGGAATGGGAACAACTCCTAGACAATGAAATATTGTAAAGATATTAATAACACATTTTATGTTTTTTTTTTAATGACATTTTAGAGAACAATCTACGCGTTAAAATTTATCCTTTCATAAATCATACCGAGTTTTGACTTATGAAAGCGTAAATATACGCCTAGATCCGTCTTTAATATGATCTGGTCCTAGAGTTGTGCCTTTTCAACCGACTAACTATACAAATTACGAATCAAAATTCACATCCGACTAAGACGTATTAACTTGATCATTATTTGGTTGTGAGAAAGAGAGAGCGCTATTCAACGTGTACAGCGGCATCCTTCTCTCTCTCTCAATCACAAAACGATTGCAATAACACGTGGCGGGTTTTGGTTTTTATAATCACCTCAGTATTGGTGAAAAAAGCACTGTTCTATCAAATAGAAATTTGTCACTATCTCTATGGTATTTAAGTCTAATTTGCATTATCAATCACCATAGATACTTCGGTTTAGTTTGAGTCATCGTCCCACAGTGGGGGCTGGGATCATATTTGCGTCCAGCGGTCGTCAAAGAACTGGCGCATGTTGTGTCCGGCGCGTCCGACCGGACTGTCGTCCTCGTTGAACACCTCGCAGTTGCTGAAGATCAGCCGGACGTCCGATGCGAACTCCTCTTTGCACTTGTAGCTGCAGAGAAGAATTAAGTTATTTTACTATAAAAATGACAAAATCTTTAAAATATTTAATACATAAAAGTCGACCAAGTTCAAGAGTATCAATTAATAAATTGTGACTATCGCAGGAGGATGATGATATCAAAAATTCCTTATTCTTCTACTCTTGGGGATGGGTTCAAATTTATATGGGGCCATCTTCAAGCAAACTCAAAAACAATAATTAAAATCGGTTCATAAACAAAGAAGTTATACATAAAAACGAAATATAGTCCAATTGAGAATCTCCTTCGTTAAATAGCAGTAGCAGTAGTTAAAAATAGTCCTTCGGTAGATATTATTTATGACGCAATCTCTATCAAAAGACAGATGTCGTTCACTGCCTGTATACTTAAATCTTTGGTCGACCTTTTATTAAATAATAAGGGCTAGTTAGTTATTACTAGAATATCAAGTTTCTTAAGAAGAAACTTACATGTTATCCTGCAGTTTCCTCTTGATGGTGGACAGGTCCATGGGACACTTGATGACCTTCTTGTACTGCGGGAACTGCTTGGTGTTGACCGGCAGCAGGAACGGCCAGGCGTGCTCGTGGCACTCCATCTCACACAGCAGGTTCTTGCAGAACTGCAGCTCTTTCAGCAGCTTCTTGGCTGTGTTCTTCTCTTTCTTAGCGCGAGACACCAGCGGTACATTCTCGGTGTCCCGATCTTCCGCTATTGACAATTATTATAATGTTAATTTTATTTACACATATAAAGACAAATAATCTGCCAGAATGACCGACAGAAATGAAAGTATAGAAGATAAAAAGCTAAAATTTCAATTAGAAAATAAGAAACACAGTTTCATGGAATACAATAAAAAACCTGCAATGTGTGTCAGGAATTGAATTTCCACCCCTGAAGTGACATAAGGAATGAATAATATGAAATTCATAGAAGCGAATACAATAAAATAATAAGTAACAACATTTTACGGTTGAAGATAGTTAGAGATACATGAACTAAAATATAAAAAACAGCCCATTGTTGATGAAATTTTCAACAGCAGTTCAGATTATGCCCTATTAATGGCTTAAGCGAACTTATATATAGCATATGTACATAGCTTATTAGTATTTTATTGGACTTTTCAGAGTGTGCATCAGATCTCCACGATCTTATTCCTAGCCCTTTCTACTATCGGACGACCAGTAAGCATAAAAAAGCGTCATCAATTCATGTTGGGCATACCGAAAACTCGAATGAAACGCTTTAAGTCCACTTTTATCATGCGTACCGCCGAAATGTGGAATGCGCCTCCCGAGTGGGTGTCTATAATTCACGAGTGAATCGGTTTCTTCTAGGCAAGCGCGCTCCATCGTAGATCGCAGTGTCGCTTAACATCAGGCGAACTGGCGGTCAATCGTAAGCCTATCAAGAATAAAAAAAACATACCTACACCCTTCTGGGAATACGAACGTCGACCGAAGGTTTTTGGCCGAAGACGAACTTATGTAATAAAAGCAATAACATACCGTCTATATGTGTATCAGTCTCGTCATGCTGTAGGGCTCCGTTGCCGCCCATATAGTGTACGGCGCGTCTCTTCTCGGGAGGACCTTCCTCTGCACTCAGCTCCCCTGCTAATGACAACAGGACTGCTATTATTTTGAACGTTTTGGGTCGAAACGATTGGAACACGTTTGGCGTAGCAGCTGAGCGATCGGCTTTTACTCGTAACGCCACGTGTTGTGGGTTCGATCCCCACACGGAGCAAATATTTGGACCTACAGTTGTTCCGAATCGGGGCGTTTGTGTAAGTGAGAATTTGTGTTTGTAAACTATACAGGAGAAAATCCTAGAGGCAGTTTTTCTTTAAAAAAAAAACTATATGCGAAAAACCTATTAAAATATGAATTAGGCGTGCTAATTGGAATTTTATTGTTTTTTCTATGAAATTCTCAGTAGCAACTCGGAATTGGGATTTGTACCCGGTTAATGGATACGATCGGGCTCTGTGGCGTTCAATTAGGAGAGGCCTACATCCAACAGTGGACGAATATAGGATGTTGATGACGATGAATAGACGATAACATACGTATCCGTGGTTACATACAGCGATCAATCTACAACACTTGTAGCTCGACACGTTAGAGGAACTGACCAGCATGAGTGTGATGGTTGATGCCGTTCTCGCTGTCTGCGAGCGTGTCGTCCAGCTTGTCGTCATGTTTCTCAGGAGTATGGAGTGCACTGCTCGAGCAATCCTCGGCTGTAGTCGACGTGGACGCGAGAGAAGCTGCTGGACTGAAATGTGAACACATATAGATTAGTACAATGTTATAGCAATTATCATCATTTACATCAGCCTATAGCAGTCCACTGCTGGACGTAGGCGTCCCTCAATGTGCGCCATTTCACCCTGTCCTCGGCTTGTCGCATCCAGCTTCCGTCAGCAACCTTTCGCAAATCATCACTCCATCTTGCCGCTGATTTTTTTTTATGGGATAGTGGAACAAACGAGCAGACGGATCGCCTGATGGTAAGCGATTACCGCCGCCCATAGACACCCGCGACACCAGAGGAATCACAAGTACGTTGCCCGCTTTTTATTAGGGGATTGGGCCTCCGGTAACCTCACTCACTCGACAAAACACAACGTAAGCGTTGTTTGACGCCGGTTTTCTTATTTCGTTATTTACACAAAAACCCATCATTATGGTGTTTTATCCCGTTTTAGCACAGTTTTTTGTTTTAAACAATGATAACAGAAGAGATCCCAAATACGAAAACGAACAGGAACTACAAACAGTATAGTCGAAATAACTGTTAAAATAACGGCCGCGCAGGTAAAATAACACAATGATGGGTCTTTGTGAAAAGATATTGAAATAAGTACGGACAATAATCTCGAATGCGAAACATTACGAGCCAAATTGTTTTTAAATCGAGATTTTATAAGAATTTACTACTTCAAAAGTACTTGATTATCAACAACCCATAATACTGTCGGGTCTCCTCTCAGAATAAGAGGGTTATAGTCCACCACGCTGGCCTTTTTTATACCACTAAGGTGGCAAATAAGCATACGGCCCACCTGATGGTAAGCGGCTACCGTAGCCTATGGGTGCTTGCAACACTAGGGGTATAACTCGCGCGTTGCCGAACCTGTAAGGAGGAATAGTTGGGCTGGCAGCATAGCAGACATGCTGCCATGCATGACAACGGCGGTAACAAAACACCACCGGTCCCCCACACTGCGAACACAACGCTTCCTCGTAAGAACACAACATAGCAAGGAGCTATGTTATTTGGCTACGACTTTCTGGCCGGCGGGTTGACAAACTTCACACGCCACCGTATGCTGGTTACCAAACGATGTTTCTCTTCACCATTTAAACGAGTGATAATTAATTTTATTAATACGCACATGACACTAAATGTATGTACAGTAAACGCTCAAAAGTCCATAAGCACGCTAAGGATTACATTGCTATGATCAGTACGAGCGAGCTCGATACAGCCAGTGCGTGTCACTTGTTAAAGACGATGAATAGAAGGTCATAGGTCAAACTAAACGTCAAGCTATTGCGTTGTGAGATTGCCTATGGGCTTTTGGTCGACACTGTGCATGTTCCGCACATGACTTCGAAAAGTCGGAATAAAAGACCTTTGCATATTCTATCACGGTTCGGTGATTATTAATAATAATTATTATATTGCCTATATTTATTTATATACATATCTTTTACATTTTTAAATATTTAAACATGGCTATAAAACATCCTTACTAATATTACAAACGTGAAAGTTTGTGAGTATGAATGTTTGTTACTCTTTCACACCAGAACGGCTGAACGGATCTGGATGAAATTTGGCACAGATATAGATTATAGTGCGGTAATTCTGAAGTCCACGCAGACAAAAGTCGCAAAAGCTAGTTAAAAAAATAAAAATATAATAAACGGTTCCGGTATCCAGAAGTGTTCAAGCTACTACCAACAGTGGTCAGAGCTCTAGCAAGAGGAACCTCCTCACGATACATTTACCTATTATAATTATTAAAAAAAACATACCTGGGCACCATATTCTGGTCGATGTCGAGGCTCGCGTTCAAGTCTCTATGCTTGGCGTCTCTCTTTTTAGTATTCCGTGGCTTCTTGGGCGGAGCGCGCGAAATACATTGAGAACAGTACCATTTGCCGCGCGGGTTCTGTAGAAGATAAATTATACTTATTTCTACAAATAGATCTTTTAAAGAAACTTCAAGTCAATGTTATAGATTGTTAGTACTAGATGGTGCCGGCGGATGGTTTCCTAACAGACGATCTCCAAGAAGAAAAACCGAAAGTCAAACCGGGAGTGATGTAGTAACCTTGAGTAGCGGTGGGTAGTGGCAGTCCTGGTGGTATGCGCGTGCGCAGAGCGCGCAGGGGATGGTGCGCGCGCCGGCGTGGGCGCCGCCGCACACGAGCCTTGTTCTATTAGACAGTAATGTAGTAACCTTGAGTAGCGGTGGGTAGTGGCAGTCCTGGTGGTATGCGCGTGCGCAGAGCGCGCAGGGGATGGTGCGCGCGCCGGCGTGGGCGCCGCCGCACACGAGCCTTGTTCTATTAGACAGTAATGTAGTAACCTTGAGTAGCGGTGGGTAGTGGCAGTCCTGGTGGTATGCGCGTGCGCAGAGCGCGCAGGGGATGGTGCGCGCGCCGGCGTGGGCGCCGCCGCACACGAGCCTTGTTCTATTAGACAGTAATGTAGTAACCTTGAGTAGCGGTGGGTAGTGGCAGTCCTGGTGGTATGCGCGTGCGCAGAGCGCGCAGGGGATGGTGCGCGCGCCGGCGTGGGCGCCGCCGCACACGAGCCTTGTTCTATTAGACAGTAATGTAGTAACCTTGAGTAGCGGTGGGTAGTGGCAGTCCTGGTGGTATGCGCGTGCGCAGAGCGCGCAGGGGATGGTGCGCGCGCCGGCGTGGGCGCCGCCGCACACGAGCCTTGTTCTATTAGACAGTAATGTAGTAACCTTGAGTAGCGGTGGGTAGTGGCAGTCCTGGTGGTATGCGCGTGCGCAGAGCGCGCAGGGGATGGTGCGCGCGCCGGCGTGGGCGCCGCCGCACACGATGCACACGCGCTCGCCACGCGCCTTGTTCACGCACTCCCAGCAGTACCTGACGTCACAACTATCATTTAACAACAACATACATACACACTAAACATTAAAGTTATATTAGTGAAGGAAAATTTCGACCGCCGGCAGTGACCTCTAAGCCACCGCGAGTCCGTACTGCCTGTTAAAATAGTTAACAAAATAAATATGTTTATTTGTCTATGTCTGTGACTTCTAGCGCCATACGTCGACGACACGTTTGGCGTAGCGGCTGAGCGATCGGCTTCTGCGTCACGTGTCGTGGGTTCGATCCCCACACGGAGCAAATATTTGTATGATCTACAGGTAGTTGTTCCGGGTCTGGGCGTTTGTGTATGTGAGAATTTGTGCAACGTTTTTTTATAAATAAAAAAAATGTTCTTACTCTATGCTAAGTTTCCGGAATAAAAATTTATTTCTGTCTGTTGCAAGCCATCTTGTCGTTTTATTAGGTGATGGGCCCAGTCCCGCAAATAGTTAGTATTTTCTAGATTTTTAATAGTGCAAAGTACCAATTATGGCGACAAATTACTCAGTTAACGTCCCAAAATTAAAGGGGCGAGAGAATTATGACGACTGGGCTTTTGCAGTTGAAAACTTTCTCATCCTGGAAGGCGACGATTTGGATGGCGCGCAAGTGCTAGACGAACAGAACGACCGAAAAGCCAGAGCTAAGATGGTAATGACCATTGAGCCATCCCTTTACGTAAATATATAAGGCGAAATGAAAGTGCTTAGTGTATGGAAGAAAAATTGATTACTGTCTGTTGCAAGCCATCTTGTCGTTTTATTACTGCCAGATCGGAATTTGCCTTCACATTTCCAAATACTGATGACAACAGTTCCAAATACTGGGTTTTATGGAAAAAAAAAACGGTTAAAAAGTTCACAATAAACTCACCAGTCCCCATCAGGTATTTTGTCCATGCGTGGCTTGAAGCAATAAGTGTGATAGCCCTTGTCACACCCGTCACACAACAGCAACTGGTCCTCATTGTCGCCGCTCAGGCAAAACTGACAGTTCTACATACAGACATAGTAATATATTTGTTATTGTGTAGAGTATAAGGGAAGAAGAAAGAAAGGCTTATATTATATACCCAGAAGTGAGAAAGTACGAGCCGTAAATGGCATATACGATATGTTTAGAAAACCCTGTCCGACCCATGAAGGAATTGTTAGGTATCGAAATCCAGTTCTATTTATATAATCACTAGCTTCTGCCTGCGTAGACTTCAGAACTGGGTCTGACCTGGATAAAAATATACTAGACTATAATCTATCTCTGTGCCAAATTTCATTCAGATCCGTTTATCCGTTCTGGCGTGAAAGAGCAACAAACACCCATACATCTATACTCACAAACTTTCACGTGTATAATATTAGTAAGGATTTTCATTTTACTAGGAAAAAGACCCCCAGAAAAATTATTATAAAACGAGGAAACTGAAATAGATTTTGCAATAATTGTAGCAATTTGCCCACGACGACCTTGAATTATCTTTATTAAATGTTTACTTTTATGAATATTTTATTTGGTGATGTGATTGGGATACCAATATGCCCCTTTCAGATCGGACTGGGCTTTTTTAGCATAGTGTATACAAAATAGCATCATTAGCGTTATAAATTGATATGTAGTCATGTATTATTATAGTATTTCACAGAGTTTCTCTGTTTTTCAGACATAAACTAAATGTTGTAGCTATTTCAGCTATTGCCTCAATTTCAATCACGTCCCAATAAGACTGTCCTTCCACAGTATGCAATTTATCTCTATGCCAGATTTTGTCGAAATCTGTTCAGCGTTCAAACGTGTTAAAGGTAACAGACAAATTTCTTTGATATTTATAGTATGGTATATTGACGGTATGCTCGATAACAACATCTTTTATTGAGACCGAAAAATCCTCATGGATCATTACTTGGGGAGGCGCCGGGTACGCGAACTCGTACCGACAGTAAAACTGCAATTACCCAATATTCACGGCCATGGATCATGACATTCGCCACGACCATGACAGGCTGTAGTCCAGCATTCACTGGACCCCATCAAAGGGGTCCTTGCCTCACATCCTACTCAATAAAAGGCCTACTGGGGCCATTGTCTGGACTCCTCCAGTCAGCTGCCCGGAGGTCACAGCTAATGGAAGCGACGTTAAGCACCTATAAATTCGCGATGGGTATACGTACATGCCTCATACGTACCGCCTTCATGATGCTCTTGTCCCAGGCCACGGCAGCTTCCAGCGCCTGCAGCAGCATGGCCAGCTGCGCCGACGTGCTGCAGCGGCTCACCGCCTCGCGCCACGTCGCCAGACCACGGGCTATGCCTTTGCTGTCGGCTGGGAACAAATATAATTAAGAAAAGAATCTTCGAATTGACAACATTTCATTTATTTTAGTGAAGGAAAAATTCAATCGCGGGCAGGATTAGACCTACGGCTTCTGGTTAGATACACCAGATGCTCTGACCGCTAAGCCACCGCCAGTCCCACCCGCTTGATCGAAATTTGCCTTCACATTCTAACCAGAAGACGCAGGTTCGAATCCTGCCCGCGATTGAATTTTTCCTTCACTAAAATAACTTTATATTCTTAGCATGGAAAATGCAAAAAAAAACACAAAAAAAGGATAACATTTAATTTTTTTAACACCCATATATTATAATTTTACTTGAAACTAGATAGAAAAATAGGATACCCGTATTTTTTATTTTCCCGATATTCCATCATTTTATTCTCTTCTTTTTTATTCCATATTCTTAACAGACGTATGTGCCAAATGACGTCATTTGTACGGTTAAACGGTGACATGACGTCATTTTTCTGACCATTAAAAAATTTTCTTATGTCAGTTTGGTATCTATTCTATTTATTCATAACCTTACATTATCTATTTCCTTATTGATTTACTATTATTTCGACAAAATGACAATTTTCTCAGTTTCCGCGGTATAAGTGATTGACACAATTGTTTTTTTAATATATCTATAGAAGATATTATATTGAGGGGGGTTAGATAATTACATACCTTTCCCCTCGCCAGTGTTGTCGCTGTTCTGCGGCGATGGTGCTGACGCGTTGCCGTGTTCAGCTTGCAGGACTGCGCCCAGCGTCACCTCCGAAGTGCTAGATAATGAATAAAAATATTCTTAACAATTACTGCTGCTAAAGTATGCAAGAATCGTAGCAAGTGACGTTCTGTAGCTTTTGGTTCATCTTATCAAAATGTAGCAAGTAGTAACTTCAGAAATTCAAATCCCAGTCTCCTGTAAATTATGAAAACCCAGATTTCATAGAAATTAAAACAATTCGTAATACTATATGCCTGTTTTGTAAGAAACGGGTATTCGGTTGAAAGGTACTTGATAATAATTTAGAAAATAAAATAAAAATAGCCAATTACGAAAACAATAACAAATTTTGATAAGCAAAACATCCAATTCATGCGTGCTATTAAAGCCACCACCAAGGTCTATTAGGTCACTCTTATTCTCTAATAAAACCATGAGTTTTAAAGCTGCAAATACATTGGAAATGTTGCAGGCACATGTTTGTGTATCAACATCATTAAAATGTATGAAAATTTTGAAATGAAAGACGATTAACGAAAGGAATTTATAAGGCGAATGTCAGCGGCAGCGTTGGTACAGTTCGCCGTAATAGGACATTATGCCGATTTTATTGGCTAGGTCTTCCAAAAAGGTCAGGTTCGTAGTACTCGCAGCCGGCGCGTATCTATGAGAAGATGTATGAATGTGGAAGAAGCAAAAGAAGTATGCAGGAATCGTAGCAAGTGGCGGTCTATAGTTTCTGCCTACCTCTGTGCGAGAAAGACGTCAGTTTATGTATATATGTATGTATGTATGTACAATTTTGGTATTAAACCATCGTCTGGGATAAGCTAGTATGCTTTGGATGATGTATTCAATCGCTAAAGGGATGGAAAGTGTAACGGTATAGCCTTTTTTGGTATAGCACGATACATCCATATGGATCGTCTGTCACTTGGAGAGACGGCAGGGTCTATCGGCCTCGTACAGACTAAAAACTGTACTCGCCTTCCCTTGCTTTATACTCACGGTTATGAGATTCATGATAGCGTTCGCTGGATCCCTTCAAAGGATCCCGTCTTGCCTCGCATCCTATTCAAAAGCGTGCGTGTGCCGAACATTCGCGCCACCTACTGGGGCAGCGGTATAGCTTGAAGAGTTATCATGGACAAAATCCTTACTAATATTATAAACGTGAAAGTTCGTGAGTATGGATGTATGGATGTTTGTTACTCTTTCACGCCAGAACGGCTGAACGGATCTGGATGAAATTTGGCTCACTTTTTATCCAAGTTGAACCCAATCCTGAAGTCCTTTAGAAGAAGGTAGAAGCTAGTACTTTATAAAAACCTTGAAAATGAGGTGACGTTAGACGAGTTAAAATCACTGTGTATATACAATTATTAAAAAAACCCTGTCCGACCCGAAAGGGGTATATAGGTATCCCAATCACATCACCAAATAAAATAAGAAACATTAAATATTCATGAAAATAAACATAATTGAAGTTTGTTCATAATTAAAGTCAAGGTCATCGCGCCCATATTTTTTTTTTTATTATTGATAGTCTTACGCTTGACCGCCAGTTTCCTGATTTTAAGCGATACGAGCATATTGCCACAATTACCCTAAAATCCAGCAAATATTTTAAATTTTATAAAACCATCATGGTATTATGTTTGCCATCCAAGGACGATGCCGCTGCCATCTACTGCTGCTGTATTGCAATTTCAGTTTCCTCGTTTTATAATATTATTTTTTTCGGGGATTTTTTTTCTTGTAAATTGAAAATGATTATATAAATAAAACCGGATCTCGATACCTAACAATACTTTTACGGCACCGTCAACGTCACCTTATGACGTAAATTCAGAATGTGAAGGCAAAATTTCAATCAGGCGGGTGGGGTTCGCGGTGGCTTAGAGGTTAGAGCGTCTGTTGTATCCAACCAGGAGACGCAGGTTCGAATCCTGCACGCAGTCATGCAAAAAAAATACAGAAAGACAATTAAAGACGCCTTTTTTCTGAAAATAGATCTGGACACTTTTACTAGTCTATTAATCATATTTTTTTTTAACTAGATGGCACCGGCATTTCCTAACTGACGACCTCTGAGAAGAAACACCGAAACAAACTCAGAGAATTTACTAAAATATTTTTTTCCTTTACTAAAATAATACCTTTACGGGTTAGACAGGGTTTTGTTAACACATTTTATTATGTATACGTAAAAAAAAACCACCCTTACCTCTAAGATCTCTACGGCAAACCAAACAACGTCCACTTACATGCGATAGAGTGAGTAAATAGAGGTATATATACATTACCTAGCGTACCTTTGTACGAGCGGCGGTTTGAGGTACCTCCGCTCGATGTGCGCCTCGAGCGCCTGCAGCTTGTGCCGCGCGCGGCTGACGGGCTCGGCCGGCGCCGCCTCGGCCGCGCCGCGCCCGGGCCGCCAGCCCTTCACCTGCATCGACGCCGCCGCTACACGCTCTTCTAATTGCTCCACCTGATGTTCGAATTTATGTAGTACTTGACAATATTTATCTGAAGCGTAATTCTGGTACAGTACCTACAGTCGAAATGAAAGCGTTTATGAGCAAAAATATCGCAATAATTTTTTTTTATGGAATGTTATGACCTGGTAACTTAGACCTTTAGGTCATGTCTTTTTTGTAGTTTAAAACACATCACTTTATCCCCAGTAAAACAGTGGAAACTTCACTAGGGCTTCGATGGAGTTTAGGAGTGAACACAAAAGTCACGATTTTCAATTTTATATCATGTGCCTACACTCGCACACGTTCACGAACACTTAATGGTTAACTATCCACATTAAACTTCGGGGAAACACAAGTTTTGGAAAATAATATAAAACCGACAAAGTGTACGTTTTCATTTTCCCGCCTAAACTCATATCGCAGTCAGTCAAGACAATAATCACGAATGCGAAACATTTACAACAACAAATGTCTCTACACCGAGTTTTTATATTCCCTTGTGGCTAACTTCAGATACGAACAGTTATTTCGATCTGAATTAGCTTTACAAGTGTTACACCTTGAACATACCAGCGAACTGTGGGTGTACATCATTACACCTCTGCTTTACCCTTACCCTTGTTTGTGTACCTTATCATTGATAGAAATAAAGAAAAAAAATGTACATCGGAAAGATATATATATTCTTGTTTGAGACTGCACCGTCCGACGTCAAAATGTTGACATCGGCTGTCGTTGAAAACCAGCGTAATGACTCTGTTCCGCGCACGAATTATAAGCTGACCGATGGCCGTTTTGCGTGGATGTGACGCATAGTTTCGCAAATAGTTTACTTCTTTGTATATACATATTAAATAAATAATAATAATTATATCTACATTATTAGCATAATATGCTGAAAATATAAAACAGTAGAATACAGTATACTTTTTATAACATCATCATTACGTCATCCGCGGCGTTCGAATAATCAATATCTCTAAGTAGTCTGTGGCATGTATATAGCGATTAATGATCATTAAGGGTATTACATTGCCCAATGACCTTGAGGAGTTAGTCTTTGTTCTAGTATTTGTTAGTCACGGGCATTGCGGGGGTGTCACACGCGGGGTGCTAGTGAGGTTTCGGGTATTTCTTTATTATTTCAAAATATTCAAAGAAATAAGAAAATAAAAACAATACAAATTGTTAATTACTATATTACATTTTTTTTGGTATAAAATCTATGCCCAACTATTAAGCCGTTAAAGAGAAAAATACAAATTAGGTTAAAAGAGGCCTATTCAATTATTATCCAAAATTGGGGCAAATTTATGAAAATTTTAAACAATACAATTTGTTTGTGATGGCCTTAAGTGTAACATATATTTTTTATATGGCAAACGCACATAAGGATTCCACTAGAAACTGCTTTAAAGCTAGGGTGTTTTTTGGATTTGAGCGATGTAATGCCCTTAATGATCAACAGTTACAAGATAGTTACCATATTCAAGAGCTGCATGTCGAGCCTGCGCTGAGTGAGTGCGGAGTGTGAGTTGTCGGGCGGGGGGAAGCCCCCGTTCTGCGCGATGACGCGGTCCAGGTGAGATACGCACAGCTCCGTGCCCAGCACGTCGCCTTTCTCTATGTACAGCTGTGGACAAGTATCATAATTTTAAAGAAAAAAATTGCTTCACTGCTGAAATTGGATAATTGACTGGTCTCTGATTTATAAAAAATAACAGCCTTAGTGAAGAATGTAATGAAATACAATTGGTATTCTAAAAAATAATTATTTCCGATAATTAAGTTTCAAGATTTAAGGATTTAAAGTTTATGGTGGGGATTGAGAGGGTATGCTTTGTCCGTTTGCCGCAGAACGAGTGCGCAATGAGTTCTGACGTCATAATTCTCTAGAGAACGTTCTCTGTCTAGCATAAAACTAAAATGCTTATAACTTCCTTATTTTTGAACCGATAATTTTGTTTTTGTTGATAGGCTCCATTATGCTAAAATAAAATTATGAGGTCATAAAAAAAAATTTCATCTGTACCTCGGAAACCACATAAAACCGGACATGAATCATATGACAATCGTTAGTATTCAACATGTTAAGAAAACGCTGTCCGACCCGTGAAGGTATTATTAGGTATCGAGGTCTGATTCAATTTATATGGCAATACTTACGGTGGCAACGACACCGCCTTTAATGTAATATGGCTCATGATGGCTTTATCACATTTAAAAAAATTGAATTTTGAGGTAATTGCAGCAACTTGGGCCCAGCGACCTTGAATTTTAAACATCAACTATGTTTACGTTCATGAATATTTAATGTTTCTTATTTTATTTCGTGATGTGATTGGGATACCTATATGCCCCTTTCGGATCGGACAGGTCTTTTTAACATACTTAGTGTATATTAGTGTATAGGTACTAGTATTATATTATCTGTGGTATAGGTATTCTCCAGAAATTGGTTTGCGGAGATCTGAAGGCAGTCGATTCGTGTAAAATATTGATACTGGCTGCATCTGGTTAGATCGCTAATAGGCTAGAACGATGATGAAGAATTATTAACATTTTTAGACGGACAATACCTTATTATTAACGGTGGGTAGGTGGTTGGTCAATGAATTGTGCAGTTCCCTCTCGCGGACTCCACGCGGATGTAGAGCGTCCAGCAATTCCCGCAATTGTGACGCCTCTGTTACTCGCCACCACCCGTGTCTGCAAAAGAAATAGCCCATTTATACATACCCAAACTACACAGAGTTCATTAATTAGAAAACGAAACTTTAACCTTCTACACATCCCGTATATGTTAAGTACAGGTAAAACTCATAAATAAGACAAAACTTAATTTTGACTGCACAATTCAGTAAAAACTAATTTTGATATATTTCAATTCAATTTCACAGTCAAAATTAGTTTTAACTGGTTATGAGTTGACTTGCAACTGTGACATAATTATATACTTATTTATATTATATATTTATGTAAGCAAACGTGCAGACGATCCACCTGCTTGATGGTAAGTAGTCAGTGCCGCTCATTGACACTTGCAACACTAGAGGAGTTGCTAATGCGTTATCGAGACTTAAAGAGCCCATATAGACTGCAGACTGGAGATCCTACGGAGTAATGTTAGAGATTTTCTCGCCTAATTTTTTATATCCGCTTTACGACGAGATAAAATCCCCCCTTTATTTCATTTGACCATATGATGGTATTCAGAGGTCTATCTGAATAGCAGTAAGAGGAAGAGAGTGGAATTGTACCCGTCACACGAAGGAACCATCTGTTACCATTATTATCATCTTATTATTACTTTTTACTCGACTACGAAAAAGAGAGGGGTTCATGGCTAAATCATAACACTCACCTAAGTTCCCTTGGCACGTAGTTCCCCTCGACCTTCTTCGGTAGGCCGTGCACCTTGCAGGTTTCCAGTTGCTCCAATTCCTCAGGAGACATCTGTATGGGCGGCGGACTGTCACAGGTCACGTATGTGGACAGTGCGTTGAAGTTCAGCAGCCCTAGACTGGATAGGCTGTTCGCTTTGGCCTTCTGGGTTAGTAGATCATGCTTTAGAGCGTCCGCTTGAAGCTCTTTTTCTAGGTCGTTGTCCTGTGGAAAAGTTTTTTTATTAGCTGTATAAGTGAAGAGGGAAGAGGAGACATCTCTGCAAAGGTTTATAACAAATCATCACGTCTGTATTCTCCGAACGGTTAGGCAGATGTGTACAAATGTATACCCACAGTTCGCGGGTATGTTTAGGTCCCATGTAATAGGGGCTAACCAGGCACAAATCCAAACTCCGAGCTGCTACTGAGAATTTTATAAGAAAAACCCAATACAAAACTGCTTAAACTGGGAATCGAACGCAGGACTTGTAGTGTAGTCGCGCTAGGCGGAGAGCTAGACGCAGGCAGTCTTTTATAAAAATAAATATAATAACCTGTTCTTTATTCTCCTCCTCAGCTTCCGTTTCCTGTCCACCCGTGTCCTTATTGAAACTGTTATCTATGACCTCTTGATCCAACCCAGACATGGTCAAACTGGAATCCGCGTACACATTGTTCGAAGGTACCTGAACACTGGTAACCATACTATTCAAAGTAAACAAACTAGGGTCATTTAACAAGTGAAGGTTATTTGAAACATCCCATTTATGACCTTGACACAATATGACCTCGGAACACGTGTGTTCGTTGTCACAAAATTCGGGCAAATCTTGCTTGTCGATCTCGTTGATGTTGTTCAAAAATGAACTTTCGTGCCTTAGAATAGAGAACCATTTGCCTTCTAACATTTTGGAGTACAGTTGTAAGTGGGCGGCAGATGAGTCTAAAGGTTCATGCTTTACTTTCTCTTTCTCTTCTTTTATCTCTTGTTCTTTCTTTGCGGCGTCAAGTTGGATGGAGACAGCTTCAGCCATTTTCCTCAACTCCTCAAGATTATTAACCAATGTGTCTTTCGTTTCCTCAGGATCTTCATTTTCAGTCTCATTTTTGACTACGTTCTCCACTTTCACGATTTCTTGGGGTTTATCCATTGGTTCAGCTTGGGCAGCGAACATTGGTTTATGGGTGGGTTTTTGGACTAGGAAGGCGGTAGGAATGGAATCTTCAATATCGAGCATATCTTGTTCTTCATTATTTTTCTGTTGTATGTATTTTTCTTCCATTTTTATTGAGGACCCTGGTGAAAAGAGGTTTGATAAGTAGGAATTTATATTATTATAATACTCGTACTGTGTGTTTGCATGGTACAGTCAGAAGCACATTAAGTTACCACAAACTGTCAAATTTCCCGATGGATGATAAACTCTATTATTTGGAGATTCAATTGAAAATCCATTAAAGAAATTTGAAATTTGGACACCACGTGCTGTTGACTGTACAGTGACGATCAAAAGCCCATAGGCAATCTCACAATGCAATAGCTTGACGTTTAGTTTGACTTACGACCTTCTATTCATTGTCGTTAACAAGTGAGACGCACTGGATGTATCGAGTTCGCTCGTACTGTTCATAGCAATGTAATCCTTAGTGTGCTTATGAGCACGGACTTTTGAGCAATTACTCTACATGACATTTTGTAAATTATGGTTTGCAATTTGTTAAAAGTAATAAATGTAGTAGTGTGTTATAGTTTCGATCTTATTGAAATACTAAATTTAACTAACTTAGGCCGCGTTTCACCAAGCCGGAGTAGCGGCTACACCTCGAATAAATTAAACAATGGAATGGAATTGTATGAAAACTGAGGAATATAACGGGAAAGTTGGTGAAATGCGACCTTATATCTATGTTTATAAATCTTATAATCATCTACACATATACCTTCGACCTTACAAGCGCCATGTTTGACATTCGGTTCGTATTTGATGATCTGCGTGTGATCACTCAAGTTTAGTTCTGATTTGATACTCTTGAGCTCCATCTCGCTCTTGAGAGCTTCCTCCTTCTTCTGCGCTTCCGCTTCCGGGTCGCGCTTCTCCGGGTCCGGAGGCACAGAGTCTTTTTTCTCTCGAGGAGCTGAGAAAAAAAATTCAATATATTTTGCCTTCTCCGATGTTGCTATCTTCATAACAGTAAGAGGACTTCCACAGCTGAACAAAGATAAAAAGACAAAGAACAGATACAAAAGTGGAGACTTCCTTACGACAACTTTTTTTTGGGACATCACTAAAGTACATTTAATATTAAGGTTATTAATATATAAAACAATAGAATTTGTTTCCTATCTTTATTTCCCAAAACCAGCAGACAGTGTTTCTATTATTTTCGAAAAATATAAGACAATCTCCAATCTCTAAAATTAAATGTAAGTACTTTAATGATGTCCCGAAACCCGGGACAAATTTCCCGAAGAAAAAAAATGTTGTCGTAAGTAAGTCTCCACTTTTTGTCTCTGTTCTTTGCAGTTTAGATAAATTAGCTCACACTTCCGATCACTACTCATTACTTTATAATATCTAATATATTTTTTTATGCTTACCTTTCTTCTTCTTCTTGCTCGTATCGGTGGATGTGTTGCCGCTGAGCGCGTTGTTCTCCAACTGTTGGTGGTAGCTCATGATCTCGGGCTGGGCTGACTCCATGGCCTCCACGAAGATGCCGCCGCATTTACCCAGAGACCAGTAACGGCGCCAATATCTAGACGTAAAAGCCTTTGAATACTGCCTCATACAAAATATCGAAGAACATACCATCACGCCTGTATTCCCCGAAGGGTTAGGCAGAGGTGTACTAATGTACACCTACAGTTCGCCGGTATGTTTTGGTCCCATGTAATAGGAGGCGAGCCTACTGCCATTAACTGGGCACAAATCCAGACTCCGAGCTGCGACTGAGACTTTTATTGAAAAACCTAATAACACTGCTCGACATGGAGATCGAACCCAGGACCTCTAGTGTAGCAGTCGCGCTTGGGACCACTAGACTAATGAGGCAGTCTTCAATCACTAATGAAATCAGTAAGAATAATGTCTTTTTTTGTATGGCGTAAGCTGTTGATTTGGGAAATATTTACAGCGTATTCGGACTTAGTTGCAAGGCACCGAATGCCTCCAGCCAAGAGCAACTTATAAACTTAGTAAAAACAGCTAAGGGCGTCCCCTAAAGGGACTCGGATCTCGGCTCAGGGCGTTGCTGGGCGGGGGGTGCTTGCAGCTAGGGACGGCTGGATCTGGGTTGAATTGTATACGGGTTGTATTATTGTATTCTTGGGGCGACAAGACCGTCTTCTATTTCTACTTTATTTTTTTTAATAACCGTTACTGTCCCACTGCTGGGCTATTTCATTAGTAAAATAGATATTGGCTTACCTATCTTGTCCATAACAGGTAGCCCTCAAAGCGTGAGACCCTGCTGTGAGTTGCAACAGTTGCTGTTCTGACTGCTTGAGAAGTTTCTCCAGCTTCCGAGCTAGTTCTTCTGATGATAGATTCTTGTCTTCATCCTGTGAATATGAAAGAATAGGGTATGCACCCATTTTTGAAAAGTGCCTCAATTAGATTCTATAGTGTGTATAGTTATTTATATTTTTATCTTTATTTTTACCGACTTCAAAAAAAAGGAGTTACTATGTTCGTCTGTATGTATTTTTTCTTTTTATGTATGTTCACCGATATTTTTGTCAGTTGTGGACCGATTTCAATTATGATTTTTCTATATGAAAGAGTATACTCCCAAGGTGGTCCCATACAAATTTGGTGAAAATTTTGAATAAAATGACAGTGACACGTACCGACGGAAGAAATGATGACATCGTCTAGGTTCACAAATTTGTGCTCGCCACGCAATATGTTGGAATAAAATAACTTGTTAAAAGTTATTTTATTTTGAATAACACAAACACAGTCAACTACCCTATTAGATTTTTTTTTAACTATCATCATACCATAAAGTGTGTCTCCAGAGGTAGAGACTTTTATTCAATTATAAGTATCTCCTAAAAGAAAAACATAATAACAGTTTGCAGGACCTGGGAATGGAGCCCAGGAGCCTCTTTTAAGATCAGTAGCATCTTACCTCTTCCGGTTGAGTGCCTTCACTCTCCAAATCACTCAGAATAGCATCACAGTCACCCATAACACTATCCTTATCAATCTTGGAGTTATCTGTCGGAGAACACTCGTCCTTATTATTGTTCAGCATTTCCTTGTTCTTCATACTATTAGACAGGTCTTTTAAGGGTGATAGTTCCTTGTCACTCTCTTCAGTGGGTTGTGTTTCTTTGTAGGGGAATGGTTCTGACTGTTTGTCCGTCTCGCTTTCTGGATGTGGGGATGATTCTTTATCTTTTTTAGGTGTTTCTGCTTTTTCAGGGATTTGTTGGTTTTCTGTAGGAAGAAAAAAAGATTTATACAACAAGTCTTTATACACTGGTGACCTGTGATCTGGTGACCACAGGTTCCTCTGGAAACCTATTTCAGGCACCAGTCTCTCACTAAGTAAACTCCTAGTTCATACATTTTACGCTTAGCAATAAGTATCTAGTGAAGAGAAATAAACGTTTAAATTATACACTATATTAAAAAAATCCTGTCTTATCTGAAACGGGCATATATGTATCCCAAACACATCAACCCGAATTACCCCAAAATACCGCCAATTTTAAATGTTATCAAACACAGACTAGCACAAAATCTGCTTGCTGACCATCTTACCTTCATCATTCAGGTGTGGCGAGGCTCTTAGATTAGCAGCACTCTCCTCCACCAGACGCTGCATGCGTTCCAGCGCTAACGCTTGCTGCTTCTCTGTTTGTTCCGCACGCACTTTGCGCTGGTGAAGTACTCGCACCCTGTAGAATAGATTAAGTTTTAAAATAGGTTTTTTTATGGATTAAGTTGGCAAACGAGTAGTTATCGTCGCCCGTGGACACTTGCAACCCCAGAGAGCCGCAGCAACCGAGGGGTACTGGCTCTTACTTGCAAAAGTCGAAACACACAACAAAGGTGCTTTTTGTTAAGGGTGGTCGCCAGCCAGTCAGACCCCAAGAGATCGAGCAAGTCAGATATTTTCACGCCTTTTACGGGATGCCTATCTGGAAGAACAGAATTCTATCCCGTCCCCGCAGGTGGTTGTTTTATAATTAACAGTTAACTTAAAACCTGGCTGGTAAGTGTAGTGTTTCTAAGGGCGACTGGGTGAATATTTGAAAAAAAATTGAACGTCATTATCTTCATCCCAAATTTATGAACACAGTTGTTTAAAACTACAATTATGATAATGAAAACTTAAACTACACCACTGCCGTCAAGCAATAAGACAAGAATAAAAACAATTTGAACTATGAAAGAGAGAACTACTATGATGAGAATAATGATTTGATAAATAATGTTCGAATATTCACCCGACCTGCTACGGTAGAGGTCACTAGAAGGGTCACTAGAATAGTCACTAGAATTCCCAGGTCGAACAGTGTTATTGGGGTTTTCTATTAAATTCTCAGTAGCAGCTCCGAGTTTGGTTTATGACAATAGGTTTGCAATCTGTTTCATGGCATTTAAATATACCAGCGAACTGTCGGTATATTAAGACACTTCTGCCTAACCCTTTGGGGAATACAGGGATGATGGTACGTTATGTTATAAAGTTTGAAAAGTTTGGTCCTACATCACCCAGATTAATACATAATATGAATGCGAAAGTAACTCCGTATGTCTAGTGAATTTTCATGCTGAAACCGCTAGTTTTTTTTTTAAAAAAAGGTGATTTTGATAAAATTTGCCAAAAAGATAGACAGCATCCTGAGGATGTAGGCTACTTTTTGTCTTAAAAAGTCCATTGGTATGCGAGTGAAATTGCGGGCAATAGTTAGTCATATATAAATTAATAATTCCATATCTTATGAAACTAAATACATACACATGCCTTATTCTCACAGGGGTAGGCAGACTATAGGGGCCTCCACTTGCTACGATTCTTTTGCTTTCTTTCACATTCATACATCTTCTCATACAAACGCGCTGGTTGCGAGTACTATGCACCTGGCCTTATTGAAGGACCTCGCCAATAAGATCGGCGTAACTTGTATGGTGAGCTCTCCTGACTAGAGATGGGTTTCTGCCAGGGCATTTATTTTTTTCGCCCAAAATTCCTGGACGGAAACCCATCTATATAGATGGGTTTATGCCAGGGCATTTATTTTTTTCGCCCAAAATGCCTGGCAGAAACCCATCTATACTCCCGACACATTCGCCTTATATGACATGAGATAATAATGTAATAATATACTAACTTCCTAATCTTCATATCCATAAGATAGCGCTCCTTCTTCAGCTGGTTGAGGTGTTCTAGCGAAGCGTCCAGCTGCCTCAGCACCGCCTTGTTCTGCAGCAGCTCGTCACATATAAACGCCAAGATGCGAGCCTTCGTTGTCGCGCTCAGAGCTAAGAATGACTTGTCGCGGAGAGCCTCTGTAGACAGATTTACAAATGAAATATTGATATAGGTAATATTTGTTTTATAATTATTATGTTTTTTATATTTTTCTGTGTACAATAAATTATAAAGAAGAATGATGAAGTATTAGGCTCGTTTGATGATAAATAGACCTTCTGGAACGCGAATGAAATCGCAGACGTAGCTCGTGGTGATCTGCTGATCATAGTTACCGGATAGTTTGTAGGTGGCGTTGTTGTGCAGATGCTCGTAGTAAGCTGTGTTCTTGGAGTTGGCACAGGTGTGCTGCATCTCGGCTTCCGTCTGATGGTGGTCCGCCACGCGCCGCTCTCGCTCGCGTTCGGCCGTCAGACCTACCAAAAAAACAATATCACATACCATCACACCTTTTAATCACGGGTCATAAAAAAGCTCGTACATGTTTAATTCACAAACCTCCTACTACTTAGTCATGAAGTACATTAAACACTCAAAAGTCCATAAGCACGCTAAGGATTACATTGCTATGAACAGTACGAGAGAGCTCGATACAGCCAGTGCGTGAGTGCGTGTGCGGACGAAAATAGAAGGTCGTAAGTCAAACTAAACGTCTAGCTATTGCGTTGTGGGATTGCCTACGGACTTTTGGTTGCCACTGTACTAACTGTCTGACTATGACCCAAGTCTTTGGCTGGGGTCGCACCTGCCTACAATCTGGTTAAGTCGAACGATCGTCAAGCCTGTGAACGAGTGCCTCCTGTCGGGACTGGTCAGCTCTGACATACCATGGCAATCCGGATTCAGTTACGTATGTTATCTTTGAAAGGTTTATTCTCATCACATACATCAAACTCCACATTGATAGACCAATAATTAGACCAAAAAATACGTACTTTTGAAAAGTCAAAACTAGTTGCACGGTTCCAAAAAGTGGGTCATAGAGAAGAGCCTGCAAGAAAGTCCTTTAAAAAAAATCATTATTACAATATTAAGCTTTACAACTTTGTTGCTGAGAGTTGTGCAGTTTGATGTATAAGATTTGTTCATTATGTAAAAAAAGGATTATAGCAAGTAAGAGCTGACCAGCCTCAATAGACAGCACCCGTTCACGAGCATGATGTGTGTATCTGCGTACATGCGGTCCACATGTCAGATTGTTCATTCATTGTCAGATGCTTCTATAGTGTAAAAGAGTTCCTAGAATACAAAGATAGTAATTTATTTAATTGAAGTCAATTGTAGTCTATGATTGAAGTGTTTAATTTATAATTATAATTAAATGTGTTGTGTACATGATTAATGTAACTTAAATGTAATTTGACATTACTTTAATTAATGTAAATTTTGAAATTTTAATTAATGTAAATTTTGCATGCTGCTTGTCAGCGAAACATGATGTACTTTCACGATATTGACAATACCTTGTGACCATGTTTTCCAGCAAATAAATATTTCTATTTCTATTTCATGCTTTTTAAGCACTTTTCTACATCATTAACGAATTCTCTCTGTAGCACAAAAGCAAGGTGTACTGACCAGTAAGAGCCTTGACTTCTCCCGTAGCGTTGGCATACAGGTATATTCGTAGTACTTCGCTCAAGTTATGCGGTGTAATGTCACCCATGCGGATGGCGTGGCCTAGTAGTGTTGTGTGACGACCCGGATGCGGGATGCCGGGGTCCTCTGCGAAACAATACTAGTTTAAAACATACGTAAAATGTAAATGTAATCGTAATAAAGAAGAATGCAATTGATAGGTTATTATTATTTAAGAGCTGTTTTCTTGGCACTACAGCATCTTCCACAGCTCTCTGTTGAGATCTAAATATAGGACCTGGTTACATGAGGTGGTAGTTCTATATGCTTATAGAACTACCTCCCCATGGTCCACCCTGACCTGGGCAACGGCCTATGCCGGCTAAATGTTCCTGACTGTAATCCGCTCACCGAACTGTTCTATAATTGTAAATTTCTCGGTGCTTTCCCTGCGATACTATCATATATGATCCGGATGTGCTTATACGTCGCAAACTCCAGGTGCTCCCTTATCTTTACTCCCTCTACTTCTCTCTATCTTTGCTTCTATTATGTTTTTATGAATCACTAGCTTTTTGCCCGCGACTTCGTCCGCGTGGAATAGTTACTTTGTTCCATATGAACTTTCATCCCCTATTTTATCCCCTTGGGGAGTAGAATTTATCAAAATCCTTTCTTAGCGGATGCCTACGTCATAACATCTACCTGCATGCCAAATTTCAGCCCGATCCCTCCAGTGGTTTGGGCTGTGCGTTGATAGATCACTATGTCAGTCAGTCAGTCAGTCACCTTTGAGTTTTATATATGTGAGATAGTGGTGGCCTATCATTTTTTTTTTTCATTTTTTTTTTACTTTAAAAAACCTTGCCCCATACTATATTGCTCCTGCATCGTGGGTGCGTTTACAAACGCAAATTATTACACACACAAACACCTAGACCGGAACAACTACCTGTAGATCATACAAATATTTATTCCGTGCGGCGATCGAACCTACAACACGTAGCGCAAAAGCCAATTGCTCAGTCGCTATGCGAAACGAGTCGTCAATTAGCAATGCAGTGGTATCAACCCAGACTAATTCAGTTACGGAGTTTTACCACTTCAAGAAAATCATTATGAAATCCATGCTCGTTTCGGCTTTGGCGAACATTATATGTTACTGGAGGATTACTGATGCATCCTGACATGGCTGACATACCTAATTTACTAGCTATGAACGTTCCAGAACAGCTGCTATATATGACAACACCAGTAATATCAATGAGTAGAGGTTGTAGGACCTTGTGTTCTTCTGGGGTCCTTAAAAACATACCTATGGCTGTGATGAGCAGCTGTGTGAGGACCTGCAGTAGTTCCTCCTCGGCCTCCACGCTGCAGTCCGGCAGGAGTGCCATTTGGAACGTGTTCAACGTTGGGATTGCGTCCATGTCTGTAATAAATGTATTTTTAAAATCAGTTATAGGGATTTTAATTTTAACAGGAAATTATTTTGTGTTTTATAATAAAACAAAGTCCCCTGCCGCGTCTGTCTGTCTGTTCGCGATAAACTCAAAAACGACTGAACAGATTTTCATACGGTTTTCACTAATGGACGTAGTGATTCGTGAGGAAGATTTTAAGCTATTTAACATCACGCTACGACTCTTAGGAACAGGGCAACGCAGATGAATCTGCGGGCGGGTCGCTAGTTTTATATTATAAATTAAACACTTTCATTACCAAAAACTTTTAAGGTAATACAGAGTAATAACCCTCACGCCTGTATTCCCCGAAGGGTTAGGAAGAGGTGTACTAACGTACAGCCACAGTTCACCTATATGTTTAGGTCCGAGGATAAGGGGCGAGCTATTGCCATTAATCGGGTACAAATTCAAACTCCGAGATTCTTCTGACAATTTCATAGAAAAACCCAATAACTTTATTCGACCTGGGAATCGAACCCAAGACCTCTAACGTAGCAAACGTTCTGAGGAACACTAGGCTAATGAGGCATTCCGTTATGGCATATTCGCGTGGACTTCACTTCAGGATTGGGTCCGACCTTGATAAAAAGTAGCCTATGTGTTATTTCAGGCTATAATCTATCTGTGTGCCAAATTTTATCCGGATCAGTAACGCCGTTCTGGCGTGAAAGTGTAACAAACATACATACATACTCACAAACTTTCACGGTTATAATATTAGTAAGGATTTATTGCTAGACTCAAAAATAAAACGAACGAGTAACTAACGAATTGAGTATTGAGTATAAAAAATCTCACCAAATCCAAGTGTTTGTCCAAAGTTGTGAATAAACTCATAAACTTGTAGGATATCCGCCATCGCCTGACCCGGTAGCTTCAATCCTGGGATCCTGTTCAGTGTAGGCAGAGGTTTCTGGTCCGAAAGAGACGAGTCCTCTTGTGGCCGTCTGTAGGGAAAATTGAACATATTTACTTAGCTGCAGGACTTCTTTCAACCAAGAGAAAGAAGAACGAGGAAAAAAACATAGAAAAAAACATTTATTAGATACGAAAACACACACAAGCAATGTGGAAACATACCAACAAGCCTGTATGCCCCGAAGGGTTAGGCAGAGGTGTACTAATGTACACCCACATTTCACCATTATGTTAATTGTGACCTGATGATCGAACACAAAACCATACGTGTCTTTGACCACAGACCCACAAATCACAAATCCGAGCTAATTATTAAAATAAATATTACAGAAAATTTAAAAAAAAATTGGACCAAAGTTTTTCTAGATCCGGGAATTGAACCCAAAACCTCACGTCACTTCTCAGCAGTTGCAGTTGTGATCTCTAGACCAATGAGGCAGTCTAAAATATGACCTAAAAATTTATTATTCTCTTACCTAAGTTCAGAGAGCAGTTCCATCTCCTTCCGCCTCTGTTGCAGCTTCTTCTCCTTGACCAGTAGCCTGTCCAGCAGGTTCTGGTGCTTCCTCCTCTCTCTCTCCTCCCATCGCCGGCGGGAGTCCAGCTGGCGGATGAACGTGGTGTGCTGACGCCGTCGTTCTCTTTCCTGTGTAAGAGATAAAGGGAAAATTAGGAAAAAAAATAAGTCTTATTTATTGTGGGTAAAATGAAGAGAATTTATGACTATTGAACCTAATAATACAATAGTTTGTATATCAAGAATACAATAGTTCAATTGTAGTCTCCGTTTAACAATTTTATTAAGCTTTTTTGTAATAGAATTCGAACGCAGGCAGGATTTGAACCTGCTATGCGTCCACCGGTTTGCTAAAATATAATTATAGCATTTTATTAATATTTACAGCATTTTTTTAGAAAAACGATAATATAAGGTAGATATAGCCCAGGCATATGACGTCAGCCAATCCTCATTACTTGTTAGCTTTACCCCTCTCATTGTTAGGAATGTCCAGCAGTGTAATAACTTTCCTCGAAAGCATTTCTATGTCAACAAATTACTAATAATAAGTATACCTATCAACCCTTCTAATTGTGTAAGCTAAATATATAAGAGTAAGTAGCTTTTGTGTTATTATTAGTCCAATCTGGGATCATAATTATAGTATCTAACGTGTTTTGACAACGCTATTTAACTTGTAGAGCGGCATCCCTCTCATTCTCAATCGCAAAACGATTGCAATAACACGTTGTGATATGGCCCTGTAGGCGCCTGTACAGTACCTACTTTAGTGTTAGTAGTGCTATCATTTTCAACGTCTACGATTTGTGTGATACCAAGCTATGATAGTAAAGTGTTAAAAATTGTTAACTCTAAAAACCAATAATAACTGAATAATAAATTATTAACCAACTTGCTTCTAAGTTAGTATCCTAACGAACACTACTATAAGGTCTAATTTGACTAAATGACATTAAATATTAGGACTCATAGAAAAGCGTTAATTACGCGGGTATTAGTGTCGCTAAAGATATTTATAGTCAGTAATAAGAAACTAATAAGCTACATCGATACTATCTATTTGTGATTTTTTTGCATTTTCCATGCTAAGATTATTAAGTAATTTTTTAGTAAAGGAAAAAATTCGGAAAAAAAAGGAAAAAAACGTCACCTTATGACGTAAATTCAGAATGTGAAGGCAAAATTTCAATCATGCGGGTAGGGTTCGCGGTGGCTTAGAGGTCAGAGCGTCTGGTGTATCAAACCAGAAGACGCAGGTTCGAATCCTACATCGATAATTACAAAAATCCTAGATTATTTTAGATCAATGAAGCAAACCCTAATATTTTATTTAGATGCGAAGACAACACGTAAATAAAATATTGCTCAAAATTACTTTGTGTACTCCATTTTTTCTTAAAATATTTAAGATTTTGTTACAACGTGATACTGTTTATTTTATATAGTACAGTTAAAAGGTCTAGAAGCCTAGGATACGTTGGCGATATGATTTCGACCACTTTTTGCCAATGTGGTACTAAGACGCCCAGGATAAAAATCCTGGACTGTTTGAAAGGGAAAAATCCTTTGACCAGTAGTGGGACACAAATGAGGCTACATAAAAAAACTGACTACTTATAGTCACGAATGCGTAACATTTACAACTGAAAATTGTCTTTACACTGGTTTATTTTTTTAATTATCCACTGCAAAACCATTTTTTTTATAGATTAAGTCGGCAAACGAGCTGATGAGCCACTTGGTGGTAAGTAGTCATCGTCGCCATGGATACCTGCAACACCAGAGGAGTTGCTGATGCGTTGCCGAGCTTTAAAAGCCCCTACGGACTGCAGACTGACAGAGCCGCAGCAACTGAGAGAGAATTGGCTCTTACGCACAAAAGTCGGAACAACGTCCAAGACCCCGGTCAAGGACCAAGGTGCTTTAGAACAGACTCCGACGTAAGGGTGGTCGCCAGCCCAGTCAGACCCTGAGAGGTCCTATCACCGAGCAAGTCAGATATTTTCTCGACTCTTACGGTATGCCTATCTGAATGGCAGTGAGGAATATTCTAACCAGTCCCCACACGGGGAGCTTTAGACGTACACAATTATTTCGACGGAACTGTAATGACTGTGTGAGTACAACGAAAAATATTACATATATATACTTTACGTCTTGTCTCTCGCTATTTATAAATAAAATATAGTCTGTAGCATCTACATCTACAAGCATTACTGGGAGTTAATCTACGTAGGTATATTATTACCTCGGTAATATACTTTTGCTGTACGCCCGCGGTGTCCCAACGGAGATTGTAAAAGAGAAACACAGGTTACACACAGACACACAAAATATACATTTAGTCCTAGGTTATATTTGAACTCTGGATTGAACGACATTATGCCCCGCAGTGATACCGGAATTGATCTCATACCATAGCACGAATGTCACGATCACTATTGCCGTTGGTTGACATCTCCAATAGAATTATTTTTAATTCATACTTAACATAAAATAGATTGCTTACTAGACAAACCATATTTATCTCGTGTTCTTCATCTGTTTAGTTTAAAAAGTAAACTGTATAAATTTTTTATAGGTCTCAAAATCGACAACACGTTTGGTGTAGCGGCTGAGCGATCGGCTTCTGCGTCACGTGTTGTGGGTTCGATCCCCACACGGAGCAAATATTTGTATGATCTACAGATAGTTGTTCCGGGTCTGGGCGTTTGTGTATGTGAGAATTTGTGTTTGTCCTATCCTAATCCTAGTGTGGGGGAAATTATTTTTTTTAATCTTCAATATAGAAGCACGTAATAAATTTATTTTGCTCGGATAATTTAATCACCATGGCAACACTTATCGCACAATTACCAATCACAACCGCGGATGTCGATGTGAGGCTTCACGTCGGTGTATCATGGAAAGCGAGTTAAATAAACGTGACGTTCAAACCAGAGTTCAAATATTCTTGTTAATAACACACACAGATTAAATATACACAGATAATAACCTGCTCTTTCAGGAGTATGGCCTGTTGCCGCTTCAGTTCTCTCTCCTGTAACAACGGGTGATAATTACTTACTCGTTGAAGATTTATGCGGGAGAGTCGCTATGGCTAGAGATAGAGAAATAAAAAAAAAAAAACTCTTATATTATTGCTGTTATCAAGATAGACGTCTGCCGGCTGTCATGATAATAAATCAGCCCGAAAACGATGCAAGGCTCTACTATAACAAGCGACACGCGCCATCGATGTGGTGTATCCACGCTGGCGAGCCCATGCTTTTTGATCAGCGGTCGTAGTGTGTGTGATCAATGGAAGAGCAACTAGAAATCGCAGCATGTGAGTCTGCGTGAAATGTTTCTGTCTTATACAAGACACGAAAATGTTTGCAACATTTTGCGGATCAAGAAATTGGTAACAACACGAATTGTACCGTGGACTAAAATGATAACTTTCTCGATTGCGATTCAATTAAATATATAGTGATGCATCAAAATTGACCATTTTCTTTCCCTAAAATAAAGTAACCTCCACCCACGATGTTAACTGTTCTTGTCTGATTATAGTAGATTTTTTTCTAAAGACTTAATGAGCAGATTATATTATTAAAATTGATTTTTGTTTAAACACAACACACACAACTATGTAACTCGTTTTTCCTCAATCCGTGGTTTTTTTTTATTCGTGATAGGCTTACGCTTTACCGCCAGGTCGCCTGATGTTAAGCGATACAGCAATCTACGATGGAGCGCGCTTGCCTTTCCCCAAATCCCATCAGATAAATACTAGCTTGTTGAAAAATAAAATGGAATTTGTCTATCTGCTTGAATCAATACCACTAGTGTTGTTTCCAGAAGACATCTCGAACAAAAATAATTGCCTTAACTTTGACCATTTTCTTACAAACCTGTTGTCTCTTAGCTTGTTCTTCTATCTTCTGCTTCTCAATCTCCTCGTGTTTCCGTCTCTTAGCCTTCATTACGAACGTGCGAACAACATCGAAAGCAGTACAGCAAATTATAAGTATACAGCGTTACATGGAACAAAAAAATATAAAACTTAAAAGAAGTTTTTACTAAAAAGTTTTTGTTAAGTATTGACGTGGCTGGTAAAGAGATTCCAATTTCAAATATGTTGTCAAATATCAACATTATAATACTATGTTTTTCTTTAGAAGACAAAAGAAAGGAAGTAGAAAAATAAAACAAAAAATATTATAAAGCATACTTGATTAAATAGCGTGCCATAATTATAGCTAGAATTAAAAAGAAATAAAAAAATACATTAATCAAATAAAATTATATTTATTTAAGATGGTTCAGCGTGCCTTGGTGAGCACGTTAAGTCATCAGACTAAGTTCTCCCACCAGTCGGCGTGTAAAGCACTGATATTCCGAATTTCAGCTAAATCTAACCGAAGTATAGGCGACATATGGGTGTACCCATTGGAGAATTGAGGGACTATAAAATAGTCACCTTTGATCAATGACAATATGATTCACGGACAAATGACTACACAACCTGCCATACTTTTCCATTATGAGACCTCTATATTAAGTGCTATAATTATGAAGCTGTGCTTGTTAAAGCCAGTACTTAGAAAGCAAAGCTTCCTTGGTGTAGTGCTAGCGATTAAAATCACTTTGAAATTTTTTTTGAAAAAACAAATACATTGCAATAGATTGTTGATCAAAACGTTTTATGAAATCTGATTTATCGTGGATTCTTTAGGTATATTATTTCGTTGATCTGTGAATTGACTCTTGCGCATGACAAAAAGAAGTTTATCAAAAGCAGTTTTAATAATAATTTTGGTGCTACCTTCCACCATTGGCCTAATCCATCACCTCTTTTTTTCTAAATGTACAACTTTCATATTACACGACTGCGCAAATGGTATGGACATGGACTGTTGCGCAAAATTTTATGTAATTTGCATCTGATTTAATCATGTTTTCTTCGTCTCAACAACTTTTAAATAACGTGTCTCAATTTTGATAACATTAAAAAGCAATATTGCCTTAATACGCCGGGCGTACACCCGTGTGTACGAGCTATATTCCGTCGCTATAAGGGCGATTTTTGAGTGCAACTGTATAGCTTGAAGTGTTGTCAGAAACAAAATTGTGGGTCTGGCCATCGATGAACTATTAACCGTCACAATATTTTACGCAGTCGGGTTATTTGATATATTTACAATGTCTATATCTCAACTAAAACCTCAAAGATTAGGCGTGCATTGTTAGTGAATGTATCCGAAAGTTAGTACATTTAGTTTGAATATCTCACGTACCGATGTCATCGCTTCCTTACTGCCAAGGGGATGCACTGATATCGATAACGCCCCATCCTTGCCCACATTAAACGTGCCTTTGCTTATTTTCTTAGACATAATATCCGACAATATATCATCATCTTCACTGAGATCAATAACTTCTTTTAATACAGATTTAGAACCATCTTTCGGCATTAACATTAAATTCTGGGACATAAATTCGTTTTTCGCGTCTAAGTATTTCTGTTCTATGGATTTCGGGTCCTCGGATTTCTTGTCCCCTTGCAATTTCGACCAATCGCAGCCGTTTATGAATTCTGTAATTCTAGAATATGATTCTATTAATTTTTCTAGATTATTCTCTTTGTCTGGCGGTTTAGAGCGTTTTTCCGCTGATTTTATTAATGTGAAGTCGTATTGCCTATTGTCTTTGCGTTTTGGGAGATCGAAAGCAGCTTTTTCAGCGAAGTCTTTCATTTTATCTAAAGCGTTATATTCTTCTACTTCTTCTTTCCAGCCTGATTGGTCGAATTTGATAGTTTTTATGGGGCAGTTCTGTGTGTCTTTGGGGCCGCTCACTGGTATTAGCGAGAGACTGATTGGAGGCATAATGCGTTCCTTATTCGTCTTAGTAGCTGGTCCCATCACTATTTCAGGTGTTTTCCATTCGTCGACACCGGTTTTGGGTAGTGTAGGGAGGGGCTCGATCGTCAACTGCGTTCGATTCTTGTTGATATGCTGTTTCGAAGTATTGCCTCGTTATTATATATTTTTTCGCATTTTCTTGTCTTTATTATCAATTTGGATTATGACAACATTGTCAAGGTCCCTTTGGCGGTTCGGTTTTGTGTTATTCATTCTACTCTTAACCCAATTAGACAGATTTTTACATAAATATTATAGAGAAGTATATAAGTATGTATATACCAGATCTAATACTAAACACACAGCTCGCTCGCTACCAACTAAAAGCTAAGAATTCCAACGCTTTCTACTAAAAAAGCAAAAAGTAACCAATTTTTCGTAAACGTTGGCAACCCCAAAAGGCCCTTTTTGCTTTTGAATATAGAACAAAATCTACAAAATACGAATGGTGAGCACAATGTTGCCAAGCATCAAATTGATAATAAAAAATAAAACAAACACAAGCACATGGTTTAAAACATACATACAACTAGAGACTAAATAGTTCCCATATTATTATTTACAAAGATTTTACAATGTATTCGTAAGAGATAAAAGTTTTAGTGACTCATATAATTGACATAGTTTACTTAAACAATGAAGTTATCAGAAAAGTTAAAAGTAATCACAATATAGGTTGATATAGAAACTGTAGTTAATTTATCATTAACATTTTACAATTATCTACAAGATTACGAGTATTGTAGACAAATTGTGTTATTTAGAAAAAAAAGCTTACTGGCGATGTGGGTCGCACATTACTAGTATTCTCACAGTATTCTTAACGCCTCGTGCTAAGCTAAATGCTTGTGTTACGAGTGGGTTCACGTCGGTAGTGCAATGGATGGGTTTCGAACCGGCAACCACATGATCACAAGTCCGACGCGTTAGCCATTAGGCTACTGCCGCTTCAACGCCTTTGTACATAAACGAAGTGTTCCATATGTATAGGAATTTATCTAATATAATTAATATGACTGTAGTTACTAAAATATTGCCTAATTAGGCAGATAGTCGTAATCGCGACCGCTGATTAAGAGATTCAATTCCCGAGACGAGCAAAGTGTTATTGGGTTTTTCTACAAAATTTCCAGTATTTTCCATTATCAACAGTTTGGATTTGTTCCCAGTGGGTGTACACCAGGAGCTTGAAACACCATAGAAAACATAGAAGTGGTATGACATTTTAATTACTAAAAATATTTTTCTAAAAACACCTTTGTTTAGTCAAATTAAAAACAATAATATGAGAACTATTAAAACACAAAAGAGGTACAAATAAAACGTATCCCACAGATCTATAACACTGAACTAATATTGCCGTATCGACACAGGAAAGGTCGTAAGTGACATTAGTATGTAGTAATGTTAGTTACGACCTTATGTTCGTTGGCGTATCGATATGGCATGTGATGAGTACCTCTAGCAACTGTTGGCTTCTTGCTTCTTTCTCTCGTTTGGCCAGCTCCGCCTTCTCTGATCTATCCAGACGACCCTGTGGAGAAGAATAGTGTTAATATAAATAAATCTTCATTTAGTATGTTGGAACGAAGTTCCTTATCGCGCGTTGTGAAAGGGGGCTAGACGGAAAAAATTCTTACGAAAAGTTGTCACGACACATTTTGCTATAGTAAGCTATTGTAAGCTGTGCGGCGTGCGCATGTTTCTCTGTCTGTCTCTCTCTCTTTCTCTCTAATAAGATAGTAGTTCCTTTCGATTAATTAGTGAAGGAATTGCAATAATTTTTTTTTTAAATAAACAAAAAAAAAAATTTTTTTTTATATATATATATATTTTTTTTTAATTTTTTAACTTCGTTCCATCCGGGTGTCCCTTGACACCTCTCAAGTATTTTTTTTTATTTGTCGGTACGCCGACCTGTTATAAAATACTTGTAATAATTATGCTCTAATGTATATAAGTGAATTGTAAAAATTATCCTTACTAATATTATAAACGTGAAAGTTTGTGATGTATGGATGTTTGTTATTATTTCACGCCAGAACGGCTGAACGGAACTGGATGAAATTTAGCACAAAGATCGATTATAGTCTGGAATAACACATAGGCTTTCACTTTTTATCCAGGTCGGACCTAATTCTGAAGTCCACACAGACAAAGATGCGGGCAGAAGCTAGTGAGAAATAAAGAAGCCTCAGTACCTAATTTAATGGCTACAGAATTGTTGAATTTTGAGTTCTGTGTACGAAGTCAGGCCTTATGATATTGAACGAGCATTCTTATACAATTGAAACAGAGTTGGGTAGTATAGCCTGAAATATTTCTGGGCTGAACTCTGGAGACAAATTGAAGTAATTAATTTAGGGGAGAGGGTTTGGACTCCCAATCCCCCCCTGTGTACTGGCATGGGTGGTACGTACGCCGAAGTCCCGGGAGCGGGCGGAGGCGTCTCGCCTAGCGTCGCGAGCGGCCTGCTGCAGCCGCGCCAGCTCCATGCGCCGGTCCAGCGGCGGCGGCGTCGGCCGACCGCCACCGGCCGCGCCCGCTACCAGACGAGCTTCCTCCAACCTACCACACATAAATAAAAAATAGCTGTTACTTATTGCATTATTAAGACTTCTAACATTTTCATCTACAAAGATCCGAAACGTCGGCATTAAAATAATATCAATACAACGCGATAAAATCCGTAAGAAGTGGTTTACTCCAATCCTACTAATAAGGAAACCTGAAAGAAAGAAAGAAAGAAAGAAAGAAAGAAAAAAAGAAAGAAAGAAACATTTATTCAACTCAAATTATTTGAAGGTAAACAAAACATAAAACTTAAAAACACATAAATCTGAGCTGAAGAGGCTGCCAGCTCAGCCTAATGTTGCGGTACTGAACCACAACGCTGATTTTCAGCTGGGCCAGGGAGGGAAAGTTTGTGAGGATGTATGTTACTAAATCACGTCAGAACGGCTGAGCGGACCTGGATGAAATTTGGTACCGAGATAGATTACAGTCAGCACATAGGTTACTTTTTATCCAGGTCGGATCGAATTCTGAAGTCGCGGGCAGAAGCTAGTATCAATTTAACGCAATAAATACCGTAAAAAGTAGTTTTATTGGAATTATTTTATTTTAGGATAGGGGGGCAAAGACGGATCGCCTGATGGTAAGCGATTACCGCCGCCCATGGACACCCGCAACATCAGAGGAGTTACAAGTGCGTTGCCAACCTTTTAAAAGGGAATTGGGCCTCCGGTAACCTCACTCACTCGGCGAAACACAACGTAAGCGTTGTTTGACGCCGGTTTTCTGTGAAGCCGTGGTATCACTCCGGTCGAGCCAGCCCATTGATGCCGATGCATGGCTCTCCCACGTACTAGCATATTCTAATATTCGATTATTCACGTAAGCGTCAGAAACCAGTATTCTTACCTCTTATTAATCTCGTTTTCGTTGTAAACAAGTGGTTCTCCAACATCGCTCGCCGGTTGTATGTACTCGCCGAGCACCGTACGCGCACTGAAGCTGAAGTTGTCTATCGATAACGGCGGGCATGGATTCGTGTCCAGGAACTGTAACAAATATAGCGGATTTATTAAGATAATTTCTGTTTTTAAAATGGTAAAATATCGGTAGTAATGAAATCAAAATCATTTTTCAATCGACTTCAAATCAAATCAAATCAAATTTATTCGCATAAAATGTGGTACAATAAGATGTTACAATAAATTCCGGAGCAAGGCACATTCCGCCATTATATAATAGCATGCAAATTATTTATATATATATATTATTTTTTAGGAGGTAGTACCTCCTTATAAAACTAAACACCTATAATCTACGAACAACCAAATTATAAGAATTTATAATACATTTCTAAAATGATAGGAATTTGAGTGTTTTTTGAGAAATGTGTTCACTGTGTAATAACTCTCTTCTATTAACCACTTTCTTAACGCTATACAAAATTTTCGGTAGGGCAGCTCAACAATTCTCTTTGGCAATGAATTATATATTAGTGGTGCCATATATATGCAACTACGTCTAAACATTTCAAGTCGGGGAACAGGCATTTTTAAATGTGAGTGAGTTACTTTTCGTTTGTATAAATTGTTTTTATTTTCAAATAATTCTGTATTACATCTCACAAATTTAGCCACTTCATAGATATAAATACAAGGCACAGTTAATAGTTTCTCTGCTTTAAAAACCGGCTTAAAAAAGGAGGAGGTTCTCAATTCGACTGTATTTTTTTACATCTGTCAACTCTATATACTATATATTCTAGGCAAGCGCGCTCCATCGCAGATCGCAGTATCGCTTATCATCAGGCAAACTGGCGGTCAAGCGTAAGCCTATCACGAATAAAAAAAAAACTATACTCACATTCTGTATGTCATGTAATGATCGCATGGTGATGCCAGCATGAGGGTCTGGCGGTGAATACGTCACATCACCTTTGATGCTGCAGTTGCGGGAGAGACCCTTGATCACTGTCACTCGTTTCCAACCTGTGATACAAACATAACATTATCAATTGACGGCTCTCTTGATCAGATCAGCGTTTGCGCCACGGGCTATAGCAACAAACAGACAGAAGAATATTCTAGTATGGATCAACGTTTAAAAAATCTTCCACAAAAGCAGCTGCTAAATGTGAAGTCCTGGGTACGATTCCATGGTTGAATAAAGTTTGTATGTAGGCTCCTTAAACTTATGAGGATATTACAAATTGTATACTTCTTTACATTGGTGTTAGAATTATTGCTTACCTTATATTTTAATTAAGCACATTATAATTAACTCAATCTCAATAATTAATGACTTTTGATCAAGGTAAGCAACATCAAATTATTAGGAGCTTGTAAAGGCGCTTCTCGAGTAAAACTTCCCAGATAGATATAATCTGGTGTCTTTGAGTCACGAGTGAACCGGTTTCCTCTAGGCAAGCGCGCTCCGTCGTAGATCGCAGTGTCGCTAAACATTAGGCGAACTGGTGGTCAAGTGTAGGCCTATCTCGAATAAAAAAATGGCAATAGGATTGCCCCCTATAGTATGGGAGCTAAGTCACACCGACTGTACCTCTATTCTTTGGGAAATACAGAGCTAACTAATGCTCATCTATCTAATCCCCACTATAATGATTCCCGGACACACGGAATTTAGCCCCCAGCTCTATAAATACGAGCTGGTACTCACCTAGTGCCAAAGGCAGTCTCAGTTGCGTGTCGTTAGGTCTTCGACTAGTGTCGCTGGCGTCCGAGTCGGACGGACAGCTGTCCGACGGACACTCGGAGTCCGTACTCGCCGTTTCGCCTAGTAAGGCTTTTAGTTTTTCCTGCAAGACAAAGAAACTGTTAGTGAAATTCTTGGGCAATATGACATGCTTCAAGGCCCACCGGCTCATTCAGTAGTTTCTAACACAGACTGACAGACACGTATCATTATTATGGAAGTATTGTTTAGGGCATATATTTTTATATATTTAGACGTCGGCAAACGAGCAGACGAGCCACCTGATGGTGGTAAGATGGTGGTAAGTAGTCATCGTCCCCCATGGACACTTGCATCACCAGGAACTGCTGATTCGTTGCCGGCCCTTCATAGCCCTGTGTATGCGTTTATTGTACTACATATAAAATGGACAATGGTCCAGCAGCGGTAGCTAATGAGATTGATTATTCTGCTCGGAAATAGTAGATTTGCGTCTGATAAGATGATTATTGGTAAAATTTGTGTGTGTATGCTGGATTATTACAACAGGAATCTTACCAGATCAGTCTCAGCAAGGAGCTGATGCGCTAGCGCAGGCCTGAGGCCTAGGGCCCGGCTCTGGGCCAGCAGCGAGGCCACGGTGTTCTTCTTGGGCTTGCTGACGCCGCGGCCCAGGTTTCGCGGTCGGCCCTCACGCCCTGCCCACCCGGCAACTGCTGTGGGCGGGACCATGGTGTTAAGTATCACCTAAGCCTAAGCTTTTACAGAATAATAATTGGGGTTAGGAACCTGTAGTCTATTTTATGTTTATTGTATGTTTAGAGAGCCCTCTAGTGGTTTGCTGAGGAACTAAAATCACCATACAATAAAAACGCTCTCAACATCTTTGAATAGCTTTTTCACAAATATTTTGGGGCTGAACATCTGTAGTTTACACGAAGAAACTGATATCAGATGGCAACACAATTTCTGGGCGATACCGATATCTTGAGGACAGACTGATTGTCAGATTTTTTTGGCTTCTGAATACCACTAACGATTGTCATAGGTGTTCGTATGAACATGTGGCCGACGCTTTTACGTGCTCTAGGCACGGAGGGATCTCGATGTGTTGTTAAGGCATCCACGCAGATTAACCTTGCGAATCAATTGATCAGCTTAGTGATGCACCATCGAAATAATTTAAAATAAAAATTTGAAAATTAGAATTTGAGTTTGAGTTATTACATTAACGTTTATCGATAAAAACAGGTACCAAAACCTCACATGACTAGTAATTACAATGTTTGCATCGATACAAAAATATAATACTAAATATCTTGTGTTAGTAGGATTGATACAGTTAATGTGATATACAACAGATATACTGTCTGCAGGAGGACAGTGAATCAAGTGGTAGAAGTACTTTTTTAAATAATTGTATCGATGCAAAACTATTTCATACACACATTATCACAATATCCTTCAAAAAGAAAAACAACACATATTCAGTTAAAAAAGTTACTGATGAAATTAATATAAAAGATATACTTTTACTGGTACATTATAATATCGATAAAATTGTCGATATGGATATTGACAAGTTACTTGCCAGCCCTAGTTACTGCACCTTTATTCCACCAAAAAGCAACATAAATGACAATAATAAAGACCTTTACAAAACGATTGGCAAAATAATCTAAAGTAAATTTCCATTAGTAGATATAAAACAATCCTGCTGCCGTTATTTTGCTCCAGAATAAATATCTCCATTGAGATATTATGTAGCACGTAATATAAAGAATAATAATATTTAAGTATCACTGTAAATAAATCTTTTAAACATGATTTAGATGTGTAGTATTAAAGGCCTATAGCTTAGATTTTCTATCTTTCAATCCATGTAAACATAAACTAGGTATGTAAATAACATAAGGGATATAAAAAGATTTAAATCAGCACATGAATACTCCGTGTTAATATTCTCCTTACAAAAATAATAAAAATATTACCATTGCCGCGTATTTTAAAAAAAACCTGTTCAAACAACGTACATTCACTGTCCTCGCTGCCGCTGGACTTGGGTCGCGGCGCGTCGGGTACGGGGTTCATTTCCGGTGCCACGCGGCGCGGCTTAGCTCCCGGCTTGCGGCGCGCTGTTTATACACGTCATTATTAGTGAGGAGATTTGTTATAAAGAGAATACATAAGGTTGACAGTGGACTTAGAGCGCAAAATACATGAGGCAATTCTAGGGATTCTGTTTCCTGTAACACAAACTAACAACTTTTGTTGTACAAGTTTAAGAAATAGTAAAAATTATTATTACCTATAATCGGAAAAGGACTAGTTAATTAACCTAAAGTTGTTGACACCCTGGTTAAAATAACCACCAAGAACTACAGTTCTTCCGAATGCGGCAAATAGTTGCAATTATTTAGATTTTATAGTAGGGGCCGACATGATGAAAAAAGGAGTGAATTATAAGGTGACGGTTGACAGGGATGAATGGAAGAAAAGGACATGCTGCGCCAACCCCAAATAAATTGGGACAAAGGCAGATGATGATAGAACGAAAGTTATTACATTCCAACGTAGGAATTAAGCCTAGATTAGATGTCTAATAAAATAAGAGATAAACCGACCAATAACACAATACATTTTTATAAATTATAACTCACATATCCTGTCATGGCTGGAGGACGCGTTGAGCGAACTGCTCAGTGACGTCAGTCGTGATAGCGCGTCCGACGCTTGCGAACTCGCTGTAACAGAAAATCACACGTCGGTATACTGTGTTAAAGGCTGTTAGAGCCGATTTAGTAAAAAGGGGTCTCACTCAACGACTTTTCTCACGAAACTTATACCCTATATTCGAGAAGATAAATAGTCCTCGTATAGTTATTTCGATAATTTACTGTACAGTCTGTAGCCACATCTACCGCGCTATATAGGAAATAGACGGACTAGTCCTGAATCGCGCAAATGAAGTTTGCAACGCAACTTGGATATATACAACCGCCCGACATGAACCATCGGGCCGTGGCCCGCCAGGCAAAAACACCCAACGCCATCCCTTTGGTGTGAGGGGCAACACATCTCGCCCCTCCACAAGTCCACAAAAGAGTTAGGCAGCTTATTTTATCTATGTATATAAAATGCTTTGTCGTGGATGACTGACTGACGAATCACGCACCGCCTAAACCGTTGATCGTAGAGTCCTGACACTTGGAGGGTGTGTTCTTGGTATGACGTAGGCATCCGATAAGACAGGATTTTTGGAAATTGGGTGAAATTTTGTATGAAAGTCAGTAATTTTTACCGTGGGGTACAGCTAGTTAGTGATCAAAAAGAGAGGTATGCAGGCAACGTAGGTATTCCTGAAATTCATCACGACCTTAATGGACTGAAGATACTTACCTGGAGTAGGTTTAAGTGACAGGTTGAGAGGAGCATCGTCGTCCATGGCCGAGGACTTCACACCCAGGTCCAATGGAGAATCTTCACCCATCTTAGTGCTCAAGTTTAGACCTGCATCTGTAACAATATTACTCGTTAGATGGCTCTGGCTTGCAACTATGAGTTCTTGGGTTTGATTCCAATTCGCTTAGCATGGGGATTTTTATTTGTGTAACATTGCTGCCTCAATGGTCTAGCTCTAGTTACAGGGCAGCTATTGAGCATGAGATGGTTGCGATTCTTGGGTCAAGCATTATAAGAGAAATTACGCAATCTATATTACAAGGACGCTCTCAATATTTAATGTCATATAAAAAATTCTTCGTGCGGTGATCGAACCCGTGAAGCCTAGCACAGCAGCCAATTGCTTGACAACTGATATCATAATATAAAGTAAAGAAATATATTAGTAAGCCGCAGTTTCACTCCATGACCCAACCCCCCAACTAGTTTAAAATAAAGTCTCTGATCCAGAACTGGAACCGCTCCCAAAATGAATTACTGTTCCTAGTCTAGAACTCCAAGCCCTCTTCAGAAATGAATGGTTATGGCATTGGCTGGTTATAATATTATAATGTTATAATATTAGTACGATGAGTTGTGTAACATACAATAATCACCTGTGGAGCCTTGCAGCTGGCGCTCCAACGCGGCCAGACTCACGCCGCTCTGACTAGCTATCGTCTGCAGAAGCTCCCGGGATATGCCTATAGAAAACAAACAAAACAAATCAAATAAATTTTATTGCGTTCAATAATGTATACAGATGGTCAGCTTATATCTACTGAAACATTTGTGGACCCTGTCGGGCACAACATAATTATTAAGTAGGAGAGAGGAAGAACTGATAATTTATTTATTTTAATTTCCTACGGTTTATTGTTATTATTTTTATATTCTAATATTATAACATAACATACCATCACGCCTGTATTCCCCGAAGGTTTAGGCAGAGGCGTACTTAATGTACACCCACAGTTCGCCGGTATGTTTAGGTCCCATGTTATAGGGGGCGAACCTATAGCCATTACCGGGCACAAATCCAGACTCCGAGCTGCTACTGAGAATTTCATAGAAAAACACAATAACACTTTGCCTGACCCGGGGATAGAACCCAGGACCTCTAGTGTAGCAGTCGCGCTTGGGACCACTACACTAATGAGGCATTCTTAACATTATTATTATTTTTCCTACCTACATAATGGATTTTTAGCAATTATTGATAGTTTATTACCGTATTTTGAATAGGGTTTAAACAAAAAAATACATAGATATATTACTTGGTTAGGAGTTGTTTCCAGGAAACGACTGATATTTCACCGAATATCAGAATTTTACACAAAGTACACCGTACACGACTGCCATCAGACATCAACCCACAGAATGGACAATACAGTTATCTCCTCATTAGACTGTACCGGTGTTGCGCAACTGTTACATTACATGTCCTGAGTTCGATTGCCAGATCGAGCAAGGTGTTATTGGATTTTTCTATGAAATTCTCAGTAGCAGCTTGGAAGTTTGGTTTTATGCCTGGCTAGTGGCCTCAAACTTAACGGCAGCGGCAACGTACTACCTTCGCCTAACCCTTTGGGGACTACAGGTTTGATGGCATGTATTTAATTTGTAGAAGGCAGCTGGATGAGGAAAACCGAAGGGTTTTTACGAGAGGTGTACGTTCAGCAGTGGATGTATACAGGTTATTGATAAAATAGTGCATTTATAGTACATTTATTTTATAATTTGCACTCAGGTGTCCTTATTAAAAGTGTTCATTAAGAATCCCGCGGACCGAATTTCTGTTCCAAACGTAATACCGAAATAAATGGTAATTCAACACACAATTTAATCAAATTATTCGGATTCCTATACCGTTAATCTAGGTTCCTATTCTACCATTTCGTCCAAAATACTTCACTAGAATGAAATGTAAGCGAATGCAATTTTTGACAACTTTACCAAGTTTGGAACGATTTTCCAGTCTTTTATTTTAGACGAAATGGTACCGTAGGAACCTAGATTAACGGTATCTAAATCTGAAAAATAACATAATTTGACAGAACATTGTCTGGATTACGATTTATTACGGTATTACGTTTTTGTGGGCAATTCAAGCTCCGCCGGACCCTTAAATTAACAAATTGTCTTAGCCTGTTTTTCCGTATTTCAATTTGTTGTTAGTAATTAGTATACTAAGATATACTGATCACTATTATTAGATAATGATTTATTACGTTAATTAAAGTCTCTGAGTGCAGCAGTTAACTAGGGTAATTTATATGTTACACACAAGAAATGTACCTGCATAGTCGGACAGATTGGGCGGCGGCGTGCCGGACATAGAATTGTGTCCGGCCCGGTCCGGCTTGTTGGGAAGCCGGATCACTTCCACCGACGACCGCGAGTTGCCGTACTCGTCCTGTTAAACACACACATGAACAACATAATATACCATCACGATTTTTCCATACTTCTTTTGCTTCTTCCACAATCATGCATCCGCCTACATACACATACACACCTTTTTGAAGAACCTCGCCAATAAGATCGGCGTATGTCGTAAAGGGCGACCTCTCCCGATGCTGCCGCTGACATTCCCCTTATAAATTCCTTCATTCATTTTGATTGTGAATATTATATAAGTATTGTGCAAGATAATAATTATGTATCTTGACATATACGTAAACTTTTTTGGTGTGCAATAACGAATATTCTATTCTATTTTAAACATGTTGTATGTTGTCAATCGGTCAGTAAATCCGTTTTATTAAAATTTATTTGGGGTATTTTTTACTTGTAATCTGCATAGGATTATATGTATAAACTAGCGACACGCTCACAGTTTCTCCCGCGCTGCTCTATTCCTAAGAGGCATAGCGTGATGTCATATAGCCTATGTTAACGGAAAAATATTTTTTGGAATCGATCCAGTAGTTTTTAAGTTTATTCATTTCATACCAAAATACAAATCTTTCCTCTTTATAATATTAGTGTAGATATAGATATAACCGGATCTCAATACCTGATAATACCTACAGGGATCGCACAGGGTTTTCTTCTTTCTTAACATAATTATTGTATCGCTGTATATTAAACAGTTATTAGGAAATATTGCGTAACGTACAAGTTTAGGACGTTTGCTGGGCAGCGGCGCGTTGCGGTCGGCGGGATGCACGCTGACGTGCGGCGGGTCCAGAGATATCGTCTTCTTTCGACCGCGGGTCGTCGTGCCCGCTCCCGCCTGATAAAACATATTTATTCTTATATATGTATGTCCCATATTTTATATACAGGATGCCGATTTAGTCACCTACACACGTTAAAGGGTTTTTTTATGGGATAGAGGGACAAACGAGCAGACGGATCGCCTGATGGTAAGCGATTACCGCCGCCCATGGACACCCGTAACACCAAAGGAATCACAAGTGCGTTGCCCGCCTTTTAAAAGGGGATTGGGCCTCCGGTATCCTCACTCACTCGGCGAAACACAACGTAAGCGTTGTTTGACGCTGGTTTTCTGTGAGGCCGTGGTATCACTCCGGTCGAGCCGGCCCATTCGTGCCGAAGCATGGCTCTCCCACGTTAGAAGGGTAGATTTTATCCGCCGTACTCAACATGTTTCCTATGAAACCCATAACTCTATTCAAGGAAAGTACCTAAATACATTTTCGTAGACAAAATTAGAGAGACGACATTTAGATGTATGAAGTAATTTTTTTCTGTATCGGTTATGGGAGTCCATATCTGGACAAAGCAATGTGGAAGAAGCGTGGTCAAAAACGAGACTCCATGTTTATAAAATATCGCTATATTTTGCAATTAAAAGGAGGGTTCATGACTTAGCAATAGCTATGGTGATAAATATTGATGAGTGTAGTTATTGCTAAGATTAATCGGCAACCATTCTTAACACATAGAGATCCCTCTGAGAGCACATAAAGAATTTTGTCTTTGAAATTTCAACTTTAACCACATAAAATTAAGTTATATTATGATTCGTCACCGAACCCTTTGCCGTGCCTTAGTCAAAAATTTATAAGTGCAAAATGCTTACATACATGTGCTTTTACCTTGGGCCCGGCTAGTGAGGAGGTGTACTTGATGATTTCCGTATCCGGCGGCAGTCTTACACCGCCCAGCACCGACGAGGGATCACTGCAAGGAGGTATACAAGTTATTATATTTGTAGAAAAAAATACAGATTGGTAAGAATGTAAGAAATAAGATATCTTACCCTCCTTCTAATGCAGCACTGATAGAACAAAAATATTGAACATTAGTTTCAAAAGAACATAAAGATTATGAGTCAGTTTCATAAACTAAGAACTACATTTTTATATTTTGCGCTTTTGTCCAATTTGATTGTTTTAATGCTTGACAGTTGTAAGTGCATACTTAGGAATAAAATAAATACACCATAAAATATAAATAAGCCATATTTTTAGGATTTCTGTCTGTCTGTATGTTTGTACGCGCATCACGCAAAAGCACTGCATGAAATTGAATGCAGTTTTCACATATGTATTGCTACAGGTCTAAATTAAAATTTAGTGCATCTTTCACCTTGATACGCCACCTAGAACCGGACTTACAGTATGGTAATCTTTTTAGGACGTGAGTGAAACCGCAGGCAACACCTTTTTTTTTTTTAAACGTTGCCCCACACTAGGATTTTCTCCTGTGTCGTGGGTGCGTTTACAAACACAAATTCTCACATACACAAACGCCCAGACTCGGAACAACTACCTGTAGATCATACAAATATTTGCTCCGTGTGGGGATCGAACCCACAACATGAGGCGCAGAAGCCGATCGCTCAACCGCTACGCCAATCGTGTCGTCAAAAGACTAGAATACAACAATTAATTTATAATGTAGTCTTACCTAAGTATAGTGTGAGGAAGGCCAGTAAGAGAGTCAATGCCCCCGTGTCGGTCCTTCTCGGAGCCCGGCATGCCGAACGGGTACAACGGCGACATGTTCTGAAAATAAAATAGCAAAGAATTATTAAGAAAAAGAAAGAGAGAGAGCTTTATGGTTGCAATGTGTGAAGAAGGAGAGGCTACAATCTCTTTTGGACCCAACTAAATCATAGTCCGACGCAAAAAGAGGAGTGTTATAAGTTGAACCTGGATATCTGTGTCTGTCCGATGCATCGTAGCACCTTAACGAATAGACTGATTTTGATTCAGTTTTTTCGTTTGAAACGTGACTTGATCGAGTGTTCTTAGCTATGATTTAACAAAATCTGGCCAGCCATTTGAAGATTATCTATTATTCATCGCCAGATCGCCCATAGCCATAGAGTAAAGAGACAAGAAGGAACAAATGGCGTATACAAGAAGTGCAGTAAGTGGCTATCTGTAGTTCTGCCTACCACTGTGGGAGAGCCTGAGTCTATGTATGTATGTATTGGTGATATACCTTGCCCTTGGCTGCAGCGGCCACGGCAGCATGGTACGCGCCGTGAGCGGCTGCCTGCGCCAACATCAGATCTCCTCGTAACAACGCCAGCTCACGCTCCTTGCCTTTAGAGCTTGAAGATGACGATGATGAAGGTTTTTCTGGAAGACAAAGAGAATATTTAAATTTGATTTCCAAGACTTCTGTATCATGTGTGAAACTGGAATGTAATATATGCAAAATATCTATTTATCTATTGGTTCGAATTCAAGCTGTTCTATTTTTTCTATAACAAAAGACTTTAATAAAATAATTAGTTTTGGAAATCGAATCCGTAATACAAATAATCACTATACTGCGTTGAGAATCTATTGCAAACCCCTATTTACATCTTTGATGTAAGTATCACTAGAGTATGCTGCCTTTGTGAAAGTCTAGCGTTTGAAGTGTCCTATCGCCATGACCAATGCACTGACGATATCAGGGTAGGCATACGAAGTTAGGGCTATTATGAAAAATGAACTCGAATTTTATTTTGGTGTCCCGAGACTTCGCAGACCCTAGTCAGCTTATTTTTTACAATATAACAGTTTGAAATGCTTATCATCAATGCTCAACCATGGACGACTAATAAAGCGGGGTAATGAATTCAACTTACCTACACAATAAGGTACATCCGGTAAACTAATTAAGTACCCCAAACAAAAATTGAAATCGTGTTTTTATGTTTTACTAACAGATAGAAATGTGTTTTTGGGGAGTCTGTAGCGCCGTTCCCTCTTCCCAGTAAAAACACTAGGAGGGGTCGAAGGGTTTGGCGGCTGGCTATAATGTAAAAATAATGTTCAAAAGGTTTGATAGCCTAGTGGTATGACCGTTGGACTGCCTTGTCAAGGGCTCGAGTTCGAACCCAAGGCACGCACCTCTGACTTTTCGAAGTCATGTGCGTATTAATAGTTAATCATCACGCGCTTAAATGATGATGGAAAATTTCGTGCGGAAACCTGCATGCCTGGGAGATTTTCTCGACGGCGTGTGAAGTATGCCAACCCGCACTAGGCCAGCGTGGTGGACTATAGCCTAATCCCTCTCATTCCGAGAGGTGACCCATGCCCAGCAGTTGGATATGGGGTTGATTATATTATGTTTTTTTATGATGTTCAAAAAGTTATAGTAGTGTATCTTGAATAAATGATTTTGATTTTGACTATGATAAATAAGCTGTGTAACAAGTGGCTATTGTCAATAACGGTTGCTTATTCAATCCACCTCAATAGACGAGTATAGCTTTGAAACTCACTGGAGGGTTGTGGCGCTGCAGACGGCTTACTGCTGGGCTTGCTCTGATGAGGAGCTGACACCAAGCTATTGAGAGACGCCAGGCTAGACAGTGATTGCGAGTGGTGCATCGCGGACGGAGATGACGTCTTCGGAAGACCGTATGATGCTCCTGAAAGAGAGGTTTAATCAAAATGGTGGAAGAGACTCTGTGGAACATTAACAAACATGCATTTTTGAGGATTGAATTCGTAACATATAAATAATATCACGCTTTTATTCCCCGAAGGGTTACACAGAGATGTACTATCGTACATCCACAGTTCGCCAGTATGTTTAGGGTCCGATTTGATAGGGGGCGACCTTACTGTCAGCAACAAATCCAAAATCCGAGCTGCTACTGGAAATTTTATAGTAAAACCCAATAACCCTGCTTGACATGGTTATTGAAACAGGGATCTCTAGCGTAGCAGTGGCGTTTACGACTATTACATTAATAAGGCAGATAATATAATGAATTGCTCTTCTTAACTTCACAATAATGCATATTTTATTTTTCCTTTTATTACTACTCCTGCAGCAGTGATAGCCTAGTGGTATGACCGTTGGACTGCCAAGTCAAAGGTCTCGGGTTCGAACCCAAGGCACGCACCTCTGACTTTTCCAAGTCATGTGCGAATTAAATAGTTAATTATAACGCACTTAAACGGTAAAGGAAAACATCGTGAGGAAACCTGCATGCCTGAGAGATTTTCTCAATGGCGTGTGAAGTTTGCCAACCCGCACTAGGCCAGCGTGGTGGACTATAGCCTAATCTCTCTCATTCTGAGAGGAGACCCGTGCCCAGCAGTGGAACAGTATAATGGGTTGATTATGTTACTACTCCTATCTCATTGGCGTTGGCCGAATAAATCTTATTTCTCTCTTTTTTGCTAATTGGATGTACAGTCAACACGTTGACAGTCGTTATACGTTATAAATAATTATTTATACGCCAAAGGGTTATTATTTTTTTATTTTGGTATATCTGGCCAAAGGCTTTCTTTCTATTTATACTATACATATATATAATAACTAGCTGTTGCCTGCAGTTTTACTTACGTCCCCAAAAAGATTAATATTCTATAAGTCCGATTGTAGGCGGCGTATCAAGATGAAACATGCACCAGATTTTAAGGTAGACCTCTAGCAATACATCGGTGAAAACTGCATTCAAATCCATACAGTAGTTTTTGCGTGATGCGCGTACAAACATACAGACAGACAAAAAATATCTAAAAATTGATATTTTGGCTTCTGTTGCTCCAATAAAGACCCCCCATATTAGTTTTTCTTTAATATCTATAATGTACAAACATCGGCCTGTTACAATTTTATTATAGGTATAGATTCTATAAGACCAAAAAGAGTATTATGTATATGTTACTGTAAAAGCCCGAACTACGGCAAATTCTAAGATTTACCAACTCTGACTGGTAAAAGTCCAAATAAACCAGTTAGGTTTGTTATTACCTTTTTTTTTTAAATATAACCACCTAACCTAACCATGGTGGAACATTTGCATGGCGTTGTAAGCTTTTTTTTAAAAAAATACCTTACAACCTAACCTAACCATGGTGGAACATTTCGAACTTTTACCAGTCAGAGTTGGTAAATCTTAGAATTTGCCGTACTTCGGGCTTTTACAGTAACATATACAGATACGTGCCCCACTCACTCATGTTCTGAGAGTTGGCGCTGCTGGTAGACGGACTCTTCTCCTTAGCGGATGCACTGGATGATGTACTGCTTCTACCTGACCTGGAAGAAGAAAATATTGGATTAGACTAGTTTAAAAAATGGAAGAATTATTCATATAATAACGTAACATACCATGACACCTGTATTCCCTGAAGGGTTAGGCAGAGGTGTACTAATGTATATCATCAGTTCGTTGCCGTATGTTTTATAGGGGGCTCGCTTATTGCCATTAACTGGGCACAAATCCAAACGCCTAGCTGTTGCTGGGAAATCATTGTGGAAAAAGCAGTCACGCTTGGGACCACTACATTAACGAGGTAGTCAATATTGTCTTATTGCTGAAGATTTGCTGGTAGTTGCTGAAATGTATCGTCTGCTTTATCTTTGAACCCTACCCCTGTTTGTGCTTTTCATCTGGTAAAAACTAAGGCCTAACTCATACAAACTAGGACTAAGACAGCATAAAATACGTTGGTGGTGCGTATCTAGACCTCGGTCCGTCATTTGGTGACCCTTCGGCTAACATAACATGCATAACAAAGTACAGGGGAGCTGTAGGATGTCCAGGAGGAGGGAGGCGAGTGTAGTATCCGTGGTATTCCTTACCTCTCATTCCGACTAGACAATTTCCCCGGTTTCTGCGGCTGCTTCAACCCCCCGCTGCCGGAGAGGGCCGACAGCGCCGCGTACGGGTCAGCCAGGGGAGGGAAGTTTAACCCTGACGCCTGCAGCCTGGCCAGGTAGTCCTGTGCCGCCAGGTGTGACGCCATCGACCACCACGCTGCACCTGGAAAGATATAAGTTTAGGGAAATAGTAAAGCAATTTTGTTCGTGCATAATATGCGTACGGTAATAAAAAATAAGTAACATAAAAATAGTAATACTTTACAATCAGGCGGCTGGTCTGCTCGCTTTTTTTTTTAAAAAAAAGAAGCTTACTAGCAATGTGGGTCGCACATTATTATCTCTATCTCTGCCCTCGTGCTAAATGCTTGAGTTGCAATGGGTGAGTTTCGAACCGGCAACCACATGATCGCAAGTCCGACACCCTAGCCATTAAGCTACCACCGCTTTAAACCGCGTTTGCCTTGGGTAAAATTAAAATATTTAAATCTAGATATATATATAATTTAGTTGACTGCCTCGTTGGTCTAATGGTTTTAAGCGCGACTGCAACGCTAGAGATCTTGGGTTCAAATCCGAGGTCGAGCAAATTACTAGTTTAGATTAGCTAGTTAGGTTAATAGGTTTTTCTATGAAATTTTCAGTAGCAGCTCGAGGTTTTGATGTATTCCCGGTTAATAGCAATAGGCATGTAATAGGGGACGATCCCCTATTACATGGGACCTAAACATACCTGCGAACTGTGGGTGTACAATTAGCACATTCATTCATTCCTTCATTCCTGTATTCCCTGAAGGGTCAGGCCCCCTGCCTGACCCTTCAGGGAATACAGGCGTTGGTATGTCAAAAATTTAAATAGCAAGCAGTACTTACTGGCTGCCGGATGCAATCCAAGTGATGCTGCCTGGTTGGCGGCCACGCCGAGTGTGGTGGGGGGAGGGTAGCGGGAGCCGAAGCCGAAGAGAGCCGCTTGCGCCTGCGCCTGCGCTTGTGCCGCGGCCGCACCCCCGCTGCCCCCGCCATCACGCCCCCAGTACGCTGAAATCAGATAATGGAGATTAGTTAAGTCGGAGATGCAATAACTATTATAGCATAATGATTATTACTAACATTACATAGTTTGTAAGCACGTAATTTTACTAACAAATATGGATGTAATCGTAGGTTGAATCTGAAATAAATGATTATTATTATTATAACTGTCTCGTAATCAGAGGCTTCTGCGCCACGTGTTGTGGGTTCGATCCCCACACGGAGCTAATATTTGTATCATCTACAGGTAGTTGTTCCGGGTCTGGGCGTTTGTATGTGTGATTTGTGTTTGTAAAAGCACCCACGATACAGGAGAAAGTCCTAGTGCGGGGCCGTTGTTTAAAAAAAACCTATGGGTAATGCTGGTTCAAACATTTAGCTAAGAATAAAGCTATTTTGAATTATTTGCCGGAGTTTGTTGCGCCACTTCTTCTTCCCAGTTAAAAGACTAGGTGGTGGCGGAGGGCGGTCGTTTTGGGGGCTGTCTATAATGTAAAAATGACGATCAAAAAGTACCTACCGCCTAGTAGTCTATCTATATACTTATAATAAATCTGTAGAGAGGTCAATTCTGTACATGAAATATATTTCCAAAATAACTATCAGCGGGTGATTAGTGATCGATACTGACGCCAAAAATGCAATCAGTAAAATTTTTGTCTGTCTGTCTGTCTGTCTGTCTGTATGTTCGTTATAGAAACAAAAACCACTCGACGGATTTCAACGAAACTTGGTACAATTGTTCTTCATACTCCTGGGCAGGTTATAGTATATTTTCATCACGCTACGATCAATAGGAGCAGAGCAGTGAAGGGAAATGTTGGGAAAATGAGTGATTCATGAGAAAGGTTTCAAGCTATAAAACATCACGCTACAACCCTTAGGAACGGGGCAACGCAGGTGAAACCGCGGGCGAAGAACTAGGGAACAAAGTAACTATTCCACGCGGACGAAGTCGCTGGCAAAAGCTAGTATTGAATAAATAATTTTGATTTTGACTATAGATTAAATAATATTGGTTAAACGTTTTAACACAATGATATTAAATTATTGTAAACATTTTATTTATTACATTATAATATCGTAACACGTAACTTGAGACATTTCAGAGTTGAATTACAGATAGGTAGCCCGACAAACATCTTGGGCAAAGAAGAAAGCAACAGTGATGTGTGACAGTGCGTACTACGCTGCACCAGCCGGCACATTTTCTACTATACATATAAAACGATTGATTTTCGATAGATTAATCTTCCTTATAAAATCAGACACTACATAATATCTAACACCGCCGAATCATTACCAAGGTATTTCTCAAAAGTGGTTCTCCGTGAATCATACGGTCATACAACTCACACATACATCAGTCGGCAATGATGTTCGTCAGTTGTGTGTATGCAATGATTGATTTATCGTTCAACTCAACAAATCTTGTTTTGCGGTCGCGCCAGAGTACAAAAGATGTGCAGTAGGTTCAAATACTCCAAATATAATTAGGCAGTCTGCGTTAAGTGATTACGATAAGTTAGTGTTATTTTTTTTTAAAAAAAAAGCTTACTAGCAATGTGGGTCGCACATTACTAGTATTCTTGTTAACCCCTCGTGCTATGCTTGTGTTACGAGTGGGTTCACGTCGATAGTGCAATGGGTGGGTTTCGAACCGGAAACCTCATGATCGCAAGTCCGACGCCCTAGCCATTAGGCTACCGACGCTTCCGATTTTCACCAATGGACAGTGTGATTTATGAGGAAGGTTATAGTCTATTACCCTACAACGACCCTTAGCAACGGGGCAAAGCCGTGAAACCGCAGGGTACAGTTAAAGGAAAAAATCACAACTAAATTTCAATGAATATTGAGGAGTTAATTCATTGAAATGATGAAATGATAAAATTTTTGTAAATAAGTCGACACTTTTACAAATCCTCAGGGTATAGTTATTTAACAAAAAAAAAACACAAATAAATTTCGATTAATATTGAGGAGTTAATTCATTGAAATTATGAAATTAAATAAATAATTTCTGTAAATAGGTCGACACTTTTATAGGTAAATTTTTTTAAGCACTAGATGGCGTCAGCAATCCTAGTTGACGACCTCTGAGAAGAAATATCGAAACAAACTCTGAGAATCTAGATCTCTTTTGAAGTCCAGACATAATAGTATCATTGAAACTGGAAGTAAATACATATTTAAGTACGTGTTACCTTTCTACAAATGTTACCTTTCTACAAATGTACTCTCCTGGAAAGTTGACAAAGTGTTGACATTTTTACATTTCCACCGTCAATATGAAGATAATAATTTGTTTGGACCTAACATTCTGTCTTTTCACTGTGCTGTGTCTAAGATATAAATATGTATAAAGTAATAATATATTAAGATTGTGAAATAAAACTGATATCGATAATTCGATATTCTTCATCGCTTTTATAACTCAATACACAGTGAGAGGCAAATAACTTGGACAATTAATGAAAGGGACAGCTATTGTATCGTATTACGCACGTTGTAGCCATCTCTTTTATTCTTTGCTCAAGATGTTTGTCGGGTTATAAGTATATTTTTTTCACAAAAACTACATCTTTGGTCTCGTCCCAAGGGCGACTACTACCTGAGACGCCCTGGTTCGATTCCCAGGTCGAGTGATATTGGGTTTTTAATAAAACGACAAGATGGCTTGCAACAGACAGTAATAAATTTTATTCCGGAAACTTAGCATAGAGTATGGCGCTAGTAGTCACAGACATAGACAAATGAACATATTTATTTTGTTAACTATTTTAACACCCTCTCGTAACAAAATAAACTAAATACCAATAAAAAAAGGTCAGACAATATTAATTTGTAGTATTATTTGACACTTCCTCTATGCCTATCAAACTTATAAATTTATAATGTTTATCAGTACAAAGACTTTTTGTCAGTAAATCAGCTGGCATATCAGAGGTTGATACATATTCAAGCTTAACTTTATTGTTAAACACACACTCCCTAACAAAATGATGTCGCACATCGATGTGTTTCGTGCGTTTATGAAACAATGGGTTAACTGCCAACTTAAGTGAACTCTGACTATCACTATACAAGCATAATGCTGTATTTTGACTTAGTTCCATCAAATCAAATAATAAGTTTCTTAAATACATGACTTCTTTACAAGCTTCAGACAGGGCCATATGCTCAGCCTCTGTGCTGGATAAAGCTACTGTCCTTTGCTTTCTAGATTCATAAGATATTACACAACCAGACATTATAAAGCAGAATCCAGTATAAGACCGTCTATCTAATGTACATGATGCCCAATCAGCATCCACAAAACCGTATAAAGGACAATCATTTTTTTTATAAACAAGACCATAGCTCTTAGTTTTATGTAAATATCTTAGCAATCTCTTTAGATGTTTCCAATGAGTTTCATTATAAGAATTATTGTACTGACTCAAGTAACTTACACTATAAGCAATATCAGGTCTAGTCAATACAGATAAATACATCAGACTCCCTATTAATTGTTGGTATGGATATATTTTATTACAATTATTATTATCAACATTTCTTTCTAACTTTAAATTAACTTCCATAGGGGTTTCTGAACTATGACAATCTGACATATTGAACTTATTTAAAATATAACCTACAAAATGTTCCTGGTCAACAGTAATACAGCCTTTTTGAACATTTACTCTCATTCCTAGACACTGTTTGATCTGACCTAAATCTTTTATATTGAATTTATTTACAAGTTCAGTCTTTAATTGTTTATAGGAGCTTGAGCAATTGTAGAATACAAAAAAATCATCCACAAATAATGCAACAAATACTTTAACATTATTATCACATTTTATAAAGAGACAAGGTTCACATTTAGATTTTTTATAACCTAACTTCAACAAACATTCTTCCACTCTAGTATACCATGCCCTGGCAGACTGTTTTAGACCATAGATTGCTCTATTCAATTTTAACACCTTATTTCTACAATCAACAAACTCAGAGTATTCTGGTATTTCCATAAATACACTCTCTTGTAGAAAACCATTCAAGAAAGCTGTTGGTACATCAAGGTGATTCATACTGAAATCAAGTTTAACACTTATAGCAAATAATAGTCTAAGAGTGGAATACCTTAATACTGGTGAAAAAGTTTCTGTAAAATCTATACCTTTCTTCTGGGTAAAACCCTTAGCAACAAGTCTCGCTCTGAAACGCACTTCACCATCGCTATTGTATTTCTTTTTAAATACCCATCTATTTTTAACCACAGTGCTGCTCCTTGGCCTCTCCACAAGCTCCCAAGTATTGTTATCACTAAATGATTTTAACTCCTCCTTCATTGCACATTGCCAATGTTTTCTGTCAGGTCCAGTCATAGCCTCACTGAGGGAAATCTGTTCACCAGTCACTTCTTCCACACACATATTTGTATAACCATAGTAGTCTGGTTTACGTCTAACACGTTTTTCAGGAACATTCAAAGTGTCATTTTGGGAATCATCCATCGGCTCATAATAGCTGTCATCAGACTCACTAGTCATTTCATTTGGAACATATGTGACATCATCCACATTATTATTATCAACATCTGTGCTATTTGACTGACTGTCCTCTTCACAATCAGGTTGCTGTTTGTGTTCTACCAGAATGGTTGTTGAACTGTCATTAATATTTTCCATGACAACCACATCTCTGGCCACTATAACCTTTTGCAACTTTGGATCATATAAGCGGTAACCTTTGGTGTTTTCTGAATAGCCAACTAGAAACATCTTAGTGGCTTTTTTATCCCACTTTTTGCGCTTTTCTTTGGGGACATGAACCATTACTGAGCTGCCAAAAATTAGTAAATGGCTTACATCTGGCTTTCTGCCAGTCCAGATTTCATAGGGTGTAGTATTATGGCTTAGTCCTGCCTAGGGCTTGCAAACCGGATATCCGGATATTCGTATTATCCGGATATCCGCCGAATTTCAAATCCGGATTTTACTTGCATCACCATCCGGATTTTTCGGATGTTACGGATAGTTGTATTTTTCTTTTAAATATTAAATAAAAAGCTGTCATCTGTAAAGTACATAACTGTTATTACATTATTTATTATTTTAATGTAGTTAATCACTCTTGCAATTATTTATTCAC